>CM075743.1:40292401-40892401 GCA_037974335.1 Prionace glauca
TCACGTGCTCACTGTGTATCCCCCTCCTCCAATTCCCACCCCCCCAAATCCCCCTCCTCCAAACCCCACCCCCAAAATCCCCCTCCTCCAATCCCCACCCCCCAAAATCCCCCTCCTCCAAATCCCACCCCCCAAAATCCCACCCCCAAATCCCCCTCCTCCAATCCCCACCCCAAAATCCCCCTCCTCCAATCCCCACCCCCCCAAAATCCCCTCCTCCAATCCCCACCCCCCCAAAATCCCCCTCCTCCAATCCCCACCCCCCCAAAATCCCCTCCTCCAAACCCCACCCCCCAAAATCCCACTCCTCCAAACCCCACCCCCCAAAATCCCACTCCTCCAAATCCCACCCCTCAAAAATCCCCCTCCTCCAATTCCCACCCTCCCCCAAATCCCCCTCCTCCAAACCCCACCCCCAAAATCCCCCTCCTCCAATCCCCACCCCCCAAAATCCCCCTCCTCCAAACCCCACACCCCAAAATCCCCCTCCTCCAAACCCCACACCCCAAAATCCCCCTCCTCCAAACCCCACACCCCAAAATCCCCCTCCTCCAAACCCACACCCAAAATCCCCCTCCTCCAAACCCACCCCCCAAAATCCCCGTCCTCCAAACCCCACACCCCAAAATCCCCCTCCTCCAAATCCCACCCCCAAAATCCCCCTCCTCCAAACCCCACCCCCAAAATCCCCCTCCTCCAATCCCCACCCCCCAAAATCCCCCTCCTCCAAACCCACCCCCCAAAATCCCCCGTCCTCCAAACCCCACCCCCCAAAATCCCCCTCCTCCAAACCCCACCCCGCAAAATCCCCCTCCTCCAAACCCACCCCCAAAATCCCCCTCCTCCAATCCCCACCCCCAAAATCCCCCTCCTCCAATCCCCACCCCCCAAAATCCCCTCCTCCAAACCCACACCCCAAAATCCCCCTCCTCCAAACCCCACACCCCAAAATCCCCTCCTCCAAACCCCACCCCCAAAATCCCCCTCCTCAAATCCCCACCCCCAAAATCCCCCTCCTCCAAACCCCACCCCCCAAAATCCCCCTCCTCCAAACCCCACCCCCCAAAATCCCCCTCCTCCAAACCCACACCCCAAAATCCCCCTCCTCCAAACCCCACACCCCAAAATCCCCCTCCTCCAAACCCCACCCCCCCAAAATCCCCCGTCCTCCAAACCCCACCCCCCCAAAATCCCCCTCCTCCAAAACCCCACCCCCCAAAAATCCCCCTCCTCCAAATCCCCACCCCCAAAATCCCCCTCCTCCAAATCCCACCCCCCAAAATCCCACTCCTCCAAAACCCACCCCCCAAAATCCCCCTCCTCCAAACCCACCCCCCCAAAATCTCCCTCCTCCAAACCCACCCCCCAAAATCCCCCTCCTCCAAACCCACCCCCCAAAATCCCCTCCTCCAAACCCACCCCCCAAAATCCTCCTCCTCCAAACCCACCCCCCAAAATCCCCCTCCTCCAAACCCCACCCCCCAAAATCCCCCTCCTCCAAACCCCACCCCCCAAAATCCCCCTCCTCCAAACCCCACCCCCCAAAATCCCCCTCCTCCAAACCCACCCCCAAACCCCACACAAACCACCCCCAACTCCCTCCTCCAAACCCCACCCCCCAAAATCCCCTCCTCCAAACCCCACCCCCCAAAATCCCCCTCCTCCAACCCCCCCAAATCCCCCTCCTCCAACCACCCCCCAAAATCCCCCTCCTCCAAACCCACCCCCCCAAAATCTCCCTCCTCCAAACCCACCCCCCAAAATCCTCCTCCTCCAAACCCCACCCCCCAAAATCCCCCTCCTCCAAACCCACCCCCCAAAATCCCCCTCCTCCAAACCCCACCCCCCAAAATCCCCTCCTCCAAACCCCACCCCCCAAAATCCCCCTCCTCCAAACCCACCCCCCAAAATCCCCCTCCTCCAAACCCCACCCCCCAAAATCCCCCTCCTCCAAACCCCACCCCCCAAAATCCCCCTCCTCCAAACCCCACCCCACCAAAATCCCCCTCCTCCAAACCCACCCCCCAAAATCTCCCTCCTCCAAATCCCACCCCCCAAAATCCCCCTCCTCAAACCCACCCCCAAAATCCCCCTCCTCCAAACCCACCCCCCAAAATCTCCCTCCTCCAAATCCCACCCCCCAAAATCCTCCTCCTCTAAACTCCACCCCCAAAAATCCCACTCCTCCAAATCCCACCCTCCAAAAATCCCCCTCCTCCAAATCCCACCCCCCAAAAATCCCACTCCTCCAAACCCCACCCCCCAAAATCCCCCTCCTCCAAACCCCACCCCCCAAAATCCCCCTCCTCCAAACCCCACCCCCCAAAATCCCCCTCCTCCAAACCCCACCCCCCAAAATCCCCCTCCTCCAAACCCCACCCCCCAAAAAATCCCCCTCCTCCAAACCCCACCCCCCAAAATCCCCCTCCTCCAAACCCCACCCCCCAAAATCCCCCTCCTCCAAACCCCACCCCCAAAATCCCCCTCCTCCAAACCCACCCCCAAAATCCCCCTCCTCCAAACCCCACCCCCAAAATCCTCCTCCTCTAAACTCCACCCCCCCAAAAATCCCACTCCTCCAAACCCCACCCCCCAAAATCCCCCTCCTCCAAACCCCACCCCCAAAATCCTCTCCTAAACTCCCCCCCAAAACTCCACCCCCAAAACCCACACCTCAAAACCCCCACCCCAAAATCCCCACCCTCCAAACCCCACCCCCAAAATCCCACTCCTCCAAACCCCACCCCCCAAAATCCCCCTCCTCCAAACCCCACCCCCCATAATCCCCCTCCTCCAAACCCCAACCCCCCAAAATCCCCCTCCCCAAACCCCACCCCCCAAAATCCCCCACCCCAAACCCCACCCCTCCTCAAATCCCCTCCCTACCCACCCCCCAAAAATCCCACTCCTCCAAACCCCACACCCCAAAATCCCCCTCCTCCAAACCCCACCCCCCAAAATCCCCCTCCTCCAAACCCACCCCCAAAAATCCCCCTCCTCCAAACCCCACCCCCAAAATCCTCCTCCTCTAAACTCCACCCCCCCAAAAATCCCACTCCTCCAAACCCCACTCCCAAAAATCCCACTCCTCGAAACCCCACCCCCAAAATCCTCCTCCTCCAAACTCCCACCCCCCCAAAATCCCCTCTCCAAACCCCACTCCCAAAATCCCACTCCTCGAAACCCCACCCCCAAAATCCCCCTCCTCCAAACCCCACCCCCCAAAAATCCCCCTCCTCCAAACCCACCCCCCAAAAATCCCACTCCTCCAAACCCCACCCCCCAAAAATCCCACTCCTCCAAACCCCACCCCCAAAAATCCCACTCCTCCAAACCCCACCCCCAAAAATCCCCCTCCTCCAAACCCACCCCCCAAAAATCCCACTCCTCCAAACCCCACCCCCCAAAAATCCCACTCCTCCAAACCCCACCCCCCAAAAATCCCACTCCTCCAAACCCCACCCCCCAAAAATCCCCCTCCTCCAAACCCACCCCCCAAAAATCCCACTCCTCCAAACCCCACCCCCCAAAAATCCCACTCCTCCAAACCCCACCCCCCAAAAATCCCACTCCTCCAAACCCCACCCCCCAAAAATCCCCCTCCTCCAAACCCCACCCCTCAAAAATCCCCCTCCTCCAAACTCCACCCCCCAAAATCCCACTCCTCCAAACCCTACCCCAAAAATCCCACTCCTCCAAACCCCACTCCCAAAAATCCCCCTCCTCCAAACCCCACTCCCAAAAATCCCACTCCTTCAAACCCCACCCCCAGAAACCCCCACCCTAATGAAACCATTCCTCCAAAGCCCAGCTCCCCCTAAAAAAAAACATCCCCAAAAACCTCCACCCCTCCAAAGCCCATCCCCCGCCCCCCCAAATGCCCACCTCCAGAGATACCATTCCTCAAAAGCACAGCCCCCTCAAGTCTCCCATCCCAGGGAAACTACTCCTTCAAAGCCCAACCCCCCACCCCCGAGAAACCACTCCTTCAAAGTCCAGTTCAAAACACTGTTTCCAGAGAAGGCACTCCTCCAAAGCTCACCCCCCCCCACAAAACCCCACTCTTCCAAAGCTCACCCCCCCACAAAACCCCACTCCTCCAAAGCTCACCCCCCCACAAAACCCCACTCCTCCAAAGCTCACCCCCCCACAAAACCCCACTCCTCCAAAGCTCACCCCCCCACAAAACCCCACTCCTCCAAAGCTCACCCCCCCACAAAACCCCACTCTTCCAAAGCTCACCCCCCCACAAAACCCCACTCCTCCAAAGCTCACCCCCCCACAAAACCCCACTCCTCCAAAGCTCACCCCCCCACAAAACCCCACTCCTCCAAAGCTCACCCCCCCAAAAAAACCCCACTCCTCCAAAGCTCACCCCCCCACAAAACCCCACTCCTCCAAAGCTCACCCCCCCACAAAACCCCACTCCTCCAAAGCTCACCCCCCCACAAAACCCCACTCCTCCAAAGCTCACCCCCCCACAAAACCCCACTCCTCCAAAGCTCACCCCCCCACAAAACCCCACTCCTCCAAAGCTCACCCCCCCACAAAACCCCACTCCTCCAAAGCCCAAGCCCAAAATTCTCCACCGCTGCGAAACTACTCCTCCAAAACCCAGCTCCCCCTAAAAAAACCCACCCTTTATACCCATCCCTCAAAAACACTCCAACCTGTCAAAAGTCACAAAACCTCGAGAGAAACCCACAACATCCCACAAACCCCCTTCTGCCCAAAAATCCCCTGGTCCAACGACCCCAATTTGATTCCCGCCTCGGGTTTCTGCTATGTGGTGTATGTATGTCGTCCCCATGACTGTGTGGGTATCCGCTGAGTTCTCCAGATTCCACCCACAGATCAAAGGTTAGGGGGACAGGCCACGATAAATGAAGGGGTTCAGAGTGTTCCGACTAAATTGCCCATCAGTGTTTCTGTACAATATTGGGAATGGTGTTTCTGAATGAAATTGGGAACGGTATTTCTGTTCGATATTTGAAATGTTTCTGGAAGGCATTCGGAATGGTATTCCTGTACGATATCGGGGTTGGTGTTTCCGTACGATACCAGGGTTGGTATTTCTGTACGGTATCGGGGATGGTGTTTCCGTATGGTATCAGGGACGGTGTTTCCGTACGGTATCGGGGACGGTGTTTCCGTACGGTATCAGGGACGGTGTTTCCGTACGGTATCAGGGACGGTGTTTCCGTACGGTATCGGGGACGGTGTTTCCGTAAGGTATCGGGGACGGTGTTTCCGTACGGTATCGCGGACGGTGTTTCCGTACGGTATCGGGGACGGTGTTTCCGTACGGTATCGGGGACGGTGTTTCCGTACGGTATCGAGGACGGTGTTTCCGTACGGTATCGGGGACGGTGTTTCCGTACGGTATCGGGGACGGTGTTTCCGTACAGTATCGTGGACGGTGTTTCCGTACGGTATCAGGGACGGTGTTTCCTTACGGTATCAGGGACGGTGTTTCCGTACGGTATCGAGGACGGTGTTTCCGTACGGTATCGGGGACGGTGTTTCCGTACGGTATCGGGGACGGTGTTTCCGTACGGTATCGGGGACGGTGTTTCCGTACTGTATCGAGGACGGTGTTTGCGTACGGTATCGAGGACGGTGTTTCCATACGGTATCGAGGACGGTGTTTCCGTACGGTATCGGGGACGGTGTTTCCGTACGGTATCAGGGACGGTGTTTCCGTACGGTATCGAGGACGGTGTTTCCGTACGGTATCGGGGACGGTGTTTCCGTACGGTATCGGGAACGGTGTTTCCGTACGGTATCGGGGACTGTGTTTCCGTACGGTATCGGGGACGCTGTTTCCGTACGGTATCGGGGACGCTGTTTCCGTACGGTATCGGGGACGGTGTTTCCGTACGGTATCGGGGACGGTGTTTCCGTACGGTATCGGGGACGGTGTTTCCATACAGTATCGGGGATGGTGTTTCCGTACGGTATGGGGGACGGTGTATCCGTACGCTATCAGGGACGGTGTTTCCGTACGGTATCGGGGACGGTGTTTCCGTACGGTATTGGGGACGGTGTTTCTGTACGGTATCGGGGACGGTGTTTCCGTACGGAGGTTTTGCAAACCCAGGCAAGTCACGGGGGTTACAGATAGTGCGACATGAACCCTCACTTTTCAGCAGGTTACCTCACTTACTGTACTGTCTGGAGACAATACACATCTCTGTAACCTGTGATCAGTGCTCCTTCCACTCACATTATCAACCACTTTAAGACTTGAACAGCAGGTTAGGTGTAAGGATTCGCATTCTAATCAGTAATCTCTAAACTGTCTGTGCTTTATATGCTCTGTCTGAGGCCAGAACTCTCCATTCACCTGACGAAGAGGCAGTCCCCTCGAAAGCTTGTGAGGATATTATCAAATAAATAGGTTGGACTAAAACCTGGTGTTGTCGGACTTTTTACTGAGGTAAAGACCCAGCATTGTAAGATGAACCAAGCCCAGAGCCTGGGGCCTTTGCAGCACAGGTGTAGTAGGGTGTCAGCTTTCAGCTTTGTCTGAACATGTCTGCAGGAACAGCCTGAGTAAAAAGTCTGACAACACCAGGTTTTGGTCCAACCAATTTATTTGATAATATTCTCACAAGCTTTCGGGGTTAGTCCCTTCGTCAGGTGAACTCTCCATTCACCTGACGAAGAGGCAGTCCCCTCGAAAGCTTGTGAGAATATTATCAAATAAATCGGTTGGACTAAAACCTGGTGTTGTCAGACTTTTTACTGTGTTTACGCCAGTCCAACGCCGGCATACCCACATCGGAACAGCCTGAGCCAGGAACATAGAACCCATAGAACCCTACAGTGCAGAAACAGGCCCTTCGGCCCATCGAGTCTGCACCGAACACAATCCCACCCAGAACCTATCCCCATATCCCTACACATTTACCTGCTAATCCCTCTAACCTACACATCCCAGGACACTAAGGGGCAATTTTAGCATAGCCAATGAACCTAACCCGCACATCTTTGGACTGTGGGAGGAAACCGGAGCACCCGGAGAAAACCCACGCAGACACGAGGAGAATGTGCAAACTCCACACAGGCAGTGACCCGAGCCGGGAATCGAACCCAGGACCCTGGAGCTGTGAAGCAGCAGTGCTAACCACTGTGCTACCGTGCCGCCGAACAGAAGAAAAGAAAGGAGCTCAGCAAAGGGAACGGGGGCAGAGGTTAAACAGTCAGTCAGGGCAGAGAGAGGACTTTCCACAGCACTTAACACCTACTCCACCTCAACCACAGCACTCGCACAGGCCAGATTGCTGCTGAGACTGTGCTGATTGGCAGGTTGTGCATAGGAGCGGATACACTACCTAGGGGATGGGGTGCATATTCCTCTAATGGGAGTACCCTGCCTCCGTTCTAAACTCTCTCTCTCTCTCTCCCTGGCTTTCAAATTGAACAGAACCTCCCTCTCTCCCATTTCGTTTGTTGCAGTATTTAATCTGATTCTCAGGAGGGTATGAATAAGTGTAGCACATTAGCATACTCCCCAGAACTCTCATTCCCACATGCACCTGCAAATTTGGGAAAAAAATTACATTTAGTCTCCATATCCAAATCATAGAGGGATTGTGAATAGATGGGGCCCAAGTCTGAACTTTGCAATACTATTAACAACCACCAGTGGTCTGATTTGACTTAATTTATTATTGTCACATGGTATTAGCAACATAACAAGAAAAGTGTTGTTTCTTGCGCACAATACAGACAAAGCATACCATTCATAGAGAAAGAAATGAGGGGGTGCAGAATGTAGTGTTACAGTCATAGCCAGGGTGTGGAGAAAGATCAACTTAATGCAAGGTAAGTCCATTCAAAAGTCTGATGGCAACAGGGCAGAAGCTGTTCTTGAGCCAGTTGGTACATGATCTCAGACTTTTGTATCTTTTTCCCACCGGAAGAAGGTAGAAGACAGGATGTCTGGGGTGCTTGGTGAGTGCTGTCTGACCGTGAAATGTGATTTTGGAGTTGGGTGAAAACAGGGAGTTCAAGTGGCAAGTTATAAGGAGGTAAGTAGTCATTAAATTTGCTTTTAGGGTGAGCTAAATTCATTCTTATTTGGGAATTTAAAAGCTGCACTTTTAGTGCACTCTTGCAACAGGGATCAGCTGAGTCAACCTTCAACTAAACTTGGCTGGTTGTTTGTCCAATCAGTTTCAAACCAGTTCTGGGGCTTTGTAAGTTGTGCTTATAAAAGCACAGTGCTGCCCTGACTGCACAGTGAGTGCTGCCCTGACTGTGAGGAGTGCTTTTGGTGAACACAGAGAGTTACAAGGGAGGCAGCAGAGGATACAAGGGAGAGTGTTGATTGGTCAGTAAGTGTTATCCTTGATTCTCTGAACCTGACAGTGAGTTCAGACTGAAAAAAAACTTAAAAAGTGACTTCAGAGGGGGATTGGGATTTGATTGGCTGAAAGGGAGCTGTACTAAATTTGAAAACACATTTAAATTACTAGTTAGACATTGCATTGAGACTGAGGTAATAAGGAGATATATAATTTTTAAAAATTACATTAAAAAAATTAAAATTAATTAAACAAAATAAAGATGGGGGTCAGGTGATATGCTGTTCATGCAGGATGTGGGAGCTGGTGGACCCCTTTGTGGTTCCCAGTGAGTGTGTCTGTTTTAAATGTTGGTTGCTTGAGGAACACCGGCTCAGAATGGATGAGCTGGATTCTGAGCTTCGGATGCTGTGACATATCAGGGAGAGGAAGAGATACCTGGACACTGCGCTCCAGGAGGCAGTCACACCCCTGAGATTAAAGACCTTGAATTTGGCCAGTGGACAGGAACAAGAGGGTGTGGCTATGAGTGAGGCAGGTAGAGGGATCCAGGAGGTACGGTTGCAGTCCCTGAACTTGTCCAACAGGTTTGAGATTCTTGTTCCCTGTGTGGGTAGGAACGGATACTGCAGGGAGGATGAGCAAACTGACCACGGCACCGTGGAACAGAGAGCCGTTCAAGTAGAGGGAGAAGGAAGAAATGCAGTCATAATTGGGGATGGTATTGTTAGGGCTTTGACACTGTTCTCTGTTACCAGGATCAAGAATCCCAAAGATTTTGTTATCTGGGTTCGGAATATCTCATCTGGGAAATAGGAGTGGGAGGGTAAAGATCCCATTGTTATGGTCCATGTAGGGATCAAAGGTTCTGCTAAGGAGCATGAACTAAATTAAGGAACTAAATTAAGAAGCAGAACCAAAAAGGTAATAATATCTGGATTACTCCCTGAGCCACGAGCTAATTGGCACAGGGACAATAGGATTAAGGAGGTAAATGCTTGGCTTAAAGATTGGTGTAGGAGGAATGGATTTGAATTTGTGGGACATTGACACCAGTATCGGGGAAGATGGGACCTGTTCCAATGGGATGGTCTTCACCTGAATTGTGCTGGGACTAGAGCCCTGGCGAATCGTATAACTATGGAGGACTCAGGAGATGTTAGTAAAGTTTCCACACCATGTAAGAGAACAGAGAATGTAGAATCTAATCTCAGGCGGAGCAAAAAAAGTGACAAGTATGAGAAGGGATGTGGTCAATGCAGGACTGAGTGTGTTGCATCTAAATGCGCGCAGTATACGGAACAAGGTAAATGAGCTTGTTGTGCACATTGAAATTGGCTGGTATGATATTGTGGGCATCACAGAGACATGGCTGCAAGGGGATCAGGGCTGGGATCTAAATATCCACGGATATGTGTCCTATCGGAAGGACAGGCAGATGGGCAAAGGGGGCGGGGTTACATTGTTTGTAAGGAATGCAGTTAAATCGATAGCAAGAAGTGATATAGAACATAGAACATAGAACATAGAACATTACAGCGCAGAACAGGCCCTTCGGCCCACGATGTTGCACCGACCAGTTACAAAACAATGACCCACTAGCCTAAACCAATCCCTTTTCATCCATAAACCTATCCACAGATCTTTTAAACGCCCCCAAACTAGGTGCATTTACAACTGCAGCTGGCAGGGCATTCCAGTCCCTCACCACCCTCTGGGTAAAGAACCTACCCCTGACATCTGTCCTATAACTACCCCCCCTTAATTTAAAATCGTGCCCCCTCGTGTTAGCTTTCTCCATCCTAGGAAAAAGGCTATCACTATCTACCCTGTCTAAACCTCTAATCATCTTATATGTTTCAATGAGATCCCCTCTTAGCCGCCTTCTTTCCAGCGAAAACAACCCCAAATCTCTCAATCTCTCCTCATAGGATCTCCCCTCCATACCAGGCAACATCCTGGTAAACCTCCTCTGCACCCTCTCCAAAGCCTCTACATCCTTCCTGTAATGTGGGGACCAGAACTGCACACAAAACTCCAAGTGCGGCCGCACCAGAGATGTGTACAGTTGCATCATGACGCTGCGACTCCTAAATTCAATCCCCCTACCAATAAACGCCAAAACTCCGTATGCCTTCTTAACAACTTTATCTACTTGATTCCCAACTTTCAGGGATCTATGTACACATACACCTAGATCCCTCTGCTCCTCCACACTATTCAAAGTCCTCCCGTTAGCCCTATACTCAACACATCTGTTATTCCTACCGAAATGAATTACCTCACACTTCTCCACATTAAACTCCATTCGCCACCTCTCAGCCCAGCTCTGCAACCTTTCTAAGTCATCCTGCAAACTATGACACCCTTCCTCACAATCTACCACACCTCCGACTTTGGTGTCATCAGCAAACTTACTAATCCACCCAACTATACCCTCATCCAGATCATTAATAAAAATTACAAACAGCAGTGGCCCCAAAACAGATCCCTGAGGCACACCACTTGTAACCGAACTCCATGACGAATATTTCCCATCAACCACCACTCTCTGTCTCCTATCTGCTAGCCAATTCCTGATCCAATTACCTAGATCACCCCCAATCCCATACATCTGCATTTTCTGCAGAAGCCTACCATGGTGAACCTTATCAAACGCCTTGCTAAAATCCATATACACCACATCAACTGCCTTACCCCTATCCACCTCTTTGGTCACCTTCTCAAAGAACTCGATAAGGTTAGTAAGGCATGACCTACCCGCTACAAAACCATGCTGACTATCTCTAATCAACTCATTACTTTCCAAATAACTATAAATCCTGTCTCTAATAATCCTTTCCAAAACCTTACCCACCACAGAAGTAAGACTCACCGGTCTATAATTCCCAGGGAAGTCCCTTCTCCCCTTCTTAAACAATGGGACAACATTTGCTGTCCTCCAATCTTCTGGTACTATACCAGAGACTAACGACGACCTGAAGATCAGAGCCAGAGGCTCCGCAATCACCCCTCTTGCCTCCCAAAGAATCATAGGGTAAATCCCATCTGGACCAGGGGACTTATCTATTTTCAAACCCTCTAAAATATCCAGCACATCCCCCGTATCAACTGCAATACTATCTATTTCACACCCCTGCACCCCAGTGTCCTCCTCAGCTACATTCCTGTCCCCTTGCGTGAACACCGAAGAGAAATATTGGTTCAACGCCTCTCCAATCTCCTCCGGTTCCGCACACAACTTCCCTCTACTGTCTGTAACTGGCCCTAATCTTGTCCTAACCAACCTTCTGTTCTTGACATACCTGTAAAACGCCTTAGGGTTCTCCTTAATCCTATCAGCCAAAATCATCTCATGCCCTCTTTTGGCCCTTCTTAACTCCCTCTTCAACTCCCTCCTAGCCAATCTAAAACTTTCTAATGCACTACCTGAGCCCTCAAGCCTCATCCGAACATAAGCCTCCTTTTTCTTCCTAACCAACGAATCAACTTTTTTGGTGCACCACGGTTCCCTGGGCCTACCAAATCCTCCTTGCCTGACAGGGATATACTTATCACAGACCCGCAATAGCTGCTCCTTGAAAAATCTCCACATCTCGGATGTTCCCAGTCCCTGTAATCTCCCATTCCAACCAATGCTTCCTAATTCTCTCCTAATAGCCTCATAATTACCCTTCCCCCAGCTGAAACTACTGACCCGAGGTTCATGCCTAGGATCAGAATGCATAGAATCTCTGTGGGTAGAGTTGAGGAATCACTAAGGTAAAAAGACCCTGATGGAAATTATGTCCAGTCCCCCTAGCAGTAGTCAGGATGTGGGGCAGAAAATAAATCAGGAGATAGAAAAGGCAATATTACAATAATCATGGGGGACTTCATTAAGCAGGTGGACTGGGAAAATCAGATGTGTAGTTGATTCCAAGAAAAGGAATTTGTAGAGTGTCTAAGAGAAGGTTTTTTGGAGCAGCTTGTGACAGAGCCTACTTGGTAACAGGCAACCCTGGATTTAGTGATGTGTAATGAGGCAGACTTGCTTAGGGAACTTAATGTGAAGGAACCCTTGGGGAGCAGTGACCACAATGTGATAGAATTTACCCTGCAGTTTGAGAGGGTGACGCTGGAGTCTGACGTTACGATAATACAATTATTTAAAGGTAATGACAAAGACATGAGGGGGGAGCTGGCCACAGCTGATTGGAAAGGGAGCCTAGCAGGAAGGCAGTGGAACAGCAAAGGCAGGGGTTTTTGAGAGTTATTTGGAAGGCACAACTAAATTCATCCCAAGGAGGATGAAACATGCTAAAGAGAGGACGAGGTATCCATGGCTGATGAGGGAAGTCAAGGACAGCATAAAAGCAAAAGAAAAAGCATACAAAGTGGCAAGGATTAGTGGAAAACCAGAGGATTGGGAAGCCTTTAAAAGCAAGCAGCGAACAACTAAAATAACAATATGGGGGGGGGGGAGATTAAATGTGAGTGTAAGCTAGCTAGTAATATAAAAGAAGATAGGAAGAGTTTTTTTTCAATATATAAAAAGTAAGAGAGAGGCAAAATTAGCCATTGGTCCACTGGAAAATGAGGCTGGAGAAGTAATAACGGGAAACAAAGCAATGGCAGAGGAACTGAATAGTTACTTTGCAGCAGTCTTCACAGTGGAAAACACCAGTAGGATGCCAGTGCTCCAGGAGAGTCACGGTACACAGATGAGTGCAGTGGCCATCACTAAGGAGAAGGTTCTGGGGAATCTGAAAGATCTGAAGTTGGATAAATCACCTGGACCAGATGGACTACACACCAGGGTTCTAAAAGAGATAGCTGAGGAAATTATGGAGGCACTGGTGGGTGATCTTTCAAGAATCACTGGAGGAAGGAAGGGCACCAGAGGACTGGGAAGTAGCAAATGTAACACCGCTGCTTACGAAGGGAGGGAGGCCGCAGACGGGAAATTATAGGCCGGTTAGCCTGACTTCGGTCATTAGCAAGATTTTAGAGTCCATTATTAAAGGTGAGGTTGCAGAGTACTTTGAAGTGTATGATAAAGTAGGACTGAGTCAGCACAGCTTTGTCAAGGGGAGCTCATGTCTGACACATCTTTTAGAGTTCTTTGCAGGGGTAACAAGAAAATTTGATAAAAGAGAACCAGTGGTTGTGCTTTATTTAGATTTCCAGAAGGCCTTTGACAAGGTGTTGCACAGGAGACTGTTAAATAAGTTAAGTGACCATCGTGTCAAGGGTAAGATCCTGACATGGATTGAGGATTGGCTGACTGGCAGAAGGCAAAGAGTGGGGATAAAGGGGTCTTTTCAGGATGGCAGCCGTCGACTAGTTGTGTGCCTCAGGGGTCAGTGCTGAGACCACAACTTTTCACAGTATACATGAATGATTTGGGGGAAGGAACTGAAGGCACTGTTGCTAAGTTTGCAAATGATACAAAGATATGTAGAAGACAGGCAGTATTGAAGAAGCAGGAGGCTGCAGAAGGACTTGAACAGGTTAGAAGAGTGGACAAAGAAGTGGCAGATGGAATATAATGTGGAAAAGTGTTAAGTTATGCACTTTGGAAGGAGGAGTGGAGGCATAGACTATTTTTTGGGAAAATGGTTAGGAAATCAGAAACACAAAGAGAGTTGGGAATCATTGTTTAAGATTCTATTAAGGTTAGCGTGCATGTTTAGTCGGCAGTTAGGAAGGCAAATGCAATGTTAGCATTCATATTGAGGGGGCTAGAATACAAGAGCAGGGATGTACTCCTGAGGCTGTATAAGGCTGTGGTCAGACCCCATTTGGAGTATAGTGAGCAGTTTTGGGCCCCATGTCTGAGGAAGGATGTGCTGGCTTTAGAAAGGGTCCAGAGAAGGTTCACAAGAATGACCCCTGGAATGAAGAGCTTGTCGTATAAGGAGTGGTTGAGGATTGGGGGTCTGTGCATGTTGGAGTTTAGAAGGATGAGGGGGGATCTTATTGAAACTTACAGGATACAGCAAGGCCTGGATAGAGTGGATGTGGACAGGATGTTTCCACTGGTAGGAAAAGCTAGAGCCAGAGTCCACAACCTCAGGCTAAAGGGATGATCCTTTAAAACAGAGGTGAGGAGGAATTCCTTCAGCCAGAGAGCGGTGAATCTGTGGAACTCTTTACCACAGAAGGCTTTGGAGGACAAGTCATTGAGTGTCATTAAGACAGAGATAGATAGATTCTTGATTAATAAGGGGATCAGGGGTTATGGGGAAAAGGTAGGAGAATGGGGATGAAAAAAATATCAGCCATGATTGAATGGCGCAGCAGACTCGATGAGCTGAGTGGCCTAATTCTGTTCCTATGTCTTATGGTCTTACGGCATGAGGTCCTTAATTATGCTGGCTGCTTTGCCGAGGCACCAGGAAGTATAGACAGAGTCATTGGATGGGAGGCATGGTAGTAACGTGGGCTGAAGGGCCTGTTCTGCGCTGTAATGTAACATGCTCAAATAACTATTACAACAGGTCTATCAAATGTAATTTCCCTTTCATAACACCATCCATTAGATCATTATTTTCTAACTGTCCAGTTATCACATCCTTTGTAGTGTGTTCTAATATTTTCCCTACTATTGATTTAAGGTTATTGGGTCTGTAGTTCCTGTTTTCTCTCTCCTTCCTTTCTCAAACAGTGGGGTTACATTAGCTACCTTCCAATCTGCAGGAGTCATACCAAAACCTATAGAATTTAGAAAGATGATTGCCAATGCATCAACTATCTCCATAGCAATCTCTTTCAATGCTCTGGGATGTAAATTCAAATGTAGAGGGGAGGCAATGGCCGAGTGGTACTATTGCTAGACTATTAATCCAGAAGCTCGGCTAATGATCTGGGGACCTGGTTCAAATCCCACAATGGCAGATGGTGGAATTAGAATTCAATAATCTGGAATTAAAAGTCTGCTGCTGACCATAAAACCATTGTTGATTGTCAGAAAAACTCACCACGTTCTTCAATTTCCTTTAGGGAAGGAAATCTGCCGTCCTTACCTAGTCTGGCCTACATGTGACTCCAGAGCCACAGCAATGTGGTTGACTCTCAACTGCCCTCTGGCAACTAGGGATGGGCAATAAATATTGGCCAGCCAGCAACGCCCATGTTCCGTGAATGAATAAAATAATCATCACGCCTTAAGGATTTATCAACTTTCAGCCTTCCTAATTTCTCTAGGGCATTTTTTAAAAAAACTGATGCTAATTTCAGGTCCTCATTCTTGCTTGACTCCTGGATCAGCATTATTTTTGAGAGTTTCTTGTATTTTCCTTTCTGAAGATCCTTATTTAGCTTCCCTGCCAATTCATAGAATCTCTACAATGCAGAAGGAGGCCATTTAGCCCATCGAGCCTGCACCAACAACAATTCCACCCAGGTCCTATCCCTGTAACCCCACATATTTACCTCACTTATCCCTCTGACACTGAAGGGGAAATTTAGAATGGTCAGTCCTTCTAATCTGCACATCTTTGGAATGTGGGAGGAAAGCAGAACCCAAAGGAAACTGGCATAGATACCTGGAGAATGCCTGTGTGGAGATTGCACAAGGACCCAAGGTCGGAATTGAACCCGGGTCCCTGGCCAACCACTGCGCCATCCCATTATAAATTGTACCCACATTTGTCTTTGCTAATCTTTTCTTTTTTCACAGCGCTATAGAAGCTTTCACAGTTTGTTTTTGTGTTCCTTGTTAATTTTACATTGGTGTCCCATTTTCCCTTTCTCCATCGGTTTCTTAATAGAACATAGAACATAGAACATTACAGCACAAACAGGCCCTTCAGCCCTCGAGTTGCGCCGATCACATCAACCCCACCAATCTATAGACCTATCTATAACCCCCAATCCCATTAAACCCCATATACTCATCCAGAAGTCTTTTAAAAGACCCCAGCGAGTTCGCCTCCACCACCGATGACGGCAGCCGATTCCATTCACTCACCACCCTCTGAGTGAAAAACGTACCCCTAACATCACCTCTGAACTTCCCTCCCCGCACCTTAAATCTGTGTCCTCTCGTAGCGACCATTTCAACCCGGGGAAATAGCCTCTGAGAGTCCACCCTATCTATTCCTCTCAACATTTTATAAACTTCTATCAGGTCGCCTCTCAACCTTCGCCTCTCCAGGGAAAAGAGTTTTGGTTCTCCTTTGCTTCCAATCATTAGACTTTTTATTTTTTTGAGACAAGTCTTCCTTTGATCAAATAAAATCCTCAACTTCCTTTGTTAGCCACAATTGATACAGTTTCCTGTTGGGTTTTGATGTCTTTAAAGAAATGTATATTAATTGTAAACCATGTATTGTTTTTTTTAAAGCAAGCCACTACCTGTTTACATTCATACGTTCTCTCAATTCACTATTTCCAACTTGTCCCTTATATCTTCATAGCTTCTGTTATTTAGATCCAAGCTTCAGATTGAAGAGCTCTGATGCAGGGTCAGTCATTGGCTCTACTCTCTTTCCACTGATGCTGTTGAGATTTTCCAGCATTTTGTTTCAGATTCCAGCACCAGCAGTATTTTGCTTCTGTTTCAGATTGAAGTACCTCACTTTCAAACATTGCAAAATTCCACCACATTATGGTTATTCTTCCCCAAAGACTGTTTTACAACAAGATTATTAATTAACCCTCTCTTATTGTATAATACTAGATGTAAAATAACCTGTGCCCTAGTCTGTTGCTCAACATATTGCCCTAAAAAAGCCATCTCTTACACATACCATGAATTAATTTTCCATGGTATTAGTACTCCTTAGATTTACCCAGCTTATATTGAAGTCTCTCATGATCATTGTATTATCTGTGCACAATAATTTCCTGATGTAGTACCCCATATATGCAAGGTTATGGGGTTAGGGCAAGAGGGATGGGACTGAAAATTATGTTCTTTGGAAGAGTAGGTGCAGATCTGATGAGCTGGTTAGCTTCCTTCTGCACCATAGAGATTCCATTGTTCGATGCTTCTATCACCAGTTCCCAGCCTTGGTCACTCTGCAGTCATGTGTCCGTGATGGTAACTAGATCATATCCAGATACTTCTTTTGGTGCTATCAATTCACTTGTTGTGAATATTGCCTGCATTCAGATAGATAGAGTGCCTTTGGAATATTATTCTGTATAGTCACTACTCAATGCTGGCCTTTGCTTCTGCTGCCTCCCACTCTTGTTTACTACAGGAGCCTGAATTCCTTGCTTTTATACACAATGAGGACAAACTTAGGAAAAAGATTCCAAGTCCTGAATGAGTGTAAAAACAGGAGTTTCAGACCTGTTTTTTTGGGCAAATTCAAATCTGCGATCTTGTGCACTTCGGGAAAGAAACCAGCAGAAACCATTGCTCAGCTGGAGAGGGAGGGGGTAGGACTTAAATCACCCAAAAGCTACAAAACAGGTGTGCTGAGGTTGTAAAATCACCCCCACAGTCTCTGATTCTCAAGCTGTAAGATCTCCTATGCCTACTCTCTCAATAGGTCCTGCCACCTTCATAAATCAATGTGCATGAATTTCCATGAGCCATTGTTCCTGCACATTGCAGTTATAAGTATAGATTGTCTCTCTCTATCTTTCTGTCTAAATGCATTAGCTCCCATTCTCTCTATTAATTTCTATCTGCCTCTTGTTTGTGATTTTGCTAGCCTATCTATCTTGTGGCATCCTCACCTTCTGCCACTCCTCCAAGTTGGTATTATTGGCAAATTGAAATTTTACTCTGTATTCCAGTATCTGAGTCATTTATTTATATCAAAAACAGGAATGGTCCCTGCACTGGGCCTTGAGGAATACCACTGCCTACCCTCCTCCTGTCAGAAAAATAGCAATTTACCACAACTCTTTTTTTTGTCCTTAAGTCTTTTGTTTAATTCAAACTGTGCTCATCCTCCACGAGCCTCATTACCTTAATGAGCCTTTTATGTGGTACTTAGTCAAATGCTTCCTTAAAATCCATGTGAACAGCATCCACCACATTCTTTTCACCAACATTAAAATCCATATAGACAGCATCCAGCACATTCAACTCATCAACATTAAAATCCATAGACAGCATCCACCACATTCCATTAATCAACATTAAAATCCACATAAACAGCATCCAGCACATTCCCCTCATCAACATTAAAATCCATATAAACAGCATCCACCACGTTCCCTTCATCAACATTAAAATCCATAGACAGCATCCACCACATTCCCCTCATCAATATTAAAATCCATAGACAGCATCCAGCACACTCTCTTCATCAACAATAAAATCCACAGACAGCATCCACCATGTTCCCGTCATCAACAGTAAAATCCATATAGACAGCACCCACCATGTTCCCGTCATCAACATTAAAATCCATATAGACAGCATCCACCAAGTTCCCTTCATCAACATTAAAATCCATTTAGACAGCATCCACCAAGTTCCCTTCATCAACATTAAAATCCATATAGACAGCATCCACCACATTCCCCTCATCAACATTAAAATCCACATAGACAGCATCCACCACGTTCCCTTCATCAACATTAAAATCCATAGACAGCATCCACCACATTCCCCTCATCAACATTAAAATCCATAGACAGCATCCAGCACATTCCCCTCATCAACAATAAAATCCACAGACAGCATCCACCATGTTCCCCTCATCAACATTAAAATCCATATAGACAGCATCCACCACGTTCCCTTCATCAACATTAAAATCCATATAGACAGCATCCACCAAGTTCACTTCATCAACATTAAAATCCATTTAGACAGCATCCACCAAGTTCCCTTCATCAACATTAAAATCCATATAGACAGCATCCACCACATTCCCCTCATCAACATTAAAATCCACATAGACAGCATCCACCACGTTCCCTTCATCAACATTAAAATCCATAGACAGCATCCACCACATTCCCCTCATCAACATTAAAATCCATAGACAGCATCCAGCACATTCCCTTCATCAACAATAAAATCCACAGACAGCATCCACCATGTTCCCCTCATCAACATTAAAATCCATATAGACAGCATCCACCACATTCCCTTCATCAACATTAAAATCCATATAGAGAGCATCCACCACATTTCCTTAAACATTTCCTTAAACCCAGCTTGCAGGTGCAGCAGGTGGTCAGGAAGGCGAATGGGATGCTGGCCTTCATAGCGAAGGGGATTGAATATAAAAGTAGGGAGGTCTTGCTGCAGCTGTATAGGGCATTGGTGAGGCCGCAGCTGGAGTACTGTGTGCAGTTTTGGGCGCCGCACCTGCGCAAGGATGTTTTGGCCCTGGAGGGAGTGCAGAGGAGGTTTACTCGGCTGATACCGGAGTTGAGGGGATTGAGCTATGAGGAGAGGCTGAATAAACTAGGCTTGTACTCGTTAGAGTTTAGAAGAATGAGGGGAGATCTCATTGAGACGTATAAGATGATGAATGGGATGGATAGGATAGAGGTGGAGAGACTGTTCCCGCTCAAAAAAGACAGTAGGACTAGGGGGCACAGCCTCAAGATAAAGGGGGGGGCGGTTTAGAACAGAGTTGAGGAGGAACTTCTTCACTCAAAGGGTGGTGAATCTCTGGAATTCTCTGCCCGTTGAAGTGGTGGAGGCTGCCTCGCTAAATATTTTTAAGAAACGGGTTGATGGGTTTTTGATAAGAGAAGGGATTAAGGGTTATGGGGAGAGGGCGGGAAGGTGGAGCTGAGTCACGACAGATCAGCCATGATCTTATTGAATGGCGGGGCAGGCTCGAAGGGCCAGATGGCCTAATCCTGCTCCTATTTCTTATGTTCTTATGTTCTTATGTTCTTATTAAAATCCATAGACAGAATCCACCACATTCCCTTCATCAACATTAAAATCCATAGACAGCAACCACCACATTCCCCTCATCGACATTAAAATCCATATAGACAGCATCCACCACATTCCCTTAATCAACAATGAAATCCACAGACAGCAATCACCACATTCCCTTCATCAACATTAAAATCCATAGACAGCAACCACCACATTCCCCTCATCGACATTAAAATCCATATAGACAGCATCCACCACATTCCCTTAATCAACAATGAAATCCATAGACAGCAACCACCACATTCCCCTCATCGACATTAAAATCCATATAGACAGCATCCACCACATTCCCTTAAGCAACAATGAAATCCACAGACAGCAACCACCACATTCCCCTCATCAACATTAAAATCCATAAAGACAGCATCTACCACATTCCCATCAACAACATTAAAATCCATAGACAGCATCCACCACATTCCCCGCATCGAACACACAAAATCCATATAGACAGCATCCACCACATTCCCTTCATCAACATTAAAATCCATTTAGACAGCATCCACCACATTCCCCTCATCAACATTAAAATCTACATAGACAGCATCCACCACATTCCCCTCATCAACAATAAAATCCATAGACAGCATCCATCACATTCCCTTCATCAACATTAAAATCCATAGACAGAATCCACCACATTCCCTTAATCAACATTAAAATCCATATAGACAGCATCCACCACATTCCCCTCATCAACATTAAAATCCATATACACAGCATTCACCACATTCCCTTCATCAACATTAAAATCCTTATACACAGCATCCACCACATTTCCCTCATCGACATTAAAATCCATATAGACAGCATCCACCACATTCCTTTCATCAACAATGAAATCCACAGACAGCATTCACCACATTCCCTTCATCAACATTAAAATCCATATAGACAGCATCGACCACATTCCCCTCATCAACATTAAAATCCATATAGACAGCATCCACCACATTCCCCTCATCAACATTAAAATCCATATAGAGAGCATCCACCACATTCCCCTCATCAACATTAAAAGTCAGCCTTTTCTGTACATTCTGTCCACAGTTTTCACCTCATCCATTACCTCGATCATCTCTGCTTTTCCTGACATTTTTTCAGCATCCTTCTTAATAAATCTCAATACACAGTACTCTGAGTATTCTAGCCTTTCTCTGGATCTTTGTGCATATATCGTCCCCTCCCCTCTTACTAATCCTCGAACTCTCACTCTCTCTCAAGGGGAGTATTGGTAGAGTCTGGTTACTGCTTTTCTCAGTGACACTGTCAGACTGTGTGACTGCAACTCACTAACATGGCTGACTGAGTCTGAACTGCCCCTAGAACATGATCAAACTAAGCGGAGATAAGTAAATACATTCCACATACGGAAATCTCAAGACTTTGAAAAACTCACAAAAAAAGAAACTGATTGCATTTGGCAGGAAATGTGGTAATTGATTGAAGGGGTTGGAATATTAATGCAGACCATGAGAAGCTGTGTAGAAACCAGGTCAGAGTCTGAACATGTGCACTCGGTGCGTGTGATGGATGTAAACTCCCTCGGGTGGTTAGCTTTTGATGCTAATTAAGAAAGTTCACAGTTGGTACTTGGCCAATGGGCTGACGATTTTACAGCTGAGTGGAAACCTTACAATATAAATAGTTGTGGTCAGCCTGATCTTTATCAGTATCTTCAGCTGGATGAACATGAGCAATGTTAGAACACAGGATAGAACTATAATAACACTCTTCACTTTCAGTCTGCTCTTCTCTCTTTGCAAAGTCAGTGAATTGAATCTGTGGAGGGTTGGAGTAGCAATTGTCACTGTGTTTAATACTAAACAGTGCACCCAATGATAGAACATTGGACAAGTCAGAAGTCATCCCAGCCCCCATGGCCTTCTCTTCCAGTATTGGAATTCCGGTATTGGCCTTCTCTTCCAGTATTGGAATTTATTGGAATTCTATGAGGATATGACTAGTGCGGTAGACAGAGGGGAATCGGTGGATGTGGTGTTTCTCGATTTTCAGAAGGCGTTTGATAAGGTGCCGCACAAAAGGTTGCTTCAGAAGGTTAGGGGGCATGGAGTTGGGGGTAAGGTATTAGCGTGGATAGAGGATTGGTTGTCTAATAGGAGGCAGAGAGTTGGTATCAATGGGTGCTATTCTGATTGGCGGTTGGTGACTAGTGGAGTGTCGCAGGGATCGGTGCTGGGGCCTCAGCTATTTACCATTTATATAGATGATCTGGAGGAGGGGGCTGAGTGTAGGGTGATGAAATTTGCTGATGACACGAAGATAAGTGGAAAAGCAAATTGTGCAGAGGGTGTGGAAAGTCTGCAGAGGGATCTGGATAGGCTGAGTGAGTGGGCAAGGACCTGGCAGATGGAGTACAATGTTAGCAAGTGTGAGGTTATCCACTTTGGCAGGATTAATAGTAGGAAGGATTACTATTTAAAGGGTGAAAAGCTGCAGCATGCTACGCTGCAGAGGGACCTGGGGGTCCTTGTGCATGAGTTGCAAAAACCCAGTCTGCAGGTGCAGCAGGTGATCAAGAAGGCGAATGGGATGTTGGCCTTTATAGCGAGGGCGATAGAATATAAAAGCAGGGAGGTCTTGCTGCAACTGTACAGGGTACTGGTGAGGCTGCAGCTGGAGTACTGTGTGCAGTTTTGGTCGCCGCACCTGCGCAAGGATATTTTGACCTTGGAGGGAGTGCAGAGGAGGTTCGCTTGGCTGATACTTGAGATGAGAGGGTTGGACTATGAAGACAGGCTGAATAGACTGGGCCTGTACTCATTGGAGTTTAGAAGGATGAGGGGGGATCTTATAGTGATGTATAAGATAATGAAAGGGATGGATAGGGTATAGGTAGAGAGATTCTTCCCGCTCAGAAAGGACAGCAGGACTAGAGGGCACAGCCTTAAGATAATGGGGGAGCAGTTTAGAACGGAGTTGAGGAGGAACTTCTTAACTCAAAGGGTGGTGAATCTCTGGAATTCTCTACCCGTTGAAGTGGTGGAGGCTACCTCGCTAAATATATTTAAGTCACAGGTAGATAGGTTTTTGATAGACAAGGGAATTAAGGGTTAGGGGAAGAAAGCGGGAAAGTGGAACTGAGCCACTTCAGATCAGCCATGATCTTATTGAATGGTGGGGCAGGCTCGAAGGGCTAGATGGCCTACTCCTGCTCCTATTTCTTATGTTCTTAAGAACTCTCACAACACCAGGTTAAAGTCCAACAGGTTTATTTGATAGGGCGGACGCAACACGGTTTCATTAAAGGGAAGTCGTGTCTGACAAATTTACTGGAGTTCTATGAGGATGTGTCTAGGGCAGTGGATGGAGGAGAGCCGGTGGATGTGGTCTTTCTGGATTTTCAGAAGGCGTTTGACAAGGTACCTCACAAGAGGTTATTGCAGAAGGTCAGGGGACATGGAGTTGGGGGTAGGATGGATAGCGTGGATAGAGGATTGGTTGTCAAATAGGAGGCAGAGAGTGGGGGTCAATGGATGCTATTCGGATTGGCGGTTGGTGACTAGTGGGGTGCCCCAGGGGTCGGTGCTGGGGCCTCAGCTATTTACCATTTATATAGATGATCTGGAGGAGGGAACCGAGTGCAGGGTGTCGAAATTTGCTGATGACACCAAGATTGGGGGAAAGGCAAATTGTGCGGAGGGTGTGGAGAGTCTGCAGAAGGATCGAGATAGGCTGGGCGAATGGGCCAGGAAATGGCAAATGGAATTTAATGTTGGCAAGTGTGAGGTGGTCCACTTTGGTAGGAGGAATGGTAGGAAAGACTATTACTTACGGGGCGAAAAACTGCAGCAGGCGACGGTGCAGAGGGACCTCGGGGTCCTTGTGCATGAGTCGCAAAAACCCAGCTTGCAGGTGCAGCAGGTGGTCAGGAAGGCGAATGGGATGCTGGCTTTCATAGCAAAGGGGATTGAATATAAAAGTAGGGAGGTCTTGCTGCAGCTGTATAGGGCATTGGTGAGGCCGCAGCTGGAGTACTGTGTGCAGTTTTGGGCGCCGCACCTGCGCAAGGATGTTTTGGCCCTGGAGGGAGTGCAGAGGAGGTTTATTCGGCTGATACCGGAGTTGAGGGGATTGAGCTATGAGGAGAGGCTGAATAAACTAGGCTTGTACTCGTTAGAGTTTAGAAGAATGAGGGGAGATCTCATTGAGACGTATAAGATGATGAATGGGATGGATAGGATAGAGGTGGAGAGACTGTTCCCGCTCAAAAAAGACAGTAGGACTAGGGGGCACAGCCTCAAGATAAAGGGGGGGCGGTTTAGAACAGAGTTGAGGAGGAACTTCTTCACTCAAAGGGTGGTGAATCTCTGGAATTCTCTGCCCGTTGAAGTGGTGGAGGCTGCCTCGCTAAATATTTTTAAGAAACGGGTTGATGGGTTTTTGATAAGAGAAGGGATTAAGGGTTATGGGGAGAGGGCGGGAAGGTGGAGCTGAGTCACGACAGATCAGCCATGATCTTATTGAATGGCGGGGCAGGCTCGAAGGGTCAGATGGCCTACTCCTGCTCCTATTTCTTATGTTCTTATGTTCTTATGTTATGTTCTTAAAAGCCACTAGCTTTCGGAACGCTGGCTGTCTCTTCGTCAGGTGAGTGGGAGTTCTAATCACAGACAGAGCATATAAAGATACAAATTCAATTTACAGAATAATGATGGGAATGCGATTCTTTACAGCTAATCAAGTCTTAAAGACCTTCTCTTCCAATCAGACGTTGGCTACTTTCCCTGCCTCTGCTCCATATCACCTGACGCTCAATAAACGTCTACTGATCTCAGCCTTCAGACTTTCAGTTGACCAAGATCTCCTCAATCGCACCCCCTTTTCCCCACATAGATCCACGTCATCTGAGGGGCAGAGAGAGATCCATTAGCTCTGGCTGCAATTATCTGACTTGTTTGTATGCTGAAACAGGTTTTTGTTTTGGAGGAAGTGTTGAATGGGAGAGCTGTTAGCTACAGCTGAAAACTGATTGCTTGTTTGGGTGTCATTTAATTTGCAACTCAAAGGCCCGTGATGCACAAGTGAGCTAGAAAAGGACTGGAACTCTAACACCCATTAGAAGATCTGCAGAGTCCTTCTTTAGTTCAGGCTTGAGACTGGATTGTATGTTTAACCTGAGGCATGGTAGCACTGTGGTTAACGCTGCTGCTTCACAGCTCCAGGGTCCTGGGTTCGATGCTCGGGTCACTGTCTGTGTGGAGTTTGCACATTCTCCTCGTGCCTGCGTGGGTTTCCTCTGGGTGCTCCGGTTTCCTCCCACAGTCCAAAAATGTGTGGGTTAGGTTGATTGGCCATGATAAAAATTGCCCCTTAGTGTCCTGAGATATGTAGGTTAGCGGGTAAAATATGTAGGGATATGGGGGTAGGGCCTGGGTGGGATTGTGTTCGGTGCAGGCTCGATGGGCCGAAGGGCCTCTTTCTGCACTGTCGGGTTCTAGTTCTGAGCCTTTAAAAAAAATTGTGGAAGGCTGCCATCACATCAAATTAATCCAGGGCAGAGGGAGGCCTGTAAACTTGGGGAATTGGATTGAAATTTTGGCTTTATTGTTGACCAAAGGATTTAAGTGGACCCCACAAGAAATCCTTGGGCCTCCACAGCCTTCTCTCTCTACCCAAGCTAGAAAACCCCTTCCTGACCAGCCTGGCCCAGATCTTCCCAGGCTCCTGAATGCTCCTTCCTCCACCCACCCACCCTGTACCCCTCCACTCACCCTGTACCCCTCCACCCACCACCCTGTACACGTCCACCCACCCACCCTGTACCCCTCCACCCACCCTGTACCCCTCCACCCACCTCTTGTATCCCTTCATTCCGCCCCCGTACCCATCCACCCCGCTGTACCACTCCACCCAACTTCTGTATCCCTCTACTCAACCCCCGTACTCCTCCACCCTCCTCGTATCTCTCCACCTCCCATATTCCTCCATGCCCCCATACCCTTCCACCCATCCCGACACCCTTCCATCCATCCCCAGTACCCCTCCGTATACCCTTCCACCCACTCCCCGTACCCCTCCACCCACCTTTCCGTACCCCTCCACCCACCCACGTACCCCTTTACCTACCCTCCCTCTAACCTCTCATGCGTCCTCCCTGTACTCCTCCACCCACCCTGCTCACACCCCTTTCTCCAACCCCAGCCCTGTCCAGACCCCTCACTCCCAGCATGGAGTTTACAAAGGGACTTTACAAAGGAAGCTGTTCTCAGTGATGTGAGAGATAAGCTGATGATAGGCTGGCTCAGGTTTAGTCCAGGCCTAGTTTACAGTGTGCAGAATATTGAAACATTTCTCAGCCCAAGCAAACCACTTTCCAATGGTCATGGTTACTCACGGGGACAAAATCAACACCTTTAATTGGAAGGATTTCGGCCTCTGAATGACAGAAGTAGGAAAGAAAGCAGCTGGACTTTCACCCCTGGGTCACAGGATCGTTTTTTCAATTTAAAGACTAGAGTCTTAAGACGAGGCTGACACACCCAGGGCTGCACTGAGGTCGGATGTAAGAGATTCCACAACAGGTAGCACAGTGGTTAGCACTGCTGCTTCACAGCTCCACGGTCCTGGGTTCGATTCCCGGCTCGGGTCACTGCCTGTGTGGAGTTTGCACATTCTCCTCGTGTCTGCGTGGGTTTTCTCCGGGTGCTCCGGTTTCCTCCCACAGTCCAAAGATGTGCGGGTTAGGTTCATTGGCTATGCTAAAATTGTCCCTTAGTGTCCTGGGATGTGTAGGTTAGAGGGATTAGCAGGTAAAATGTGTAGGGATATGGGGATAGGGTCTGGGTGGGATTGTGTTCGGTGCAGACTCGATGGGCCGAAGGGCCTGTTTCTGCACTGTAGGGTTCTAGGAATTAATGAAGTGTGGGACCTTCTCACCATGACAGGGCCACTATTTATCCATCAGTCACTAAGACAGATTCAGTGCTCATTATCACGCTGCTCTTTGCAGGGGCTTGTGTCCAATGGCTGCCACCTTTTCTGCGTTACAACGACTGCACTGCAAAGTATTTAATTGGCTGTAAAGTGCTTTAGGTGATCTGTGGCTGTGAGAAGGGTTGTAGAATCGTAGATTGGATCATAGAATCCCTAGAGTGCATGTTCATTCTCCACATTAAGAACAAAGAACAAAGAACAAAGAACAAAACAGCACGGGAAACAGGCCCTTCGGCCCAACGAGCCCGCGCCGCCGTCCCATGGTCAGTGACCTATTCATGACTCTAGTCTATGCCTAATGTGTGAGGATCAGGGAGGTCCAATATAGGGACAATTTGTTACCCAATCAATCAGCCTAAAAGCACATTTTTGGGATGTGGGAGGAAACCGGAGCACCCGGAGGAAACCCACGCAACCACGGGGAGAACGCGCAAACTCCCACGGACACAGGCCCAACTCCATGTGTCCGCACAGCAACAGAGATAACCTCTGTGCTGCCATGATGCCCTCAAGATGGTAAATGCCTATGGATAAAAATTTCATTATTAAAGACTCTATACCCCTGAGACTAAACTGACCCCAAGCCTACAATGCTTAATAAGGCCTGCTATATCCCCCTATATGTAAACTGCTCATGTGGCTGTCCAAGTGACTCTTGAACAACCCTAGCGTGCCTGCTTCCACCACCTCCCTCGGCAGTGCATTCCACATCCCCACTACCCTTTGTGTGAAAAACTGCCCTCTAACATTAGTCTTATATCTAGCCCCCCTCACCCTAAGCCCGTGACCCCTCGTTCTATCCATTTCTAATAACGGAAAAAGCTTATCACCATCTACTCTATCTGTCCCCTTCATAATCTTATAAACCTCTATCAAATCCCCCCTCAGCCGACGTCTCTCAAGGGAAAACAGCCCAAGTGCGTTCAATCTTTCCTCGTAAGACAGCCCTTCCATACCAGGCAACATCCTGGTAAATCTCCTCTGCACTCTCTCCAGGATCTCTACATCCTTCCGGTAGTACGGCGACCAGAACTGGACGCAGTACTCCAGGTGAGGCCTAACCAACGTTCTATACAACTGCAACATCAGACTCCTACTCTTATATTCTATACCCCTTCCTATGAAGGCTAACATGCCATACGCTTTTCTCATCACATTCTGCACCTGCACCGACACCTTCAGGGACTTGTGTACCTGCACCCCCAGGTCTCTCTGCGTATCTATACTCCGGATAGTTCTACCTTTTATCATATAACTCCCTTCCACATTATTCCGGCCAAAGTGCATCACCTCGCATTTCTCCGGATTAAATTCCATTTGCCATCTATCTGCCCAATCTACCAGCCTATCTATGTCCTGTTGCATTGCCAGGCACTGCTCCTCAGTACCCGCCAATCCAACCAACTTAGTGTCATCAGCAAATTTGCTGATCACACCACCTACCCCCTCTTCCAAGTCATTAATGTATACTACAAATAGTAGAGGTCCTAGTACCGAGCCCTGCGGCACCCCACTGGTGACAGACCTCCAATTGGAAAAGGAGCCCTCCACTACTACCCGCTGTCTTCTCCTCCCAAGCCAGTTCTTCACCCATCTACATACCTGGCCTTGTATCCCATGAGCCTTCACCTTTTCTATCAGCCTACCGTGAGGGACCTTGTCAAACGCCTTACTGAAATCCATATAGACAACATCAACGGCTTGTCCTTCGTCAACCGTTTTTGTCACCTCTTCAAAAAATTCCAACAGATTCGTAAGGCACGACCTCCCTGTAACGAAGCCATGCTGCGTATCCCTGATCAGATTGCAGCGCTCCAGATGCTCATACATCCTATCCTTGAGGATCCTCTCCATTATTTTGCCTATAACTGAAGTCAAGCTCACTGGCCTATAGTTCCCTGGGTTATCCCTCTGACCCTTCTTAAACAACGGTACAACATTTGCAATCCGCCAATCCTCTGGGACCTCACCTGTGTCCAAAGAAGAGACAAAGATTTGCGTCAGAGGCCCAGCAATTTCATCCCTCACCTCCCTTAGCAGCCTAGGATAGATGCCATCAGGCCCCGGAGATTTGTCTGTCTTTATATTGTCTAAAAGTCCCAACACCTCTTCCCTCGTGATGACTATTTCCCTCAACGGATCCTCAAACTTCTCAAGCACAGCAGCAGAGGACTGACCCCTCTCCTGAGTGAATACCGACGCAAAGTATTCATTCAAGATCTCCCCCATTCCCCTAGGCTCCAAGCATAGTTCCCCTCCTCTGTCCCTGAGAGGACCAATGTTCCCTCTAACCATCCTTTTGTTTCTAATATAAGAGTAAAATGCTTTAGGATATTCCTTAATCCTACCCGCCAAAGCCATTTCGTGGCCCCTTTTTGCCTTTCTGATGCCCCTTTTAAGTTCCCTCCTACATTCTCTGTATTCTTCTAACGCTATCTCTGTCCTCAAATGCCTCGATCTAGTGTACGCTTCCCTCTTTCTCCTGACCAGGTCCTCAATATCCCTAGTTACCCACGGCTCTCTAATCCTACCTTTCCCATCCTTCCTCTTGACCGGCACATGTCTTTCCTGTAAAGATTGTAGTTTTCCCTTGAGAGACTCCCACATACCCAGCGTCGACCTACCGTTAAATAGCGTACCCCAGTCTGTATCTTTAAGATCCTGCCTAATCCGGCTGTATCTAGCCCTCCCCCAATTTAACACCCTCCCCTTAGGACAGGCTTCATCTTTATCCATTAATATCTTGAACCAGACAGAGTTGTGGTCACTGTTAGCCACATGCTCTCCTACCTCAACGTCAACCACCTGCCCAGGCTCATTCCCCAGAACCAAGTCAAGTATAGCCCCCTCCCTGGTCGGTCTATCCACGTACTGCTCCAGGGATCCTTCCATTACACACTGTACAAATTCCTCCCCGTCAGCACCCTCTGATCTCAGTACATTCCAATCTACCCTGGGGAGATTAAAATCTCCCACTACCACCACCCTGTTCTTCCTGCACTTATCTAGAATGTCCCTGCTTATCCCTTCTTCCACAGCCCTCGGGCTGTTGGGCGGTCTGTAGTAAACACCCAGCAGAGTAACATCACCCTTCCTATTCCTCAACTCCACCCATAGCGACTCGATTCCTACATCCTCCGTACCTCCCTCCCTCTGCACTGCTACGATGCAATCCTTAACTAACAACGCCACTCCCCCACCTCTCAGGGACCCACCCCTATCTCGCCTGAAACACTTATACCCAGGAACATTCAACTGCCAATCCTGCCCTTCCTTTAACCAAGTCTCTGTCACCGCCACCACTTCCAACTTCCTTTCAAACATTAATGCCTTCAGTTCATCTGTTTTGCCAGTCACACTCCTAGCATTGAAACACATGCACCGAAGACCCTCCGAAACAACCCGATCCTTCTTCCTACCCTCCGGGCCTACCCTATCCCCAATCCCAGTTCCGTCTACCTCCCCACCCCCCCTCCATATTAGTTTAAACCCTGCCGATACACACCAGCTAACCTTCCAGCTAAGATATGTATGCCCTTCCCAGTTAACTGTACCCCATCCCTCTTGTATATTAGCCGTTCTTTCATAAAGACTTCCCAGTGGTCTATGAATATAAATCTCTCTGCCCTACACCAATCTTTCAACCAAGCATTTAATTGGATTAGTTCATTATTTCTAGCCCTGCTAGCCCCAGGCACCGGCAGCAGCCCAGAGAACGCCACCCTGGAGGCCCTACATTTCAGCCTGGCCCCCAACTCCCTGAACTGCCTGCGTATGTCCCCCCTGCACTTTGTACCTACATCCTTCTCTCCTACATGCACTATCACATTCGACTCAGTCCCTCCACCCTTCAAGATTCCCTCTACCCTTTCTGAGATGTCCTGTACCCCAGCTCCAGGGAGGCAGACTACCATCCTGGAGTCCCGCTTTTGCCCACAGAATCGCCTGTCAATCCCCTTGACATTCCCATCCCCCACCACTATCTCACACCCTGCACTCTTCACTTGCTGATCTCCCTCCCTTGCCTTCTCTACCCCGACTGTCACCCCACCCTTGACATTCCGGGGTAATGCATCTGGGGCATTCCTAGTACTTTTCTTTTTGCTCTTCCTAACTGTAACCCAACCATCTATACTTGTAGGTTCTGGTATTAGCTCAGGGTTGCCATTCCTCTCCATTACCTCCTCATTTTCCCTAACTAAAAACATATCCTCCAGTCTCAGTTCCAGCTGCCTCACCCGGGCCCTTAATCGCTGCACCTCGAGACATTTCCCGCATATGTGGGCTTTCGGGAGATGTGCTGTCTCCAGAAATGTCCACATATGGCATCGAACACAGTGAACACGTGTAACCCTAGACCCTGGCATTATGGTTGACCCCTGTCAAGGTGTGATATGAAGCCCTGTTATCAAACCTGCGCTCTCCCAAGCCCAGTGAGCTTAAGCCCTTTTACCTCTCACTCTGCTTCCCTCCTCACTCCGCTGCCCGCTCCCGACGCTGCCCGCTATCACCTTGGAGAAGTGTGAGGTAATTCATTTCGGTAGGAATAACAGATGTGTTGAGTATAGGGCTAACGGGAGGACTTTGAATAGTGTGGAGGAGCAGAGGGATCTAGGTGTATGTGTACATAGATCCCTGAAAGTTGGGAATCAAGTAGATAAGGTTGTTAAGAAGGCATACGGAGTTTTGGCGTTTATTGGTAGGGGGATTGAATTTAGGAGTCGCAGCGTCATGATGCAACTGTACACATCTCTGGTGCGGCCACACTTGGAGTTTTGTGTGCAGTTCTGGTCCCCACATTACAGGAAGGATGTAGAGGCTTTGGAGAGGGTGCAGAGGAGGTTTACCAGGATGTTGCCTGGTATGGAGGGGAGATCCTATGAGGAGAGACTGAGAGATTTGGGGTTGTTTTCGCTGGAAAGAAGGCGGCTAAGAGGGGATCTCATTGAAACATATAAGATGATTAGAGGTTTAGACAGGGTAGATAGTGATAGCCTTTTTCCTAGGATGGAGAAAGCTAGCACGAGGGGGCACGATTTTAAATTAAGGGGGGGTAGTTATAGGACAGATGTCAGGGGTAGGTTCTTTACCCAGAGGGTGGTGAGGGACTGGAATGCCCTGCCAGCTGCAGTTGTAAATGCACCTAGTTTGGGGGCGTTTAAGAGATCTGTGGATAGGTTTATGGATGAAAAGGGATTGGTTTAGGCTAGTGGGTCATTATTTTGTAACTGGTCGGCGCAACATCGTGGGCCGAAGGGCCTCTGCTGCGCTGTAATGTTCTATGTTCTATGTTCTATGTCTCTCGGTGGCTGTTACAGTCGTGAGCTTTCTGCAGACTGATAGTGAACCTTAGTGATGTGGGACTGAAACCTAGGGGGTACGGTCAAGAAGTTCTTGGATGACATGAAAATTGATGGGGTGGTGAACAGTGAGGTGGATGGCCACAGACTGTAGGAGGGTATCGATGGGCTGGTCAGGCAGGCAGAGCAGTGGCAAATGAAAAAGTGTGAGGTAACGCACTTAGGGAGGGCTACGAGGACAAAGGATTACACGATGAACTTTAGGACCCGAGAAAGTACTGAAGATTTGAGGGACCTTGGAGTGCCATAATCCACAGATTTCTGAAGGTGACAGGGCAAGTAGGTGAGGCAGTTAAGAAGGCAAATGGGATACTTGGATAAAAGCAAAATACTGCAGATGCTGGAATCTGAAATAAAAACACAAAATGCTGTAAAATCTCAGCATCTGTGGAGAGGGAATAGAGCAAACATTTTGAGTCTGGATAAGCCTTTGACAGAGCCAGCTCTGAAACGATGGCTCTATTCTCTCTCCACAGATGCTGTCAGACCTCCTGAGATTTCCCAGCATTTTCTGTTTTTGCTACAGGATGCTTGTCTTTATCAGCTGAGGTATAGAATATAAGAGCACAGAGGGTCCATACTGGAACTGTATAAAACCCTGGCGAACCCTCAGCTGGAATACCAGCTGTGGTTCCCGTTGCCACATTACAAGAAGGATGTGATTGCACTGGAGAAGGTGCAGAGGAGATTGACCTGGATGCTGCCTGGGCTGGAAGGTCTGATCTATAAGGATAGATTGCATAAGCTGGGATTGTTTTCCTTGGAGCAACAGGTGGAGAGGAGACCTGAGAGAGGTGTATAAGATTATGAGGGGCATAAATCAGGTGGATAGGAAGAAACTTTTTTCATTAGTAGAGTGGTCTATATTCAAGGGGGATAGATTTAAAGTAGGAGTTAGAGGGCTAAGAGGGAAGTTGATAAGAAATCTTTTCACCCAGATGGTGAGTTTAAAACCCTCTTGCTGAAAGGGTGGTTGAGTCAGGAACTCTTGTAACTTTTAAGAAATCTTTAGATAATCACTTGCGTTGCTAAAACCTCCAGGGCTATGGGTTATACGCAGAAAAATGGGATTAGTGTAGTCAGATCTTTGTTGACCAGTATGGACACAATGGGCCGAACGGGCTCCTTCTATACTGTAAACATTGATGAATCTATGAAAATGTCGCTATCACAACACCTATAAATGTGGGGCAGTACTGCAGACAGGAGAAACTAGAATACCATAAACTTTATACATGGAGGATGTTGAAGCTGACTACAATATCATCCATAAATAATAGAAAATGCTGGCAATACTCAGTAGGACAGGCAGCATCTTTGCAGAGTGAAACAGAAACATATCAATCTCTGCTTTAAAGGCACTCCAGTGACTGAGTTTCCACAGCCCTCTGGGGTAGAGAATTCCAAAGATTCACAATCCTCTATGTAAAATAATTTCCCTACAACCAGAAGAAGTAGGTTCTAACATCATGGTTTCCCTCTTATTTTGAAATTGTGTCCCCTAGTTCTAGACTCTCCAACTGAGGGAAAATAACTTCCCTACATCTATCCTGTCTATTTCTTTAAGTATTTTGTAGGTTTCAATGAGATCACCTCTCACTCTTCGAAACTCGAGAGAATACAGGCCAGTTTATCCAAACTCTCTTCATAAAACAGTCTCACCATTCTGGGAACAAGCTTGCTGCACTCCTTCTACGGCAATAACACCCTTTCTGAGATAAGAGGACCAAAACTGCACCCACTACCCCAAGTTCCCAACTGATCTGCCAGACTGGAACTTTAACAACTGTTTATTAAACTTATCAGTTACTCACCCATGCGGTGAGAACCTGTGTCCCTAAAGCATTAGCTTGGTTTTCTGCATCACCACGTTAATGACATTACCAATACACCCCCACTTCTCCCTGAGCATTGTGAAAAATGAATATACGAGACTAAACAATGTACAAATGAATGGCTATTTCACCAGCATGGAGTATTTGAGACCACAGATGGTGAAAAAAGAGGAGGTAAAAGGATATGTCGTACACCTCCTGTGCTAACATGGAAGCGTGTGGTGGGACAGGGAGGGGGGTGTTGGGGTGACTGAGGAATAGCTTAGGGTATTATGAAGGATATTGTCCCTTTGGCATTTTGGAAGGGGAGGAGACAACCAGATGGGTTTGCTGATAGCATCATGCTGAAGGTGTGGAAATGCTGGAGAATGAATACAGACGCTGGTGGGATAGATGGTGAGGGCAAGAAGGACCTCATCATGGTTGTAGGAGGGATGGGAACAGGATGGGGAAATGGAACACACGGTTGTCAAGTTGTTGGGTTGTGTGGGAAAGATAACAGAGGACTGTCATTTGAACAGTTTATGATAAGATTTTCAGTAGCTATTGCACACTATACCTGTAGCCACATTGGTGAGAACTCTCATGCTACCCACGTGTCATGTCCTGTCATAGAACCAGCATAGCACCAGCATAGAACCAGCATAGAACCCTACAGTGCAGAAACAGGCCCTTCGGCCCATCGAGTCTGCACCGAACACAATCCCATCCAGACCCTATCCCCATATCCCTACACATTTTACCTGCTAATCCCTCTAACCTACACATCCCAGGACACTAAGGGGCAATTTTTATAGCCAATGAACCTAACCCGCACATCTTTGGACTGTGGGAGGAAACCGGAGCACCCGGAGAAAACCCACGCAGACACGAGGAGAATGTGCAAACTCCACACAGGCAGTGACCCGAGCCGGGAATCGAACCCAGGACCCTGGAGCTGTGAAGCAGCAGTGCTAACCACTGTGCTACCGTGCCGCCCTGCACTGTGCTACCGTGCCGCCCTACCGTCATGGTGATATATACGTAAACATACATTCACATCTTCCCATTTTAGTCGGATCAACCTGCATGCAAGGCACAATGTTGCTGCAGCAACAGATCATTGAATCATTAAGTTGTACAGAGCATGAGCTTGGGCTATAAAAGCAAAGCTTGCTGTGTGGCAATGTATCAAAGGAGATGATGACCTGACAACCTATATTACCATAATGGCGAATGCCTAAATTCATCACTGTAAGCTCACAGAATCATGAATCCTACAGTCAGAAAGAAATCATTCAGCCCATCAAGTCTGCACCAAGCACAATCTCATGCATCCCTACCCCATAACCACATGCATTTACCCCAGATAGTCCTCTGATACTAAGGGGCAATTTAGTATCCAATCAACCTAAACTACACATCTTTGGAGTGTGGGAGAAAACCAGAGCAGCCAAAGAACAAAGGAAATTACAGCACAGAAACAGACCCTTCGGCCCTCCAAGCCTGCACCAAACATGCTGCCCGACTTAACTAAAAACCGCTATCCTTCTGGGGACCATATCCCTCTATTCCCATCCTATTCATGTACTTGTCAAGACGCCCCTTAAAAGTCACTACTGTATCTGCTTCCAGTACCTCCCCCCACAACGAGTTCCAGGCACCCACTACTCTCTGTGTAAAAAATCTGTCTCGTACATCTTTAAACCTTACCCCTCACATCCTAATCTGTGCTCCCTAGTAATTGACTCTTCCATCCTGGGAAAATGTTTCTAACTATCCACTCTGTCCATGCCTCTCATAATCTTGTAGACTTCTTCCAGGCCTCCCCTCAACCTCCAGTGAGAACAAACCAAGTTTCTCCAACCTCTCGTCATAGCTAATGCCCTCCGTACCGGGCAACATCCTGGTAAATCTTTTCTGTACCCTCACCAAAGCCTCCGCATCCTTCTGGTAGTGTGGCGACCAGAATTGAACGCTATATTCTAAGTGCGGCCTAACTGAGGTTCTATAAAGCTGCAACATGACTTGCCAATTTTTAAACCCGGAAGAAACACACGCAGACTCGGGGAGAACAGTGATCTAAGCCAGAATTAAACCTGGGTCCTGTTGACGTGAAGCAACTGTGTCACCATGCTGCTCATTTGCATAATTTATTCACAGCCAGGTTACTCGAGGTGGAGACGGATGATTGGGTGTAAATTACAGTTAAAGTCATAGGACCCATAAAAGGTGAGTGTGACAATTGGTGGGTTTCTCGAACTCCTGAAAATGATCTCAGCTGATTGGCAGACTTGTCCAAGCAATAATGACTGAATTATTGTGGAGACTCTTAATGCAGGCAGTGTGAGGGCTCCAGTTTCTGAAGTGAAGTTGGGATGAACAACCTGTGTGGGGAGCTGCCTCCCATTCCACCCTACAATACTGTCCTGTGTGGGGAGCTGCCTCCCATTCCACTCTACAATACTGTCCTGTGTGGGGAGCTGCCTCCCATTCCACTCTACAATACTGTCCTGTGTGGGGAGCTGTCTCCCATACCACTCTACAATACTGTCCTGTGTGGGGAGCTGCCTCCCATACCACTCTACAATACTGTCCTGTGTGGGGAGCTGTCTCCCATTCCACTCTACAATACTGTCCTGTGTGGGGAGCTGCCTCCCATTCCACTCTACAATACTGTCCTGTGTGGGAAGCTGTCTCCCATTCCACTCTACAATACTGTCCTGTGTGGGGAGCTGCCTCCCATTCCACTCTACAATACTGTCCTGTGTGGGGAGCTGCCTCCCATACCACTCTACAATACTGTCCTGTGTGGGGAGCTGCCTCCCATACCACTCTACAATACTGTCCTGTGTGGGGAGCTGTCTCCCATTCCACTCTACAATACTGTCCTGTGTGGGGAGCTGCCTCCCATTCCACTCTACAATACTGTCCTGTGTGGGGAGCTGCCTCCCATACCACTCTACAATACTGTCCTGTGTGGGGAGCTGCCTCCCATACCACTCTACAATACTGTCCTGTGTGGGGAGCTGCCTCCCATTCCACTCTACAATACTGTCCTGTGTGGGGAGCTGCCTCCCATTCCACTCTACAATACTGTCCTGTGTGGGGAGCTGCCTCCCATACCACTCTACAATACTGTCCTGTGTGGGGAGCTGCCTCCCATTCCACTCTACAATACTGTCCTGTGTGGGGAGCTGCCTCCCATACCACTCTACAATACTGTCCTGTGTGGGGAGCTGCCTCCCATACCACTCTACAATACTGTCCTGTGTGGGGAGCTGCCTCCCATACCACTCTACAATACTGTCCTGTGTGGGGAGCTGCCTCCCATTCCACTCTACAATACTGTCCTGTGTGGGGAGCTGCCTCCCATACCACTCTACAATACTGTCCTGTGTGGGGAGCTGCCTCCCATTCCACTCTACAATACTGTCCTGTGTGGGGAGCTGCCTCCCATTCCACTCTACAATACTGTCCTGTGTGGGGAGCTGCCTCCCATACCACTCTACAATACTGTCCTGTGTGGGGAGCTGCCTCCCATTCCACTCTACAATACTGTCCTGTGTGGGGAGCTGCCTCCCATTCCACTCTACAATACTGTCCTGTGTGGGGAGCTGCCTCCCATACCACTCTACAATACTGTCCTGTGTGGGGAGCTGCCTCCCATTCCACTCTACAATACTGTCCTGTGTGGGGAGCTGCCTCCCATACCACTCTACAATACTGTCCTGTGTGGGGAGCTGCCTCCCATACCACTCTACAATACTGTCCTGTGTGGGGAGCTGCCTCCCATACCACTCTACAATACTGTCCTGTGTGGGGAGCTGTCTCCCATTCCACTCTACAATACTGTCCTGTGTGGGGAGCTGCCTCCCATTCCACTCTACAATACTGTCCTGTGTGGGGAGCTGCCTCCCATTCCACTCTACAATACTGTCCTGTGTGGGAAGCTGCCTCCCATTCCACTCTACAATACTGTCCTGTGTGGGGAGCTGTCTCCCATTCCACTCTACAATACTGTCCTGTGTGGGGAGCTGCCTCCCATTCCACTCTACAATACTGTCCTGTGTGGGGAGCTGCCTCCCATTCCACTCTACAATACTGTCCTGTGTGGGGAGCTGCCTCCCATACCACTCTACAATACTGTCCTGTGTGAGGAGCTGCCTCCCATTCCACTCTACAATACTGTCCTGTGTGGGGAGCTGCCTCCCATTCCACTCTACAGTACTGTCCTGTGTGGGGAGCTGCCTCCCATTCCACTCTACAATACTGTCCTGTGTGGGGAGCTGCCTCCCATTCCACTCTACAATACTGTCCTGTGTGGGGAGCTGCCTCCCATACCACTCTACAATACTGTCCTGTGTGGGGAGCTGCCTCCCATACCACTCTACAATACTGTCCTGTGTGGGGAGCTGCCTCCCATACCACTCTACAATACTGTCCTGTGTGGGGAGCTGCCTCCCATACCACTCTACAATACTGTCCTGTGTGGGGAGCTGCCTCCCATACCACTCTACAATACTGTCCTGTGTGGGGAGCTGCCTCCCATACCACTCTACAATACTGTCCTGTGTGGGGAGCTGCCTCCCATTCCACTCTACAATACTGTCCTGTGTGGGGAGCTGCCTCCCATACCACTCTACAATACTGTCCTGTGTGGGGAGCTGCCTCCCATACCACTCTACAATACTGTCCTGTGTGGGGAGCTGCCTCCCATACCACTCTACAATACTGTCCTGTGTGGGGAGCTGCCTCCCATTCCACTCTACAATACTGTCCTGTGTGGGGAGCGACCTCCCATTCCACTCTACAATACTGTCCTGTGTGGGGAGCGACCTCCCATTCCACTCTACAATACTGTCCTGTGTGGGGAGCGACCTCCCATACCACTCTACAATACTGTCCTGTGTGGGGAGCTGTCTCCCATTCCACTCTACAATACTGTCCTGTGTGGGGAGCTGCCTCCCATTCCACTCTACAATACTGTCCTGTGTGGGGAGCGACCTCCCATTCCACTCTACAATACTGTCCTGTGTGGGGAGCTGTCTCCCATTCCACTCTACAATACTGTCCTGTGTGGGGAGCTGCCTCCCATTCTACTCTACAATACTGTCCTGTGTGGGGAGCTGCCTCCCATTCCACTCTACAATACTGTCCTGTGTGGGGAGCTGCCTCCCATTCCACTCTACAATACTGTCCTGTGTGGGGAGCTGCCTCCCATTCCACTCTACAATACTGTCCTGTGTGGGGAGCTGCCTCCCATTCCACTCTACAATACTGTCCTGTGTGGGGAGCTGCCTCCCATTCCACTCTACAATACTGTCCTGTGTGGGGAGCTGTCTCCCATTCCACTCTACAATACTGTCCTGTGTGGGGAGCTGTCTCCCATTCCACTCTACAATACTGTCCTGTGTGGGGAGCTGCCTCCCATTCCACTCTACAATACTGTCCTGTGTGGGGAGCTGCCTCCCATTCCACTCTACAATACTGTCCTGTGTGGGGAGCTGCCTCCCATACCACTCTACAATACTGTCCTGTGTGGGGAGCTGCCTCCCATTCCACTCTACAATACTGTCCTGTGTGGGGAGCTGCCTCCCATTCCACTCTACAATACTGTCCTGTGTGGGAAGCTGCCTCCCATTCCACTCTACAATACTGTCCTGTGTGGGGAGCTGTCTCCCATTCCACTCTACAATACTGTCCTGTGTGGGGAGCTGCCTCCCATTCCACTCTCCAATACTGTCCTGTGTGGGGAGCTGCCTCCCATTCCACTCTACAATACTGTCCTGTGTGGGGAGCTGTCTCCCATTCCACTCTACAATACTGTCCTGTGACTGCACATTTACCTATCAGCCTATAGGTCACCATCTCCCCCCCCCCCCGCACGTGCCAACATTTTGTTGCGTGTTAGCTACCATTGTCTTTCCAGCCTGCTCTATGTCTCCCTGCTCACACACACACACACACACACACACACACAGCAGGATGACAAGTCTGCTGGTTGCTATGTTTAAGTTTGAATATTCTACTGGAGGTTACACCAAGGGAGTGGCAATCTCCAACATTCTCACCCTGCCCCACTCTGTTCCACTCCCACTCTGCTGCCATTGGCTGATCACCAGCTTGTTCTCCAGTGAACAGGCTGGCAATGGTCCAGTGGAATACTGCTCCACTGTCCATCAAACAGCTTCTCTATCCCGTCTCCCACTTTCCAAAAACTGCAAATCGATGCAAAATGAAAGAATGAGATAGTCAAATGTTCTTGTGATTTCCTTCTTAAAGCAGTGTCCAGGAATTTAATCTTAACTGTTGATGACTCCAGGATATTACTGTTCGATTGACACCATGAGCTTTGCCTTTGTGAATTAGATGGTGGGCTCCCACCAGTCATTGAGGTGTCAGCTCTTGTTTACTTTGGCGTGCCATTGGTGCTGGGGGCAACACCAAACCAGCAACATGTTTTCCTGTTTTGTGCCTTTAAATGTCCTCTTGCCGGCTGCACCCTGCAGGACCAGCGTGTAAACACAGTCTGCAGGAGCCAGGAGGACTCCATCAATGCAAAATCAACCTCTCTGTGTAATAATGAAGCTGCTTCTCCACCCCTTTCATCCTCTCTACACTGCAGTGAGAGGTAACAGGCTCATCCCACACTTTGCGATTCATTACACCTTGTCTGTGTCCATTGTTAATGATGAAGAGACCCCTCCACATCACTCTTTTTACACTAGGTATTCCCGTTCAGTGGTATCAATGCATCTGTTAGTGAGGGTAGGCGACATGGGGAGGGGGGAGAGTGGATTTATACCCGAATATGAGCGATGGAGGTTGAAGGGCGACTTGATAGAGGTTTACAAGATTATGAGTGGCTTGGACAGAGTGGGTGGTCAGATGCTCTTTCCTAGGGTATGAAAGTCAAGTACGAAGGGACATAGGTTTAAGCTGCATGGGGAAACGCTTAGAAGAGATGTGTGAGGCAAGTTTTTTTACACAGAGAGTGGTGAATGTCTGGAACGTGCTGCCAGGGGAGGTGGTGGGAACAGGTACGATAGATGCATTTAAGGGACAATTTGTCGAATGGTAATGGAAGGATATGGACTCCGTAAGGGCAATGGTTTTTTAGGCAGGCATCATGATCGGTGCAGGCTTGGAAGGCCAAAGGGCCAGTTCCTGTTCTGTACTGTTCTTTGAGTGAGCTTTTGGACTTTTCCTATTCGAACTCAATTTCAAACTGTACGCTGACTGGGCAGGATGGAAGTCTGGCCTGTCAGCTATGTCAAAGATGGTATAGGAAACAATATTCATGGTCATTTCTCGCTGAGTAACCTGAGGGCACAACATTAACCGTAAATCGGACAGCAAATCTGTCTTACAGAGACAACAATCACACACACTGGTTATCTTCAAACTAGCAAAGCACTGTAATCTTTAGACTTGGTAGTTTTTACTTCCTTTCTGATGATGAACGTGCAATTCAGTTAAGAAGGCAGCTGAATTTGGGTTTAGTTTACAGCCACAGGGGAGTGGTTGTTACACAGAGAGCGAGAAAGTATCAAGTGTAGCAAAATCATTACCTCGCAGGGAATGGTAACACCTCATTGAAGACTCACGTTAGACAGTGGATTGCCAGATATATGAGACCTGGAAGGAGAGATCCTCAAGCTGCCTGAAATATTGTATAGCCGTGTCAAATGAGCTTCTACTTGGTGTTTGCGGTCGCTCACAGTCAGTTTCTCTTCCTGTTCTGCCCTCATTGTGAAGAAGTATGTTGCCGTACTGACTTTAAACCAAACGTTATCAGTGTCAGTTCCTCTGCTTCACCAACACTGTCCTATAATCCTCATGTCTTTCCCCATCCCTCTCCTAACAACACCATATTGGACTCACCTGGATTGCTTCTTCTGCTCTCTCTGCAAGTTCAAACATTTCCTTTTATATCAGGCCTCTGCCCCTAGATCCTCCCTATATATTATCCCCCCAGTATCTTCCTTAGCCTACTCGAGGCAGCACGCTGGCACAGTGATTAGCACTGCGGCCAGGGACCCGGGTTCGATTCCTTCGGTCACTTTCTGTGTGGAGTTTGTATGTTCTCCCTGTGTCTGTGTGGGTTACCTCCCAGTGCTCCGGTTTCCTCCTACAGTCCAGAGATGTTCAGATCAGATTGATTGGCCATGATAAATTGCCCGTTAGTGTCAGGAGATTGGCAGGGTAAATATGTGGGGTTACAGAGATAGAGCCTAGCTGGGATCGTTGTCGGTACAGGCTCGATGGGCCAAAAAGCCTCCTTCTGCACTGTAGGGTTTCTATGATTCTATTCCCCTTTCTACGTGGGTGGCATGGTGGCACAGCGGTTAGCACTACGGCTTAACAGCACCAGGGATCCTTGTTCGATTCCTGGTTTGGGTCACTATCTATGTGGAGTTTGCACATTCTCCCCATGTCTGCATGGGTCTCCTCCAGGTGCTCCGGTTTCCTCCTACAGTCCAAAGGTGTGCAGGTCAAATTGATTGGCCATTATAAATTGCCCCTTAGTGTCGGGGAGATTGGCAGGGTAAATATATGGGATTACAGGGATAGGACCTGGTTGGGATTGTTGTCGGTGCAGGCTCAATGGGCCAAATGGCCTCCTCCTGCACTGTAGGGTTTCTATGATTCTATTCCCTTGTCTACATGGGTGGCATGGTGGCACAGTGGTTAGCACTGCTGCCCCATAGCGCCAGGGACTCAGGTTCAATCCCTGGCTTGGGTCACTATCTGTGTGGAGTCTGCATGTTCTCCCCATATCTGCGTGGGTTTCCTCTGGGTGCTCCGGTTTTCTCCCCCAGTCCGAAAGACGTGCTGGTTAGGTTCATTGCTAAATTTTCCTTCAGTGTACCTGAACAGGCACCTGAGTGTGGCAAATAGGAGATTTTCACAGTAACTTCACGGAAGTGTTAATGTAAGCCTACTTGTGATGATTAATAATTCATTGTGATGATAAATAAAATAATCTACACCCTCAAATCCTGTTCTGTGATTCTCAATATCCTTGTAAAATTCCCTTTCTCTGATCCCATGCTGACCATCTGCCCCAGCTTCACTCCACAGACTGATTCCCCTCTTCACCAACACATGGCCCTGTCATCCCCTGGACCTGCAAGATCTCCACTAACAGGCTTTCTTACCAATCACTTCCTCATCCCTTTCAACTCCAAACCCTCCACTCCTACCTTTAACCCTTGGAAATAAAGTATGACAGCAGATCACCATTATGGTGAATGCTTGGCCCGCAGTGACTAACCACCTCTGTAGTGATCGAAGTTTATGTTCTCTCCTGATCGATTTGCCTTTGAGACTATAAAATCACTTCACCTCCCAGTGATATATCTCACCCATAATCCTACATTTCTCTTCCTGTTCCTATGTATTTTGCGGTGAGTTAGCAGTGTAAAATACTTTGTGTTGTTTAAGTTGTTATTGTAAATAATTACTGAAACGTCTTGCAGCATCTTGTTATTAAATGTTGTTTTAATATTTATTAAGTGTTATAAGCTGTTGCGTAAGTACAACACAAAGTTGTTGCTGTTGCAAAGTCTAATTGTAAAAAGTGGTTGTGCAGTGTTTTTTGATAGTCACCACTATAAGGTGATTAGGTAAGATGTGGATGTGAGGTTAGCAAATTGAAGTCACAGCATTGTTAATGTTGATATGGCAAAAAGACAATTCTCTGTTCACTGGAGTGAATTACACAGGTCCAAAAATTCTCATGTCTGGAGCATTGTATCTGGGGGGATACTCCAAATATATACTGCAGGACCCCACTGCCACTGATCTCCCCATGGTTTGCCCTCACTGGAATGACAGAGATTGAGGGGCAATTTGTTAGAAGTTTACAAGATTATGAGGGCATGGACAGAGTGGATAGCCAGGAGCTTTTTCCCAGGGTGGAAGAGTCAATTACTAGGGGGCACAGGTTTAAGGTGCAAGGGGGCAAGGTTTAAAGGAGATGTGCGAGGCAAGTTTTTTACACAAAGGGTGGTGAGTGCCTGGAACCTGCTCCCAGGGGAGATAGTGGAAGCAGATACGGTAGTGACTCTTAAGGGGTGCCTTGACACGTACATGAATAAGATGGGAATAGAGGGATAGGGTCTCCAGAAGGGTAAGGGGTTTTATTCAGTCGGGCAGTATGGTCAGTATATGCTTGGAGGGCTGAAGGGTCTGTTCTTGTGCAGTAATTTCCTTTGTTTTTTTGTGAAGACTGCAGGACAATTACTCTGAACCGAGGACCATCCTCTGATTTAATCTCAGATTTCAGATGATTCCCTCTGTTTTAAAGCAATAGTTACCCAGGAACAATTAGAAGAATTAAAACCACTTCTAACTGTTGGGTAACTGTAGCAGTGACTCCCCCCAGTACCCATGAGATCCACCCCCCCCCCAACTACTTCCCTGACAGCCTCTCCACAGTACACCCTCTAACTATGGGTCATTATGGAGTTTGCCCAACCAAACATTATTATAAGAACATAAGAAATAGGAGCAGGAGTAGGCCATCTGGCCCTTCGAGCCTGCCCCGCCATTCAATAAGATCATGGCTGATCTGTCGTGACTCAGCTCCACCTTCCCGCCCTCTCCCCATAACCCTTAATCCCTTCTCTTATCAAAAACCCATCAACCCGTTTCTTAAAAATATTTAGCGAGGCAGCCTCCACCACTTCAACGGGCAAAGAATTCCAGAGATTCACCACCCTTTGAGTGAAGAAGTTCCTCCTCAACTCCGTTCTAAACCGCCCCCCCTTTATCTTGAGGCTGTGCCCCCTAGTCCTACTGTCTTTTTTGAGCGGGAAGAGTCTCTCTACCTCTATCCTATCCATCCCATTCATCATCTTATACGTCTCAATGAGATCTCCCCTCATTCTTCTAAACTCTAACGAGTACAAGCCTAGTTTATTCAGCCTCTCCTCATAGCTCAATCCCCTCAACTCCGGTATCAGCCTAATAAACCTCCTCTGCACTCCCTCCAGGGCCAAAATATCCTTGCGCAGGTGCGGCGCCCAAAACTGCACACAGTACTCCAGCTGCGGCCTAACCAATGCCCATTTGGAGAGGTTTGACATGATCAGGAATAGTCAGCATGGATTTGTCAAGGGTAGGTCGTGCCTTACGAGCCTAGTTGAGTTCTTCGATAATGTGACTGAACACATTGACGAAGGAAGTGCCGTGGACGTAGTGTACATGGACTTCAGCAAGGCTTTTGATAAGGTCCCCCATGCAAGACTTCTTGAGAAGGTGAGAGGGCATGGGATCCAAGGGCCTTTGGCCTTGTGGATCCAGAACTGGCTTGCCTGCAGAAGGCAGAGAGTGGTTGTGGATGGGTCTTTTTCGGAATGGAGGTCAGTCACCAGTGGGGTGCCCCAGGGATCTGTTCTGGGACCCTTGCTGTTTGTCATTTTCATAAATGACCTGGATGAGGAAGTGGAGGGATGGGTTAGCAAGTTCGCTGATGACACGAAGGTCGGCGGTGTTGTGGATGGTCTGGAAGGATGTCAAAAGTTGCAGCAGGACATAGATAGGATGCAGGAATGGGCGGAGAAGTGGCAGATGGACTTCAACGCGGATAAATGTGTAGTCGTCCATTTCGGCAGAACCAACGGGATGAACGAGTACACTATTAAGGGCAGGAGTCTTAGTAGCGTTGAAGAGCAGAAGGATCTCGGGGTCCGGGTGCACAGGACTCTTAAATCGGCCTCGCAGGTGGAGGAGGTGGTCAAGAAGGCGTATGGTGTACTGGCCTTCATTAATCGAGGGATTGAGTTTAGGAGTCGGGAGGTAATGCTCCAACTTTACAGGACCCTCGTCAAGCCTCATTTGGAGTACTGTGCGCAGTTCTGGTCGCCTCACTATAGGAAAGACGTAGAAGCTATTGAAAGGGTGCAGAGGAGATTTACAAAGATGTTGCCTGGACTGGGAGGCATGCCTTATGAAGATAGGTTGAGGGAGCTGGGACTCTTTTCCCTGGAGAGGCGAAGGTTGAGAGGCGACCTGATAGAAGTTTATAAAATGTTGAGAGGAATAGATAGGGTGGACTCTCAGAGGCTATTTCCCCGGGTTGAAATGGTCGCTATGAGAGGACACAGATTTAAGGTGCGGGGAGGGAAGTACAGAGGTGATGTTAGGGGTAAGTTTTTCACTCAGAGGGTGGTGAGTGAATGGAATCGGCTGCCGTCATCGGTGGTGGAGGCGAACTCGCTGGGGTCTTTTAAAAGACTTCTGGGTGAGTATATGGGGTTTAATGGGATTGGGGGTTATAGATAGGTCTATAGATTGGTGAGGTTGATGTGATTGGCGCAACTCGAGGGCCGAAGGGCCTGTTTGTGCTGTAATGTTCTATGTTCTATGTTCTATACAGCTGTAGCAAGACCTCCCTACTTTTATATTCAATCCCCCTCGCTATGAAGGCCAGCATCCCATTCGCCTTCCTGACCACCTGCTGCACCTGCAAGCTGGGTTTTTGCGACTCATGCACAAGGACCCCGAGGTCCCTCTGCACCGTCGCCTGCTGCAGTCTGCAGTTATTGATCTGGACTTGAGTATACAGGGCTTTACAAAGCTTGCAGATAATGAATAACTTGGAAATTAGCCAGCAAGTGCTGAAAATAATTACCTGTATTTCTGGCGTGTTCCAAAAGTGGCCCAAAGTGATCCTCAAACAAAATATGTTACTGAGCGACATGTAGAGAGACAAAACAGCTCAAGCACCCTCAATCCATATATCCTGAAACTCAACACATTCTAATGATCCTCAGTGACCTTCAGCACAGGAAGTCTGGTTGTTTGTCTACACTGTTTGACTTGTGATTCGCACAGTGAACACCCAGTATTTACTGTTTCGTGAGACATCTAACTTTTCTAGGCAGTTAATAACATTTGATATCGCCAGCCTAGGCTAAGGGACTGGAATGGACTGTAATGTAAGCTTATATGTGGTATATGGGCAGGACTGGGACTAATGTCCTTGGGTGAGTATTTGCTAGTGTGGGTGGGGAGGGCTTAAATTAGAATGGCAGGGAGATAGGAGCCTAACGGGTGGCAAGGGGAAGTGAAATAAGGACAGTAACAAAAAAAGCTACAGTGAAATGCAAAACAGTCGACAGGGTAATCAGGGGGAGAGGCAAAGTTAGGATGATTAAAAATGGCAAAAAGGCAAGCTTAAAAGCTTTGTATTTAATGCACAAAGCACTCAGAATAAGGCAGATGAACTGACAGCACAAATTGAGATAAATGGATATGATCTCATAGCCATTACTGACATGGTTAAAAGGAGATCAAAACTGGGAACTTAATATCCAGGGACACTTAACTTTTCAGAAGTTAACTGTTCGTAAGAGCTGAAATGAGGTCAGTTGTGAGAGATGATCTAGGTTTGGATGATGTAGAGTCTATTTGGGCAGAGGTAAAAAACAGTTATGGAAAGAAGCCGTTAGTAGGATAGTGTATAGACTGTAGCTACGCTGTGGGAAAGGGTATAAATCAACAAATAATAGCAGCATATAAAAAGAATAGAGCAATAATTACAGTGATTTTAATCTTCATATTGATTGGGTTAATCAAGTTGAAAAAGGGTAGCTATGAAAACAAATTCACGGAGTGCATTAGGGATAGTTTCCTACAGCAATATATCATGGAGCTAACCAGGTCACAGGCTATCTTGGATATATATGGTAATGGATAATTAGACAGGTTTAATAAAGACATCAGAGTAAAAGATTCCCTGGGAAGTAGTGATCATGATGTGGAGATACCGGTGTTGGGCTGAGGTAAAACACAAAGAAATCCCACAACACCAATTTAAAATCCAAACAGGTTTATTTGTGGCAAAAGCCTCAAGCTTTCGGGACAGCCTGTCCCTTCATCAGGTGGCTGGGAGTTCTGGTCGTAAAAATGACATAAAGACCCTATTTCTTATGTTCTTATGACACAAACTCAATTTACATGCATAATGATTGGTCTTTACAGCTAATCAATTCTTAAAGGTACAGACAATGTGAGTGGAAAGAGCTGTTAGCACAGGTTAAAGAGATGTGTATTGTTTCCATACAGGAAAGTTAGTGAGATTTTGCAAGCCCAGGCAAGTTGTGGGGGTTACAGATAGTGTGACATAAACCCAAGACCCAAGAATGAGAGGTGATCTCATTGAAACATATAGGATTCTAAGGAGCGTGAGAGGGTAAATGCTGAGAGAATATTTCCCCTCATGGGGGAATCTAGGACCAGAGGGCACAGTCTCAAAATAAAATGGTCCAATTTAAGACTGAGTTGATGAGGTATTTCTTCTTGCTGAGGGTTGAGAGTCTTTGGAATTCCTTGCCGCAGAGAGCTGTGTGGGCCAAGAGCTGTGGGGGCAGAATCATGTGTATATTTAAGGCTGAGATAGATAGATAGATATTTGATCAGTAAGGGAATCAACAGCTACGGGGAAAGGGCAGCAAAGTGATCGTGAGGAATATTGAATCATTTATGATCCTGTTGAATGGTGGAGCAGGCTTGAGGGGCCGAATGGCCTACCCCTGTTCCTATTTCTTATGCTCTTGCAGTATCTCAAAACCAAAATGATCAAAAATGAAATCAGTCCGAAGAGTTTCAGGTAAAGAATACCCGAGCTGTTGTTAGCTCTGATAACCCATAGCTTGGTCAAAGAAATAGATTTTAAGGAATATTCTAATGAAACAGGGACAGATAGAGAGAGAGAGAGAGAGAGAGAGAAAGGTGGAGCGGGCACCGTTTAATTTTATAGGGACTAAAATGCTTTTACTGAGCTCTTATTTACTATCTATTCAAATCTTTATTTGCTGCAAAATTTACCACCCTTTTGTTACTATCCTCTAATTTTGCTGTCCTGAATTCTAATACGGAGCAGCAGCAAAAACTCTAATGCAAATAGACACAGGGAAAATACAGGCTTTGGTTACAGAACAATTATTAAGACATAAGTATCCTGGTCGTAAACAGATAAAGGGAGAAGGTAAAAGGACAGAGTGCAGAGTTAGAATCAGAGATCCTATGCTGGGATAAAGTTGACAAAAGTAAGTGGGTGTGGAATGGATTATTCAAATTTGAAGGTGTGTGCGACAGGCACAGTGGAAGCTAGTGGATGGAGAGAGGATGGGGAAAGTTCAATTCTGGCGCAGCTAATTGATGCCAGTGGAGTTTGGCACAAAGAATAAACCGAGGGTGACTCAAAGTACAAAAGGGTTTATTACCAACAATGAAGAATTATTTACAAATAATAGTCTGACAGACCTAGAGATGCAACTTTTCCTCACTCCAACTGAAGATCTCCCTGACCTGGCATATCCCCCTTAACACCCAATTTGCTCAGCTTCCCCCTCAGCTCTCCATATGGTCTGGCTCAATCACGTGTCCCTCAGAGAACGCCACCCCCCCCCGACCCCAAAGGGGCCATGCTACCACAATCCTTCCTCCCTAACTCCTGAAATCACCCATTGATAAAACAAAAACACATCATTAATACACAGGTAAACACATTCCGGAACACATAAGGAACATCCCAGAAAATGTCAAAGAACAAAGAAGAACAAAGAACAAAGAACAACACAGCATGGGAAACAGGCCCTTCGGCCCAACGAGCCCGCGCCGCCGTCCCATGGTCAGTGACCTATTCATGATTTTAGTCTATGCCTAATGTGTGAGGATCAGGGAGGTCCAATATAGGGACAATTTGTTACCCAATCAGCCTAAAAGCACATTTTTGGGATGTGGGAGGAAACCGGAGCACCCGGAGAAAACCCACGCAACCACGGGGAGAACGCGCAAACTCCCACGGACACAGGCCCAAATCCATGTGTCCGCACAGCAACAGAGATAGCCTCTGAGCTGTCATGATGCCCTCGAGATGGTCCAGTTTACGCACACCAACGACATGAAGCAGTAGGCAACTCCCGAAGCAACATCCAAGAGCAGCCCACCACAACCTGCCGCCCGCATGCCCCTTGCTGGACTTAGATGCCTGTGGATAAAAAATTCATTATTAAAAATACTCTATATCCCTGAGGCTAAAACTGAACCCCAAGCCTACAATGTTTAGTAAGGCCTGCTATATCCCCCTATATGTAGACCGCTCATGTGGCTGTCCAAGTGACGCTTGAACAACCCTAGCGTGCCTGCTTCCACCACCTTACTCGGCAGTGCATTCCACATTCCCACTACCCTTTGTGTAAAAATATTAGTCTTATATCTAGCCCCCCTCACCCTAAGCCCGTGACCCCTCGTTCTATCCATTTCTAATAGCGGAAAAAGCTTACCACCATTTACTCTATCTATCCCCTTCATAATCTTATAAACCTCTATTAGATCCCCCCTCAGCTGACGTCTCTCAAGGGAAAACAGCCCAAGTGCGTTCAATCTTTCCTCGTAAGACAGCCCTTCCATACCAGGCAACATCCTGGTAAATCTCCTCTGCACTCTCTCCAGGATCTCTACATCCTTCCGGTAGTACGGTGACCAGAACTGGATGCAGTACTCCAGGTGAGGCCTAACCAACGTTCTATACAACTGCAACATCAGACTCCTACTCTTATATTCTATACCCCTTCCTATGAAGGCCAACATGCCATACGCTTTCCTCATCACATTCAGCACCTGCACCGACACCTTCAGGGACTTGTGTACCTGCACCCCCAGGTCTCTCTGCGTATCTATACTCCGGATAGTTCTACCTTTTATTGTATAACTCCCCTCCACATTATTCCGGCCAAAGTGCATCACCTCGCATTTCTCCGGATTAAATTCCATTTGCCATCTATCTGCCCAATCTACCAGCCTGTCTATGTCCTGTTGCATTGCCAGGCACTGCTCCTCAGTACCCGCCAATCCAACCATCTTAGTGTCATCAGCAAATTTGCTGATCACACCTCCTACCCCCTCTTCCAAGTCATTAATATATACTAGAAATAGTAGAGGCCCTAGTACCGAGCCCTGCGGCACCCCACTGGTGAAAGACCTCCAATTGGAAAAGGAGCCTTCCACTACTACCCGCTGTCTCCTCCTCCCAAGCCAGTTCTCCATCCATCTACATACCTGGCCTTGTATCCCATGAGCCTTCACCTTTTCTATCAGCCTACCGTGAGGGACCTTGTCAAACGCCTTACTGAAATCCATATAGACAACATCAACGGCTTGTCCTTCGTCAACCGTTTTTGTCACCTCTTCAAAAAATTCCAATAGATTCGTAAGGCACGACCTCCCTGTAACGAAGCCATGCTGAGTATCCCTGATCAGATTGCAGCGCTCCAGATGTTCATACATCCTATCCTTGAGGATCCTCTCCATTATCTTGCCTATAACTGAAGTCAAGCTCACCGGCCTATAGTTCCCTGGGTTATCCCTCTGACCCTTTTTAAACAACGGTACTACATTTGCAATCCGCCAATCCTCTGGGACCTCACCTGTGTCCAAAGAAGAGACAAAGATTTGCGTCAGAGGCCCAGCAATTTCATCCCTCACCTCCCTTAACAGCCTGGGATAGATGCCATCAGGCCCCGGAGATTTATCCGTCTTTATACTGTCTAAAAATCCCAACACCTCTTCCCTCGTGATGACTATTTCCCTCAACGGATCCTCAAACTTCTCAAGCACAGCAGCAGAGATCAGACCCCTCTCCTGCGTGAATACCGACGCAATTGTAATCGTAATTAATTTGGTCCAGAGATTTCTGAACCCTGAGAGCTCATCTCCATTCCACGACAGGCTGTTCTCAGAATGAAGAATCAGGTCGGACAGTTGCGAAAGGCAAAGTTATCAATTCGGGTTTGGGATCTTCCTCTGTACCTGTTGTCTCCTCACATTTCCACATTTTATAACCCAGATTCCTGTAACCAATTCTAGTGAACCCAGATTTACTGTAAGGGTCGCCAGTTGGACCCCTGTAACAGATCCTGCTCTCCTCCTCAGATACTTTACATGTTTTTTCACACAAGAACCTTGCGTTTCAACAACAAAGGGTCCCTTGTCGGACTCCTCATCCAGTTTTTTTAAGAGTTAATCTATCTTTATTTTTGCACGTTCTGTCCTGACTGCTTCATTCTGCACCATGCTTTTATGTCACCCTTTCATATGTATTTTTATTTATGTATATATAAAACAGATATCATTTCTGCATTGGCGAGCCTCTTGGGAGTGTTCACCCCGACATCGAATATAAGCTTCCGCCTTCACTGATGTGCTCCCATTCTCCGGCTCTGCTGCACCCACACTCGGGCTGTTCTTCGCAAGTAGTTTTCTGTCACAAACGGTTCACCTTGTTAGATGCGCCTTGTAACTCGCTTACTCCCTGCTCAGTCACCTGGGCCAACTCCACACCTTTTACGAAAGAAATTTTGGTCTCAGCCAGTAGCTTCTTCTGTATGGTGAGGTTGGTCATCCCACAGACCAAACGATCCCTTAACATTTCTCCTAAAGCTGGGCTGAATTTGCAATGCTCTGCGATCCCTCTCAATCTGACCAGGAAGCCTGAGACTGTCTCCCCCAGCTCCCAGACTGCTGGGTGAAACTTGTAACTCAACATAATAATTTTAATCCAATTCAGCTATCTGGATTCGAGTGTCAGGCGATGTTAAACTCCTCACTAAGCTGTGAGTCTATGGGCTACAGGCTGCGAGCAGAATAGCCTTTTGTTTATCCTCTACTGTTATTTCATTTACTACAGAGGAGTAGCACAGCATCACCAGAACTGACAAACAAGCACCAAGATCTGGCTTGGCTGGTGGTGAGAAGGGCACTCCCCGTCAGATCCTTTATGCACACTCGAGGTCTCAGCAACACCGCACGCTGCCCTCGAAGCGGCTGCGGGGCTGACGAGACGGTCGCACACCTCCTTCTGGAATGTGCCTTTGCAAAGAAGGTCTGGAGTGAGATGCAGTGGTATTTGTCGAGGTTCGTCCCGAGCAGCTCGGTGATGCAGGACTCTGTGCTCTATGGGCTGTTTCCGGGAACACACACCGAGACAAATATCAACTGCTGCTGGAAGGTCATCAACTCGGTGAAGGATGCACTTTAGTCCGCCCGAAACTTGCTGATCTTCCAGCTGAAAGAACTGTCCTCGACCGAGTGTTGCAGACTGGCACATTCCAAGGTCCAGGACTACGTGCTGAGGGACGTGCTGAAGCTTGGGGCAGCCACCGCAAAGGTACAATGGGGAAAGGCCACACTGTAAGGCCTTTAACAGAGGCAGACCGAGGGCCCGGGAACTGCAGAATACCCTCGACCTGCGTAACTGTGTGCCAACCTGACCACTAACGGCACACAGAAATCTATTGAGGCATGTATATATTTTTAAGAACTGAAATGTAAACCTTGTAATTAGTAATTGTAATATTGAGACATAGATATAGTTTTTTAAGTATTGAAATGTAGACACTGTAATTTGGACAGATCTGTAAAAATGTTTTGATTTGCTATTCGAAGCCCTGTACATTTGCAATGGATTAGTTGAGTTTTTTTTAATGAATAAAGTATATTTTTGGAAATAAAAAAAAAGCACAGCCTTTCAATAAACTGAGCCCAGTCTTCCATTTCTGGGTCAAAGGAATTTTAAGGTGCGTGTGTACCTTTGTACCTTGCTTCTCTGTAGTTTCGACGTTCTTCTCCCCTACCCTCCCCTCCCCTCCCCTCCCCTCCCCTCCCCTCCCCTCCCCTCCCCTCCCCTCCCCTCCCCTCCGTACTGCTAGCCTTTCCTCATCGCCAGTGTAATAAATTGAGGTCTATTCTTTTAGGCAGACATCATGGTCGGTACAGGCTTGGAGGGCCGAAGGGCCTGTTCCTGTGCTGTACTTTGTTCTTTGACTCCACTTATTATCAATGATGAAGAATTATTTACAAACAAGACTCTGACAGAACTAACAATGTAACTATTCCCTACTCCACCCTGGCTCCAATTGAGGATCCTCCCCGATCTGGGATTCGCCCCTCAACTCCTGATTGTCTCAGCTTCCCACCTCAATAGGGTCTGGCCTGATCACGTGACTCTCAGGGTCGCCCGCTTAAAGGGGCCATGCTACCACAGGTGGAGAATTACCATCAGATACAAAAAGCAGCAGAGAATTGTCCATCAGCCCAGGGGAGTGACTTTCCAGCCAGGATTAGACTGTATCTGAAACAGAGAAACCATCGAGCCACTGGGTCAGTCACAAGCTCTGCAACAGATGGAGGAGAGATTACAATATCAGTAACAGGGACAGCAGGTCAGAGGTCCAGGAGCTGTGTTCTATTGGGCCAGTCCAGTGCAGAGACAGAGTCATGATGCTCAGGATCATCCAGAAACCTGGAGGCCAACTTTAACCAGGATTCAGTGCTGACTGAGGGTAGTATTGTGTGTCTGAGCAGGGTTTAATTTTGGACACAACTTGGTGTTCAGTTTGAAATGCACCCACCATGTGGGGAGGCAATGGCCTCGTGCTATTATTGCTAGACTTATTAATCCAGAAACTCAGCTAATGTTCTGGGGACCTGGGTTCAAAACCCACCATGGCTGATGGTGGAATTTGAATTCAATAAAAAATATCTGGAATTAAGAATCTACTGATGACCATGAAATCATTGTTGAGTGTCGGAAAAACTCGCAGGGTTCATTAATATCCTTTAGAGAAGGAAATCTGCAGTCCTTACCTTGTCTGGCCTACATGTGATCAGACCCACAACAATGTGGTTGAGTCTCAACTGCCCTTGTGCAACTCGGGATAGGTAATAAATGCTGGCCCAGTCAGCGACACCCTTATCCCACAAATGAATAAAAACCATTGGAGTGGGGGGATTTAGACAGTACAAGGGAGGAGATTAAGGGAGAAAGGATGACAGTAAATATTCATGAATGGAGGTGCACTGTTAGAAGCTCCTCAGGGACCCAAGAACCATCTTGATTCTCCCAGTATCCTTCCTGTAGCAGAATGTGAGATAACAGCCAAATTTACAACAAAAATATGAAGAAAAAGGAGGATGCATCTCATCCTGTTACATCATTTCTAGTGAAGTAAGCACTCCCTGTGAATGAAGACATTTCCTTTTGGTGAACTTTTATTTGCCAATCAACTTCCTTGTTCCTTACACTGGAGCCATTTGCTCTGGTGCCTCGTGTAATTTGGGCTGTAATTAGTGTCATTCACATACACACATGGATGATTGGTTGTGAACTTTGACCCCATGTCCATTTGAAATGTATGGCTTAGGCAGAGTCAAATAGAATCTTACCACATAGCGACTGGTTACCTGGCACTCTGATCATGTGACTTTGGTGAATAAAATGGCCCTGAAGCTGAAATATTGAAATCAGCCAATCCCAGTTGCTCTTCTAATGGGGCAAGGATTAGTCACGTGCTATTATTGAGAGGAATAGATAGGGTGGACTCTCAGAGGCTATTTCCCCGGGTTGAAATGGTCGCTACGAGAGGACACAGATTTAAGGTGCGGGGAGGGAAGTACAGAGGTGATGTTAGGGGTAAGTTTTTCACTCAGAGGGTAGTGAGTGATTGGAATCGGCTGCCGTCGTCGGTGGTGGAGGCGAACTCGCTGGGGTCTTTTAAAAGACTTCTGGATGAGTATATGGGGTTTAATGGGATTGGGGGTTATAGATAGGTCTATAGATTGGTGGGGTTGATGCGATCGGCGCAACTCGAGGGCCGAAGGGCCTGTTTGTGCTGTAATGTTCTATGTTCTATTAGCGTAGATCAAAGTTGACCCACACCTCTCAAAGGGAAGGGGCCCTGTGGCAACAGCCAGGTTCTATAGATTGGTGGGGTTGATGCGATCGGCGCAACTCGAGGGCCGAAGGGCCTGTTTGTGCTGTAATGTTCTATGTTCTATGTTTTATGTTCTATTAGCGTAGATCAAAGTTGACCCACACCTCTCAAAGGGAAGGGGCCCTGTGGCAACAGCCAGGTTCTATAGATTGGTGGGGTTGATGCGATCGGCGCAACTCGAGGGCCGAAGGGCCTGTTTGTGCTGTAATGTTCTATGTTCTATTAGCGTAGATCAAAGTTGACCCACACCTCTCAAAGGGAAGGGGCCCTGTGGCAACAGCCAGGTTCATTTTGAACAGCACAGAAATGGCAGCTAAATGCTAGAGGGATTACGATTGGTGGGGGGAGGAGTTTTACAGGAGAAAGAGACTCATCATCCACCAATGACGAGGTGACATTCCAGCGAATTTGCCCGGGGTTGTGTCAGAGTTGACAGAGCAGGACGGTGTGAGCCGGTGTGAGTCAGTGTCAGCATCATCTGCAGGATTCCAGCATCGCTACATGTTGTTCCTCACACAATGCTGCCAGTATTCACACACAACCTCATAAGGAAAGACACCTCCATCCTCATCACAATGACCTTCTCACCACAATGGGGTGGTAATTGGTCAGGTTGGATTTGTCCTGCTTTTGTGGACAGGATACATATCATCCAGTAGATGCCAGTGTTGTAACTGTACTGGAAGAGCTTGGCTAGGGGAGTGACAAGTTGTACAGCACAAGCCTTCAGTGCTATTGCCGGAATGTTATCAGGGCCCATTGCCTCTGCAGTTTCCAGTTCCTCCAACTGTTTGTTGATATCACATGGAGTGAATCGAATTGGCTGAAGATTGACATCTGAAATATTGGGGACCACTCGAGGAGGCTAAGTTGGATCATCCACTTGGCACTTCTGTCGGAAGATTGCTCCGAATGCTTCAGCCTATTCTTTTGCATGAGATGCTGGGTTCCTCCACCATGGAAGATGGGGATATTTGTGGAGCCTCCTCCTCCAGTGGGTTGTTTAATTGTCCACCACCATTCTCAACTGGATGTGGGAGGACTGTAGAGCTTAGATCTGATCTGTTCATTGTGGAATTAGCTTTGTTGCAGTTTATGCACATAGTCCGATGTTGTAGCTTCACCAAGTTGACACCTTGCTTTTGGGTTTGCCTAATGCCGAACTGGCATGTCCTTCTGCACTCTCCATCGAACCTGGGTTTATCCCCTGGCTTGATGGTAATGGTTGGGAGGGGCGATATATCGAGCCATGAGGTTGCAGGTTGTGCTGGAGTACAATTCCGCTGTTGTTGATGGCCCACAGTGCCTCATGGATGCCCAGTCTTAAGTTGTTAGATTGACTTGAAGTCTGTCCCATTTAGCACAGTGATAATGCCACACAGCACAGTGGAGGTTACTCTCAATGTGAAGGTGGGACTTTCTCTCCACAAGGACCGTGCAGTGGTCACTCTTATCGATACTGTCATGGACAGATGCATCGGTGGCAGGCAGGTTGGTGAGGATGAGGTCACCTTGTGTAGGCTCCCTCACCACCTGCCACAGTTCCAATCTAGCAGCTTTGTCCTTTAGGAGCCAGCCAGCTCTGAATGTGGCGTTATTACTGAACTACTTTTGGTGATGGGCATTGAAATCCCCATCCTGAGTACATTTTGCACCCTTGCCACCCTCAGTGCTTCCTCCAAGTGGTATACAGCAGGGAGGAATACTGATTCATCAGCTGAGGGGGGCAGGGAGGTGGGGGGGACGCGGTGTGTAGCTGGTAACCAGCAGGAAGTTTCCTTGCCCATGTTTGAGCTAGTGCCACGGGGTGCAGAGTCGATGTTCAGGACTCTCAGGGCAACCCTCCCCTCCCTGGCTGTATACCACTGTGCCACCCACTGTCTCTGCTGGGTCTGTCTTGCGAGTGAGACAGGACATAACCAGGAATGGTGATGTGGTGTTTGGGGCATTACCTGTGAGGTATGATTCTGTGGGAATGACTATGTCAGGATGTTGTTTGACTAGTCTGTGAGACAGCTCTCCCCATGTTGGCACAAAGCCACAGATGTTAGTAAGGAGGACATGGCAGAGTTGGTGGGGCTGGGTTTGCTGTTGTTGTTTCTGTGCCGGGTGGTCCACCTGGTTTCATTCCTTTTTGTTCTCTTTGCAGTGGTTGGATACAACTGAGTGTCTTGCTCAGTCATTTCAGAGGTCATTGAGAGTCAACCACATCGCTGTGGCTCTGGAGTCACAGGTAGGCCAGAGCAGGGTAAGGACGGCAGAATTCTTTCCCTAAAGGACATGAGCGAACCGGATGGGTTTTTACAACAATTGACAATGGTTTTATGGTCACCATTAGTGTGTTAATTCCAGATGGTTTATTGAATGTAAATTGCACCATCTGGAGAATTAGCCCGGTTCTCTGGATTACTAGTTCACCTTCCTTTAAAGATTACACAGTAATGGTCTGGGAAGTTCAAATATCAGTTGAATAATTGTCCATTGGGAAGTACAGCTTAATTCACAAACTTTGGATGATTCTGACTGTCTGACAAGAATAGATAGCCAGCAAAATGTAGAAGAATTAAAACTTTTCTTTTTGACTTTGGTTTATTACTGTCACATGTATTAACATGCAGTGAAAAGTATTGTTTCTTGTGTGCTATACAGACAAAGAATACCGTTCATAGAGAAGGAAATGAGAGTGCAGAATGTAGTGTTACAGTCATTGCTAGGGTGTAGAGAAAGATTAAATTAATGCAAGTTAGGTCCATTCAAAAGTCTGAGAGCAGCAAGGAAGAAGCTGTTCTTGAGTTGGTTGGTGCGTGACTTCAGACTTTTGTATCTTTTTCCCAATGGAAGAAGCTGGAAGAGAATTTTTTTTTTATTAATCAAAAATATACTTTATTCATAAAAATAAAACTCTATTAATCTATTTCAAATATACAGGGCTTTGAGCAGCAAACACAACGTGGAATCAAAACACTTTTACAGATCCGTACAAACTACAATGACTACATTTCAAAACTTAAAAAACTATATCCATGCCTCAATATTTACAGATTTGTTCTGATTATAATGATTACATTTCAATACATAAACCTTTCTACATGCCTCAATAAATTACTGTGTGCCATTAGTGGTCAGGTTGGCACACAGCTCCGCAGGTCGAGGGTGTTCTGCAGTTCCCGGGCCCTCGGTCTGCCTCCGTTAAAGGCCTTACAGTGTGGCCTTTCCCCATTGTACCTTTGCGGTGGCTGCCCCAAGCTTCAGCCCGTCCCTCAGCACGTAGTCCTGGACCTTGGAATGTGCCAGTCTGCAACACTCGGTCGAGGACAGTTCTTTCAGCTGGAAGGTCAGCAAGATTCAGGCGGACCAAAGTGCGTCCTTCACCGAGTTGATGACCTTCCAGCAGCAGTTGATATTTGTCTCGGTGTGCGTTCCCTGGAAACAGCCCGTAGAGCACAGAGTCCTGCATCACCGAGCTGCTCGGGACGAACCTCGACAAATACCACTGCATCTCACTCCAGACCTTCTTTGCAAAGGCACATTCCAGAAGGAGGTGTGCGACCGTCTCATCAGCCCCACAGCCGCTTCGAGGGCAGCGTGTGGTGTTGCTGAGACGCGAGCGTGCATAAAGGATCTGACGGGGAGTGCCCTTCTCACCACCAGCCAAGCCAGATCTTGGTGCTTGTTTGTCAGTTCTGGTGATGAGGCGTTCTGCCAGATGACACTGACAGTCTGCTCAGGGAACCGTCCGACAGGATCCGCCGTCTCCTTTTCTCTCAGGGCCCCAAGGACGTCACGCGCTGACCACTGCTTAATCGCCGTGTGGTCAAAGGAGTGTTCCCGGAAAAATTCCTCCACGAAGGACAGGTGCTGCGGTCTGGTCCAACTACTCGGAGCGTTCCGCAGCAGTGTGGTCAGACCCATCCTTTGCAACACTGGGGACAGGTAGAACCTCAATAAATAGTGGCACTTGCTGTTGGTGTACCGAGGATCTACGCACAGCTTGATGCAGCCGCACACAAAGGTGGCCATCAGGATGAGGGCGGCGTTGGGAACGTTTTTCCCTCCGTTCTCTGGAGATTTGTACATCGCTTCCCTCCAGACGCGATCCATCTTTGATCTCCAGATGAACTTGAAGATGGCCTGCGTCACTGCTGCAGCGCAGGATTTGGGGATAGGCCACACCTGCGCCACGTACAACAACACAGACAGCATCTCGCACCGGATCAGCAGGTTTTTCCCGGTTATGGAGAGCGAGCGCAGCTCCCACCAGCCGAGTTTCTGTCTGGCTTTCGCGATGCGCTCCTCCCAGTTTTTGATGCATGCCCCAGCCGCTCCGAACCATATCCCCAGTACCTTCAGGTACTCTGTCCTGACAGTGAAGGGGACAAAGGATTTGTCGGTCCAGTTCCCAAAGAACATGGCCTCGCTCTTTCCCTGGTTGACTTTGGCTCCCGAGGCCAACTCGAACTGCTCACAGACCTGGAGGAGCCTATGGACAGACGATGGGTCCGAGCAGAAGACAGCCACGTCATCCATATACAGGGAGGCTTTGACCTGCGTGCCTCCGCTGCCTGGGATTGTCACCCCTTTGATGCCTGGGTCGCTTCTGAGGACCTGGGCAAAGGGTTCAATGCAACACACAAAAAGGACGGAGGAGAGAGGGCAGCCCTGTCTGACTCCAGACCTGATTTGGAAGCTATCTGTTTCCCACCCGTTGACTGAGACTGCGCTACTGATGTCTGTGTAGAGCAGCCGGATCCAATTGCGTATTCCCTCCCCAAAGCCCATTTTGGAGAGCACATCCATCATGTAGCTGTGCGATATTCTGTCAAACGCCTTCTCCTGGTCGAGGCTGATGAGGCACGTGTCCACCTGCCTGTCCTGCGAGTCGGCGATCGTATCCCTGAGTAGCGCCAGGCTGCCAGAGATCTTCCTGCCGGGTACAGAACAGGTTTGATCAGGATGGATCACTGACCCCAGAGCAGACTGGACCCGGTTGGTGATGACTTTGAACAGAATTTTGTAATCCACGTTCAATAGCGAAATGGGTCGCCAATTTCGAATTTCTTCCCTCTCCTCCTTCTGCTTGTAGATGAGGGTAATGATGCCTTTCCTTACGGATGTCTGACTCCTTGGTATCAATAGTACTAACCTCACATGAGAATCCCCACTGTTGAACTGACCCTGACATTGAGTGAACCCCTCTCTCATCACACTGACCAACCACAATGCCCGGACTAATCACCCAATCCACCCCACTCCCACCCCTTTATTCACCTGATACCATGCCCCCACCCCCCACCACCGCCCCCACCCCCACCCCCACCAATCCAACCCTCTTTCTTTACAAAGTGAGCTTCTCCTTGGCTTGTACGTGGCTGGAGCTTTACGAAGAAAGTGCTGTGAAAAGTGGGGTGCTGTGGCTCCCTGACATCTCATTCTGCAGCCTCGACAGAAGACCCCCAGGAGTGAGCTTCTTAACACGGCTCCAGACTGGGATGGCGGGGCGGGAAAGGATTGCTTGGAGTTTGAAACGAGTGTGTGGAGTGTCTCTCTGACTCTGCTTGGTACTTTTCTGATGCCCACGTTGAGAGTTCAGATGGTTGGTGGCTGGGTTGTTGGTGTTTGCTGCTCCCAGTGGTGATCTGCTGTAATTACACAATAGGTTGGTTCCTTTACGAGAGCAATCTCCTTTCTATTAATGGTAACACTGCCCCCAACTGTTCACACCATCTCTTCTTCAAACAAGGTAAGTCAGGGCTGATATCTGGCACTTGCCAATGCTGCAGCCACATAGAAACAGAGAAAAACTGTAGTACAATACAAGCCCTTCAGCCCACAAAGTTGTGCCGAACATGTCCCTACCTTAGAGATTACTAGGCTTACCCATAACCCTTTATCTTACTAAGTTCCATATACTTATCTAAAAGTCTCTTAAAAGACCCTATCAAATCCACCTCCACCACAGTTGCCGGCAGCCCATTCCACGCACCCACCACCCTCTGAGTGAAAAACTCACCCCTGACATCTCCTCTGTACCCCCTCCCCAGCACCCTAAACCTGTGTCCTCTTGTGGCAACTATTTCAGCCCTGGGAAAAAGCCTCTGACTATCCACTCGATCAATACCTCTTAACATCTTATACACCTCTATCAGGTCACTCCTCATCCTTTGTCTCTCCAAGGAGCTGTTATAATGCTAGAGCACTCAATAAAAACAGTGTTATGTTGTTATGCTTAGGGGAGCCCAGAAGCAAGGGTCACAGCCTGAGGTAAATCTTTCAGGACAGAGAGCTGGAGGAATTTCTTCACCCAAGTGAGTGGTCAGCCTGTGGAATTCACTACCACAGGAAGCAGCTGCTGCTAAAACCTTGAATGTTTTCAAGAAGAAGTTAGATGTAGCATTTGGGGAGAAAGGGCATCAAAGGATAGCCAATATCTGGAAAACGAGCTAGATGAGCTTAGAGCCAGACTCACTTTTACTGAGGGACTGCTGTGTACTCTGTTTCATGGAAACAGTACTGAGTATTCAGTAGTGAGTGTGTGTGTGTGTGTGTGTGTGTGTGTGTGTGACCGCCCCCACCCCCCAAACCCCCCTGCCTCCATGGTCTAAGTTTCCTGCTGTGGGTTAATCCAGGTTGATGGGTGTGATAGGATGACGTGGTCAGTGTTTATAATATTCCTGAGGTCTTAATCATGATAATGGTGCATTGTCTGGGGTATTTCCAATATCCTGCGGATTCAATCAACCGGCACTGTATATACAAAGAACAAAACAGCCCGGGAAACAGGTCCTTCGGCCCAACGAGCCCGCGCCGCCATTTTAACACCACCCTCCACCCTTGACCCTTATCTATTGTTTTATGGCCATCCACATTGAGGGAAACTAATTTAGGGACAATTTATTCCTGCCAATCAGCCTAACAGCGCATCTTTGGGGTGTGGGAGGAAACCGGAGCACCCGGAGAAAACCCACGCAAGCACGGGGAGAATGCGCAAACTCCCACAGACACCGGCCCAAATCCATGTCTCTGCAGAGCAATCAGTGATAGTCACTGAGCTGTCGTCCTGCCCAGTATCTGGTCCAGTTTAAGCGCACACTAACGACATGAAGCACGAGGCCAATCTCGAACATCCAAGAGCAGCCCAAGTACGACCCATCGTGTGTATACCCCTTGTTGGACAAAAAGGTGGACTGACTTAAAACCTGTGACTGAAAAGGAAAAAAACATTATTATTGTACCATATCCATTTACCTTACCAGGGATGCCCCAATGCTAATGAACTTTATTGAAAACAATCTCCTATATCCACCCATCTCCAACCCACTCATGTGCCTGTCTAAGTTACTCTTAAACATCTCTAGCATGCTTGCCTCCACCACCTTACTTAGCAGAGCATTCCATACCCCCACTACCCTCTGTGTGAAAAACCTTCCTCTAATATCTGTGTTATACCTCTCCCCCTTCACCTTAAGCCCATGGCCCCTCGTACTATGTGTCTCAACCATAGGAAATAGCTTACCTGTGTTTACTCTATCTATACCCTTCATAGTCTTATATACCTCTATTAGATGCCCCCTCAGTCGGCGTCTTTCAAGGGAAAACAGCCCCAATTTCTTTAATCTTTCCTCATACCCCAGTCCTTCCATACCAGGCAACATCCTGGTAAACCTCCTCTGCACTCTCTCCAGAGTCTCCACGTCCTTCCGGTAGTAAGGCGACCAGAACCGGACGCAGTACTCCAAATGCGGCCTAACCAACGTTCTGTACAACTGCAACATTAGACTCCAGCTCTTATATTCTATACCCCTTCCTATAAAGGCTAACATACCATAAGCTTTCTTCACAACCTTCTCCACTTGTACTGCCACCTTCAAAGACTTGTGCACTTGCACCCCCAGGTCTCGCTGCGATTCTATACTCCTTATGGGCTTACCCTTAGTCGTATAACTCCCCCCTACATTATTCCGGCCAAAATGCATCACCTCACATTTATCCGGATTAAACTCCATTTGCCACGTATCTGCCCAATCAACCAGCCTATCAATATCCCGCTGTATTGCCAGACACTGCTCCTCACTGCCCGCCAATCCAGCCATCTTGGCGTCATCAGCAAATTTGCTGATCACACCACCTACTCCCTCTTCCAAATCATTTATATACACTACAAAGAGAAGAGGTCCCAGTACCGAGCCCTGCGGCACACCACTAGTGACAGACCTCCAGCGAGAAAAAGACCCCTCCACTACCAGTCTCTGACTCCTCTTTGCAAGCCATCTAGATACCTGGCCACGTATCCCATGAGCCTTAATCTTTTCTACCAACCTACCATGAGGAACTTTGTCAAACGCCTTACTGAAATCCATATAGACGACATCAACGGCTCATCCTTCATCGATCGTTTTTGTCACCTCCTCAAAAAATTCTACCAGATTCATAAGGCAAGACTTCCCCTTTACAAAGCCATGCTGCATATCCTTAATCAGATAGCAACGCTCCAAGTGCTCATACATCCTATCCCTAAGAATCCTTTCCATCAACTTACCTACCACTAACGTTAAACTCACCGGCCTAAAGTTACCTGGGTTATCTCTCCTACTCTTTTTAAACAACGGTACCACGTTCACTATCCTCCAGTCCTCTGGGACCTCACCTGTGTCCAAAGAAGAGACAAAGATTTGCGTCAGAGGCCCAGCAATCTCATCCCTCGCCTCTCTAAGCCTAGGATAAATGCCATTGGGCCCTGGAGATTTATCAGTTACCCAAAAGCCCTCGTAATCGATAGTTCCTTCAATTGGTCTATTGCTCCCTCGATGACCATACCAGACATCCAGCCCCTCTCCTTCATGAATATCGACGATATGATGGATTTCACTCAAACCCATCAGCAAAAGGATGTCACACACTAATCAACAGTAAATAACCAATTCACAACTTCATTCCAATCAGCAAAACACTTCAGTTTTACAACTTTAACAATTCTCTCTAGTGAATTGATCATTTAGAAATTCGTATACTTCCCTGGAGATTCCATCATGATTCCATCAGTACATTGAACTCTTAAGTCTCCCTCTCGCCCTCCTGTCTCTCTCTCTTTCTTCCTCCTCTCTCTCTTTCTCTCTCACTCCTCCTCTCTCTCTCCCCGGCCTCCCTCTCCTCTCTCTGTCTCTCTTTCCCTCTTTTGCTCTTGCTCTCTGCCCTGCAGGCGAGCTGCTCTTATTGCTGCCGTGTCCTGACGCTCTCGGAAGGCTGGAATGGGGGTCCCAGCAGATGCTGTTTGCATTGGCATCTGAAACCTGACTGGCGACCTTCTGGAACCTTCCAATGATTTGGTCTATCAGCTGCTTTGATCTGATTAGTTTCATATCATTGTTGATGGGGTTTTGATGGGTGTTAATGAGTTTCGATGGTGGACCTTCTGTGTGTCTACTTTCAGCTTCTAATATGCATCGAATTTTTTGTTTCACTGATGACTGTCCCATGTATAGTGGTGATTTGTTTCTCAGGAAACGTAGAACGTTTATACATGGAGAATGTTTATACAGGTTCACAAATCCATGAAGGTTGCATCACAAGTGGAGAAGGTTGTTAGGAAGGCTTATGGGATGTTGGCCTTTATAGGAAGGGGCATAGAGTATAAAAGCTGCCGTCTAATGCTTCAGTTGTACAGAACGTTGGTTAGACCGCATTTGGAGTACTGCGTCCAGTTCTGGTCACCTTACTATCGGAAGGACGTGGAGTCTCTGGAAAGGGTGCAGAGGAGGTTTACCAGGATGTTGCCTGGCATGGGGGGACTGGGTTACGAGGAGAGGTTGAAGAAACTGGGACTATTCTCCTTGGAAAGGCGGAGATTGAGAGGGGACATGATAGAAGTATATAAGATAATGAAGGGAATGGATAGAGTTAATAGTGAGAGACTGCTCCCTAGACTAGATACAAACACGAGAGGTCATCATTTAAGGGTGAGGGGGGAGGGGTATAATTTGGAGGTGAGAAGAAGGTTCTTTACGCAGAGAGTTGTAGGGGTCTGGAACGCGCTACCGAGTAGGGTGGTGGAGGCAGGAACGTTGGACTCGTTTAAGATGCAGTTAGATAGGCACATGAGTGAAACGAGAATGGAGGGATATGGTAGGGGATATTAAATAGGGTTAAACCTCGGGAGACACCGGAAAGGCAGGCTGTAAGATTAATATTTTTGACTTTATTCCACAGGTGGAGGTCCACCTCGTGTCAAACGAGGGGCATTCACACGGCGGGTCGTGCCTGGGCTGCTCTTGGAAGTTCCAGGAGTGGCCTAGTACTTCATGTCGGTGTGTGTGCTTGATCCTGGACCGGTAGATGGGCGCCGCAACAGCTCAGTGACTAGCACTGCTAGCTGTGCAGATACATGGATTTGGGCCTGTGTCTGTGGGAGTTTGCGCATTCTCCCTGTGGTTGCGTGGGTTTCCTCCGGGCGCTCCGGTTTCCTCCCACACCCCAAAAATGTGCTCTCAGGCTAATCGGTTTTTACCAAATTAACACTATTTCTTCCCTGAATCTGACTGAGTAGGGTTCCATTCATAGATATGCAGGGTAGAATAGGTGCAGGGTGATGTGGCGGCGCGGGCTCGTTGGGCCGAAGGGCCTGTTTCCCGTGCTGGGTTGTTCTTTGTTCGTTGTATGATAATGTGGCCTGGGGCATCTCTGGTTTTCAACTGTCTGAGCTGGAATCTTGTCTCCAGCCAGCGTTTGTCTCTGTGTTTTTGAATGAAGCAATTCCAGCATACCTTACATCTAGGCCAATATCTGTGTCTTTCTGTCACCTTGCTGTGCTTGTATTTCTGATTTGATGGCTCCCTGCAGTTGTTTTCTTTCCAATGATTCTCTTTTATTAAGAAGTCAGAACTTATTACACCTTCTGCTTTCTGCTGGAGAACGAACTAATCTAATAGGCAATGGACATACATCAATCCCCTCACTGGCTGGGTCATCCGTCAGAGTATTCACTGCGTTCTTGTCTCTCTGTGAGCTCCCGCTGTGTCTCTCTCTCTCTCTCTTCCCTCTCGGTGTGTCCGTGTCTCTCTCTTCCCTCTCGGTGTGTCCGTGTCTCTCTCTGTCCACTCTCGGTGTGTCTGTGTCTCTCTCTGTCCCCTCTCGGTGTGTCCATGTCTCTCTCTGTCCCCTCTCGGTGTGTCCGTGTCTCTCTGTCCCGTCTCGGTGTGTCTGTGTCTCTCTCTGTCCCCTCTCGGTGTGTCTGTGTCTCTCTCTGTCCCCTCTTGGTGTGTCCGAGTTTCTCTCTGTATCCTCTCGGTGTGTCCATGTCTCTCTCTGTCCCCTCTCGGTGTGTCCGTGTCTCTCTCTGTCCCCTCTCGGTGTGTCCGTGTCTCTCTCTGTCCCCTCTCGGTGGGTCCGTGTCTCTCTCTGACCCTCTCGGTGTGTCCGTGTCTCTCTCTGTCCCCTCTCGGTGTGTCCGAGTTTCTCTCTGTCTCCTCTCGGTGTGTCCGTGTCTCTCTATGTCCCCTATCGGTGTGTCCGTGTCTCTCTCTGTCCCCTCTCGGTGTGTCCGTGTCTCTCTCTGTCCCCTCTCGGTGTGTCCGTGTCTCTCTCTGTCCCCTCTAGGTGTGTCCGTGTCTCTCTCTGTCCCCTCTCGGTGTGTCCGTGTCTCTCTCTGTCCCCTCTCGGTGTGTCCGTGTCTCTCTCTGTCCCCTCTCGGTGTGTCCATGTCTCTCTGTCCCCTCTCGGTGTGTCCGTGTCTCTCTCTGTCCCCTCTAGGTGTGTCCGTGTCTCTCTCTGTCCCCTCTCGGTGTGTCCGTGTCTCTCTCTGTCCCCTCTCGGTGTGTCCGTGTCTCTCTCTGTCCCCTCTCGGTGTGTCCGTGTCTCTCTCTGTCCCCTCTAGGTGTGTCCGTGTCTCTCTCTGTCCCCTCTCGGTGTGTCCGTGTCTCTCTCTGTCCCCTCTCGGTGTGTCCGTGTCTCTCTCTGTCCCCTCTCGGTGTGTCCATGTCTCTCTGTCCCCTCTCGGTGTGTCTGTGTCTCTCTCTGTCCCCTCTCGGTGTGTCCATGTCTCTCTCTGTCCCCTCTCGGTGTGTCCGTGTCTCTCTGTCCCGTCTCGGTGTGTCTGTGTCTCTCTCTGTCCCCTCTCGGTGTGTCTGTGTCTCTCTCTGTCCCCTCTTGGTGTGTCCGAGTTTCTCTCTGTCTCCTCTCGGTGTGTCCGTGTCTCTCTCTGTCCCCTCTCGGTGTGTCCGTGTCTCTCTCTGTCCCCTCTCGGTGTGTCCGTGTCTCTCTCTGTCCCCTCTCGGTGTGTCCGTATCTCACTCTGACCCCTCTCGGTGTGTCCGTGTCTCTCTCTGTCCCCTCTCGGTGTGTCCGTGTCTCTCTCTGTCCCCTCTCGGTGTGTCTGTGTCTCTCTCTGTCCCCTCTTGGTGTGTCCGTGTCTCTCTCTGTCCCCTCTCGGTGTGTCCGTGTCTCTCTCTGTCCCCTCTCGGTGTGTCTGTGTCTCTCTCTGTCCCCTCTCGGTGTGTCCGTGTCTATCTCTGTCCCCTCTCGGTGTGTCCGTGTCTCTCTCTGTCCCTTCTCATTGTGTCGTGTCTCTTTGTCCCCTCTCGGTGTGACTGTGTCTCTCTCTGACCCCTCTCGGTGTGTCCGTGTCTCTCTCTGTCCCCTCTCGGTTTGTCCGTGTCTCTCTGTCCCCTCACGGTGTGTCTGTGTCTCTCTCTGTCCCCTCTCGGTGTGTCCGTGTCTTTCTGTCCCCTCTCGGTGTGTCCGTGTCTCTCTCTGTCCCCTCTTGGTGTGTCCGTGTCTCTCTCTGTCCCCTCTCGGTGTGTCCGTGTCTTTCTGTCCCCTCTCAGTGTGTCCGTGTCTCTCTCTGTCCCCTCTCGGTGTGTCCGTGTCTCTCTCTGTCCCCTCTCGGTGTGTCCGTGTCTCTTTCTGTCCCCTCTCTGTGTGTCCGTGTCTCTCTCTGTCCCCTCTCGGTGTGTCTGTGTCTCTCTGTCCGCTCTTGGTTCGTCCGTGTCTCTCTCTGTCCCCTCTCGGTGTGTCCGTGTCTCTCTCTGTCCCCTCTCGGTGTGTCCGTGTCTCTTTCTGTCCCCTCTCTGTGTGTCCGTGTCTCTCTCTGTCCCCTCTCGGTGTGTCTGTGTCTCTCTGTCCGCTCTTGGTTCGTCCGTGTCTCTCTCTGTCCCCTCTCGGTGTGTCCGTGTCTCTCTGTCCCCTCTCGGTGTGTCCGTGTCTCTCTGTCCGCTCTTGGTTCGTCCGTGTCTCTCTCTGTCCCCTCTCGGTGTGTCCGTGTCTCTCTCTGTCCCCTCTCGGTGTGTCTGTGTCTCTTTGTCCCCTCCCGGTGTGTCTGTGACTCTCTCTGTCCCCTCTCGGTGTGTCCGTGTCTCTCTCTGTCCCCTCTCGGTGTGTCTGTGTCTCTCTCTGTCCCCTCTCGGTTCGTCCGTGTCTCTCTCTGTCCGCTCTTGGTGTTTCCGTGTCTCTCTCTGTCCCCTCTCGGTGTGTCCGTGTCCCCCTCTGTCCCCTCTCGGTGTGTCTGTGTCTCTCTCTGTCCCCGCTCGGCGTCTCTGTGTTTCTCTCTGTCCCCTCTCGGTGTGTCCGTGTCTTTCTGTCCCCTCTCAGTGTGTCCGTGTCTCTCTCTGTCCCCTCTCGGTGTGTCCGTGTCTCTCTCTGTCCCCTCTCGGTGTGTCCGTGTCTCTCTCTGTCCCCTCTCGGTGTGTCCGTGTCTCTCTCTGTCCCCTCTCGGTGTGTCTGTGTCTCTCTGTCCCCTCCCGGTGTGTCTGTGAATTTCTCTGTCCCCTCTCGGTGTGTCCGTGTATCTCTCTGTCCCCTCTCGGTGTGTCCGTGTCTCTCTCTGTCCCCTCTCGGTGTGTCCGTGTCTCTCTCTGTCCCCTCTCGGTGTGTCCGTGTCTCTCTCTGTCCCCTCTCGGTGTGTCCGTGTCTCTCTCTCTCCCTTCTCGGTGTGTCTGTGTCTCTCTGTCCCCTCCCGGTGTGTCTGTGACTCTCTCTGTCCCCTCTCGGTGTGTCCGTGTCTCTCTCTGTCCCCTCTCGGTGTGTCCGTGTCTCTCTCTGTCCCCTCTCGGTGTGTCTGTGTCTCTCTGTCCCCTCCCGGTGTGTCTGTGACTCTCTCTGTCCCCTCTCGGTGTGTCCGTGTCTCTCTCAGTCCCCTCTCGGTGTGTCCGTGTCTCTCTCTGTCCCCTCTCGGTGTCTCCGTGTCTCTCTCTGTCCCCTCTCGGTGTGTCTGTGTCTCTCTCTGTCCGCTCTCGGTGTCTCCTTGTGTCTCTCTGTCCCCTCTCGGTGTGTCCGTGTCTCTCTCTGTCCCCTCTCGGTGTGTCCGTGTCTCTCTCTGTCCCCTCTAGGTGTGTCCTTGTCTCTCTCTGTGCCCTCTCGGTGTCTCCGTGTCTCTCTCTGTCCCCTCTCGGTGTGTCCGTGTCTCTCTCTGTCCCCTCTCGGTGTGTCTGTGTCTCTCTCTGTTCCCTCTTGGTGTGTCCGTGTTTCTCTCTGTCCCCTCTCGGTGTGTCCGTGTCTCTCTCTGTCCCCTCTCGGTGTGTCCGTGTCTCTCTCTGTCCCCTCTCGGTGTGTCTGTGTCTCTCTCTGTTCCCTCTTGGTGTGTCCGAGTTTCTCTCTGTCTCCTCTCGGTGTGTCCGTGTCTCTCTGTCCCCTCTCGGTGTGTCCGTGTCTCTCTCTGTCCCCTCTCGGTGTGTCCGTGTCTCTCTCTGTCCCCTCTCGGTGTGTCCGTGTCTCTCTCTGTCCCCTCTCGGTGTGTCCGTGTCTCTCTCTGTCCCCTCTCGGTGTGTCCGTGTCTCTCTCTGTCCCCTCTCGGTGTGTCCGAGTTTCTCTCTGTCTCCTCTCGGTGTGTCCGTGTCTCTCTCTGTCCCCTCTCGGTGTGTCCGTGTCTCTCTCTGTCCCCTCTAGGTGTGTCCGTGTCTCTCTGTGTCCCCTCTCGGTGTGTCCGTGTCTCTCTCTGTCCCCTCTCGGTGTGTCCGTGTCTCTCTCTGTCCCCTCTCGGTGTGTCCGTGGCTCTCTCTGTCCCCTCTCGGTGTGTCCGTGTCTCTCTCTGTCCCCTCTCGGTGTGTCCGTGTCTCTCTCTGTCCACTCTCGGTGTGTCCGTGTCTCTCTCTGTCCCCTCTCGGTTTGTCCGTGTCTCTCTCTGACCCCTCTCGGTGTGTCTGTGTCTCTCTCTGTCCCCTCTCAGTGTGTCTGTGTCTCTCTCTGTCCCCTCTCGGTGTGTCCGTGTCTCTCTCTGTCCCTTCTCATTGTGTCATGTCTCTTTGTCCCCTCTCGGTGTGTCTGTGTCTCTCTCTGTCCCTTCTCATTGTGTCGTGTCTCTTTGTCCCCTCTCGGTGTGTCCGTGTCTCTCTCTGTCCCCTCTCGGTGTGTCTGTGTCTCTCTCTGTCCCCTCTCGGTGTGTCCGTGTCTTTCTGTCCCTTCTCGGTGTGTCCGTGTCTCTCTCTGTCCCCTCTCGGTATGTCCATGTCTCTCTCTGTCCCCTCTCGGTGTGTCCGTGTCTCTCTCTGTCCCCTCTCGGTGTGTCCGTGTCTCTCTCTGTCCCCTCTCGGTGTGTTTGTGTCTCTCTCTGTCCCCTCTCGGTGTGTCCGTGTCTTTCTGTCCCCTCTCGGTGTGTCCGTGTCTCTCTCTGTCCCCTCTCGGTGTGTCCGTGTCTCTCTGTCCGCTCTTGGTTCGTCCGTGTCTCTCTCTGTCCCCTCTCGGTGTGTCCGTGTCTCTCTCTGTCCCCTCTCGGTGTGTCTGTGTCTCTCTGTCCCCTCCCGGTGTGTCTGTGAGTCTCTCTGTCCCCTCTCGGTGTGTCCGTGTCTCTCTCTGTCCCCTCTCGGTGTGTCCGTGTCTCTCTCTGTTCCCTCTCGGTTCGTCTGTGTCTCTCTCTGTCCCGTCTCGGTGTCTCTGTGTCTCTCTCTGTCCCCTCTCGGTTCGTCCGTGTCTCTCTCTGTCCCCTCTCGGTGTTTCCGTGTCTCTCTCTGTCCCCTCTCGGTTCGTCCGTGTCTCTCTCTGTCCCCTCTCGGTGTGTCTGTGTCTCTCTCTGTCCCCTCTCGGTGTGTCCGTGTCTCTCTCTGTCCCCTCTCGGTGTGTCTGTGTCTCTCTCTGTCCCCTCTCGGTGTGTCCGTGTCTCTCTCAGTCCCCTCTCGGTTCGTCCGTGACTCTCTCTGTCCCCTCTCGGTGTGTCTGTGTCTCTCTCTGTCCCCTCTCAGTGTGTCTGTGTCTCTCTCTGTCCCCTCTCGGTTCGTCCGTGTCTCTCTCTGTCCCCTCTCGGTGTGTCCGTGTCTCTCTCTGTCCCCTCTCGGTGTGTCTGTGTCTCTCTCTGTTCCCTCTTGGTGTGTCCGAGTTTCTCTCTGTCTCCTCTCGGTGTGTCCGTGTCTCTCTGTCCCCTCTCGGTGTGTCCGTGTCTCTCTCTGTCCCCTCTCGGTGTGTCCGTGTCTCTCTCTGTCCCCTCTCGGTGTGTCCGTGTCTCTCTCTGTCCCCTCTCGGTGTGTCCGTGTCTCTCTCTGTCCCCTCTCGGTGTGTCCGTGTCTCTCTCTGTCCCCTCTCGGTGTGTCCGAGTTTCTCTCTGTCTCCTCTCGGTGTGTCCGTGTCTCTCTCTGTCCCCTCTCGGTGTGTCCGTGTCTCTCTCTGTCCCCTCTAGGTGTGTCCGTGTCTCTCTGTGTCCCCTCTCGGTGTGTCCGTGTCTCTCTCTGTCCCCTCTCGGTGTGTCCGTGTCTCTCTCTGTCCCCTCTCGGTGTGTCCGTGGCTCTCTCTGTCCCCTCTCGGTGTGTCCGTGTCTCTCTCTGTCCCCTCTCGGTTTGTCCGTGTCTCTCTCTGACCCCTCTCGGTGTGTCTGTGTCTCTCTCTGTCCCCTCTCGGTGTGTCCGTGTCTCTCTCTGTCCCCTCTCGGTGTGTCCGTGTCTCTCTCTGTCCCCTCTCGGTGTGTCCGTGTCTCTCTCTGTCCCCTCTCGGTGTGTCCGTGTCTCTCTCTGTCCCCTCTCAGTGTGTCTGTGTCTCTCTCTGTCCCCTCTCGGTGAGTCCGTGTCTCTCTCTGTCCCTTCTCATTGTGTCATGTCTCTTTGTCCCCTCTCGGTGTGTCTGTGTCTCTCTCTGTCCCTTCTCATTGTGTCGTGTCTCTTTGTCCCCTCTCGGTGTGTCCGTGTCTCTCTCTGTCCCCTCTCGGTGTGTCCGTGTCTTTCTGTCCCTTCTCGGTGTGTCCGTGTCTCTCTCTGTCCCCTCTCGGTGTGTCCGTGTCTCTCTCTGTCCCCTCTCGGTGTGTCCGTGTCTCTCTCTGTCCCCTCTCGGTGTGTCCGTGTCTCTCTCTGTCCCCTCTCGGTGTGTTTGTGTCTCTCTCTGTCCCCTCTCGGTGTGTCCGTGTCTTTCTGTCCCCTCTCGGTGTGTCCGTGTCTCTCTCTGTCCCCTCTCGGTGTGTCCGTGTCTCTCTGTCCGCTCTTGGTTCGTCCGTGTCTCTCTCTGTCCCCTCTCGGTGTGTCCGTGTCTCTCTCTGTCCCCTCTCGGTGTGTCTGTGTCTCTCTGTCCCCTCCCGGTGTGTCTGTGAGTCTCTCTGTCCCCTCTCGGTGTGTCCGTGTCTCTCTCTGTCCCCTCTCGGTGTGTCCGTGTCTCTCTCTGTCCCCTCTCGGTTCGTCTGTGTCTCTCTCTGTCCTCTCTCGGTGTCTCTGTGTCTCTCTCTGTCCCCTCTCGGTTCGTCCGTGTCTCTCTCTGTCCGCTCTCGGTGTCTCCGTGTCTCTCTCTGTCCCCTCTCGGTGTTTCCGTGTCTCTCTCTGTCCGCTCTCGGTGTGTCCGTGTCTCTCTCTGTCCCCTCTCGGTGTGTCTGTGTCTCTCTCTGTCCCCTCTCGGTTCGTCCGTGTCTCTCTCTGTCCCCTCTCGGTGTGTCTGTGTCTCTCTCTGTCCCCTCTCGGTGTGTCCGTGTCTCTCTCTGTCCCCTCTCGGTGTGTCTGTGTCTCTCTCTGTCCCCTCTCGGTGTGTCCGTGTCTCTCTCTGTCCCCTCTCAGTGTGTCTGTGTCTCTCTCTGTCCCCTCTCGGTTCGTCCGTGTCTCTCTCTGTCCCCTCTCGGTGTGTCCGTGTCTCTCTCTGTCCGCTCTCGGTGTGTCCGTGTCTCTCTCTGTCCGTTCTCGGTGTGTCTGTGTCTCTCTCTGTCCCCTCTCGGTTCGTCCGTGTCTCTCTCTGTCCCCTCTCGGTGTGTCTCTCTCCGTCCCCTCTTGGTTCGTCCGTGTCTCTCTCTGTCCCCTCACGGTGTGTCCGTGTCTCTCTCTGTCCCCTCTTGGTTCGTCTGTGTCTCTCTCTGTCCCCTCTCGGTGTGTCCGTGTCTCTCTCTGTCCCCTCTCGGTGTGTCTGTGTCTCTCTGTCCCCTCCCGGTGTGTCTGTGACTCTCTCTGTCCCCTCTCGGTGTGTCCGTGTCTCTCTCTGTCCCCTCTCGGTGTGTCCGTGTCTCTCTCAGTCCCCTCTCGATGTGTCTGTGACTCTCTCTGTCCCCTATCGGTGTGTCCTTGTCTCTCTCTGTCCCCTCTCGGTGTCTCCGTGTCTCTCTCTGTCCCCTCTCGGTGTGTCTGTGTCTCTCTCTGTCCGCTCTCGGTGTCTCCTTGTGTCTCTCTGTCCCCTCTCGGTGTGTCCGTGTCTCCCTCTGTCCCCTCTCGGTGTGTCCTTGTCTCTCTCTGTCCCCTCTCGGTGTCTCCGTGTCTCTCTCTGTCCGCTCTCGGTGTGTCCGTGTCTCTCTCTGTCCCCTCTCGGTGTGTCTGTGTCTCTCTCTGTCCCCTCTCGGTGTTTCCGTGTCTCTCTCTGTCCGCTCTCGGTGTGTCCGTGTCTCTCTCTGTCCTCTCTCGGTGTGTCTGTGTCTCTCTCTGTCCGCTCTCGGTTCGTCCGTGTCTCTCTCTGTCCCCTCTCGGTGTGTCTGTGTCTCTCTCTGTCCCCTCTCGGTGTGTCCGTGTCTCTCTCTGTCCCCTCTCGGTGTGTCTGTGTCTCTCTCTGTCCCCTCTCGGTGTGTCCGTGTCTCTCTCTGTTCCCTCTCAGTGTGTCTGTGTCTCTCTCTGTCCCCTCTCGGTTCGTCCGTGTCTCTCTCTGTCCCTTCTCGGTGTGTCCGTGTCTCTCTCTGTCCGTTCTCGGTGTGTCTGTGTCTCTCTCTGTCCCCTCTCGGTTCGTCCGTGTCTCTCTCTGTCCCCTCTCGGTGTGTCTCTCTCCGTCCCCTCTTGGTTCGTCCGTGTCTCTCTCTGTCCCCTCACGGTGTGTCCGTGTCTCTCTCTGTTCCCTCTTGGTTCGTCCGTGTCTCTCTCTGTCCCCTCTCGGTGTGTCCGTATCTCTCTCTGTCCCCTCTCGGTGTGTCTGTGTCTCTCTGTCCCCTCCCGGTGTGTCTGTGACTCTCTCTGTCCCCTCTCGGTGTGTCCGTGTCTCTCTCTGTCCCCTCTCGGTGCGTCTGTGCCTCTCTCTGTCCGCTCTTGGTGTTTCCGTGTCTCTCTCTGTCCCCTCTCGGTGTGTCCGTGTCTCTCTCAGTCCCCTCTCGATGTGTCTGTGACTCTCTCTGTCCCCTCTCGGTATGTCCGTGTCTCTCTCAGTCCCCTCTCGGTGTGTCTGTGTCTCTCTCTGTCCGCTCTCGGTGTCTCCTTGTGTCTCTCTGTCCCCTCTCGGTGTGTCCGTGTCTCCCTCTGTCCCCTCTCGGTGTGTCCTTGTCTCTCTCTGTCCCCTCTCGGTGTCTCCGTGTCTCTCTCTGTCCCCTCTCGGTGTGTCCGTGTCTCTCTCTGTCCCCTCTCGGTTCGTCTGTGTCTCTCTCTGTCCCCTCTCAGTGTGTCCGTGTCTCTCTCTGTCCCCTCTCGGTGTGTCCATGTCTCTCTCTGTCCACTCTCGGTGTGTCCTTGTCTCTCTCTGTCCCCTCTCGGTGTGTCAGTGTCTCTCTGTCCCCTCTCGGTGGGTCTGTGTCTCTCTCTGTCCCCTCTCGGTGTGTCCGTGTCTCTCTCTGTCCCATCTCGGTGTGTCAGTGTCTCTCTCTGTCCACTCTCGGTGTGTCCATGTCTCTCTCTGTCCCATCTCGGTGTGTCCGTGTATCTCTCTGTCCCATCTCGGTGTGTCTGTGTCTCTCTCTGTCCCCTCTCGGTGGGTCTGTGTCTCTCTCTGTCCCCTCTCGGTGTGTCCGTGTCTCTCTCTGTCCCCTCTCGGTGGGTCTGTGTCTCTCTCTGTCCCCTCTCGTTGTGTCCGTGTCTCTCTCTGTCCCATCTCGGTGTGTCCGTGTCTCTCTCTGTCCCCTCTTGGTGTGTCCGTGTCTCTTTCTGTCCCCTCTCGGTGTGTCCGTGTCCCCCTCTGTCCCTTCTCGGTGTGTCCGTGTCTCTCTGTCCCCTCTCGGTGTATCCATGTCTCTCTCTGTCCCCTCTCGGTGTGTCCGTGTCTCTCTCTGTCCCCTCTCGGTGTGTCTCTCTCTGTCCCCTCTCGGTGTGTCCGTGTCCCCCTCTGTCCCTTCTCGGTGTGTCCGTGTCTCTCTGTCCCCTCTCGGTGTGTCTGTGTCACTCTCTGTCCCCTCTCGGTGTGTCTCTCTCTGTCCCCTCTCGGTGTGTCTCTCTCTGTCCCCTCTCGGTGTGTCCGTGTCCCCCTCTGTCCCTTCTCGGTGTGTCCATGTCTCTTTCTGTCCACTCTCGGTGTGTCCGTGTCTCTCTCTGTCCCCTCTCGGTGTGTCTCTCTCTGTCCCCTCTTGGTGTGTCCGTGTCTCTCTCTGTCCCCTCTCGGTATGTCCGTGTCTCTCCCTGTCCCCTCTCGGTGTGTCCGTGTCTCTCTCTGACCCCTCTCGGTGTGTCCGTGTCTCTCTCTGTCCCCTCTCGGTGTGTCCGTGTCTCTCTCTGACCCCTCTCAGTGTGTTCGTGTCTCTCTCTGTCCCTTCTCGGTGTGTCCGTGTCTCTCTCTGTCCCCTCTCGGTGTGTCCGTGTCTCTCTCTGTCCACTCTCGGTGAGTCCGTGTCTCTCTCTGACCCCTCTCGGTGTGTCCGTGTCTCTCTCTGTCCCCTCTCGGTGTGTCCGTGTCTCTCTCTGTCCCCTCTCGGTGTGTCCGTGTCTCTCACTGTCCCCTCTCGGTGTGTCCGTGTCTCTCTCTGTCCCCTCTCGGTGTGTCCGTGTCTCTCTCTGTCCCCTCTCGGTGTGTCCGTGTCTCTCTCTGTCCCCTCTAGGTGTGACCGTGTCTCTCTCTGTCCCCTCTCGGTGTGTCCGTGTCTCTCTCTGTCACCTCTCGGTGTGTCCGTGTCTCTCTCTGTCCCCTCTCGGTGTGTCCGTGTCTCTCTCTGTCCCCACTCGGTGTGTCCGTGTCTCTCTCTGTCCCGTCTCGGTGTGTCCGTGTCTCTCTCTGTCCCCTCTCGGTGTGTCCGTGTCTCTCTCTGTCCCCTCTCTGTGTGTCCGTGTCTCTCTCTGTCCCCTCTCGTTGTGTCCTTGTCTCTCTCTGTCCCCTCTCGGTGTGTTCGTGTCTCTCACTGTCCCCTCTCGGTGTGTCCGTGTCTCTGTCCCCTCTCGGTGTGTCCGTGTCTCTCTCTGACCCCTCTCGGTGTGTCCGTGTCTCTCTCTGACCCCTCTCGGTGTGTCCGTGTCTCTCTCTGTCCCCTCTCGGTGTGTCTGTGTCTCTTTCTGTCCCCTCTCGGTGTGTCCGTGTCTCTCTCTGTCCCCTCTCGGTGTGTCCGTGTCTCTCTCTTTCCCCTCTCGCTGTGTCTGAGCCTCTCTCTGTCCCCTCTCGGTGTGTCCGTGTCTCTCTCTGTCCCCTCTCGGTGTGTCCATGTCTCTCTGTCCCCTCTCGGTGTGTCCGTGTCTCTCTGTCCCCTCTCGGTGTGTCCGTGTCTCTCTCTGTCCCCGCTCGGTGTGTCTGTGTATCTCTCTGTCCCCTCTCGGTTCGTCCGTGTCTCTCTCTGTCCCCTCACGGTGTGTCCGTGTCTCTCTCTGTCCCCTCTCGGTGTGTCTGTGTCTCTCTCTGTCCCCTCTCGGTGTGTCCGTGTCTCTCTCTGTCCCCTCTCGGTGTGTCCGTGTCTCTCTCTGTCCCCTCTCGGTGTGTCTGTGTCTCTCTCTGTCCCCTCTCGGTGTGTCCGTGTCTCTCTCTGTCCCCTCTCAGTGTGTCCGTGTCTCTCTCTGTCCCCTCTAGGTTTGTCCGTGTCTCTCTCTGTCCCCTCACGGTGTGTCCGTGTCTCTCTCTGTCCCCTCACGGAGTGTCCGTGTCTCTCTCTGTCCCCTCTCGGTGTGTCCGTGTCTCTCTCTGTCCCCTCTCGGTGTGTGCGTGTCTCTCTCTGTCCCCTCACGGTGTGTCCGTGTCTCTCTCTGTCCCCTCTAGGTGTGTCCGTGTCTCTCTCTGTCCCCTCACGGTGTGTCCGTGTCTCTCTCTGTCCCCTCTAGGTGTGTCCGTGTCTGTCTCTGTCCCCTCTCGGTGTGTCCGTGTCTCTCTCTGTCCCCTCCCGGTGTGTCCGTGTGTCTCTCTGTCCCCTCTCGGTGTGTCAGTGTCTCTCTCTGTCCCCTCTCGGTGTGTCTGTGTCTCTCTCTGTCCCCTCTCGGTGTGTCTGTGTCTCTCTCTGTCCCATCTCGGTGTGTCCGTGTCTCTCTCTGTCCCCTCTCAGTGTGTCCGTGTCTCTCTCTGTCCCCTCTCGGTGTGTCTGTGTCTCTGCCTGTCCCCTCTCGGTGTGTCCGTGTCTCTCTCTGTCCCCTCTCGGTGTGTCCGTGTCTCTCTCTGTCCCCTCTCGGTGTGTCTGTGTCTCTCTCTGTTCCCTCTCGGTGTGTCTGTGTCTCTCTCTGTCCCCTCTAGGTGTGTCCATGTCTCTCTGTCCCCTCTCGGTGTGTCTGTGTCTCTCTCTGTCCCCTCTCGGTGTGTCCGTGTCACCCTCTGTCCGCTCTCGGTGTGTCCGTGTCTCTCTCTGTCCCCTCTCGGTGTGTCAGTGTCTCTCTCTGTCCCCCCTCGGTGTGTCCATGTCTCTCTCTGTCCCCTCTCGGTGTTTCCGTGTCTCTTTCTGTCCCCTCTCAGTGTGTCCGTGTCTCTCTCTGTCCCCTCTCGGTGTGTCCGTGTCTCTCTCTGTCCACTCTCGGTGTGTCCATGTCTCTCTCAGTCCCCTCTCGGTGTGTCCGTGTCTCTCTCTGTCCCCTCTCGGTGTGTCCGTGTCTCTCTCTGTCCCCTCTCGGTGTGTCCGTGTCTGTCTGTCCCCTCTCGGTGTGTCCGTGTCTCTCTCTGTCCCCTCTCGGAGAGTCCGTGTCTCTCTCTGTCCCCTCTCGGTGTGTCCGTGTCTGTCTCTGTCCCCTCTCGGTGTGTCCGTGTCTCTCTCTGTCCCCTCTCGGTGTGTCCGTGTCTGTCTCTGTCCCCTCTCGGTGTGTCTGTGTTTCTCTCTGTCCCCTCTCGGTGTGTGCATGTCTCTCTCTGTCCCCTCACGGTGTGTCCGTGTCTCTCTCTGTCCCCTCGCGGTGTGTCCGTGTTTCTCTCTGTCCCCTCTCGGTGTGTCCGTGTCTCTCTCTGTCCCCTCGCGGTGTGTCTGTGTTTCTCTCTGTCCCCTCTTGGTGTGTCCGTGTCTCTCTCTGTCCCCTCTCGGTGTGTCTGTGTCTCTCTGTCCGCTCTTGGTTCGTCCGTGTCTCTCTCTGTCCCCTCTCGGTGTGTCCGTGTCTCTCTGTCCCCTCTCGGTGTGTCCGTGTCTCTCTGTCCGCTCTTGGTTCGTCCGTGTCTCTCTCTGTCCCCTCTCGGTGTGTCCGTGTCTCTCTCTGTCCCCTCTCGGTGTGTCTGTGTCTCTTTGTCCCCTCCCGGTGTGTCTGTGACTCTCTCTGTCCCCTCTCGGTGTGTCCGTGTCTCTCTCTGTCCCCTCTCGGTGTGTCTGTGTCTCTCTCTGTCCCCTCTCGGTTCGTCCGTGTCTCTCTCTGTCCGCTCTTGGTGTTTCCGTGTCTCTCTCTGTCCCCTCTCGGTGTGTCCGTGTCCCCCTCTGTCCCCTCTCGGTGTGTCTGTGTCTCTCTCTGTCCCCGCTCGGCGTCTCTGTGTTTCTCTCTGTCCCCTCTCGGTGTGTCCGTGTCTTTCTGTCCCCTCTCAGTGTGTCCGTGTCTCTCTCTGTCCCCTCTCGGTGTGTCCGTGTCTCTCTCTGTCCCCTCTCGGTGTGTCCGTGTCTCTCTCTGTCCCCTCTCGGTGTGTCCGTGTCTCTCTCTGTCCCCTCTCGGTGTGTCTGTGTCTCTCTGTCCCCTCCCGGTGTGTCTGTGAATTTCTCTGTCCCCTCTCGGTGTGTCCGTGTATCTCTCTGTCCCCTCTCGGTGTGTCCGTGTCTCTCTCTGTCCCCTCTCGGTGTGTCCGTGTCTCTCTCTGTCCCCTCTCGGTATGTCCGTGTCTCTCTCTGTCCCCTCTCGGTGTGTCCGTGTCTCTCTCTCTCCCTTCTCGGTGTGTCTGTGTCTCTCTGTCCCCTCCCGGTGTGTCTGTGACTCTCTCTGTCCCCTCTCGGTGTGTCCGTGTCTCTCTCTGTCCCCTCTCGGTGTGTCCGTGTCTCTCTCTGTCCCCTCTCGGTGTGTCTGTGTCTCTCTGTCCCCTCCCGGTGTGTCTGTGACTCTCTCTGTCCCCTCTCGGTGTGTCCGTGTCTCTCTCAGTCCCCTCTCGGTGTGTCCGTGTCTCTCTCTGTCCCCTCTCGGTGTCTCCGTGTCTCTCTCTGTCCCCTCTCGGTGTGTCTGTGTCTCTCTCTGTCCGCTCTCGGTGTCTCCTTGTGTCTCTCTGTCCCCTCTCGGTGTGTCCGTGTCTCTCTCTGTCCCCTCTCGGTGTGTCCGTGTCTCTCTCTGTCCCCTCTAGGTGTGTCCTTGTCTCTCTCTGTGCCCTCTCGGTGTCTCCGTGTCTCTCTCTGTCCCCTCTCGGTGTGTCCGTGTCTCTCTCTGTCCCCTCTCGGTGTGTCTGTGTCTCTCTCTGTTCCCTCTTGGTGTGTCCGTGTTTCTCTCTGTCCCCTCTCGGTGTGTCCGTGTCTCTCTCTGTCCCCTCTCGGTGTGTCCGTGTCTCTCTCTGTCCCCTCTCGGTGTGTCTGTGTCTCTCTCTGTTCCCTCTTGGTGTGTCCGAGTTTCTCTCTGTCTCCTCTCGGTGTGTCCGTGTCTCTCTGTCCCCTCTCGGTGTGTCCGTGTCTCTCTCTGTCCCCTCTCGGTGTGTCCGTGTCTCTCTCTGTCCCCTCTCGGTGTGTCCGTGTCTCTCTCTGTCCCCTCTCGGTGTGTCCGTGTCTCTCTCTGTCCCCTCTCGGTGTGTCCGTGTCTCTCTCTGTCCCCTCTCGGTGTGTCCGAGTTTCTCTCTGTCTCCTCTCGGTGTGTCCGTGTCTCTCTCTGTCCCCTCTCGGTGTGTCCGTGTCTCTCTCTGTCCCCTCTAGGTGTGTCCGTGTCTCTCTGTGTCCCCTCTCGGTGTGTCCGTGTCTCTCTCTGTCCCCTCTCGGTGTGTCCGTGTCTCTCTCTGTCCCCTCTCGGTGTGTCCGTGGCTCTCTCTGTCCCCTCTCGGTGTGTCCGTGTCTCTCTCTGTCCCCTCTCGGTGTGTCCGTGTCTCTCTCTGTCCACTCTCGGTGTGTCCGTGTCTCTCTCTGTCCCCTCTCTGTTTGTCCGTGTCTCTCTCTGACCCCTCTCGGTGTGTCTGTGTCTCTCTCTGTCCCCTCTCAGTGTGTCTGTGTCTCTCTCTGTCCCCTCTCGTTGTGTCCGTGTCTCTCTCTGTCCCTTCTCATTGTGTCATGTCTCTTTGTCCCCTCTCGGTGTGTCTGTGTCTCTCTCTGTCCCTTGTCATTGTGTCGTGTCTCTTTGTCCCCTCTCGGTGTGTCCGTGTCTCTCTCTGTCCCCTCTCGGTGTGTCTGTGTCTCTCTCTGTCCCCTCTCGGTGTGTCCGTGTCTTTCTGTCCCTTCTCGGTGTGTCCGTGTCTCTCTCTGTCCCCTCTCGGTATGTCCATGTCTCTCTCTGTCCCCTCTCGGTGTGTCCGTGTCTCTCTCTGTCCCCTCTCGGTGTGTCCGTGTCTCTCTCTGTCCCCTCTCGGTGTGTTTGTGTCTCTCTCTGTCCCCTCTCGGTGTGTCCGTGTCTTTCTGTCCCCTCTCGGTGTGTCCGTGTCTCTCTCTGTCCCCTCTCGGTGTGTCCGTGTCTCTCTGTCCGCTCTTGGTTCGTCCGTGTCTCTCTCTGTCCCCTCTCGGTGTGTCCGTGTCTCTCTCTGTCCCCTCTCGGTGTGTCTGTGTCTCTCTGTCCCCTCCCGGTGTGTCTGTGAGTCTCTCTGTCCCCTCTCGGTGTGTCCGTGTCTCTCTCTGTCCCCTCTCGGTGTGTCCGTGTCTCTCTCTGTTCCCTCTCGGTTCGTCTGTGTCTCTCTCTGTCCCCTCTCGGTGTCTCTGTGTCTCTCTCTGTCCCCTCTCGGTTCGTCCGTGTCTCTCTCTGTCCCCTCTCGGTGTTTCCGTGTCTCTCTCTGTCCCCTCTCGGTTCGTCCGTGTCTCTCTCTGTCCCCTCTCGGTGTGTCTGTGTCTCTCTCTGTCCCCTCTCGGTGTGTCCGTGTCTCTCTCTGTCCCCTCTCGGTGTGTCTGTGTCTCTCTCTGTCCCCTCTCGGTGTGTCCGTGTCTCTCTCAGTCCCCTCTCGGTTCGTCCGTGACTCTCTCTGTCCCCTCTCGGTGTGTCTGTGTCTCTCTCTGTCCCCTCTCGGTGTGTCTGTGTCTCTCTCTGTTCCCTCTTGGTGTGTCCGAGTTTCTCTCTGTCTCCTCTCGGTGTGTCCGTGTCTCTCTGTCCCCTCTCGGTGTGTCCGTGTCTCTCTCTGTCCCCTCTCGGTGTGTCCGTGTCTCTCTCTGTCCCCTCTCGGTGTGTCCGTGTCTCTCTCTGTCCCCTCTCGGTGTGTCCGTGTCTCTCTCTGTCCCCTCTCGGTGTGTCCGTGTCTCTCTCTGTCCCCTCTCGGTGTGTCCGAGTTTCTCTCTGTCTCCTCTCGGTGTGTCCGTGTCTCTCTCTGTCCCCTCTCGGTGTGTCCGTGTCTCTCTCTGTCCCCTCTAGGTGTGTCCGTGTCTCTCTGTGTCCCCTCTCGGTGTGTCCGTGTCTCTCTCTGTCCCCTCTCGGTGTGTCCGTGTCTCTCTCTGTCCCCTCTCGGTGTGTCCGTGGCTCTCTCTGTCCCCTCTCGGTGTGTCCGTGTCTCTCTCTGTCCCCTCTCGGTTTGTCCGTGTCTCTCTCTGACCCCTCTCGGTGTGTCTGTGTCTCTCTCTGTCCCCTCTCGGTGTGTCCGTGTCTCTCTCTGTCCCCTCTCGGTGTGTCCGTGTCTCTCTCTGTCCCCTCTCGGTGTGTCCGTGTCTCTCTCTGTCCCCTCTCGGTGTGTCCGTGTCTCTCTCTGTCCCCTCTCAGTGTGTCTGTGTCTCTCTCTGTCCCCTCTCGGTGTGTCCGTGTCTCTCTCTGTCCCTTCTCATTGTGTCATGTCTCTTTGTCCCCTCTCGGTGTGTCTGTGTCTCTCTCTGTCCCTTCTCATTGTGTCGTGTCTCTTTGTCCCCTCTCGGTGTGTCCGTGTCTCTCTCTGTCCCCTCTCGGTGTGTCCGTGTCTTTCTGTCCCTTCTCGGTGTGTCCGTGTCTCTCTCTGTCCCCTCTCGGTGTGTCCGTGTCTCTCTCTGTCCCCTCTCGGTGTGTCCGTGTCTCTCTCTGTCCCCTCTCGGTGTGTCCGTGTCTCTCTCTGTCCCCTCTCGGTGTGTTTGTGTCTCTCTCTGTCCCCTCTCGGTGTGTCCGTGTCTTTCTGTCCCCTCTCGGTGTGTCCGTGTCTCTCTCTGTCCCCTCTCGGTGTGTCCGTGTCTCTCTGTCCGCTCTTGGTTCGTCCGTGTCTCTCTCTGTCCCCTCTCGGTGTGTCCGTGTCTCTCTCTGTCCCCTCTCGGTGTGTCTGTGTCTCTCTGTCCCCTCCCGGTGTGTCTGTGAGTCTCTCTGTCCCCTCTCGGTGTGTCCGTGTCTCTCTCTGTCCCCTCTCGGTGTGTCCGTGTCTCTCTCTGTCCCCTCTCGGTTCGTCTGTGTCTCTCTCTGTCCTCTCTCGGTGTCTCTGTGTCTCTCTCTGTCCCCTCTCGGTTCGTCCGTGTCTCTCTCTGTCCGCTCTCGGTGTCTCCGTGTCTCTCTCTGTCCCCTCTCGGTGTTTCCGTGTCTCTCTCTGTCCGCTCTCGGTGTGTCCGTGTCTCTCTCTGTCCCCTCTCGGTGTGTCTGTGTCTCTCTCTGTCCCCTCTCGGTTCGTCCGTGTCTCTCTCTGTCCCCTCTCGGTGTGTCTGTGTCTCTCTCTGTCCCCTCTCGGTGTGTCCGTGTCTCTCTCTGTCCCCTCTCGGTGTGTCTGTGTCTCTCTCTGTCCCCTCTCGGTGTGTCCGTGTCTCTCTCTGTCCCCTCTCTGTGTGTCTGTGTCTCTCTCTGTCCCCTCTCGGTTCGTCCGTGTCTCTCTCTGTCCCCTCTCGGTGTGTCCGTGTCTCTCTCTGTCCGCTCTCGGTGTGTCCGTGTCTCTCTCTGTCCGTTCTCGGTGTGTCTCTGTCTCTCTCTGTCCCCTCTCGGTTCGTCCGTGTCTCTCTCTGTCCCCTCTCGGTGTGTCTCTCTCCGTCCCCTCTTGGTTCGTCCGTGTCTCTCTCTGTCCCCTCACGGTGTGTCCGTGTCTCTCTCTGTCCCCTCTTGGTTCGTCTGTGTCTCTCTCTGTCCCCTCTCGGTGTGTCCGTGTCTCTCTCTGTCCCCTCTCGGTGTGTCTGTGTCTCTCTGTCCCCTCCCGGTGTGTCTGTGACTCTCTCTGTCCCCTCTCGGTGTGTCCGTGTCTCTCTCTGTCCCCTCTCGGTGTGTCCGTGTCTCTCTCAGTCCCCTCTCGATGTGTCTGTGACTCTCTCTGTCCCCTATCGGTGTGTCCTTGTCTCTCTCTGTCCCCTCTCGGTGTCTCCGTGTCTCTCTCTGTCCCCTCTCGGTGTGTCTGTGTCTCTCTCTGTCCGCTCTCGGTGTCTCCTTGTGTCTCTCTGTCCCCTCTCGGTGTGTCCGTGTCTCCCTCTGTCCCCTCTCGGTGTGTCCTTGTCTCTCTCTGTCCCCTCTCGGTGTCTCCGTGTCTCTCTCTGTCCGCTCTCGGTGTGTCCGTGTCTCTCTCTGTCCCCTCTCGGTGTGTCTGTGTCTCTCTCTGTCCCCTCTCGGTGTTTCCGTGTCTCTCTCTGTCCGCTCTCGGTGTGTCCGTGTCTCTCTCTGTCCCCTCTCGGTGTGTCTGTGTCTCTCTCTGTCCGCTCTCGGTTCGTCCGTGTCTCTCTCTGTCCCCTCTCGGTGTGTCTGTGTCTCTCTCTGTCCCCTCTCGGTGTGTCCGTGTCTCTCTCTGTCCCCTCTCGGTGTGTCTGTGTCTCTCTCTGTCCCCTCTCGGTGTGTCCGTGTCTCTCTCTGTTCCCTCTCAGTGTGTCTGTGTCTCTCTCTGTCCCCTCTCGGTTCGTCCGTGTCTCTCTCTGTCCCTTCTCGGTGTGTCCGTGTCTCTCTCTGTCCGTTCTCGGTGTGTCTGTGTCTCTCTCTGTCCCCTCTCGGTTCGTCCGTGTCTCTCTCTGTCCCCTCTCGGTGTGTCTCTCTCCGTCCCCTCTTGGTTCGTCCGTGTCTCTCTCTGTCCCCTCACGGTGTGTCCGTGTCTCTCTCTGTTCCCTCTTGGTTCGTCCGTGTCTCTCTCTGTCCCCTCTCGGTGTGTCCGTATCTCTCTCTGTCCCCTCTCGGTGTGTCTGTGTCTCTCTGTCCCCTCCCGGTGTGTCTGTGACTCTCTCTGTCCCCTCTCGGTGTGTCCGTGTCTCTCTCTGTCCCCTCTCGGTGCGTCTGTGCCTCTCTCTGTCCGCTCTTGGTGTTTCCGTGTCTCTCTCTGTCCCCTCTCGGTGTGTCCGTGTCTCTCTCAGTCCCCTCTCGATGTGTCTGTGACTCTCTCTGTCCCCTCTCGGTATGTCCGTGTCTCTCTCAGTCCCCTCTCGGTGTGTCTGTGTCTCTCTCTGTCCGCTCTCGGTGTCTCCTTGTGTCTCTCTGTCCCCTCTCGGTGTGTCCGTGTCTCCCTCTGTCCCCTCTCGGTGTGTCCTTGTCTCTCTCTGTCCCCTCTCGGTGTCTCCGTGTCTCTCTCTGTCCCCTCTCGGTGTGTCCGTGTCTCTCTCTGTCCCCTCTCGGTTCGTCTGTGTCTCTCTCTGTCCCCTCTCAGTGTGTCCGTGTCTCTCTCTGTCCCCTCTCGGTGTGTCCATGTCTCTCTCTGTCCACTCTCGGTGTGTCCTTGTCTCTCTCTGTCCCCTCTCGGTGTGTCAGTGTCTCTCTGTCCCCTCTCGGTGGGTCTGTGTCTCTCTCTGTCCCCTCTCGGTGTGTCCGTGTCTCTCTCTGTCCCATCTCGGTGTGTCTGTGTCTCTCTCTGTCCACTCTCGGTGTGTCCATGTCTCTCTCTGTCCCATCTCGGTGTGTCCGTGTATCTCTCTGTCCCATCTCGGTGTGTCTGTGTCTCTCTCTGTCCCCTCTCGGTGGGTCTGTGTCTCTCTCTGTCCCCTCTTGGTGTGTCCGTGTCTCTCTCTGTCCCCTCTCGGTGGGTCTGTGTCTCTCTCTGTCCCCTCTCGTTGTGTCCGTGTCTCTCTCTGTCCCATCTCGGTGTGTCCGTGTCTCTCTCTGTCCCCTCTTGGTGTGTCCGTGTCTCTTTCTGTCCCCTCTCGGTGTGTCCGTGTCCCCCTCTGTCCCTTCTCGGTGTGTCCGTGTCTCTCTGTCCCCTCTCGGTGTATCCATGTCTCTCTCTGTCCCCTCTCGGTGTGTCCGTGTCTCTCTCTGTCCCCTCTCGGTGTGTCTCTCTCTGTCCCCTCTCGGTGTGTCCGTGTCCCCCTCTGTCCCTTCTCGGTGTGTCCGTGTCTCTCTGTCCCCTCTCGGTGTGTCTGTGTCACTCTCTGTCCCCTCTCGGTGTGTCTCTCTCTGTCCCCTCTCGGTGTGTCTCTCTCTGTCCCCTCTCGGTGTGTCCGTGTCCCCCTCTGTCCCTTCTCGGTGTGTCCATGTCTCTTTCTGTCCACTCTCGGTGTGTCCGTGTCTCTCTCTGTCCCCTCTCGGTGTGTCTCTCTCTGTCCCCTCTTGGTGTGTCCGTGTCTCTCTCTGTCCCCTCTCGGTATGTCCGTGTCTCTCCCTGTCCCCTCTCGGTGTGTCCGTGTCTCTCTCTGACCCCTCTCGGTGTGTCCGTGTCTCTCTCTGTCCCCTCTCGGTGTGTCCGTGTCTCTCTCTGACCCCTCTCAGTGTGTTCGTGTCTCTCTCTGTCCCTTCTCGGTGTGTCCGTGTCTCTCTCTGTCCCCTCTCGGTGTGTCCGTGTCTCTCTCTGTCCACTCTCGGTGAGTCCGTGTCTCTCTCTGACCCCTCTCGGTGTGTCCGTGTCTCTCTCTGTCCCCTCTCGGTGTGTCCGTGTCTCTCTCTGTCCCCTCTCGGTGTGTCCGTGTCTCTCACTGTCCCCTCTCGGTGTGTCCGTGTCTCTCTCTGTCCCCTCTCGGTGTGTCCGTGTCTCTCTCTGTCCCCTCTCGGTGTGTCCGTGTCTCTCTCTGTCCCCTCTAGGTGTGACCGTGTCTCTCTCTGTCCCCTCTCGGTGTGTCCGTGTCTCTCTCTGTCACCTCTCGGTGTGTCCGTGTCTCTCTCTGTCCCCTCTCGGTGTGTCCGTGTCTCTCTCTGTCCCCACTCGGTGTGTCCGTGTCTCTCTCTGTCCCGTCTCGGTGTGTCCGTGTCTCTCTCTGTCCCCTCTCGGTGTGTCCGTGTCTCTCTCTGTCCCCTCTCTGTGTGTCCGTGTCTCTCTCTGTCCCCTCTCGTTGTGTCCTTGTCTCTCTCTGTCCCCTCTCGGTGTGTTCGTGTCTCTCACTGTCCCCTCTCGGTGTGTCCGTGTCTCTGTCCCCTCTCGGTGTGTCCGTGTCTCTCTCTGACCCCTCTCGGTGTGTCCGTGTCTCTCTCTGACCCCTCTCGGTGTGTCCGTGTCTCTCTCTGTCCCCTCTCGGTGTGTCTGTGTCTCTTTCTGTCCCCTCTCGGTGTGTCCGTGTCTCTCTCTGTCCCCTCTCGGTGTGTCCGTGTCTCTCTCTTTCCCCTCTCGCTGTGTCTGAGCCTCTCTCTGTCCCCTCTCGGTGTGTCCGTGTCTCTCTCTGTCCCCTCTCGGTGTGTCCATGTCTCTCTGTCCCCTCTCGGTGTGTCCGTGTCTCTCTGTCCCCTCTTGTTGTGTCCGTGTCTCTCTCTGTCTCCTCTCGGTGTGTCCGTGTCTGTCTCTGTCCACTCTCGGTGTGTCCGTGTCTCTCTCTGTCCCCTCGCGGTGTGTCTGTGTATCTCTCTGTCCCCTCTCGGTGTGTCTGTGTATCTCTCTGTCCCCTCACGGTGTGTCCGTGTCTCTCTCTGTCCCCTCTCGGTGTGTGCGTGTCTCTCTCTGTCCCCTCACGGTGTGTCCGTGTCTCTCTCTGTCCCCTCGCGGTGTGTCCGTGTCTGTCTCTGTCCCCTCTCGGTGTGTCCGTGTCTCTCTCTGTCCCCTCTCGGTGTGTCCGTGTCTCTCTCTGTCCCCTCGCGGTGTGTCCGTGTCTGTCTCTGTCCCCTCTTGGTGTGTCCGTGTCTCTCTCTGTCCCCTCTCGGTGTGTCCGTGTCTCTCTCTGTCCCCTCTCAGTGTGTCCGTGTCTCTCTCTGTCCCCTCTAGGTTTGTCCGTGTCTCTCTCTGTCCCCTCACGGTGTGTCCGTGTCTCTCTCTGTCCCCTCACGGAGTGTCCGTGTCTCTCTCTGTCCCCTCTCGGTGTGTCCGTGTCTCTCTCTGTCCCCTCTCGGTGTGTGCGTGTCTCTCTCTGTCCCCTCACGGTGTGTCCGTGTCTCTCTCTGTCCCCTCTAGGTGTGTCCGTGTCTCTCTCTGTCCCCTCACGGTGTGTCCGTGTCTCTCTCTGTCCCCTCTAGGTGTGTCCGTGTCTGTCTCTGTCCCCTCTCGGTGTGTCCGTGTCTCTCTCTGTCCCCTCCCGGTGTGTCCGTGTGTCTCTCTGTCCCCTCTCGGTGTGTCAGTGTCTCTCTCTGTCCCCTCTCGGTGTGTCTGTGTCTCTCTCTGTCCCCTCTCGGTGTGTCTGTGTCTCTCTCTGTCCCATCTCGGTGTGTCCGTGTCTCTCTCTGTCCCCTCTCAGTGTGTCCGTGTCTCTCTCTGTCCCCTCTCGGTGTGTCTGTGTCTCTGCCTGTCCCCTCTCGGTGTGTCCGTGTCTCTCTCTGTCCCCTCTCGGTGTGTCCGTGTCTCTCTCTGTCCCCTCTCGGTGTGTCTGTGTCTCTCTCTGTTCCCTCTCGGTGTGTCTGTGTCTCTCTCTGTCCCCTCTAGGTGTGTCCATGTCTCTCTGTCCCCTCTCGGTGTGTCTGTGTCTCTCTCTGTCCCCTCTCGGTGTGTCCGTGTCACCCTCTGTCCGCTCTCGGTGTGTCCGTGTCTCTCTCTGTCCCCTCTCGGTGTGTCAGTGTCTCTCTCTGTCCCCCCTCGGTGTGTCCATGTCTCTCTCTGTCCCCTCTCGGTGTTTCCGTGTCTCTTTCTGTCCCCTCTCAGTGTGTCCGTGTCTCTCTCTGTCCCCTCTCGGTGTGTCCGTGTCTCTCTCTGTCCACTCTCGGTGTGTCCATGTCTCTCTCTGTCCCCTCTCGGTGTGTCCGTGTCTCTCTCTGTCCCCTCTCGGTGTGTCCGTGTCTCTCTCTGTCCCCTCTCGGTGTGTCCGTGTCTGTCTGTCCCCTCTCGGTGTGTCCGTGTCTCTCTCTGTCCCCTCTCGGAGAGTCCGTGTCTCTCTCTGTCCCCTCTCGGTGTGTCCGTGTCTGTCTCTGTCCCCTCTCGGTGTGTCCGTGTCTCTCTCTGTCCCCTCTCGGTGTGTCCGTGTCTGTCTCTGTCCCCTCTCGGTGTGTCTGTGTTTCTCTCTGTCCCCTCTCGGTGTGTGCATGTCTCTCTCTGTCCCCTCACGGTGTGTCCGTGTCTCTCTCTGTCCCCTCGCGGTGTGTCCGTGTTTCTCTCTGTCCCCTCTCGGTGTGTCCGTGTCTCTCTCTGTCCCCTCGCGGTGTGTCTGTGTTTCTCTCTGTCCCCTCTTGGTGTGTCCGTGTCTCTCTCTGTCCCCTCTCGGTGTGTCTGTGTCTCTCTGTCCCCTCTCGGTGTGTCCGTGTCTCTCTCTGTCCCCTCTCGGTGTGTCCGTGTCTCTCTCTGTCCCCTCTCGGTGTGTCCGTGTCTCTCTCTGTCCCCTCTCGGTGTGTCCGTGTCTCTCTCTGTCCCCTCTCGGTGTGTCCGTGTCTCTCTCTGTCCCCTCTCGGTGTGTCCGTGTCTCTCTCTGTCCCCTCTCGGTGTGTCCGTGTCTCTCTCTGTCCCCTCTCGGTGTGTCCGTGTCTCTCTCTGTCCCCTCTCGGTGTGTCCGTGTCTCTCTCTGTCCCCTCTCGGGGTGTCCGTGTCTCTCTCTGTCCCCTCTCGGTGTGTCCGTGTCTCTCTCTGTCCCCTCTCGGTGTGTCCGTGTCTCTCTCTGTCCCCTCTCGGTGTGTCCGTGTCTCTCTCTGTCCCCTCTCGGTGTGTCTGTGTCTCTCTGTCCCCTCTCGGTGTGTCTGTGTCTCTCTCTGTCCCCTCTCGGTGTGTCCGTGTCTCTCTCTGTCCCCTCTCGGTGTGTCCGTGTCTCTCTCTGACCCCTCTCAGTGTGTCCTTGTCTCTCTCTGTCCCCTCTAGTTGTGTCCGTGTCTCTCTCTGTCCCCTCACGGTGTGTCCGTGTCTCTCTCTGTCCCCTCACGGTGTGTCCGTGTCTCTCTCTGTCCCCTCTAGGTGTGTCCGTGTCTCTCTCTGTCCCCTCACGATGTGTCCGTGTCTCTCTCTGTCCCCTCTAGGTGTGTCCGTGTCTGTCTCTGTCCCCTCTCGGTGTGTCCGTGTCTCTCTCTGTCCCCTGTCGGTGTGTCCGTGTGTCTCTCTGTCCCCTCTCGGTGTGTCCGTGTCTCTCTCTGTCCCCTCTCGGTGTGTCCGTGTCTCTCTCTGTCCCCTCTCGGTGTGTCCGTGTCTCTCTCTGTCCCCTCTCGGTGTGTCTGTGTCTCTCTCTGTCCCCTCTCGGTGTGTCCGTGTCTCTCACTGTCCCCTCTCGGTGTGTCCGTGTCTCTCTCTGTCCCCTCTCGGTGTGTCCGTGTCTCTCTCTGTCCCCTCTCGGTGTGTCCGTGTCTCTCTCTGTCCCCTCTCGGTGTGTCCGTGTCTCTCTCTGTCCCCTCTTGGTGTGTCCGTGTCTCTCTCTGTCCCCTCTCAGTGTGTCAGTGTCTCTCTCTGTCCCCTCTCGGTGTGTCCGTGTCTCTCTCTGTCCCCTCTTGTTGTGTCCGTGTCTCTCTCTGTCCCCTCTCAGTGTGTCAGTGTCTCTCTCTGTCCCCTCTCGGTGTGTCCGTGTCTCTCTCTGACCACTCTCGGTGTGTCCGTGTCTCTCTCTGTCCCCTCTCGGTGTGTCCGTGTCTCTCTCTCTCCCCTCTCGGTGTGTCTGTGTCTCTCTCTGTCCCCTCTCCGTGTGTCCGTGTCACTCTCAGTCCCTTCTTGGTGTGTCAGTGTCTCTCTCTGTCCCCTCTCGGTGTGTCCTTGTCTCTCTGTCCCCTCACGATGTGTACGTGTCTCTCTCTGTCCCCTCTCGGTGTGTCTGTGTCTCTCTCTGTCCCCTCTCGGTGTGTCTGTGTCTCTCTCTGTCCCCTCTCGGTGTGTCTGTGTCTCTCTCTGTCCTCTCTCGGTGTGTCCGTGTCTCTCTCTGTCCCCTCTCGGTGTGTCCGTGTCTCTCTCTGTCCCCTCACGGTGTGTCCGTGTCTCTCTCTGTCCCCTCTCGGTGTGTCCGTGTCTTTCTGTCCCTTCTCGGTGTGTCTGTGTCTCTCTCTGTCCCCTCTCGGTGTGTCCGTGTCTGTCTCTGTCCCCTCTCGGTGTGTCCGTGTCTCTCTCTGTCCCCTCTCGGTGTGTCCGTGTCTCTCTCTGTCCCCTCACGGTGTGTCCGTGTCTCTCTCTGTCCCCTCTCGGTGTGTCCGTGTCTGTCTCTGTCCCCTCTCGTTGTGTCCGTGTCTCTCTCTGTCCCCTCTCGGTGTGTCTGTGTCTCTCTGTCCCCTCTCGGTGTGTCCGTGTCTCTCTCTGTCCCCTCTCGGTGTGTCTGTGTCTCTCTCTGTCCCCTCTCGGTGTGTCCGTGTCTCTCTCTGTCCCCTCTCGGTGTGTCCGTGTCTCTCTGTTCCCTCTCGGTGTGTCTCTCTCTGTCCGCTCTCGGTGTGTCCGTGTCTCTCTCTGTCCGCTCTCGGTGTGTCCATGTCTCTCTGTCCCTTCTCAGTCTGTCTGTGTCTCTCTCTGTCCCTTCTCGGTGTGTCCGTGTCTCTCTGTCCCCTCTCGGTGTGTCTGTGTCTCTCTCTGTCCCCTCTCGCTGTGTCCATGTCTCTCTGTACCCTCTCGGTGTGTCTGTGTCTCTCTCAGTCCCCTCTCGGTGTGTCCGTGTCTCTCTCTGTCCCCTCACGATGTGTCCGTGTCTCTCTCTGTCCCCTCTCGTTGTGTCCGTGTCTCTCTCTGTCCCCTCTCGTTGTGTCCGTGTCTCTCTCTGTCCCCTCTCGGTGTGTCTGTGTCTCTCTCTGTCCCCTCTCGGTGTGTCTGTGTCTCTCTCTGTCCCCTCTCGGTGTTTCAGTGTCTCTCTCAGTCCCCTCTCGGTGTGTCTGTGTCTCTCTGTCCCCTCTCGGTGTGTCTGTGTCTCTCTCTGTCCCTTCTCGGTGTGTCTGTGTCTCTCTGTCCCCTCTCGGTGTGTCCATGTCTCTCTGTCCCCTCTCGGTGTGTCTGTGTCTCTCTCTGTCCCCTCTTGGTGTGTCCGTGTCTCTCTGTCCCCTCTCGGTCTGTCTGTGTCTCCTCTGTCCCCTCTCGGTGTGTCCGTGTCTCTCTCGGTCCCCTCTCCGTGTGTCCATGTCTCTCTCTGTCCCCTCTCGGTGTGTCCGTGTCTCTCTCTGTCCCCTCTCGGTGTGTCCGTGTCTCTCTCTGTCCCCTCTCGGTGTGTCTGTGTCTCTCTCTGTCCCCTCTCGGTGTGTCCGTGTCTCTCTCTGTCCCCTCTCGGTGTGTATGTGTCTCTCTCTGTCCCCTCTCGGTGTGTCCGTGTCTCTCTGTTCCCTCTCGGTGTGTATGTGTCTCTCTCTGTCCCCTCTCGGTGTGTCCGTGTCTCTCTCTGTCCCCTCTCGGTGTGTCCGTGTCTCTCTCTGTCCCCTCTCGGTGTGTCCGTGTCTCTCTCTGTCCCCTCTCGGTGTGTCCGTGTCTCTCTCTGTCCCCTCTCGGTTCGTCCGTGTCTCTCTCTGTCCCCTCTCGTTGTGTCCGCGTCTCTCTCTGTCCCCTCTCGGTGTGTCTGTGTCTCTCTCTGTCCCCTCTCGGTGTGTCCGTGTCTCTCTCTGTCCCCTCTCGGTGTGTCCGTGTCTCTCTCTGTCCACTCTCGGTGTGTCCATGTCTCTCTCTGTCCCCTCTCGGTGTGTCCGTGTCTCTCTCTGTCCCCTCTCGGTGTGTCCGTGTCTCTCTCTGTCCCCTCTCGGTGTGTCCGTGTCTCTCTCTGTCCCCTCTCGGTGTGTCCGTGTCTCTCTCTGTCCCCTCTCGGTGTGTCCGTGTCTCTCTCTGTCCACTCTCGGTGTGTCCGTGTCTCTCTCTGTCCCCTCTCGGTGTGTCCGTGTCTCTCTCTGTCCCCTCTCGTTGTGTCCGTGTCTCTCTCTGTCCCCTCTCGGTGTGTCCGTGTCTCTCTCTGTCCCCTCTCGGTGTGTCCGTGTCTCTCTCTGTCCCCTCTCGGTGTGTCCGTGTCTCTCTCTGTCCCCTCTCGGTGTGTCCGTGTCTCTCTCTGTCCCCTCTCGGTGTGTCCGTGTCTCTCTCTGTCCCCTCTCCGTGTGTCCGTGTCTCTCTCTGTCCCCTCTCGGTGTGTCCGTGTCTCTCTCTGTCCCCTCTCGGTGTGTCCGTGTCTCTCTGTGTCCCCTCTCGGTGTGTCCGTGTCTCTCTCTGTCCCCTCTCGGTGTGTCCGTGTCTCTCTCTCTCCCTTCTCGGTGTGTCCATGTCTCTCTGACCCCTCTCGGTGTCTCTGTGTCTCTCTCGGTCCCATCTCGGTGTGTCCGTGTCTCTCTCTGTCCCCTCTCGGTGTGTCCGTGTCTCTCTCTGTCCCCTCTCGGTGTGTCCGTGTCTCTCTCTGTCCCCTCTCGGTGTGTCCGTGTCTCTCTCTGTCCCCTCTCGGTGTGTCCGTGTCTCTCTGTCCCCTCTCGGTGTGTCCGTGTCTCTCTCTGTCCCCTCTCGGTGTGTCCGTGTCTCTCTCTGTCCCCTCTCGGTGTGTCCGTGTCTCTCTCTGTCCCCTCTCGGTGTGTCCGTGTCTCTCTCTGTCCCCTCTCGTTGTGTCCGTGTCTCTCTGCAGTTTTCGTTTCATTTGACTCTGAGGTCACTTATTTTTTCAGACAGTAGATGGCGAGAAAGCCTTTCGTTTGATGGTGCTTTCTATTCCGTGGAATTCCTCACCATTCCTGGTTGTAGGATGAGATTGTGTATTATATGTGTGTACTGTGTGAACGTTTACGGTCTCTATTATGCTCACTGAAAATGTTTGTCCTCGAAAGGCAGAAGGTATAGAGGGGCCATGAGCAAGAACCTTTGTCTGGAACTTGCTGCCCCAGTTGGTGGTGGAGGCAGAGGCTCTAATCTTTTAAGAAGTACCTGGAACTACACCTTACGTGCCGGGGTCTGGGTCCGGCACAGGACCATGCATGGGGAGGATGGGCTGAATGGCCTCCGGTGATGTAACTTTTCTCTGGTTCCATGATTCTAATGTCTGGCTGCACTTCTGTCTCAGACTCCTGATCTTGGTCACTTCTTAGCGCGGCAGTGTGTATGGTGGCGGGGGTTAGAGGGGGAGGCAGTGTGTGTGGTGGCGGGGGGTAGAGGGGGAGGCAGTGTGTGTGGTGGCGGGGGGTAGAGGGGGAGGCAGTGTGTGTGGTGGCGGGGGGTAGAGGGGGAGGCAGTGTGTGTGGTGGCGGGGGGTAGAGGGGGAGGCAGTGTGTGTGGTGGCGGGGGGTAGAGGGGGAGGCAGTGTGTGTGGTGGCGGGGGGTAGAGGGGGAGGCAGTGTGTGTGGTGGCGGGGGGTAGAGGAGGAGGCAGTGTGTGTGGTGGCGGGGGGTAGAGGGGGAGGCAGTGTGTGTGGTGGCGGGGGGTAGAGGGGGAGGCAGTGTGTGTGGTGGCGGGGGGTAGAGGGGGAGGCAGTGTGTGTGGTGGCGGGGGGTAGAGGGGGAGGCAGTGTGTGTGGTGGCGGGGGTAGAGGGGGAGGCAGTGTGGGTGCAGGTCAGTTGGAGAGCGCCTGAGAGGCTGTTGCTGGGCTGGAATACGGTGCTCCACCCTCGGCGCTGTCCCCTGCCATCGGGGGTAGTCTGTTGGCATATCTGTGCCCTGGAGCGGGACGAGCTTGTGTGCACTGGTAAACTGAGATCTGCCGCTTCCTGAGGGCAGCGGTGGGACTGGGCGACCTCTTCAATACTCGGATTAAATGACCGAACATGCGGCACGGTAGCACAGTGGTTAGCACTGCTGCTTCACAGCTCCAGGGTCCTGGGTTCGATTCCCGGCTCGGGTCACTGCCTGTGTGGAGTTTGCACATTCTCCTCGTGTCTGCGTGGGTTTTCTCCGGGTGCTCCGGTTTCCTCCCACAGTCCAAAGATGTGCGGGTTAGGTTCATTGGCTATGCTAAAATTGCCCCTTAGTATCCTGGGATGTGTAGGTTAGAGGGATTAGCAGGTAAATGTGTAGGGATATGGGGATAGGGTCTGGGTGGGATTGTGTTCGGTACAGACTCGATGGGCCGAAGGGCCTGTTTCTGCATGTAGGGTTCTATGTTCTATGTTTTATGGATAATTCACTTTATTGTTTCCACCACTTTACAACGGAAGCACTTTTTCACTCATTGTCAACGGCTCTGGTTTCCTTATTATTGAAAATTATACAGTGACTTTAAGGCACATCTTGACAAGTACATGAGTAGGGTGGGAATAGAGGGACAGAGTCCCGGGAAGGGTAGGGGGTTTTAGTTCACAGGGACAGCGTGGTCGGTGCAGGCTTGGAGGGCCGTGGGCCCTAATTCCTGTAATTTCCTTTGGTATTTTCAATATCAAGAACAGTTGGGATCAGGAGTAGGTCACTCAGGCCCTCGAGCCTGCTCCCTCACTCAATACATCGTGGCTGACCTGATTGTAACCTCAATCCTGCATTCCTGCCTACTCCCAACAACCTTTCACCCTGCGCTAATCGAGAATCTCTCCAGCTCTGCTCCCACTTCCTTTCCAAAGGGAGTTCCAAAGTGTCATGACCCTCAGAGAAAGAAATTCTCCTCATCTCTGTCTCAAATGGGTGATCCGTTATTTTTAAACAGTGACCCCCCTCCCCCTCCCCCCCCCCTCCCCCGTCCCCGCTACCCCCTTGTTCCAGATTGTCCAACAAGAGGAATGATCCTCTGCACATCCACCCTGGCAAATAACCCCCCCCCCCCCAGAATGTCCATTGTTTCAGTCGAGCCACTTCTTACTTTTCTAAATTGAACTGGATGTAACCCCAGCCTGTCCAGCCTTTCCTCATAATCCACCCCACTCATTCCGAGTATTAGTCTGCTGAACCTTCCACTGGCAGTCTCAATTGCGAAAAGGACTACTTAAACAGGACGGGAACTGAGGGGCGTCCCAATTAGTCTCTCACTCAGAGCTGCAGAAACTCCCAACACAAACATTAGTAACCGGCAAGCTTCTGACCACTTGCAGCGTGGCTCACCATGACTGATGTGGTTTTGATGCACACAGTTCAGTCGGATGATCATGACATCAAACAGCCTTGGTAACACTGATTTGATGCTTGTGCCGATTTTCACCACTGCCAGCTGCTTTGTGGGCCTCCCATGCCGCACACTTCTGTTTCCTGTTGATGGGCGTACTGTGTGCTGTGTTATTGGAGATATTGGGAGTTAAGGGAGTGGGATTGGATCTCGACAAGGAGCTCAGAAGTGGGGGGCTTCGGGGGACATCAGTGACTTTTTCTCATGGGTGTAACAGAGAGGGAGCAGAGACTGCAGAGAGAGAGGGGTGCGCGAGAGAGTGAGGGGTGTGCAAGAGAGGGTGCAGGGTGTGCAAGAGAGGGTGCGGGGTGTGCGAGAGAGAGTGCGGGGTGTGCGAGAGAGTGAGGGAGTGCGCGAGAGAGTGAGGGGTGCGCGAGAGAGTGAGGGGTGCGCGAGAGAGTGAGGGTGCGCAAGAGAGTGAGGGGTGCGCGAGAGAGTAAGGGGTGCGCGAGAGAGAGTGCGGGGTGTGCGAGAGAGTGAGGGTGCGCGAGAGAGTGAGGGTGCGCGAGAGAGTGAGGGGTGCGCGAGAGAGTGAGGGGTGCGCGAGAGAGAGAGGGGGTGCGCGAGAGAGTGAGGGGTGCGCGAGAGAGTGAGGGGTGTGCGAGAGAGAGAGGGGTGCACAAAAGAGAGAGGGTGTGCGCGAAAGAGAGAGGAGTGCGCGAGAGAGTGAGGGGTGCGCGAGAGACTGAGGCGTGCGCGAGAGAGTGAGGGTGTGCGCGAGAGAGTGAGGGGTGCGCGAGAGAGTGAGGGGTGCGCAAGAGAGTGAGGGGTGCGCGAGAGAGTGAGGGGTGCGCGAGAGAGTGAGGGGTGCGCGAGAGAGTGAGGGGTGCGCGAGAGAGTGAGGGGTGCGCAAGAGAGTGAGGAAGTGCGCGAGAGAGTGAGGAGTGCGCGAGAGAGTGAGGGTGCACGAGAGAGTGAGGGGTGCGCGAGAGAGTGAGGGGTGCGCGAGAGAGTGAGGGGTGCGCGAGAGAGTGAGGGAGTGCACGAGGGAGTGAGGGGTGCACGAGAGAGTGAGGGGTGCGCGAGAGAGTGAGGGGTGCGCGAGAGAGTGAGGGGTGCGCGAGAGAGTGAGGGGTGCACGAGAGAGTGAGGGGTGCGCGAGAGAGTGAGGGTGTGCGCGAGAGAGTGAGGGTGCGCGAGAGAGTGAGGGGTGCGCGAGAGAGTGAGGGGTGCGCGAGAGAGTGAGGGGTGCGCGAGAGAGTGAGGGGTGCGCGAGAGAGTGAGGGGTGCGCGAGAGAGTGAGGGGTGCGCAAGAGAGTAAGGGGTGCGCGAGAGAGTAAGGGTGTGCGCGAGAGAGTAAGGGGTGCGCGAGAGAGTGAGGGGTGCACGAGAGAGTGAGGGGTGCGCGAGAGAGTGAGGGGTGCGCGAGAGAGTGAGGGGTGCGCGAGAGAGTGAGGGGTGCGCGAGAGAGTGAGGCGTGCGCGAGAGAGTGAGGGGGTGCGCGAGAGAGTGAGGCGTGTGCGAGAGAGTGAGGGGTGCGCGAAAGAGAGAGGAGTGCGCGAGAGAGTGAGTGGTGCGCGAGAGAGTGAGGGGTGCGTGAGAGAGTGAGGGGTGCGCGAGAGAGAGAGGGGTGCGCGAGAGAGTGAGGGGTGCGCGAGAAGAGAGAGGGGTGCGCGAGAGAGTGAGGGTGTGCGCGAGAGAGTGAGGGGTGCGCGAGAGAGTGAGGCGTGTGCGAGAGAGTGAGGGGTGCGCGAAAGAGAGAGGAGTGCGCGAGAGAGTGAGGGGTGCGCGAGAGAGTGAGGGGTGCGCGAGAGAGTGAGGGGTGCGTGAGAGAGTGAGGGGTGCGCGAGAGAGAGAGGGGTGCGCGGAGAGAGTGAGGGGTGCGCGAGAGAGAGAGGGGTGCGCGAGAGAGTGAGGGGTGCGCGAGAGAGTGAGGGGTGCGTGAGAGAGTGAGGGGTGCGTGAGAGAGTGAGGGGTGCGTGAGAGAGTGAGGGTGTGCAAGAGAGGGTGCAGGGTGTGCGAGAGAGTGAGGGGGTGCGCGAGAGAGTGAGGGGTGCGCGAGAGAGTGAGGGGTGCGCGAGAGAGTGAGGGGTGCGCGAGAGAGTGAGGGGTGCGTGAGAGAGTGAGGGGTGCGTGAGAGATTGAGGGGTGCGTGAGAGAGTGAGGGGTGTGCAAGAGAGGGTGCAGGGTGTGCGAGAGAGTGAGGGGTGCGCGAGAGAGTGAGGGGTGCGCGAGAGAGTGAGGGGTGTGCAAGAGAGGGTGCAGGGTGTGCGAGAGAGTGAGGGGTGCGCGAGAGAGTGAGGGGTGCGCGAGAGAGTGAGGGGTGCGCGAGAGAGAGAGGGGTGCGCGAGAGAGTGAGGGGTGCGTGAGAGAGTGAGGGGTGCGTGAGAGTGTGAGGGGTGTGCAAGAGAGGGTGCAGGGTGTGCGAGAGAGTGAGGGGTGCGCGAGAGAGTGAGGGGTGCGCGAGAGAGTGAGGGGTGTGCGAGAGAGTGAGGGGTGCGCGAGAGAGTGAGGGTTGCGCGAGAGAGTGAGGGTGCGCAAGAGAGTGAGGGGTGCGCGAGAGAGTAAGGGGTGCGCGAGAGAGTGAGGGGTGCGCGAGAGAGTGAGGGGTGCGCAAGTAAGTGAGGGTGCGCGAGAGAGTGAGGGGTGCACGAGAGAGTGAGGGGTGAGCAAGAGAGTGAGGGTGCGCGAGAGAGTGAGGGGTGCGCGAGAGAGTGAGGGGTGCACGAGAGAGTGAGGGGTGCGCGAGAGAGTGAGGGTGTGCGCGAGAGAGTGAGGGGTGCGCGAGAGAGTGAGGGGTGCACGAGAGAGTGAGGGTGTGCGCGAGAGAGTGAGGGGTGCGCAAGAGAGTGAGGGTGCGCGAGAGAGTGAGGGGTGCGCGAGAGGGTGAGGGGTGCGCAAGAGAGTGAGGGTGCGCGAGAGAGTGAGGGGTGCGCGAGAGAGTGAGGGGTGCACGAGAGAGTGAGGGGTGCGCGAGAGAGTGAGGCGTGCGAGAGAGAGAGAGGGTGCGCGAGAGAGTGAGGGGTGTGCGAGAGAGAGAGGGGTGCGCGAAAGAGAGAGGGGTGCGCGAAAGAGAGAGGAGTGCGCGAAAGAGAGAGGAGTGCGCGAGAGAGTGAGGGGTGCGCGAGAGAGTGAGGGGTGCGCGAGAGAGAGAGGGGTGCGCGAGAGAGTGAGGGGTGCGCGAGAGAGTGAGGGGTGCTCGAGAGAGTGAGGCCGTGCGCGAGAGAGTGAGGGGTGCGCGAGAGAGTGAGGCGTGCGCGAGAGAGTGAGGGGTGCGCGAGAGAGTGAGGGTGTGCGCGAGAGAGTGAGGCGTGCGCGAGAGAGTGAGGGGGTGCGCGAGAGAGTGAGGGGTGCGCGAGAGAGTGAGGGGTGCACGAGAGAGTGAGGGGTGCGTGAGAGAGTGAGGGGTGCGCGAGAGAGTGAGGGGTGTGCGAGAGAGTGAGGCATGCGCGAGAGAGTGAGGGGTGTGCGAGAGAGTGAGGGGCGCGCGAGAGAGTGAGGGGTGTGCGAGAGAGTGAGGGGTGCGTGAGAGAGTGAGGGGTGCGTGAGAGAGTGAGGGGTGTGCGAGAGAGTGCGGGGTGTGCGAGAGAGTGAGGGGTGCGCGAGAGAGTGCGGGGTGTGCGAGAGAGTGAGGGGTGCGCGAGAGAGTGAGGGGTGTGCGAGAGAGTGAGGGGTGCGCGAGAGAGTGCGGGGTGTGCGAGAGAGTGAAGGGTGCGCGAGCGAGTGAGGGGGTGTGCGAGAGAGTGAGGGGTGCGCGAGAGAGTGCGGGGTGTGCGAGAGAGTGAGGGGTGCGCGAGAGAGTGAGGGGTGTGCGAGAGAGTGAGGGGTGCGCGAGGGAGTGAGGGGTGCGTGAGAGAGTGAGGGGTGCGTGAGAGAGTGAGGGGTGTGCGAGAGAGGGTGCAGGGTGTGCAAGAGAGGGTGCGGGGTGCGCGAGAGAGTGAGGGGTGCGCGAGAGAGTGAGGGGGTGCGCGAGAGAGTGAGGGGTGCGTGAGAGAGTGCGGGGTGCGCGCGAGAGTGAGGGGTGCGCGAGAGAGTGAGGTGTGCGCGAGAGAGTGAGGGGTGCGCGAGAGAGTGAGGGGTGCGCGAGAGAGTGAGGGGTGCGCGAGAGAGTGAGGGGTGCGCGAGAGAGTGAGGGGTGCGCGAGAGAGTGAGGGGTGCGCGAGAGAGTGAGGGGTGCGCGAGAGAGTGAGGGGTGCGCGAGAGAGTGAGGCGTGCGCGAGAGTGAGAGGGGTGCGCGAGAGAGTGAGGGGTGCGCGAGAGAGTGAGGGGTGCGCGAGAGAGAGAGGGGTGCGCGAAAGAGAGAGGGGTGTGCGAGAGAGTGAGGGGTGCGCGAGAGAGAGAGGGTGTGCGCGAGAGAGTGAGGGGTGTGCGAGAGAGTGAGGGGGTGCGCGAGAGAGTGAGGGGTGCGCGAGAGAGTGAGGGGTGCGCGAGAGAGTGAGGGGTGCACGAGAGAGTGAGGGGTGCGCGAGAGAGTGAGGTGTGCGCGAGAGAGTGAGGCTGTGCGCGAGAGAGTGAGGGGTGCGCGAGAGACTGAGGGTGTGCGCGAGAGAGTGAGGGTGTGCGCGAGAGAGTGAGGGGTGCGCGAGAGAGTGAGGGGTGCGCGAGAGAGTGAGGGGTGCGCGAGAGAGTGAGGGGTGTGAGAGGGAGAGAGAGTGAGGGGTGCGTGAGAGAGTGAGGGGTGCGCGAGAGAGTGAGGGGTGCGCGAGAGAGAGAGGGGTGCGCGAGAGAGTGAGGGGTGCGTGAGAGAGTGAGGGGTGCGCGAGAGAGTGAGGGGTGCGCGAGAGAGTGAGGGGTGCACGAGAGAGTGAGGGGTGCGCGAGAGAGTGAGGGGTGCGCGAGAGAGTGAGGGGTGCGCGAGAGAGTGAGGGGTGCGCGAGAGAGTGAGGGGTGCGCGAGAGAGTGAGGGGTGCACGAGAGAGTGAGGGGTGCGCGAGAGAGTGAGGGGTGCGCGAGAGAGTGAGGGGTGCGCGAGAGAGTGAGGGGTGCGCGAGAGACTGAGGGTTGCGCGAGAGAGTGAGGGGGTGCGCGAGAGAGTATGGGGTGCGCGAGAGAGTGAGGGGTGCGCGAGAGAGTGAGGCGTGCGCGAGAGAGTGAGGGGTGCGCGAGAGAGTGAGGCGTGCGCGAGAGAGTGAGGGGTGCACGAGAGAGTGAGGGGTGCGCGAGAGAGTGAGGGGTGCACGAGAGAGTGAGGCGTGCGCGAGAGAGTGAGGCGTGTGCGAGAGAGTGAGGGGTGCACGAGAGAGTGAGGGGTGCGCGAGAGAGTGAGGGGTGCGCGAGAGACTGAGGGTTGCGCGAGAGAGAGAGGGGTGCGCGAGAGAGTGAGGGGTGCGCGAGAGAGTGAGGGGTGCGTGAGAGAGAGAGGGGTGCGCGAGAGAGTGAGGGGTGCGTGAGAGAGAGAGGGGTTCGCGAGAGAGTGAGGGGTGCGTGAGAGAGAGAGGGGTGCGCGAGAGAGTGAGGGGTGCGCGAGAGAGTGAGGGTGCGCGAGAGAGTGAGGCGTGCGCGAGAGAGTGAGGGGTGCGCGAGAGACTGAGGGTTGCGCGAGAGAGTGAGGGGTGCGCGAGAGAGTGAGGGTGTGCGCGAGAGAGTGAGGGGTGCGCGAGAGAGTGAGGCGTGCACGAGAGAGTGAGGCGTGCGCGAGAGAGTGAGGGGTGCGCGAGAGAGTGAGGGGTGCGCGAGAGACTGAGGGTTGCGCGAGAGAGTGAGGGGTGCGCGAGAGAGTGAGGGGTGCGCGAGAGAGTGAGGGGTGCGCGAGAGAGTGAGGCGTGCGCGAGAGAGTGAGGGGTGTGGGAGAGAGTGAGGGTGCGCGAGAGAGTGAGGGGTGCGTGAGAGAGTGAGGGTGCGCGAGAGAGTGAGGGGTGCACGAGAGAGTGAGGGGTGTGGGAGGGAGAGAGAGTGAGGGGTGTGCAAGAGAGGGTGCGGGGTGTGCAAGAGAGGGTGCGGGGTGTGCGAGAGAGTGAGGGGTGCGCGAGAGAGTGAGGGGTGCGCGAGAGAGTGAGGGGTGCGCGAGAGAGTGAGGGGTGCGCGAGAGAGTGAGGGGTGCGCGAGAGAGTGAGGCGTGCGCGAGAGAGTGAGGGGTGCGCGAGAGAGTGAGGGGTGCACGAGAGAGTGAGGGGTGTGGGAGGGAGGGAGAGTGAGGGGTGTGAGAGGGAGAGAGAGTGAGGGGTCAGAGGTGGAGAATGCCACCGAGGATCTCTGGAAGCTCCTCTCCCAATGCAGCTCAGCTTAGAGCAGTGAGTCGAGTGTCACTGAGAAGATGCTCACTGAATTGTGCCACTCCTGTAAACCAACCACCCACCTGGTCTCAGCATGAAGGCAGCATCACACGAGGTTGTCAATGTTACTGTTTTTGTACCTGGCACGGTCAGGCACCATTAACAACATGATGGATCTGTCTATTCATCATCGCCTCAGTGAAGCCCCTTCACTCCACTGTGCAGAGAAACACACAGCTTATTTATTCCTCACACACATACTCCCAATAACTGCAATACCGTATCCTCAAGTGCACACACACACACACACACACAGGCAAACACACACACTAATGTACACACTCACGCACAATCACTCATGCACAACCACACTCACACATCCACATGCACACTTACGCACACGCACTTGCACAAGCACACACTTGTACCCGCACATGCACACTTGCACATGTGCACGTGAACACTTGATTGTGTGCACCCATGCATGCATACATGCAAGCACAGTTGCACACTCGCACAAATGCGGACAAGCATACTCACACTCTCACATGCACACTTGCACACTCACACATGCACACACTCACACATTCGCACATGCACATGTGCACACTCGAACATGTACACGTGCATGCTCGCACATTCGCATATGCGCACTCGCACACATGCACACATGCACACACACACTTGTGCATGCACATGCAGATGCACATGCATGCACTTGCACACACACACTCATACACGCAGACACTCACAGTCGCACATGCACACATTTGCATACATGCACATGCACATGTACACATGCACTCGCAGATGTGCGCACTCACAAATGTGCACACTCACACTTGCACATTCGTACATGCTCATGGGCCCACATGCATGCACACATTCACACGTGCTCAAGCACATACACAAGCAGGATATAGATGAGGATATTACATTTTTGAAGAATTCAGTTAATTCTGCCTGAGCCTTTATAAATTGGAGTATTGAGTATAAGAATTGGAGCATTATGGTAAGTTATATAAGGCATTAGTGCTGCCGAATTTAGAGTATTGTGTACAGTTTTGGTTACCTTGTTATAGGAAGGATGTAAATAAGATTGAAAGATCGCAGAGAAGGTTCACAAGAATGTTGCCAGGACTTGAGAAGCTGAGTTACAGAGAGAGATTGAAAAGGTTAGGACTTTATTCCCTGGAGCGTAGAAGAATGAGGGGAGATTTGATAGAGGTGTATAAGATTTTGATGGGTATAGATGGGGTGAATGCAAGCAGGCTTTTTCCACTGAGGCTAGGGGAGAAAAAAACCAGAGGGCATGGGTTAAGGGTGAAAGGAGAAAAGTTTAAAGGGAATATTAGAGGGGGGTTCTTCACGCAGAGAGTGGTGGGAGTGTGGAATGAGCTGCCGGATAAAGTAGTAAATGCAGGGTCACTTTTAACATTTAAGAAAAACTTGGACGGGTTCATGGATGAAGGGGTGTGGAGGAATATGGTTCAAGTGCAGGTCAGTGGGAGTAGGCAAAAAATGGTTCAGCACAGATAAGAAGGGCAAAAAGGCCTGTTTCTGAGCTGTAATTTTCTATGGTTTCTATGGAGTCAAAATTTCTAGTCTCCCATGTGACGGGTTTCTCGAATGGATTTGATGATTTAAAGTTGAGATAAAGGTCTTGTATCCAATTGCTATCAACATTTCACTTTATAAGAATGTAAGAACTAGGAACAGGAGTAGGCCATTCAGCCCCTTGAGCCTGCTGTACCATTCTATACCATCATGGCTGATCTCATCTTGGCCTCACCTCCACTTTCCTGCCTGTTCACCATAATCCTTCAACACTATTACAAAGTAAACATCTGTCTATCTCCTCAAATTTACTCACTACCCCCAGCATCCACTGCCCTCTGGGATAGTGAATTCATAACCCTTTGGGAGAAGAAGTTTCTCCTCATCTCTGTTTTAAACCTGCTTATCATAAAACTATCACTTCTTGATCTAGATTACCCCACAAGTGGAAGCATCTACATCTACTTTGTCAATTCTTTTATCATCTTATACACCTTAATTAGATCGCTTATTCTTCTAAACTCTAGAGTGTATAGGCCTAAACTATTCAATCTCTTTACATAAGACAAACCCCTCAGTTCTTGAATCAAACCAGTGAACATCCTCTGAGCTGCCCCCAGTGCCACTACATCTTTTTTCCAATAAGGGGACCAAAACTCTACACTATACTCCAGGTGTGGTCTCATCAATGCCTTGTATTGTTGCAGTGACACTTCCTTACTTTTATACTCTATAGCTATAAATGCCAAAATTTCATTTGCCTTCCTTATTCCCTGCTGTGTTTCAATACTAGTTTTTTGTGATGCATGCACGAGGACACCCAGATCCCTCTGCACTGAAGCATCCTGAATTCTCTCCACCTTGAGAAAATAATTTGCATTTTCATTTTTCCGAGCAAATTGGATAAACCTCATATTTAATCCGCGTTAAACTCCATCTGCCACATATTGGCCCGCTTTCTTAACTTATCTATATCCATTTGTAAATTTCTTATGTCCTCATTGCAGCTTACTATCCCACCTATATTAGTGTCATCTGCAAATTTAAGTATAGTCAAAGAGGTTTACAGCATGGGAACAGGCCCTTTGACTCAACTTGCCCATGGCACCCCTTTTTTAACCCTCTAAGCTAGCCCCAATTGCCCATATTGGCACATATGCCTCTATACCCATCTTATCCATGTAACTGTTAAAATGCTTTTTAAAAGACAAAATTGTACCTGCCTCTGCTACTACCTCTGGCAGCTTGTTCAAAACGTTCACCACTCTCTGTGTGAACAATTTGCCCCTCTGGACCCTTTTGTATCTCTCCCCTCTCACCTTAAATCTGTGCCCTCTAGTTTTAGACTCCCTATCTTTGGGAAAAGATATTGACTTTCTCGCTGATCTATGCCCCTCAATATTTTATATACCTCTATAAGTTCACCCCTCAGCCTCCTATGCTCTGGAGAAAAATGTCCCAGTCTATCTAGCCTCTCCTTATAACTGAAACCATCAAGTTCCGGCAGCATATTAGTAAATCTTTTCTAGTTTAATAATATCCTTCCTATGATAGGGTGACTAGAACTGTACACATTATTCCAAGTGTGGCCTTACCAGTGTCTTGTACAACTTCAACAAGACATCCCAGCTCCTACGCTCAATGTTCTGACCAATGAAACTAAAAGCATGCTGAATACCTTCTTCACCACGCTGTCCACCTTTGACTCCACTTTCAAGGAGCTCTGAACATATACATCTACATCTCTTTGAACTATAACTCTCCCCAATGCCCTACCGTTAACTGAATAAGTCCTGCCCTATTTCGATCTATCAAAATGCATCACCTTGCAATTATCTAAATTAAACTCCATCTGCATTTGCCAGCCCACTGACCCAATTGATCAAGATCCTGTTGCAATCCGAGATGACCTTCTTCTCTGTCCACTATGCCATCCCCAATCTTGGTGTCATCTGCAAACTTACTACTAAATTCTCATCTAAATCATTAATATAAATGACAAATAACAGTGGATCCAACACCGATCCCTGAGGCACACCGCTGGTCACAGGCCTCCAGTTTGAAAAACAATCGTCACCACCGTCTGGCTTCTGTCATCGAGCCAATTTTGTATCCATTTGGCTACCTCACCCTGGATCCGTGAGATTTAATCTTATGCAACAACCTACCATGCGGTACCTTGTCAAAGGTCTCGCTGAAGTCCATGTAGACAACATCAACTGCACTGTCTTCATCTACCTTCTTGCTTATCCCTTCAAAAAGCTCAATCAAATTTGTGAGACATGATTTTCCACTCACAAAGCCACGCTGACTGTCCCTAATCAGTTATTGCGTCTCTATATGCCTGTAGATCTTGTCTCTCAAAATATCTTCCAACAGCTACCCACTACAGATGTGAGGCTTTTTTGCCTGGTAATTTTTCCCAAGCTTTTCCCTGAAGCCCTTTTTAAACAAAGGCACAACATTTGCCACCTTCCAATCTTCAGGCACTTCACCTGTGACTAACAATGACTCAAATATCTCTCCTAGCGGACTGCAGTTTCCTTCCTAGCCTCCCACAATGTCCTGGGATACACTTCTTCAGATCCCGGGGATTTATCTACCTCATTGTGCTTTAAGACTTCCTGCACCTCCTTCTCTGTAATATGTACACTCCTCAAGACATCACTATTTATTTCCCCAAGTTCCCTAACATCAATGCTTTTTTCAACAGTAAATACTGATGAGAAATATGCATTCAGGATCTCACCCATCTCTTGTGGATCTACACATAGGTGACCTTGTTGGTCCTTAAGAGGCCCTACTCTCTCCCTTGTTACTCTTTTGCCTTTTATCTATTTGTAGAAGCTCTTTGGATTCTCCTTTGCCTTATCTGCCAAAACAATGTCCTGTTCCCTTTTTGCCCTCCTGGTTTGTCTCTTAATTCTACTCCTACACCCCCTATACTCATCAAGGGATTCCCTTGATCCCAGCTACATGTCATGTGCCTCTTTCCTCTTCTTGACTAGGGCCTCAATATCCTGAGTCATCCTGGGTTCCCTACTTCTTGTTCGCAGCAAACTACCACTGTTCGCAGCAAACTACCCAGCCTTCAGGAGAACAGTGACCACAACACCACACAACCCTGCCACAGCAACCTCTGCAAGACATGCCGGATCATCGACATGGATACCATCATCACACGTGAGAATACCATCCACCAGGTACATGGTAAATACTCTTGCAACTCGGCCAACATTGTCTACCTGATACGTTGCAAGAAAGGATGTCCCGAAGCATGGTACATTGGGGAGACCATGCAGACGCTACGACAACGGATAAATGAACATCGCTCGACAGTCACCAGGCAAGACTGTTCCCTTCCTGTTGGCGAACACTTCAGTGGTCACGGGCATTCAGCCTCTGACCTTCGGGTAAGCATTCTCCAAGGCGGCCTTCATGACACACGACAGCGCAGAGTCGCTGAACAGAGACTAATAGCCAAGTTCCGCACACATGAGGACGGTCTCAACAGGGATCTTGGGTTCATGTCGCACTATCTGTAACCCCCGTGACTTGCCTGGGTTTGCAAAACCTCACTTACTGTACTGTCTGGAGACAATACACATCTCTTTAACCTGTGATCAGTGCTCCTTCCACTCACATTATCAGCCACTTTAGGTCTTGAACAGCAGGATTAGTGTAAGGATTCGCATTCTAATCAGTAATCTCTAAACTGTCTGTGCTTTATATGCACTGTCTGAGGCCAGAACTCTCCATTCACCTGACGAAGAGGCAGTCCCCTCGAAAGCTTGTGAGAATATTATCAAATAAATAGGTTGGACTAAAACCTGGTGTTGTCAGACTTTTTACTGTGTTTACGCCAGTCCAACGCCGGCATACCCACATCATTCCCTACTTCTACCAGCCTTGCCCTTCACTCTAAGAGGAATGTGCTTACCCTGAACCCTGGTTAACACACTTTTGAAAGCCTTCCACTTACCAGATGTCCCTTTGCTTTCCCACAGACTCCCTCAATTAACTTCTGAAAGTTTCTGCCTGATACCATCAAAATTGGCCTTGTCCCAATTTAGAATTTTAACTTTTGGGCCAGACCTATCATTCTCCATAGCTTTCTTAAAACTAATAGAATTATGGTCACTGGGTCCCAAAGTGATCCCTCATTAACACTTCTGTCCTTATTTCCCAAGAGGAGGTCAAGTTTTGCCTCCTCGGAGTCGGGCCATCCACATACTGAATGAGAAATTCCTCCTGAATACACTCAACAAATTTCTCTCCATCCAACCCTCTAATACTACGGCTGCCCCAGTCAATATTGGGAAAGTTAAAATCCCCTACTGTTACCACCCTACTTTTCGTGGAGCTATCCATAATTTCCTTCCATATTTACTCCTCAATTTCTCGCTGACTATTTGGAGGCCTATAGTACAACCCTATCAAAGTAATTTCCCCCTTCTTCTTTCTCAGTTCTACCCATTTAGAGACAGTGCTGAACCTCGAAGAGATCCTCTCTCAGTACTGCAATGATGTCTTCCCTAATCAAAAGTACAACTCCCCCTCCTCTCTTACCTCCTGTCCTGTCTTTCTGATAGCATCTGTACTCTGGAACATTGAGCTGCCAGTCCTGTTCTTCCCTTAGCCATGTTTCAGTAATTGCTGTAATATCCCAGTCCCACGTATCCACCCATGCTCTGAGTTCATTTACCTTGCCCGTCAGGCCTCTTGCATTGAAATAAATGCAGTTTAATCTGGACTTCACTTGTTCTCTGTTTTGCTTTTGCCTGATCTGTCTGGTATTAGGATTACTGACACTGTCTTTACTAATTAATGTGCTCTCTTTAACTTCTGTGCTGTCCTCAACTTTCTCTTCTATCTCTCCACTGCTTTGGGTCCCACCCCCGTGCCAAACTAGTTTAAACCCTCCCGAGTGGATCTAGCAAATCTCTCTGCCAGGATATTAGTCCCTCTCCAGTTCAGGTGTAATCTGTCCCTCTTGAACAGGTCACCCTTTCCCCAGGAGAGATTCCGATGATCCAAAATCTAGGTCCATGCTCCCTGCACCAGCTCTCAAGCCACGCATTTGTCTGCCTAATCTTCCTTTTCTTACTTGCACTCGCATTTGGCAGTAGTCCAGAAATGACTACCTTTGAGGTCCTGCACTTTAACCTTCTGCCTAATTTTCTATATTCACACTTTAGGACCTCATCCCTTTTCCTACCTGAGTCATTGCTACCAGTATGTACAACGACTTCTGGCTGCTCACCCACTCTCTTAAGACTATCCTGCAATCGCTCAGAGAGGTCCTTGACCCTGGCACCGGGGAGGCAACACACAATCCTCGAATCTTGATCGAGGCCACAGAAAAGCCTATCTGTGCCTCCAACTAGCGAGTCCCCGATTACTACTGCTTACTTGCTTTTTGCCCGATCCTGCTCTATAGCAGAATCAGGCATGGTGCCATAGGCCTGGTTGCTGCTGATATCTCCCCCTGACAGGTATCCCCCTCAACAGTATCCAAAACGGTATACCTGTTAGAAAGTAGAATAGCTCCAGGAGACTCCTGCACTACCTGCCTGCCTTTCCTGGTGGTCACCATCTACCTGACTGAACCTGTGGTGTGACAACCTCCCTGTAACCAGTGTCTATCATGATGTCTGCCCCCTGTATGCTCTGCAGTGTATCCACCTGCCGCTCCAACTGAACAGTGTTAGGAGCTGCAGCTGGACACACTTCCTGCAGACAAAGTTGTCAGGGAGATGAGCTTGCTCCCTAATTTCCCACATCTGGCAGGAGGAGCATACCACTGCCCTAGCTGCCATACTTCCCTTATACAGATGAAAGGATAAAATAATGTCAACTCACCTCTCCTCCCAGTGCCTTTTTTTTTAGAGGAGGAGAAAGGGAGGGAAACACTATATTATTGTTTGAGGTTTAACAGTCCTTTTACAACAGCTCCTCCACAAACCACCTTCTGGTAGCAGTGACTGCGCCTACGCAAATCTTGCCTGCAACAGCCAATCTGCTTTGTCACTCTGCTGCCCTTACCTGGCCACTTGCTATGATGTGATGATGTCCTGAGGCAGAGTACATCAGCAGGACCATGCAGACGCGATGACAACGGATTGATGGACACCAGTCAACAATCACCAGGCTTCCCTTCCTGTCGAGGAACCCTTCAGCAATCAAGGGCATTCAATCTCTGATCTTCGGGTAAGCGTTCTCCAAAGCGACCTTCAAGACACAAAACGACACAGAATTGCTGAGCAGAAACTGATAACCAAGTTCTTCACACATGAGGACAGCCTCAACTAGGATCTTGGGTTCATGTCACACTACCTGTAAGCTACACAGCTTGCCTGGGTGTGCAGAATCTTACTGACTGTCCTGGCTTTGAGACAATTCACACCTCTTTAACCTGTGCTTCACCTCTCTCCACTCACATTGTCTCACCTGTTAAGATTCGCATTCCAACCATTACCTTGTAATTGAGTCTGTGAATATATGTCCTGTTTGTGAGCCCAACTCTCCAATCACCTGATGAAGGGGCAGCCCTCCAAAAGCTTGTTCTACCAAATAAACTTGCTTTTTTTCCAAAAATATACTTTATCCATAAATACTCTGAAATAAACCATTGCAGAAAAAATGTTTCTAATAATTACAAACAGTGCGAAAAGAAACAGTCATATTTACAATACTTTATGGTGCTCAAAACAGTACATTACAGTTCAGTGCTTCAAACTATTTACATTCCTCACTTTTCACTGTGTTGTTTTTACAGGGCTGCACACAGTTCGCAGTCTGAGGGTTTTTTACAGATACTGGTGGCCCCTCGGTCTGCCTGGGTTGAAAGGCTTTAAACGGTGGCCTTTCCCCATTGTGCCTTTGCAGCAGCTGCCCCAAGTTTGAGAACGCCCCTCAGCATGTAGTCCTGGACCATGGAATGTGCCAGTCTGCAACATTCGATCGAGGACAAATCTTTGCACCAAAAGATCAGCAAGTTTCTGCTGGATCAAAGAGCATCCTTCACCAAGTTGATGACCGTCCAGCAGCAATTGATACTTGTTTCGGTGTGCGTCCCTGGAAACAGCCTGTAGAGCAGAGTCTTGCGTCACCCAGTTGCTCAGGATGAACCTTGGCAAATACCACTGCATCTCACTCCAGATCTTCTTGGCAAAGGCACATTGCACAAGGAGGTGTATGACCATCTCATTGCCCCTGCAGCTGCTTTGTGAGCAGCATGCAGTGGTGTTGAGACTCTCAAGCCCAATTTTTGCCTTACTTTGATGATGCGCTCTTCCCAGTTTTGGCGCATATTCCCAACTCCCCAGACCATATCCCCAGCACCTTAAGGTAGTCTGCCCTGACAGTGAAGGGGACAAAGGATCAGTCAGCCCAGTTCCTGAAGAACATATCTCCACTCTTACCCTGGTTGACTTTGGCTCCTGAGGCCAACTCAAAGTGCTCACAGACTTGACGAGCTTGCGAATAGATGACGGATCCGAGCAGAAGACAGCCATGTCATATGACATCCATGTACAGGGAGGCTTTGACTTGCGTGCCTCCAGTGCCTGGGATGGTAACCCCTTTAATGCCTTCATACTTTCTAATGGATTTGGCAAAGGACTCAATGCAACACACAAATACACTTGTTTTTTTTTGTATCCACTGAAAGTCCAATTCAGTGTCTCAGCAAGTGAGACATTCCCAATCCAAGCTGGCAAGACAGGACTCTCACCTCCTGTCTTGGGTTTGATCTACATGATGCAAGTTGATTGAAGCAGGCTTTGCATCTTCTCCAAGGCTTGATCTTATTTGCATCTTCGCCAAAAGGCTGAGATACTGCTTTAAAAAATTGCTTCAAATGAAGCCTTAATGTAACCTCATGACTTCAACCAAGTGCAGGACTTTGATACTACATTTGATCTTAGCCAAAAAACCAAGAAGCAAGTAAACTTATTGGACTTTAACCTGGTGTTGTGCGACTTCTTACTCTGGATGCCTGCTGTCACTCGAAGACTGAGGATGTCTTCTGGAGGTCCACCTCCTGGGAGCAGTGACTGAGCCTCTGCAAATCTTGCCTGCAACAGCCTATCAGCATTGCCACTCTGTTGCCCTCACCTGGACCTGTATGTTACCTTCTATCCCTGTATCCAATCATTAATATAGATTGTAAATAGTTGGGCCCAAGAACTGAACCCAATGGCACACTACTGGTTACATCTCGCCAACTAGTAAGATTTCCAGTTAACCCGACGCTCTACCTTGTGTTAGTTAGCCAGTCTTCTACCTAAGCTAATAAATCATATCCTTAGCCTGTGTGATTGTGTATTAATCTTCTGCGTGAAACCTTATCAAACATCTTCCTGAAGTCAGATATATTACATTCACAGGGCCTCCATTATCCACTTGGCTTGTTACATCTTCAAAGAACTCTAGCAAATTAGTCAAATGTAATTTACCTTTCATAAAATCATGCTGCCCCTGATAGATTGCACCTTAACTTTCCAAGTGTCTTCTTATTACATCCTTGATGATGGATTCTAACAATTTCCAAATAATAGATGTTAAACTAATTGGTCTATAGCTTCCTACTTTCTGTCTCCCTGCCTTTTTGAATAAGGGAGTTAGAACATAGAACATAGAACATAGAACATAGAACATAGAACATTACAGCACAAACAGGCCCTTCGGCCCTCGAGTTGCGCCGATCGCATCAACCCCACCAATCTATAGACCTATCTATAACCCCCAATCCCATTAAACCCCATATACTCATCCAGAAGTCTTTTAAAAGACCCCAGCGAGTTCGCCTCCACCACCGACGACGGCAGCCGATTCCAATCACTCACTACCCTCTGAGTGAAAAACTTACCCCTAACATCACCTCTGTACTTCCCTCCCCGCACCTTAAATCTGTGTCCTCTCGTAGCGACCACTTCAACCCGGGGAAATAGCCTCTGAGAGTCCACCCTATCTATTCCTCTCAACATTTTATAAACTTCTATCAGGTCGCCTCTCAACCTTCGCCTCTCTAGGGAAAAGAGTCCCAGCTCCCTCAACCTATCTTCATAAGGCATGCCTCCCAGTCCAGGCAACATCCTTGTAAATCTCCTCTGCACCCTTTCAATAGCTTCTACGTCTTTCCTATAGTGAGGCGACCAGAACTGCGCACAGTACTCCAAATGAGGCCTGACGAGGGTCCTGTAAAGTTGCAGCATTACCTCCCGACTCCTAAACTCAATCCCTCGATTAATGAAGGCCAGTACACCATACGCCTTCTTGACCACCTCCTCCACCTGCGAGGCCGATTTAAGAGTCCTGTGAACCCGGACCCCGAGATCCTTCTGCTCTTCAACGCTACTAAGACCCCTGCCCTTAATAGTGTACTCGTTCATCCCGTTTGTTCTGCCGAAATGGACTACTACACATTTATCCGCGTTGAAGTCCATCTGCCACTTCTCCGCCCATTCCTGCATCCTATCTATGTCCTGCTGCAACTTTTGACATCCTTCCAGACCATCCACAACACCGCCGACCTTCGTGTCATCAGCGAACTTGCTAACCCATCCCTCCACTTCCTCATCCAGGTCATTTATGAAAATGACAAACAAGTTACACTAACATTTTCCCAATCCGCTGGAACTTTACCCACATCCAGGGAATTTTGGAATATTATAACAGTCTAGTTGTAATACCAGGGCGGCACAGTGGGTTAGCACTGCTGCCTCACAGCATCAGGGACCTGGGTTTGATTCCCAGCTTGGGTCACTGCCTGTGTGGAGTTTGCACATTCTTCCCGTGTTTGCGTGCGTTTTCTCCGGGTGCTCCAGTTTCCTCCCACAGTCCAAAGATGTGTGAGTTAGGTTGATTGGCCATAATAAACTGCCCCTTAATGTCAGGGGAACCAGGAGGGCAAATATGTGGGGTTATGGGGATGGGACCTGGATGGGATTGTTGTTGGTGCTGGCTTGATGGGCCAAATGGCCTCCTTCTGCACTGTAGATTCTATGATTCTAGTTTTATTTAAACGATTAGGGCTAGTTCTCAAATTAACTTTGAAATTGGAACAGGTTACGTACTTTGCTTGCTTGATGACTTGCAGCGAGTTTCAGCATCTGGCCGATGACCAGAGGTTTTGATGGATCTGGGCCCTGAGTACTAAGTTGCTGAGAGGTTGTTTCCTCTTGCGGAGAGTCTAGGACTCAGAGTAAGGGGGTCATCCATTTAAGACAGATGAGGAGGAATTTCTACTCTCAGAGGGGAGTGAATCTGTGGAATTCTTTACGCAGAGGGCTTAATAGATTGGGTCCTTCACTATGTACATGGCTGAAATAGAGTCATTTTTAATCAGTAAGGAAATCCAGGATTATGGGGATAACACGGGAAAGTGGATTATATCAGATCAGTCATGATCTCATTGAATGATGGAGCAAACTCGATGGGCTGAATGGTCTACTTCTGCATGTTATGGTATAGTCTCTGAAACCAGGTTCAATCACATGACCACTGGCATAATATTTCTGAGGCCGAGCCAATCTAGTTTAGATGTGGGAAGCCTGGATGATACAATGGGAAGTCAATGATTTGAAATGTAACCTGTCTGATTGACATCTTTGTCTTTCCTTAATCATTGATTATGCTGTAAGGCTACCTCTGGAGACAAACATCTTAAGCCCAGTCCAATGAAGCCTCTCCTAAAAAAAAAGATACTAACGGAGACTACTGCCTTTGTACATGAGACATCAATCCACGCACTGAAGGAGGCCATTTGGCCCATTGCGTCTGCACCTACTCTCCAAACAAGCATCTTATCCGGGCCCATATCACCCCACCCTATCCCTGGAACCCCATGCTAATCATGGCTAATCCACCTAACCTGGATATCTTGGGACACTAAGAGGCAATTTAGCACTGGCCAATCCATCTACCCTGGTGCTGTGAGGCAGCTGTGCTAGCCACTGTGCCACCTCTGACATATTGGAAGTTGGCGGGGGGATTGGCGAGCTTACAAAGTTTGCCATGTTCATTCAGTATTTTGAATAGCTTTCCGCAGATCTGTATTTTTTCTGCGTGCCTTTCTGAGCAGTGTCTCATCTGCAGCCTCTATCTGTTATCCTTCGTACTTGATAGCAGCTTTGATTTTGCAAATTTTAACAAAGAACAACACAGCACGGGAAACAGGCCCTTCGGCCCAACGAGCCCATGCCACCATTTTAACATTGTGAGTGCCCTGCTCTACCCATGACCTTTGTCTACACCTATTGGGGAAGATTGAGGGAAGACTAATTTAGGGACAATTATACCAATCAGCCTAAGAGCACGTTTTTGGGATGTGGGAGGAAACCCGGAGCACCCGGAGAATGTGCAAACTCCCGCAGACACCGACCCAAATCCATGTATCTGCACAGCAAACAGTGATAGTCACTGAGCTGTCGTGTTGCCCGTCAGATGGTCCAGTTTAAGCGTACACTAACGACGTGAAGCACTAGGCAACTCTCAAAGCAACCTCCAAGAGCAGCCCTCACACGACCCACCGCGTGTATGCCCCTTGTTGGTCAACAAGGTGGAACGAATCATCTGTGAAGTAAAAGAAAAGACATCAACAAACGTGCAAAACTTAGACAGACATTTACGGAACTGCCAGAAGCGCAGGAATAAAGCAAGTGAGCCATGAAATATTTTGGAAGGTCCATAGGAATCAATTGATTCCCAGGGACGTCCCAAGGCTCTTGATTTTTATTTAGAAAAGTCTCCTGTATCCCTCCATCTCTAGTCCGTTCATGTACCTGTCTAAGTAAGCCTTAAACAAACCCAGCGTGCCTGCCTCCACCACCCTACTTGGCAGTGCATTCCAGGCCCCCACCACCCTCTGTGTGAAAAACCTCCCTCTAACATCCGAATTATACCTCCCCCCCTCACCCTAAGTCCGTGGCCCCTCGTAATTATTGTATCCAACCTAGGAAAAAGCTTACCACTGTTCACTTTATCTATACTCTTCATAATCTTATACACCTCTATTAGATCTCCCCTCATCCTCCGCCTTTCTAAGGAGAACAGCCCCAGTTTGCCCAATCTTTCCTCGTAGCTCAGACCTTCCATACCAGGCAGCATCAAAGAACAAGAACAAAGAACAACACAGCACAGGAAACAGGCCCTTCTGCTCAACGAGCCCGCGTCGCCGTCCCATTGTCTCAGTGACCTATTCATGATTTTAGTCTACGCCTAATGTGCGAGGATCAGGGAGGTCCAATATAGGGACAATTTGTTACCCAATCAATCAGTCTAAAAGCACATCTTTGGGATGTGGGAGGAAACCGGAGCACCCGGAGAAAACCCACGCAACCACGGGGAGAATGCGCAAACTCCCACAGACACAGGCCCAAATCCGTGTGTCTGCACAGCAACAGAGATAGTCTCTGAGCTGTCATGTTGCCCTTGAGATGGTCCAGTTTAAGCACACTAACGACATGAAGCAATAGGCAACTCCCGAAGCAACATCCAAGAGCAGCCCATTACAACCTGCCGCATGCGTAGAACATAGAACATAGAACACTACAGCACAAACAGGCCTTCAGCCCACAAGTTGCGCCGATCACATCAACACCTACCAACCTACAGACCTATCTATAACCCTCAATCTCATTAAACCCCATATACTCATCCAGAAGTCTTTTAAAAGACCCCAGCGAATTCGCCTCCACCACCACTGACGGCAGCCGATTCCATTCACTCACCACCCTCTGAGTGAAAAACTTACCCCTAACATCACTTCTGAACTTCCCTCCCTGTACCTTAAATCTGTGTCCTCTCGTAGCAACCATTTCAACCCGGGGAAATAGCCTCTGAGAGTCCACCCTATCTATTCCTCTCAACATTTTGTAAACTTCTATCAGGTCGCCTCTCAACCTTCGTCTCTCCAGGGAAAAGAGTCCCAGCTCCCTCAACCTAACTTCATAAGGCATGCCTCCCAGTCCAGGCAACATCCTTGTAAATCTCCTCTGTACCCTCTCAATAGCTTCTACATCTTTCCTATAGTGAGGCGACCAGAACTGCGCACAATACTCTAAATGAGGCCTGACAAGGGTCTTATAAAGTTGCAGCATTACCTCCCGACTCCTAAACTCAATCCCTCGATTAATGAAGGCCAGTACACCATACGCCTTCTTGACCACCTCCTCCACCTGCGAGGCCAATTTAAGAGTCCTGTGGACCCGGATCCCTAGATCCTTCTGCTCTTCAACACTACTCAGACTTCTGCCCTTGATAGTGTACTCGTTCATCCCGTTGGTTCTGCCAAAATGGACGACTACGCATTTATCCGCGTTGAAGTCCATCTGCCACTTCTCCGCCCAGTCCTGCATCCTATCTATGTCCTGCTGCAACTTTTGCCATCCTTCCAGACCATCCACAACACCACCGACCTTAGTGTCATCAGCAAACTTACTTACCCATCCATCCAGGTCATTTATGAAAATGACAAACAACAAGGGACCCAGAACAGATCCTTGAGGCACTCCGCTGGTGACTGACCTCCATTCAGAAAAAGCCCCTTGTTGGTCAACAAGGTGGACTTAAATGCCTGTGGAGACAAAAAATTCATTATTAAACAGGCAAAGACTGTAACATTCCTGAGGCAAAAACGGAATCCCAAGCCTACAATGTTTAGTAAGGCCTGCTATATCCCCCTATATGTAGACCGCTCATGTGGCTGTCTAAGTGACTCTTAAACAACCCTAGCGTGCCTGCTTCCACCACCTTACTCGGCAGCGCATTCCACACCCCCACTACCCTTTGCGTGAAAAACTGCCCTCTAATATTTGTCTTATACCTAGCCCCCCTCACCCTAAGCCTGTGACCCCTCGTTCTATCCATTTCTAATAGCGGAAAAGGCTTACCACCATTTACTCTATCTACCCCCTTCATAATCTTATAAACCTCTATTAGATCCCCCCTCAGCCGACGTCTCTCAAGGGAAAAGAGCCCAAGTTCGTTCAATCTTTCCTCGTAAGACAGCCCTTCCATACCAGGCAGCATCCTGGTAAATCTCCTCTGCACTCTCTCCAGGATCTCTACATCCTTCCGGTAGTACGGTGACCAGAACTGGACGCAGTACTCCAAGTGAGGCCTAACCAACGTTCTATACAACTGCAACATCAGACTCCTACTCTTATATTCTATACCCCTTCCTATGAAGGCTAACATACCATACGCTTTCCTCATCACATTCTGCACCTGCACCGACACCTTCAGGGACTTGTGCACTTGCACCCCCAGGTCTCTCTGCGTATCTATACTCCGGATAGTTCTACCTTTTATCGTATAACTCCCCTCCACATTATTCCGGCCAAAGTGCATCACTTCGCATTCTCCGGATTAAATTCCATTTGCCATCTATCTGCCCAATATACCAACTGTCTATGTCCTGTTGCATTGCCAGGCACTGCTCCTCAGTACCCGCCAATCCAACCATCTTAGTGTCATCAGCAAATTTGCTGATCCCACCACCTACCCCCTCTTCCAAGTCATTAATATATACTACAAATAGAAGAGGTCCTAGTACCGAGCCCTGCGGCACCCCACTGGTGACAGACCTCCAATTGGAAAAGGAGCCTTCCACTACTACCTGCTGTCTCCTCCTCCCAAGCCAGTTCTCCACCCATCTACATACCTGGCCTTGTATCCCATGAGCCTTCACCTTTTCTATCAGCCTACCATGAGGGACCTTGTCAAACGCCTTACTGAAATCCATATAGACAACATCAACGGCTTGTCCTTCGTCAACCGTTTTTGTCACCTCTTCAAAAAATTCCACTAGATTCGCAAGGCATCCTGGTAAACCTCCTCTGCACTCTCCAGGGTCTCCACATCCTTCCAGTAGTAAGGCGACCTTCTATGTTTTAGTTTTTCAGTGTCTTCTCTGTATCATTTCCAGAATTCAAAAATCAATTTTGTCTTCATTCCCTTTGTTTGCCAAGATAACAGGGATGTTTGTATCATTTGTTCAACTGGAAAAGGGCAGTACTTAGGTCTTGCAAAGACACTGAAGAGGACTGCTGCATAAAACAGCCCAGCCACTGAGTTTCAATCTTCCCTTCATCTAGTCTGAAACATGGAGATAGGTAACCTGGGGGTGCCATAGTCTTTAGTGTTGGTCCATTCTTAGACAGTGAGATGTGTAAGTTCCACAAGCAGCCGTGAGGTATCCACAACTATGTCCATATTTGGTATTTGCCAGAGACTTGATATTGTCTGCAATACCTCAAGGGACATGTTTTGTGGCAAGTTCTTCACAACTTTTAAACAGTTTTTAAAAAGTATTGGCTGAAAGCTGATGATGTGACATGCCTGTACTGGACATACCAATTGAGGGTAGACTGATTGGATTTGTCCTGCTTTTTGTGGATAGGGCACACTTGAATCATTTTCCACATTCAGTCTCATGGAGTTTAGCATGACTCACTTCCACACTAGTAATGTGTTCTCGGGTGACTGAGGAGTCCAGTATGTGGCCTACAGTCTCTGCCACAGGTGGGGGAGCTGGTGGTTGTAAGAAAGGTTGGGTCCAGATGCCACTTTCTCACTGTTGATACCTGGTTCAGCTTGCTTCCTGCAATGCAACCTGAGCCAATCAGCTCCTTCCTAGATGTTTTTCCTCGACTTTGGGCAGTCTTGCTGGGCAGATGTCAGTTTTGTAGTTATACTGGGACAGTTTGGCTCGGGGTATGGCTAGTCCTGGAACACACATCTTTAGTATTATTACGGGAATGTTATCAGGGCCCATTTCCTTTGCCGTATCAACCGTTCCAATATCAAACAGCCTTCAGCTGTTTCTTGATATTGGAATGAATCAAATTGATTGAAGACCGGTATCTGTAATGTTGGGAAACACAGTAAGAAGTCTCACAACCAATTTATTTGATAGTAATCCCATAAGCTTTCGGAAACGGTGTCCCTTCGCCAGGTGTGTGGAAGGTTCTATCCCAAGACTTGAACCTGATGTTGTGAGACTTCTTACTGTGTTTACCCCAGTCCAACGCCGGCATCTCCACATCATGTTGGGAACCTCCAGAGGAGACCAAGATGGATCACCCACTCAACACTCCTGGCTGAGGAATGTTGCAAATGCTTAAGCCTCATCTTTTGCTCCTCCATCATTGAGAATGGGGATATTTGTGGAACCTCCTCCAGTGAATTGTTTAATTATCCATCACCATTCACAACATAATGTGGCAGGATTGCAGAACAGATCCATTGGTTGCGGGAGACCTGCAAGCAGCCTGTATGAGATGGAACTTCTCAATAAAAGAATTAATTTTTCAGTTTTGTAGTTACAGAGCATCAATCAGTCAGGGAAAAGCCTCAGGAAAGAGCTATGGAATTGTAATTGTGTTCAGCGAAGGGAGGTGTGTGTTATACTGAGTATCTGCTTCACTCGTTTTTTTTTACACTTTTGTTGTGTGATAAATATTGTTCAGGACATGGGGACAACTCTACCCTCCTTCAAATAGTGCCACAGCATCTTTTATGCATTTTATACCACTTGGGATAGAAAACAAGGTCTCAGTTTAATGCCTCATATTGTTAGCCTGCAGTTCCAACATTTCAGAGCTCACTCAGTACAGCCCCAGACCTGATGTAAATAGCCCTCGCATACGTTAGACTACAGATTCCAATCAATGGCAAATCCAGACAGTCATCTCCCATTCACAACACAGCAATGTTCCACGCTGTGTGATTCTGGGCAATTGGCTGCTGTGGAATATGTCAACAGCTGAACAGGGGATCTGCCCCAAAGTCCTTTAATCCCAGTTTAAATGTTCACAGGTTTAGAAAGATGTGGCCCATGCTCTCAAAATATTGCAGCCCCCTAAGGAATTACATAAGGAGCTCACTTTATCTCCATGACCTTTCCCAATGTACCAAAGGCTGTGTTTAGTGACACTGTACAGTGTAATCAGTATGAGTGGTGGCAATGCCAGGAAGTGGGAGAGTAATAATCACCCAACACTTTTCCTGGAATGTGTAATCTGATATAACTGGCTGTGGACACAGCAAGGCAATTCACCATATCCAAACAAAACCTCCCAACCTTTTTTGCTTTCGAGGCCAGTATCCTGGTGTTTTCCTAGGGACCCCATGTAAATCACCACAAAAATCTTTCTGTCTGAACCCTAGTTAAACATCCAGGTTTACGTATTTATTCTAATGACCAAATATGAAATTCTCTAAGGAGCAATGGTAATGTTCATTATGACTCCGCACTGTGTTTTTGTCAAGACATAGCTGAAAACCCATTTTTCACGGTGGCACAGTGGTTAACACTACTGCCTCACAGTGCCAGGTTCAATTCCCGGCTTGGGTCACTGTGCAGAATCTGCACATTCTCCCCATGTCTGTGTGGGTTTCCTTTGGGTGCTCCTGTTTCCTCCCAAAGTCAGAAAGACGTGCTGGTTAGGTGGATTGGCCAACTTAAATTCTCCCTCAGTGTATCCGAACAAGCAGCACAGTGTGGCAACGAGGGGATTTTCACATAACTTCATTGCAGCGTTAACGTAAGCCGACTTGTGACGAATAAATAATCTTAAATAATCAGGACCAAGATTTCAATATTACAGCAATGAATGCTATTCTTTCTACAATTCATGTCCAGAGCCCTCGCTGTCTCCCCCAGAGCCCTCGCTGTCTCCCCCAGAGCCCTCGCTGTCTCCCCCAGAGCCCTCGCTGTCTCCCCCAGAGCCCTTACTGTGTCCCACACTCGGACCCCTCACTGTCTCCCCCAGAGCCCTCACTGTCTCCCCCAGAGCCCTCACTGTCTCACCCAGAGCCCTCACTGTCTCCCCCAGAGCCCTTACTGTCTCCCCCAGAGCCCTCACTGTCTCCCCCAGAGCCTTCACTGTCTCCCCCAGAGCCTTCACTGTCTCCCCCAGAGCCCTCGCTGTCTCCCCCAGAGCCCTTACTGTGTCCCACACTTGGACCCCTCACTGTCTCCCCCAGAGCCCTCACTGTCTCCCCCAGAGCCCTCACTGTCTCACCCAGAGCCCTCACTGTCTCCCCCAGAGCCCTCGCTGTCTCCCCCAGAGCCCTCACTGTCTCCCCCAGAGCCCTCACTGTCAATCCCAGTGCCCTCGCTGTCTCCCCCAGGGCCCTCACTGTCTCCCCCAGAGCCTTCACTGTCTCCCCCAGAGCCCTCACTGTCTCCCCCAGAGCCCTCACTGTCAATCCCAGTGCCCTCGCTGTCTCCCCCAGAGCCCTCACTGTCTCCCCCAGAGCCTTCACTGTCTCCCCCAGAGCCCTCACTGTCTCCCCCAGAGCCCTCGCTGTCTCCCCCAGAGCCCTTACTGTGTCCCACACTCGGACCCCTCACTGTCTCCCCCAGAGCCCTCACTGTCAATCCCAGTGCCCTCGCTGTCTCCCCCAGAGCCCTCACTGTCTCCCCCAGAGCCCTCACTGTCTCACCCAGAGCCCTCACTGTCTCCCCCAGAGCCCTCGCTGTCTCCCCCAGAGCCCTCACTGTCTCCCCCAGAGCCCTCACTGTCTCCCCCAGAGCCCTCGCTGTCTCCCCCAGAGCCCTTACTGTGTCCCACACTCGGACCCCTCACTGTCTCCCCCAGAGCCCTCACTGTCTCCCCCAGAGCCCTCACTGTCTCACCCAGAGCCCTCACTGTCTCCGCCAGAGCCCTCGCTGTCTCCCCCAGAGCCCTCACTGTCTCCCCCAGTGCCCTCGCTGTCTCCCCCAGAGCCCTCACTGTCTCCCCCAGAGCCCTCACTATGTTCCCCAGAGCCCTCACTATGTTCCCCAGAGCCCTCACTGTCTCCCCCAGAGCCCTCACTGTCTCCCCCAGAGCCCTCACTATGTTCCCCAGAGCCCTCACTGTCTTCCCCAGAGCCCTCACTGTCTCCCCCAGAGCCCTCACTGTCTCCCCCAGAGCCCTCACTGTCTCCCCCAGAACCCTCACTGTCTCCCCCAGAGCCCTCACTGTCTCCCCCAGAGCCCTCACTGTCTCCTCCAGAGCCCTTACTGTCTCCCTCAGAGCCCTCACTGTCTTCCCCAGAGCCCTCACTGTCTCCCCCAGAGCCCTCACTGTCTCCCCCAGAGCCCTCACTGTCTCCCCCAGAGCCCTTACTGTCTCCCCCAGAGCCCTCACTGTCTCCCCCAGAACCCTCACTGTCTCCCCCAGAGCCCTCACTGTCTCCCCCAGAGCCCTCACTGTCTCCCCCAGAGCCCTCACTGTCTCCCCCAGAGCCCTTACTGTCTCCCCCAGAGCCCTCACTGTCTCCCCCAGAACCCTCACTGTCTCCCCCAGAGCCCTCACTGTCTCCTCCAGAGCCCTTACTGTCTCCCTCAGAGCCCTCACTGTCTTCCCCAGAGCCCTCACTGTATCCTCCAGAGCCCTCACTCTCTCCCTCAGAGCCCTCACTGTCTTCCCCAGAGCCCTCGCTGTCTCCCCCAGAGCCCTCACTGTCTCTCCCAGAGCCCTCACTGTCTCCCCCAGAGCCCTCACTATGTTCCCCAGAGCCCTCACTGTCTTCCTCAGAGCCCTCACTGTCTCCCCCAGAGCCCTCACTGTCTTCCTCAGAGCCCTCACTGTATCCTCCAGAGCCCTCACTGTATCCTCCAGAGCCCTCACTGTCTCCCCCAGAGCCCTCACTGTCTCCCTCAGAGCCCTCACTGTCTTCCCCAGAGCCCTCACTGTCTCCCCCAGAGCCCTCACTGTCTCCCCCAGAGCCCTCACTGTCTTCCCCAGAGCCCTCACTGTCTCCCCCAGAGCCCTCACTGTCTCCCCCAGAGCCCTCACTGTCTTCCCCAGAGCCCTCACTGTCTCCCCCAGAGCCCTCACTGTCTCCCCCAGTGCCCTCGCTGTCTCCCCCAGAGCCCTCACTATGTTCCCCAGAGCCCTCACTGTCTCCCTCAGAGCCCTCACTGTCTTCCCCAGAGCCCTCACTGTATCCTCCAGAGCCCTCACTGTCTCCCCCAGAGCCCTCACTGTCTCCCTCAGAGCCCTCACTGTCTTCCCCAGAGCCCTCACTGTATCCTCCAGAGCCCTCACTGTCTCCCCCAGAGCCCTCACTGTCTCCCTCAGAGCCCTCACTGTCTTCCCCAGAGCCCTCACTGTCTCCCTCAGATCCCTCACTGTCTTCCCCAGAGCCCTCGCTGTCTCCCCCAGAGCCCTCACTGTCTCACTCAGAGCCCTCACTGTCTCCCTCAGAGCCCTCACTGTCTCCCCCAGAGCCCTCACTGTCTCCCTCAGAGCCCTCACTGTCTCCCCCAGAGCCCTCACTGTCTCCCCCAGAGCCCTCACTGTCTCCCTCAGAGCCCTCACTGTCTCCCCCAGAGCCCTCACTGTCTCCCCCAGAGCCCTCACTGTCTCCCTCAGAGCCCTCACTGTCTCCCCCAGAGCCCTCACTGTCTCCCCCAGAGCCCTCACTGTCTCCCCCAGAGCCCTCACTGTCTCCCTCAGAGCCCTCACTGTCTCCCCCAGAGCCCTCACTGTCTCCCCCAGAGCCCTCACTGTCTTCCCCAGAGCCCTCACTGTCTCCCTCAGAGCCCTCACTGTCTCCCCCAGAGCCCTCACTGTCTCCCCCAGAGCCCTCACTGTCTCCCCCAGAGCCCTCACTGTCTCCCTCAGAGCCCTCACTGTCTCCCTCAGAGCCCTCACTGTCTCCCCCAGAGCCCTCACTGTCTCCCCCAGAGCCCTCACTGTCTCCCCCAGAGCCCTCACTCTCTCCCCCAGAGCCCTCGCTGTCTCTCCCCGGAGCCCTCACTCTCTCCCTCAGAGCCCTCACTGTCTTCCCCAGAGCCCTCGCTGTCTTCCCCAGAGCCCTCACTGTCTCCCCCAGAGCCCTTGCTGTCTCCCCCATAGCCCTCACTGTCTTCCCCAGAGCCCTCACTGTCTCCCCCAGAGCCCTCACTCTCTCCCTCAGAGCCCTCACTGTCTCCCCCAGAGCCCTTGCTGTCTCCCCCAGAGCCCTCACTGTCTTCCCCAGAGCCCTCACTGTCTCCCCCAGAGCCCTCACTCTCTCCCTCAGAGCCCTCACTGTCTCCCCCAGAGCCCTTGCTGTCTCCCCCAGAGCCCTCGCTGTCTCCCCCAGAGCCCTCACTGTCTCCCCCAGTGCCCTCGCTGTCTTCCCCAGAGCCCTCATTGTCTTCCCCAGAGCCCTCGCTGTCTCCCCCAGAGCCCTCACTGTCTCCCCCAGAGCCCTCACTGTCTCCCCCAGAGCCCTCACTGTCTTCCCCAGAGCCCTCACTGTCTCCCCCAGAGCCCTCGCTGTCTCTCCCCGGAGCCCTCACTCTCTCCCTCAGAGCCCTCACTGTCTCCCCCAGAGCCCTCGCTGTCGCCCCCAGAGCCCTCACTGTCTCACTCAGAGCCCTCACTGTCTCCCCCAGAGCCCTCACTGTCTCCCTCAGAGCCCTCACTGTCTTCCCCAGAGCCCTTACTGTCTCCCCCAGAGCCCTTACTGTCTCCCCCAGAACCCTCACTATGTTCCCCAGAGCCCTCACTCTCTCCCTCAGAGCCCTCACTGTCTCCCCCAGAGCCCTCACTCTCTCCCTCAGAGCCCTCACTGTCTCCCCCAGAGCCCTCACTGTCTCCCCCAGAGCCCTCGCTGTCTCCCCCAGAGCCCTCACTCTCTCCCTCAGAGCCCTCACTGTCTCCCCCAGAGCCCTCACTGTCTCCCCCAGAGCCCTCGCTGTCTCCCCCAGAGCCCTCACTGTCTCACTCAGAGCCCTCACTGTCTCCCCCAGAGCCCTCGCTGTCTCCCCCAGAGCCCTCACTGTCTTCCCCAGAGCCCTCACTGTCTCCCCCAGAGCCCTCGCTGTCTCTCCCCGGAGCCCTCACTCTCTCCCTCAGAGCCCTCACTGTCTCCCCCAGAGCCCTTGCTGTCTCCCCCAGAGCCCTCACTGTCTTCCCCAGAGCCCTCACTGTCTCCCCCAGAGCCCTCGCTGTCTCTCCCCGGAGCCCTCACTCTCTCCCTCAGAGCCCTCACTGTCTCCCCCAGAGCCCTCACTGTCTCCCCCAGAGCCCTCGCTGTCTCTCCCCGGAGCCCTCACTGTCTCCCCCAGAGCCCTCACTGTCTCCCCCAGAGCCCTCACTGTCTCCCCCAGAGCCCTCACTGTCTCCCCCAGAGCCCTCACTGTCTCCCCCAGAGCCCTCACTGTCTCCCCCAGAGCCCTCACTGTCTCCCCCAGAGCCCTCACTGTCTCACTCAGAGCCCTCACTGTCTCCCTCAGAGCCCTCACTGTCTCCCCCAGAGCCCTCACTGTCTCCCTCAGAGCCCTCACTGTCTCCCCCAGAGCCCTCACTGTCTCCCCCAGAGCCCTCACTGTCTCCCTCAGAGCCCTCACTGTCTCCCCCAGAGCCCTCACTGTCTCCCCCAGAGCCCTCACTGTCTCCCTCAGAGCCCTCACTGTCTCCCCCAGAGCCCTCACTGTCTCCCCCAGAGCCCTCACTGTCTCCCCCAGAGCCCTCACTGTCTCCCTCAGAGCCCTCACTGTCTCCCCCAGAGCCCTCACTGTCTCCCCCAGAGCCCTCACTGTCTTCCCCAGAGCCCTCACTGTCTCCCTCAGAGCCCTCACTGTCTCCCCCAGAGCCCTCACTGTCTCCCCCAGAGCCCTCACTGTCTCCCCCAGAGCCCTCACTGACTCCCTCAGAGCCCTCACTGTCTCCCTCAGAGCCCTCACTGTCTCCCCCAGAGCCCTCACTGTCTCCCCCAGAGCCCTCACTGTCTCCCCCAGAGCCCTCACTCTCTCCCCCAGAGCCCTCGCTGTCTCTCCCCGGAGCCCTCACTCTCTCCCTCAGAGCCCTCACTGTCTTCCCCAGAGCCCTCGCTGTCTTCCCCAGAGCCCTCACTGTCTCCCCCAGAGCCCTTGCTGTCTCCCCCAGAGCCCTCACTGTCTTCCCCAGAGCCCTCACTGTCTCCCCCAGAGCCCTCACTCTCTCCCTCAGAGCCCTCACTGTCTCCCCCAGAGCCCTTGCTGTCTCCCCCAGAGCCCTCACTGTCTTCCCCAGAGCCCTCACTGTTTCCCCCAGAGCCCTCACTCTCTCCCTCAGAGCCCTCACTGTCTCCCCCAGAGCCCTTGCTGTCTCCCCCAGAGCCCTCGCTGTCTCCCCCAGAGCCCTCACTGTCTCCCCCAGTGCCCTCGCTGTCTTCCCCAGAGCCCTCATTGTCTTCCCCAGAGCCCTCGCTGTCTCCCCCAGAGCCCTCACTGTCTCCCCCAGTGCCCTCACTGTCTCCCCCAGAGCCCTCACTGTCTCCCCCAGAGCCCTCACTGTCTTCCCCAGAGCCCTCACTGTCTCCCCCAGAGCCCTCGCTGTCTCTCCCCGGAGCCCTCACTCTCTCCCTCAGAGCCCTCACTGTCTCCCCCAGAGCCCTCGCTGTCTCCCCCAGAGCCCTCACTGTCTCACTCAGAGCCCTCACTGTCTCCCCCAGAGCCCTCACTGTCTCCCTCAGAGCCCTCACTGTCTTCCCCAGAGCCCTTACTGTCTCCCCCAGAGCCCTTACTGTCTCCCCCAGAACCCTCACTATGTTCCCCAGAGCCCTCACTCTCTCCCTCAGAGCCCTCACTGTCTCCCCCAGAGCCCTCACTCTCTCCCTCAGAGCCCTCACTGTCTCCCCCAGAGCCCTCACTGTCTCCCCCAGAGCCCTCGCTGTCTCCCCCAGAGCCCTCACTCTCTCCCTCAGAGCCCTCACTGTCTCCCCCAGAGCCCTCACTGTCTCCCCCAGAGCCCTCGCTGTCTCCCCCAGAGCCCTCACTGTCTCACTCAGAGCCCTCACTGTCTCCCCCAGAGCCCTCGCTGTCTCCCCCAGAGCCCTCACTGTATTCCCAAGAGCCCTCACTGTCTCCCCCAGAGCCCTCGCTGTCTCTCCCCGGAGCCCTCACTCTCTCCCTCAGAGCCCTCACTGTCTCCCCCAGAGCCCTTGCTGTCTCCCCCAGAGCCCTCACTGTCTTCCCCAGAGCCCTCACTGTCTCCCCCAGAGCCCTCGCTGTCTCTCCCCGGAGCCCTCACTCTCTCCCTCAGAGCCCTCACTGTCTCCCCCAGAGCCCTCACTGTCTCCCCCAGAGCCCTCGCTGTCTCTCCCCGGAGCCCTCACTGTCTCGCCCAGAGCCCTCACTGTCTCCCCCAGAGCCCTCACTGTCTCCCCCAGAGCCCTCACTGTCTCCCCCAGAGCCCTCACTGTCTCCCCCAGAGCCCTCACTGTCTCCCCCAGAGCCCTCACTGTCTCCCCCAGAGCCCTCGCTGTCTCCCCCAGAGCCCTCGCTGTCTCTCCCCGGAGCCCTCACTGTCTCCCCCAGAGCCCTCACTGTCTCCCCCAGAGCCCTCACTGTCTCCCCCAGAGCCCTCACTGTCTCCCTCAGAGCCCTCACTGTCTCCCCCAGAGCCCTCACTGTCTCCCCCAGAGCCCTCACTGTCTCCCCCAGAGCCCTCACTGTCTCCCCCAGAGCCCTCACTGTCTCCCTCAGAGCCCTCACTGTCTCCCTCAGAGCCCTCGTTCTCTCCCCGGAGCCCTCACTGTCTCCCCCAGAGCCCTCACTGTCTCCCCCAGAGCCCTCACTGTCTCCACCAGAGCCCTCGCTGTATCCTCCAGAGCTCTCACTGTCTCCCCCAGAGCCCTCGCTGTATCCTCCAGAGCCCTCACTGTCTCCCCCAGAGCCCTCGCTGTCTCCCCCAGAGCCCTCACTGTCTCCCTCAGAGCCCTCACTGTCTCCCTCAGAGCCCTTGCTGTCTCCCCCAGAGCCCTCACTGTCTTCCCCAGAGCCCTCACTGTCTCCCCCAGAGCCCTCGCTGTCTCTCCCCAGAGCCCTCACTCTCTCCCTCAGAGCCCTCACTGTCTCCCCCAGAGCCCTCACTCTCTCCCTCAGAGCCCTCACTGTCTCCCCCAGAGCCCTCACTGTCTCCCCCAGAGCCCTCGCTGTCTCCCCCAGAGCCCTCACTCTCTCCCTCAGAGCCCTCACTGTCTCCCCCAGAGCCCTCACTGTCTCCCCCAGAGCCCTCGCTGTCTCCCCCAGAGCCCTCACTGTCTCACTCAGAGCCCTCACTGTCTCCCCCAGAGCCCTCGCTGTCTCCCCCAGAGCCCTCACTGTCTTCCCCAGAGCCCTCACTGTCTCCCCCAGAGCCCTCGCTGTCTCTCCCCGGAGCCCTCACTCTCTCCCTCAGAGCCCTCACTGTCTCCCCCAGAGCCCTTGCTGTCTCCCCCAGAGCCCTCACTGTCTTCCCCAGAGCCCTCACTGTCTCCCCCAGAGCCCTCGCTGTCTCTCCCCGGAGCCCTCACTCTCTCCCTCAGAGCCCTCACTGTCTCCCCCAGAGCCCTCACTGTCTCCCCCAGAGCCCTCGCTGTCTCTCCCCGGAGCCCTCACTGTCTCCCCCAGAGCCCTCACTGTCTCCCCCAGAGCCCTCACTGTCTCCCCCAGAGCCCTCACTGTCTCCCCCAGAGCCCTCACTGTCTCCCCCAGAGCCCTCACTGTCTCCCCCAGAGCCCTCGCTGTCTCTCCCCGGAGCCCTCACTGTCTCCCCCAGAGCCCTCACTGTCTCCCCCAGAGCCCTCACTGTCTCCCCCAGAGCCCTCACTGTCTCCCTCAGAGCCCTCACTGTCTCCCCCAGAGCCCTCACTGTCTCCCCCAGAGCCCTCACTGTCTCCCCCAGAGCCCTCACTGTCTCCCCCAGAGCCCTCACTGTCTCCCTCAGAGCCCTCACTGTCTCCCTCAGAGCCCTCGTTCTCTCCCCGGAGCCCTCACTGTCTCCCCCAGAGCCCTCACTGTCTCCCCCAGAGCCCTCACTGTCTCCACCAGAGCCCTCGCTGTATCCTCCAGAGCTCTCACTGTCTCCCCCAGAGCCCTCGCTGTATCCTCCAGAGCCCTCACTGTCTCCCCCAGAGCCCTCACTGTCTCCCCCAGAGCCCTCACTGTCTCCTCCTGAGCCCTCACTGTCTCCCTCAGAGCCCTCACTGTCTCCCCCAGAGCCCTCACTGTCTCCCTCAGAGCCCTCACTGTCTCCCCCAGAGCCCTCACTGTCTCCCTCAGAGCCCTCACTGTCTCCCCCAGAGCCCTCACTGTCTCCCCCAGAGCCCTCACTGTCTCCCCCAGAGCCCTCGCTGTCTCCCCCAGACCCCTCGCTGTCTCCTCCAGAGCCCTCACTGTCTCCCTCAGAGCCCTCATTGTCTCCCCAGAGCCCTCACTGTCTCCCTCAGAGCCCTCACTGTCTCCCCCAGAGCCCTCACTGTCTCCCTCAGAGCCCTCGCTGTCTCCTCCAGAGCCCTCACTGTCTCCCTCAGAGCCCTCATTGTCTCCCCCAGAGCCCTCACTGTCTCCCTCAGAGCCCTCACTGTCTCCCTCAGAGCCCTCACTGTCTCCCTCAGAGCCCTCGCTGTGTCCTCCAGAGCCCTCACTGTCTCCCCCAGAGCTCTCGCTGTGTCCTCCAGAGCCCTCACTGTCTCCCTCAGAGCCCTCACTGTCTCCCTCAGAGCCCTCACTGTCTCCCCCAGAGCCCTCACTGTCTCCCTCAGAGCCCTCACTGTCTCCCCCAGAGCCCTCACTGTCTCCCCCAGAGCCCTCACTCTCTCCCTCAGAGCCCTCACTGTCTCCCCCAGAGCCCTTGCTGTCTCCCCCAGAGCCCTCGCTGTCTCCCCCAGAGCCCTCACTGTCTCCCCCAGTGCCCTCGCTGTCTTCCCCAGAGCCCTCATTGTCTTCCCCAGAGCCCTCGCTGTCTCCCCCAGAGCCCTCACTGTCTCCCCCAGTGCCCTCACTGTCTCCCCCAGAGCCCTCACTGTCTCCCCCAGAGCCCTCACTGTCTTCCCCAGAGCCCTCACTGTCTCCCCCAGAGCCCTCGCTGTCTCTCCCCGGAGCCCTCACTCTCTCCCTCAGAGCCCTCACTGTCTCCCCCAGAGCCCTCGCTGTCTCCCCCAGAGCCCTCACTGTCTCACTCAGAGCCCTCACTGTCTCCCCCAGAGCCCTCACTGTCTCCCTCAGAGCCCTCACTGTCTTCCCCAGAGCCCTTACTGTCTCCCCCAGAGCCCTTACTGTCTCCCCCAGAACCCTCACTATGTTCCCCAGAGCCCTCACTCTCTCCCTCAGAGCCCTCACTGTCTCCCCCAGAGCCCTCACTCTCTCCCTCAGAGCCCTCACTGTCTCCCCCAGAGCCCTCACTGTCTCCCCCAGAGCCCTCGCTGTCTCCCCCAGAGCCCTCGCTGTCTCCCTCAGAGCCCTCACTGTCTCCCCCAGAGCCCTCACTGTCTCCCCCAGAGCCCTCGCTGTCTCCCCCAGAGCCCTCACTGTCTCACTCAGAGCCCTCACTGTCTCCCCCAGAGCCCTCGCTGTCTCCCCCAGAGCCCTCACTGTCTTCCCCAGAGCCCTCACTGTCTCCCCCAGAGCCCTCGCTGTCTCTCCCCGGAGCCCTCACTCTCTCCCTCAGAGCCCTCACTGTCTCCCCCAGAGCCCTTGCTGTCTCCCCCAGAGCCCTCACTGTCTTCCCCAGAGCCCTCACTGTCTCCCCCAGAGCCCTCGCTGTCTCTCCCCGGAGCCCTCACTCTCTCCCTCAGAGCCCTCACTGTCTCCCCCAGAGCCCTCACTGTCTCCCCCAGAGCCCTCACTGTCTCCCCCAGAGCCCTCACTGTCTCCCCCAGAGCCCTCACTGTCTCCCCCAGAGCCCTCACTGTCTCCCCCAGAGCCCTCACTGTCTCCCCCAGAGCCCTCACTGTGTCCTCCAGAGCCCTCACTGTCTCCCCCAGAGCCCTCACTGTCTCCCTCAGAGCCCTCACTGTCTCCCCCAGAGCCCTCACTGTGTCCTCCAGAGCCCTCACTGTCTCCCCCAGAGCCCTCACTGTGTCCTCCAGAGCCCTCACTGTCTCCCCCAGAGCCCTCACTGTCTCCCCCAGAGCCCTCGCTGTATCCTCCAGAGCCCTCACTGTCTCCCCCAGAGCTCTCGCTGTGTCCTCCAGAGCCCTCACTGTCTCCCCCAGTGCCCTCACTGTCTCCCCCAGAGCCCTCGCTGTATCCTCCAGAGCCCTCACTGTCTCCCCCAGAGCTCTCGCTGTGTCCTCCAGAGCCCTCACTGTCTCCCCCAGAGCTCTCGCTGTGTCCTCCAGAGCCCTCACTGTCTCCCCCAGAGCCCTCACTGTCTCCCTCAGAGCTCTCGCTGTCTCCCCCAGAGCCCTCACTGTGTCCCACACTCGGAAACCTCGGTGTCCAATAATCCCAGCCAATGTCCTTCCTGTCAGGGTCTTTCATGTTTCAATTGGATCACCTCTCAATATTCTAAAATCCATTAGGTTCATGCCTAGTCTCTTCCAGCCCTTCCCCAGAAGGTATCTACCCCTCATCCCAACACCATCCATTTCCCTTCTAATCATTTTCTGTACCTTCATGTGAACCTTTTGTGATTCCTACGGCAGATGTGGGATCCTCTGTGCTTCCAGATTCTGCGATTGCTGTGTTTAAATAATACTCTGTGTTTCTATTCTTCCTGCCATCATGGACACGTCCGCCATTTCCCACATTATAGTCCAGGTGCCAACCTATCCAAATCCCTTCTTGGACCCTTTGGGAGGGATTTTTCAGCTGTGCTTGCTGCAAGACCATACAATCCTGCCCAGGTTCAACGGACCTTCACATTGTCCATGTCCCACCCACTGCGATTCCCATGGTGGGCTGGCTGGTAAAATTCCGTACCTTTGGCCTTTGCGATAAACTCCAGGACTTACCTGAGGAATCCCTGATTGGACTCCCTGTAGGATTTTTGGAATATGAATTCCCAGAGGATTGGTAATTACCTTACTAGCCCTTTATAAAGCAAGCCCCAGAGTGGGTCCATTACTTGTATCATCCTGGTTGGGACCTGTCTGTATGTATGCACAGGAAGAAGTCTCACAACACCAGGTTAAAGTCCAACAAGTTGATCTGGTAGCAAAAGCCACTAGCTTTCGGGCCTCTGACCCTTCGTCAGGTGAGTGGAGAGTTCTGATTACAAAAATAGTGGATGTAAAGACACACGCTCACAACTGTGAGATTTCTTACTGTGTATACCCCAGTCCAACGCCGGCACCTCCACATCATGTATGTATACATCATAGGCTTGTGATTTTGCTTTATTTTTACTTTGGTAATAAAGTGCCATTTCTTTACAGCAGACTTCTGAGTTACTGCAGTCTTGCTTACAATTTATTTTTCTACCTATCTTTGTGACATTAGCAAAGTTAACAAACATACATTCTGCCTCTTCATCCAAAGTCATTGATATAGATTTTAGAGTGAGAGTTTTCCAGCACAGAAAGAAGCCCCTTGACCTATTGTGCTTGTGCTGGCCATCAAGCACTTACTTACCCATTCTCATCCCATTGGTCCGGAGACTTGTACGCTGTGGCGTTTCAAGTGTTTGTCTAACTACTTCTTAAATGTTACGAGGATTCCTGCCTTTTCCCACTCTTTAAGGCTGTGAGTTCCGGATTCCCAGCAGCCTCTGGGTGAAAATGGTTTCCCTCAAATCCCCACAAAATCTCCTGCCCCTTAACTTAAATCTCTGCCCTCTGGTTACTGGTCTACTAAGGGGAAAACTTCTTCCTATCTGTGCCCTGCACAATTTTATATATAAGAACATAAGAACATAAGAAATAGGAGCAGGAGTAGACCATCTAGCCTTTCGAGCCTGCCCCGTCATTCAATAAGATCATGGCTGATCTGTCGCTGCTCAGTTCCACATTCCCGCCCTCTCCCTATAACCCTTAATCCCTTCTCTTATCAAAAACCCATCAACCCGCATCTTAAAAATATTTAGCGAGGTAGCCTCCACCACTTCAACGGGCAGAGAATTCCAGAGATTCACCACCCTTTGAGTGAAGAAGTTCCTCCTCAACTCCGTTCTAAACCGTCCCCCTTTTATCTTGAGGCTGTGCCCCCTAGTCCTATTGTCTTTTTTGAGCGGGAAGAGTCTCTCCACCTCTATCCTATCCATCCCATTCATCATCTTATACGTCTCAATGAGATCTCCCCTCATTCTTCTAAACTCTAACGAGTACAAGCCTAGTTTATACACCTTAATCAGGGCAAAGAAACATAGAAACAGAACAGATAGAAGTGGGAGGGGGCCATTTGACCCTTCGAGCTTGCTCCTCCATTCATTACCTTTATGGCTGATCGTCTAACTCAATCCTGCTTTTTCCCCATAACCGTTGAACCCATTCGCCCTAAGTGCTATATCCAGCTGCCTCTTGAATACATTCACTGTTTTGGCATCAACTACTTCCTGTGGTAATGAATTCCACAGGCTCACCACTCTTTGGGTGAAGAAATCTCTCTTCACCTGCATCCTAAATGGTCTACCCTGAAACCTCAGACTGTAACCCCTGGTTTTGGATTCCCTCACCATCAGGAACATCCTTCCTGAATCTACCCTGTTCAGTCCTGTTAGAATTTTATAAGTCTCTGTGAGATTCCCCCCTCATTTGGCTGAACTCCAGCAAAATCAATTCTAACCTAGTCAATCTCTCCTCATACATCAGTCCCACCATCCCCTGAATCAGCCTGGTAAACCTTCGCTGCACTCCCTTGACAGAAAGAACATCCTTCCTCAAAAAAGGGGACCAAAACTGCAGACAATATTCTACGTGCATCCTCACCTAGGCCCTGTGTATTTGCAACAACGCATCCCTGTTTCCATACTCAGCCTCTCACAGTGAAGGTCAACATACCATTTGCCTTCTTCACCGCCTGCTGTACCTGCATGCTTACCTTCAATGATTGGTGCACAAGGACACCGAGGTCTCGCTGCACACTCCCCTCTCCTAACTTACAGCCATTCAGGTAACAATCTGCCTTCTTGTTTTGCTTTCAAAGTGAATAACTTCACATTTATCCATTGATTAGCTCTTTCAAGGCTGTGGTTACCCCCTCAGCATTCTCTGCTGTAAGGAAAACAACCCAGCCTAACCAACCTCTCTTGATAGCTGAAACGCTCCAGCCCAGGTACCATCCTGGTGAATCTCCTCTGCACCTCTCCAGTGTACTCATGTCCTTCCTGACGGCGGCGCGGGCTCGTTGGGCCGAAGGGCCTGTTTCCCGTGCTGTTTTGTTCTTTGTTCTTTGTTCTTTGTCCTATAGAGTGGCACCAGAATTGCACACAGTACTCTAGCTGTGACCTAACCAGTTGTGTTTTATACAGCTCCATTATAACATCCCTGCTCTTATATTCCATACCTCATCTAATAAAGGCAAGTATGTCATATGCCTTCTTAACAACCTTATTTACCTGTCCTGCACACACAACATTCACACTCCTGAATTCAGTGCACACAAGTGTTCACACTCCCAAATTCAATGTACGCACAGTGGACCCGACCGAACCGGACCCGACTGACCCAGACCCGACTGACCGATTGATCTGGACCCGACTGACTGACTGACCCAGACCCGACTGACTGACTGACCCAGACCCGACTGACCGATTGATCTGGACCCGACTGACTGACTGACCTGGACCCGACTGACCGATTGATCTGGACCCGACTGACTGACTGACCTGGACCCGACTGACCGATTGATCTGGACCCGACTGACTGACTGACCTGGACCCGACTGACTGACTGACCTGGACCCGACTGACTGACTGACCTGGACCCGACTGACTGACTGACCTGGACCCGACTGACTGACTGACCCAGACCTGACTGACTGACTGACCTGGACCCGACTGACTGACTGACCCAGACCTGACTGACTGACTGACCTGGACCCGACTGACTGACTGACCTGGACCCGACTGACTGACTGACCTGGACCCGACTGACCGATTGATCTGGACCCGACTGACTGACTGACCTGGACCCGACTGACTGACTGATCTGGACCCGACTGACCGATTGATCTGGACCCGACTGACTGACTGACCCAGACCCGACTGACTGACTGACCTGGACCTGACTGACCGATTGATCTGGACCCGACTGACTGACTGACCTGGACCCGACTGACCGATTGATCTGGACCCGACTGACTGACTGACCTGGACCCGACTGACCGATTGATCTGGACCCGACTGACTGACTGACCTGGACCCGACTGACTGACTGACCTGGACCCGACTGACTGACTGACCTGGACCCGACTGACTGACTGACCTGGACCCGACTGACTGACTGACCCAGACCTGACTGACTGACTGACCTGGACCCGACTGACTGACTGACCCAGACCTGACTGACTGACTGACCTGGACCCGACTGACTGACTGACCTGGACCCGACTGACTGACTGACCTGGACCCGACTGACCGATTGATCTGGACCCGACTGACTGACTGACCTGGACCCGACTGACCGATTGATCTGGACCCGACTGACTGACTGACCCAGACCCGACTGACTGACTGACCCAGACCCGACTGACCGATTGATCTGGACCCGACTGACTGACTGACCCAGACCCGACTGACTGACTGACCTGGACCTGACTGACCGATTGATCTGGACCCGACTGACTGACTGACCTGGACCCGACTGACCGATTGATCTGGACCCGACTGACTGACTGACTGACCTGGACCCGACTGACTGACTGACCTGGACCCGACTGACCGATTGATCTGGACCCGACTGACTGACTGACCTGGACCCGACTGACTGACTGACCCAGACCCGACTGACCGATTGATCTGGACCCGACTGACTGACTAACCTGGACCCGACTGACTGACTGACCTGGACCCGACTGACCGATTGATCTGGACCCGACTGACTGACTGACCTGGACCCGACTGACCGATTGATCTGGACCCGACTGACTGACTGACCTGGACCCGACTGACTGACTGACCTGGACCCGACTGACCGATTGATCTGGACCCGACTGACTGACTGACCCAGACCTGACTGACCGATTGATCTGGACCCGACTGACTGACTGACCTGGACCCGACTGACTGACTGACCTGGACCCGACTGACCGATTGATCTGGACCCAACTGACTGACTGACCTGGACCCGACCAACCTGGATGTGTACACAGTGTTCGCACTTCCAAATTCACACTCCCAAATTTAGTGTACTTGCAACATTTGCTTCTTGAATTCAGTGTACACAGCATTCACGCTCCCAAATTCAGTGTACACACAGCATTTACACTCCCAAATTCAGTGTACACACAGCATTTACACTCCCAAATTCAGTGTACACACAGCATTTACACTCCCAAATTCAGTGTACACACAGCATTTACACTCCCAAATTCAGTGTACACACAGCATTTACACTCCCAAATTCAGTGTACACACAGCATTTACACTCCCAAATTCAGTGTACACAGCATTTACACTCCCAAATTCAGTGTACACACAGCATTTACACTCCCAAATTCAGTGTACACACAGCATTTACACTCCCAAATTCAGCGTACACATAGCATTTACACTCCCAAATTCAGTGTACACACAGCATTTACACTCCCAAATTCAGTGTACACACAGCATTTACACTCCCAAATTCAGTGTACACACAGCATTTACACTCCCAAATTCAGCGTACACATAGCATTTACACTCCCAAATTCAGTGTACACACAGCATTTACACTCCCAAATTCAGTGTACACACAGCATTTATGCTCCCAAATTCTGTGTACACACAGCGTTCACAGAGTTCACCCAGGCATGAGCAGCTAGACATGGCTGTTAAACTTGAAATTCCCAAGTTATTACCATGTCCTAATTTTAAATCATTGTGACATTGTTTTCCCAAAACTTACACAATTTGTCAGAGGTCCAGATGTTGTTTTATTAATTTTCCTGCTGCTTACTCAATGGATAAGTATTGTCTCTGTCATATTGTGCTCAGATCAGAGACACTTGCTGTTTTGGCTGCAGACCAGATTGATTTGTGTGAATCTATAGAGCTGATGTGTTCACAGAGCTCTCTCAGTGTTGTGGCAGGACCCAGCTCTGTCAGGACTGAGCCATGTTGTGATGGGTTGTGAACTGGGCAATGTTGATCTTGACTCTGAGTGGAAGATGGAGAGCTGGCCGGAAACTGGTCCCAAATGTTGGACCACACATAATGAAAAATATCAATTGTAATTCCACCAGCAAGGTTTCTAGGCAGCAGAGGAATGACAGGGATTAGCATCTGGCAGCAGGATGCGTGCAGACATGATCTGGTAAAAGGGATCTTGGGTGGTCTCCCCAACCAAATCATCTTTGATTCTGAGACTGCTCATGGTCTGCAGTAAATTCCAGCAAACACTCACCTCAACTCACATCACCTTGCCTCACCTTCACTCGCCTCACTCACTCATATTCCCAACCGAGTGAACTTACTGGACACACGCGGTCAAATGGACCCAGACCCGACTGACCCGGACCAGTCTGACCCGGACCCGACTGACCCAGACCCGACCGACCCGGACCCGACTGACCCGGACCCGACCGACCCGGACCCGACCGACCCGGACCCGACCGACCCGGACCCGACTGACCCAGACCCGAACGACCCGGACCAGACTGACCCAGGCCCGACTGACCCGGACCCGACCGACCCGGACCCGACTGACCCAGGCCCGACTGACCCAGACCCGAACGACCCGGACCAGACTGACCCAGGCCCGACTGACCCAGACCCGAACGACCCGGACCAGACTGACCCAGGCCCGACTGACCCAGACCCGAACGACCCGGACCCGACCGACCCGGACCCGAACGACCCGGACCCGACCGACTTGGACCCGAATGACCCGGACCAGACTGACCCGGACCCGACCGACCCGGACCCGACTGACCCGGACCCGACTGACCCGGACCCGACCGACCCGAATCCGACTGACCCGGACCCGACCGACCCGGACCCGACTGACCCGGACCCGACTGACCCGGACCCGACTGACCCGAATCCGACTGACCCGGACCCGACGGACCCGGACCCGACTGACCCGGACCCGACGGACCCGGACCCGACCGACCCGGACCCGACCGACCAGGACCCGACTGACCCGGACCCGACTGACCCGGACCCGACGGACCCGGACCCGACTGACCCGGACCCGACTGACCCGGACCCGACGGACCCGGACCCGACTGACCCGGACCCGACTGACCTGGACCCGACCGACCCGGACCCGACCGACCCGGACCCGACTGACCCGGACCCGACCGACCCGGACCCGACCGACCCGGACCCGACTGACCCGGACCCGACTGACCCGGACACGACCGACCCGGACCCGACCGACCCGGACCCGACCGACCCGGACCCGACTGACCCGGACCCGACCGACCCGGACCCGACTGACCCGGACCCGACTGACCCGGACCCGACCGACCCGGACCCGACTGACCCGGACCCGACCGACCCGGACCCGACTGACCCGGACCCGACCGACCCGGACCCGACCGACCCGGACCCGACCGACCCGGACCCGATTGACCCGGACCCGAGCGACCCGGACCCGACCGACCCGGACCCGACTGACCCGGACCCGACCGACCCGGACCCGACTGACCCGGACCCGACCGTCCCGGACCCGACCGACCCGGACCCGACCGACCCGGACCCGACCGACCCGGACCCGACCGACCCGGACCCGACCGACCCGGACCCGACTGACCCGGACCCGACCGACCCGGACCCGACTGACCCGGACCCGACCGACCCGGACCCGACTGACCCGGACCCGACCGACCCGGACCCGACCGACCCGGACCCGACCGACCCGGACCCGACTGACCCGGACCCGACTGACCCGGACCCGACCGACCCGGACACGACCGACCAGGACCCGACCGACCAGGACCCGACCGACCCGGACCCGACCGACCCGGACCCGACCGACCCGGACCCGACTGAGCCGGACCCGACCGACCCGGACCCGACCGACCCGGACCCGACCGACCCGGACCCGACCGACCCGGACCCGACCGACCCGGACCCGACCGACCCGGACCCGAACGACCCGGGCCCGACTGACCCGGACCTGACCGACCCAGACCCGACCGACCCGGACCCGACCGACCCGGACCCGACTCACCCGGAACCGACCGACCCGGACCCGACCGACCCGGACCTGACTGACCCGGACCCGACCGACCCGGACCTGACTGACCCGGACCCGACTGACCCGGACCCGACTGACCCGGACCTGACTGACCCGGACCCGAGTGACCCGGACCCGACCGACACGGACAAGACCGACCCGGACCCGACCGACCCGGACCCGACCGACCCGGACCCGACTGACCCGGACCCGACTGACCCGGACCCGACTGACCCGGACCCGACTGACCCGGACCCGACCGACCCGGAACCGACCGACCCGGACCCGAGTGACCCGGACCCGACCGACCCGGACCCGACTGACCCGGACCCGACCGACCCGGACCCGACCGACCCGGACCCGACTGACCCGGACCCGACCGACCCGGACCCGACTGACCCGGACCCGCCTGACCCGGACCCGACCGACCCGGACCCGATTGACCCGGACCCGACTGATCCGGACCCGACTGACCCGGACCCGACTGACCCGGACCCGACTGACCCGGACCCGACTGACCCGTACCCGATTGACCCGGACCCGACTGACCCGGACCCGACTGACCCATACCATACTGACCCGGACCCGACTGACCCGGACCCGACTGACCCGGACCCGACTGACCCGGACCCGACCGACCCGGACCCGACTGACCCGGACCCGACCGACCCGGACCGTACTGACCCAGACCCGACCGACCCGGACCCGACTGACCCGGACCCGACTGACCCAGACCCGACCGACCCGGACCCGACTGACCCGGACCCGACTGACCCGGACCCGACCGACCCGGACCGTACTGACCCGGACCCGACTGACCCGGACCCGAGCGACCCGGACCCGACTGACCCGGACCCGACTGACCCGGACCCGAGCGACCCGGACCCGACTGACCCGGACCCGACCGACCCGGACCCGACCGACCCGGACCCGACTGACCCGGACCCGACTGACCCGGACCCGAGCGACCCGGACCCGACTGACCCGGACCCGACCGACCCGGACCCGACCGACCCGGACCCGACCGACCCGGACCCGAGCGACCCGGACCCGACCGACCCGGACCCGACTGACCCGGACCCGACTGACCCGAATCCGACTGACCCGGACCCGACCGACCCGGACCCGACTGACCCGGACCCGACCGACCCGGACCCGACTGACCCGGACCCGACTGACCCGGACCCGACCGACCCGGACCCGATTGACCCGGACCCGACTGACCCGGACCCGACTGATCCGGACCCGACTGATCCGGACCCGACTGACCCGGACCCGACTGACCCGGACCCGACTGACCCGGACCCGACTGACCCGTACCCGATTCACCCGGACCCGACTGACCCGGACCCGACTGACCCGTACCATACTGACCCGGACCCGACTGACCCGGACCCGACTGACCCGGACCACACTGACCCGGACCCGACTGACCCGGACCCGACCGACCCGGACCCGACTGACCCGGACCCGACCGACCCGGACCGTACTGACCCAGACCCGACCGACCCGGACCCGACTGACCCGGACCCGACTGACCCGGACCCGACTGACCCAGACCCGACCGACCCGGACCCGACTGACCCGGACCCGACTGACCCGGACCCGACCGACCCGGACCGTACTGACCCAGACCCGACTGTCCCGGACCCGACCGACCTGGACCCGACCGACCCGGACCCGACCGACCCGGACCCGACTGACCCGGACCCGACTGACCCGGACCCGACTGACCCGGACCCGACCGACCCGGACCCGACTGACCCGGACCCGTCCGACCCGGACCCGACTGACCCGGACCCGACTGACCCGGACCCGAGCGACCCGGACCCGACTGACCCGGACCGTACTGACCCGGACCCGACTGACCCGGACCCGACCGACCCGGACCCGACTGACCCGGACCCGACTGACCCGGACCCGAGCGACCCGGACCCGACTGACCCGGACCGTACTGACCCGGACCCGACTGACCCGGACCGTACTGACCCGGACCCGACTGACCCGGACCGTACTGACCCGGACCCGACTGACCCGGACCCGACCAACCCGGACCCGACTGACCCGGACCGTACTGACCCTGTCCAAATTGAGGCGAAAGGAATTATCAGAAAGTTCAGGATGCGTAAAGAGTTAAATTTCTATTCACAACCTCAAACTTTCCAAAGATTTTCACAGCCACAAAATAGAATAAAGACCAACACAGCACGGGAAACATGTCCTTCGGCCCAACGAGCCCGCACCGCCATTTTAAGATTGTGAGTTCCCTCTCCACCCATGACCTTTGTCTACGCCTATGGCTCTCCACATTGGAAACTAGATTGAGGGGAGACTAATTTAGGGACAATTTGTTACACCAATCAGCCTAAGAGCACGTTTTTGGGATGTGGGAGGAAACCGGAGCACCCGGAGAAAACCCACGCAGGCACGGGGAGAATGTGTAAACTCCCACAGACACTGGCCCAAATCCATGTGTCTGCACAGCAATCAGTGATAGTCACTGAGCTGTCGTGTTGCCCAGTATCTGGTCCAGTTTAAGCACACACTAACGACATGAAGCACTAGGCTACTCTCGAACAACCAAGAGCAGCCTCAGTACGACGCACTGCGTGTTTGCCCCTTGTTGGACAACAAGGCGGACCGAAGCACCTGTGGATTAAAAGAGAAAAACATCAATAACATACACATCTTATAACATTCAAGGGAATCCCCAGAAGCTCAAAAGTAAAACAAGTGAGCCAGAAAATATGTTGGAAGGTCCATAGGAATCAATTGATTCCCAGGGACATCCCAAGGCTCTTGATCCTTACTTAAAACAGTCTCCTATATCCCTCCATCTCCATCCCGCTCATATGCCTATCTAAGTATCCCTTAAACAACTCCAGAGTACCTGTCTCCATACCCCCACAAACCTCTGTGTGAAAAACCTCCCTCTAACATCCGAATTAAACCTCGCCCCCCCCCCTCACCCAAAGCCCGTGGCCCCTTGTAATACTTGTTTCCAATCTAGGAAAAAGCTTACCACTCTTTACTCTATCTATTCCCTTCATAATCTTATACACCGCTAAGGAGAACAGCCCCAATTTACTCAATCTTTCCTCATAACCCAGTCCTTCCATACCAGGCAGCATCCTGGTAAACCTCCCCTGCACTCTCTCCACGGTCTCCACAAATACTTCTTGTCAGGCACACGGCAGGTAAGCATTGCACAGTAGGATCCCACAAACGGCAATGTGTTAACTGATCAACAAACCGTTTTTTTGAGGTGTTGTTTGAGAAATACGTGTTGCCTCAGGCCTCCGAGGAGAACTCCCTGCTCCTCCTTACAGAGTGCCATGAATGAGCGCGTGGAGGAGACTTTATGCCTCATCCACAAAGAGCATCTCCAACGCTGCAGCCCTCTCTCAGTATAGGAAGCTGCTCACACTGCTGCCTTGCAGACAGTTTGGACATGCTTTTCTTCATGTTTCACAACTGTATGGACATACTTCACTTCTTGATGGACATGCTTCACAACTGCACACACACTGGGCTGTGTGTAAGAGCACCCTGCAGTCAGTTTGCCCGTTAACACACTGTGCCAGACACCACACTGGCCTTCTGTTCCATTCAACTTCCCTCCTGAACCTCTCTGTATCTCCAGCACCCTCTACATCTTTAACAATCTCCTTAAAACCCACCTCTTTGCCAATGTTTATGGTCCCCCCTCTTCCTTTGGTTCAGAGATGTACATCCTGTAAAATACATTGCAATTTTCATCTCTAGTAGAATTCTGGATTAATGTAATTTATTGGACAATTACAATCCAGACATTCTCCAGTAGTAAAAATGGAATTATATTCTCTGTCCTGGGAGTCTGAAGCAGGAACATAAGAACATAAGAAATAGGAGCAGGAGTAGGCCATCTAGCCCTTCGAGCCTGCCCCGCCATTCAATAAGATCATGGCTGATCTGTCGTGGCTCAGTTCCACTTTCCCGCCCTCTCCCCATAACCCTTAATCCCCTCTCATCAAAAACCCATCAACCCGTGTCTTAAAAATATTTAGCGAGGCAGCCTCCACCACCTCAATGGGCAGAGAATTCCAGAGATTCACCACCCTTTGAGTGAAGAAGTTCCTCCTCAACTCCGTTCTAAACCGCCCCCCCTTTATGTTGAGGCTGTTCCCCCTAGTCCTACTATCCTTTCTGAGCGGGAAAAGTCTCTCCACCTCTATCCTATCCATCCCATTCATCATCTTATATGTCTCAATGAGATCTCCCCTCATTCTTCTAAACTCCAACGAGTACAAGCCTAGTTTATTCAGCCTCTCCTCATAGCTCAACCCCCTCAACTCCGGCATCAGCCTAGTAAACCTCCTCTGCACTCCCTCCAAGGTCAAAATATCCTTGCGTAAGTACGGTGCCCAAAACTGCACACAGTACTCCAGCTACGGCCTCACCAATGCCCTATACAGTCGCAGCAAGACCTCCCTACTTTTATATTCAATCCCCTTCGCTATGAAGGCCAGCATCCCATTCGCCTTCCTGACCACCTGCTGCACCTGCAAGCTGGGTTTTTGCGACTCATGCACAAGGACCCCGAGGTCCCTCTGCACCGTCGCCTGCTGCAGTTTTTCGCCACATAAGTAATAATCCTCCCTACCATTATTCCTACCAAAGTGGACCACCTCGCACTTGCCAACATTAAATTCCATTTGCCATTTCCTGGCCCATTCGCCCAGCCTATCTAGATCCTTCTGTGGACTCTCCACACCCTCCGCACAATTTGCCATTCCACCAATCTTGGTGTTATCAGCAAATTTCGACACCCTGCATTCGGTTCCCTCTTCCAGATCATCTATATAAATGGTAAATAGCTGAGGCCCCAGCACCGACCCCTGGGGCACTCCACTAGTCACCAACCGCCAATCCGAATAGCACCCATTGACCCCCACTCTCTAACTTGCAATTATTCCTGGCTTGTAGTGCTATTGTAGGCTGAGGGTCAAGAATTTGGGGTGGACAGCGGGGGAGGGGATCTTACTCTTGGATGGAGACTGCAGTCAGGTTACTGTTGGGTCATGTTAGGTTGAGGTGGGTTAATCCCATCAGGCCTTTCAGTCCTGAGTATAGTACAAGCTGTGAATTCTAACACTGAGTCTCCTGCCAAGCAAGATGGCCACCAGTACCTGCCTGCCCATTGGTTCCCATTGATCTTAAATAGGCCAAACTTGGCATTTTGCAAATGTTGGCACGACCATTCACTGACTGCTGACCCTTACCATCTGCTACCTTCCCCAGAACTTCAGCCAGGCAGAGAGAGAGCCTCTGGCCATTGACACCCACACCTGTAGCTCATAGCGGCCCCTCACCTGTTCTCTGAGTGTCAGCAGTGCAGACGTTCCACCTCGGAGTGTGTGGTGACCGGATTGCACCCAGGGCCAGTGATAACTCGGAACTTTATCCTGCTCCGAAGAAACAAAATGTTCAAGAAGGGGAATAGAGACCATCCTGGGAATTATAGACCAGTGACCCTTACTTCGGTTGTGGGCAAAGTTTTGGAAAGAATTTTAAGGATAGGATTTATAATCATCTCAAGGGAAACAAATTGATTAGGGATAGTCAACATGGTTTTGTGAAGGGTAGGTCGTGCCTCACAAACCTTATCGAGTTTTTTGAAAAGGTGACCAAAGATGTGGATAAGGGTAAGGCAGTTGATGTGGTGTATATGGATTTTAGCAAAGCGTTCAAAAAGGTTCCCCATGGTAGGCTATTGCAGAAAATGCAGATGCATGGGATTGAGGGTGATTTGGCAGTTTGGATCAGGAATTGGCTCGCTGATAGAAGACAGAGGGTGGTGGTTGATGGGAAATACTCAACCTGGAGTTCAGTTACAAGTGGTGTACCTCAAGGGATCTGCTTTGGGGCCACTGCTGTTTGTCATTTTTATAAATGACCTAGATGAGGATGTAGAAGGATGGATTAGTAAGTTTGCTGATGACACCAAAGTCGGAGGAGTTGTAGACAGTGAGGATGGATGTTACAGTTTGCAGAGGGACATAGATAATCTGCAGAGCTGGGCCGAGAGGTGGCAGATGGAGTTTAATATGGAAAAGTGTGAGGTGATTCACTTTGGTAAGAGTAACAGGAGTACAGAATATAGGTCTAATGGAAGGACTCTTAGTAGTGTTGATGAGCAGAAAGATCTCGGTGTACATGTGCATAGCTCCCTGAAAGTTGGCATCCAGGTTGATAAGGTTGTTAAGAAGGCAAATGGTGTGTTAGCTTTTATTGGTAGAGGGATTGAATTTCGGAGCTGTGAGGTCATGTTGCAACTGTACAAAACTCTGGTGTGGCTGCACTTGGAGTATTGCGTACAGTTCTGGTCGCTGCATTATAAGAAAGATGTGGAGGCATTGGAAAGGGTGCAGAGGAGGTTTACCAGGATGTTGCCTGGTATGGTGGGAAGGTCTTATGAGGAAAGGCTGAGGGACTTGAGGTTATTTTCATTGGAGAGAAGGAGGTTACGAGGTGACCTAATTGAGGCATACAAGATGATCAAAGGATTGGATAGCGTGGACAGTGAGAGCCTTTTTCCTCGGATGGTGATGGCTAACACAAGGGGACATAGCTTTAAATTAAGGGGTGGTAATTATAGGATGGATGTCAGAGGTAGGTTCTTTACTCAGAGGGTAGTAAGGGCGTGGAATGCTCTGCCTGCAGCAGTTGTGGACTCACCAACTTTAAGGGTATTCAAATGGTCAGTGGATAGGCGTATGGATAACATTGGAATAGTTTAGGTTAGAGGGTCATTAGATTGGTTCCACTGGTCGGCGCAACATCGAGGGCCGAAGGGCCTGTACTGCGCTGTAATGTTCTATGTTCTAGAGCGTGTACTAATCTCTCTGAGGCCGGACTTCCCTCACCAGCACCGTTCATTTACACCGTGCACAAATAAGGTACCGTTTCTGTGGCTTTAGTGTTCAGGCCAAGCCCCGGAGTCCTTTGACTGCCAGCCTAAATGGAGCCAGCTGGTTTGAAACCTCTTGCTGCTCCATCCCTATTGGGGCAGTCTCCACTTGGTCAGTAGGGGAGCTCACACCCTATGAGGCCCATGGGGAAAGCTATTGGCAATCCCCCGTGGTCATTATCACAGAAACATAGAGAGCGAGTAATGGAAAATTGCAGCCACTCAATGACATTGCAGAACCAAATTACTGACAGTCACTTTTTGATATTTGAGTCATTAAACATTCATAGAACATAGAACAATACAGCACAAACAGGCCCTTCGGCCCACTAGTTGCGCCGATCACTTCTATACCTACTAAGCCATAGACCTGTCTATAACCCCCAATCCCATTAGATCCCATATACCCATCCAGAAGTCTTTTAAAAGACCCCAGCGAGTTCGCCTCCATCACCACCGACGGCAGCCGATTCCACTCACTCACCACCCTCTGAGTGAAAAACTTACCCCTAACATCTCCTCTGTTCCTGAAAGTAAATTAACTGGGTTGATGTTTCACATTGCCCCCATTAAGGTGGCAGATATCACACCCACACCCACCATCAGCACACAACTGCACACACATGATGTTGGCAGCAAACACAGCCTGATTTTTGCGGTGTAACATGGTAGTCAGACACTATGTGGGTATGCCGGCGTTGGACTGGCGTAAACACAGTAAAAAGTCTGACAACACCAGGTTTTAGTCCAACCTATTTATTTGATAATATTCTCACAAGCTTTCGAGGAGACTGCCTCTTCGTCAGGTGAATGGAGAGTTCTGGCCTCAGACAGAGCATATAAAGCACAGACACTTTAGAGATTACTGATTAGAATGCGAATCCTTGCATCTAACCTGCTGTTCAAGTCCTAATGTGGCTGACAATGTGAGTGGAAGGAGCACTGATCACAGGTTACAGAGATGTGTATTGTCTCCAGACAGTACAGTAAGTGAGGATCTTGGGTTCATGTCGCACTATCTGTAACCTCCGTGACTTGCCTGGGTTTGCAAAACCTCACTTACTGTACTGTCTGGCGACCATACACATCTCTTTAACCTGTGATCAGTGCTCCTTCCACTCACATTATCAGCCACTTTAAGACTTGAACAGCAGGTTAGGTGTAAGGATTCGCATTCTAATTAGTAATCTCTAAACTGTCTGTGCTTTATATGCTTTGTCTGAGGCCAGAACTCTCCATTCACCTGACGAAGAGGCAGTCCCCTCGAAAGCTTGTGAGGATATTATCAAATAAATGAGTCAGACACTAGCCAGGATTCTCTGATTGCACCCATGGCTGGGATTTTCCGACCTCGCTCGGGGTTGGGATTTTCCGACCTCGCTCGGGGTTGGGATTCTCCGACCTCGCTCGGGGTTGGGATTCTCCGATATCGCTCGGGGCTGAGATTCTCCGACCTCGCTCGGGGCTGGGATTCTCAGGTCCTGCTACAGTGAATGGATATCTGGGCTGAGAGGTGGCGGATGGAGTTTAATGTGGAGAAGTGTGAGGTAATTCATTTCAGTAGGAATAACAGATGTGTTGAGTATAGGGCTAACGGGAGGACTTTGAATAGTGTGGAGGAGCAGAGGGATCTAGGTGTATGTGTACATAGATCCCTGAAAGTTGGGAATCAAGTAGATAAGGTTGTTAAGAAGGCATACGGAGTCTTGGCGTTTATTGGTAGGGGGATTGAATTTAGGAGTCGCAGCGTCATGATGCAACTGTACACATCTCTGGTGCGGCCGCACTTGGAGTTTTGTGTGCAGTTCTGGTCCCCACATTACAGGAAGGATGTAGAGGCTTTGGAGAGGGTACAGAGGAGGTTTACCAGGATGTTGCCTGGTATGGAGGGGAGATCCTATGAGGAGAGATTGAGAGATTTGGGGTTGTTTTCGCTGGAAAGAAGGCGGCTAAGAGGGGATCTCATTGAAACATATAAGATGATTAGAGGTTTAGACAGGGTAGATAGTGATAGCCTTTTTCCTAGGATGGAGAAAGCTAGCACGAGAGGGCACGATTTTAAATTAAGGGGGGGTAGTTATAGGACAGATGTCAGGGGTAGGATCTTTACCCAGAGGGTGGTGAGGGACTGGAATGCCCTGCCAGCTGCAGTTGTAAATGCACCTAGTTTGGGGGCGTTTAAGAGATCTGTGGATAGGTTTATGGATGAAAAGGGATTGGTTTAGGCTAGTGGGTCATTGTTTTGTAACTGGTTGGCGCAACATCGTGGGCCGAAGGGCCTGTTCTGCGCTGTAATGTTCTATGTTCTATGAGTGCCAAATTCTCCATTCTGGCTTGCAGTGGCGGTGGGGTGAACAGCGTCAGGGAATCCTGGCCACTATCTTCTTCAAAACTGACAGGACTGTGAAGTCGATACAGCAATAACTTGCAGAAGGGTGTTGAATAAATACTTAAAAATATAAAAATTGCAAGTCCACAGGGAACAAGCAGGGCAGGTGGAACGAGTGGGTATCTCTTTCAAAGGGCTGGCAGAGGCATGATGGGCCAAATGGTCTCCTGTTCTGCATTCTTTGTATTCTTTGCTACCATCCTCATGTACCTCTCTGTGTGACTATAGCAGTTTCTAGCTGCGGACAGCAGCAGCTTCGAGAGGTGCTGATAATCCTCTCCTGAAGGAGAGCATATCTATTTGTATTTAAAATGTTCATTGAAATGCTACACAAGGAGACAGCAGGGCAGGAATATCTCCAAATCTCCTCCAGAGATCAGAGGAGTGTAATTTCCATGTGTCTCCAGGAGGGGCCCTCCCGATTAGTCCACACAGAAAACCCTCCAATGAACTTACCTGGCCCGAATCCTGGCTCTCCACGTGGATCTAAAAGGTTCGGCCTGCAGTGGGTGAAAGCCTTAACACCGGTGAGGTCAGCAGATTCAATCCCAGAGTGCCAGGGCCCTGATTATATCCTCAGCGTCCAATCAGCATTCTTAAACAAAGCTCTGATGATAGGTCATCATCCTGTAACATTAACTCTGTTTCTCTCTCCACAGATGCTGCCAGACCTGCTGAATTTTTTCCAATATTTCCTGTTTTTATTTCAGATTTCCTGTATTTGTATAATTTTGGTTTTTTTATTATTAATGAAGAATTCACTGACTCAGAGCAGTGTAATGTGTGTTCTTTAGATGTCCCAATGAGATCTTGAGGCTTGTATATTTAAACATGAACTGCTAGTTGTTAGTACAAAGAACTAAGAACAAAGAACAAGCAAAAAAGAACAATACAGCACAGGAAGCTCCTCCAAGCCTGCGCCGCTCATTGGTCCAACTAGACCCTCCATTCTCAGTCTGTTTGTGTGGCTATCCAGATAAGTCTTACATGATCCCAGTGTGACTGCCTCCACCACCCTGCTTGGCAGTGCATTCCAGGCCCCCACCACCCTCTGTGTAAAATACGTCCCTCTGATATCTGAGTTAAACTTCGCCCCCTTCACCTTGAACCTGTGACCCCTCGTGATCGTCACCGCCGACCTGGGAAAAAGCTTCCCACTGTTCACCCTATCTATGCCCTTCATAATTTTATACACCTCTATTAGGTCTCCCCTCATTCTCTGTCTTTCCAGGGAGAACAAACTCAGTTTACTCAATCTCTCCTCATAGCTAAGACCCTCCACACCAGGCAACATTTCTGCACTCTCTCTAAAGCCTCCATGTCCTTCTGGTAGTGTAGCGACCAGAACTGGACGCAGTATTCCAAATGTGGCCTAACCAACTTTCTATATAGCTGTAACATCAGACGCCAATTTTTATACTTTATACCCCGTCCTATAAAGGCAAGCATGCCATATGCCTTCTTCACCACCTTCTCCACCTGTGATGCCACCTTCAAGAATCTGTGGACTTGCACACCCAGGCCTCTCTGTGTCTGTACTCTTGATTCTGCCATTTATTGTAGAGCTCCCCCCTATATTAGTTCTACCAAAATGCATCACTTCACATTTATCTGGATTAAATTCCATCTGCCATTTCTCTACCCAGTTTTGCAGCCTATCTATACCCTGCTATATTCTCAGACAATATTCATCGCTATTCGCAAGTCCAGCCATCTTAGTGTTGTCCGCAAACTTACTGATCACACCAATTACACCTTCTTCCAAATCATTTATATATATTACAAACAGCAGAGGTCCCAATACAGAGCCCTGCGGAACGCCACTAGTCACAGACCTCCAGCTGGAAAAAGACCCTTCCACTGCTACCTTTATTTAACTAATTACAGTACTTAACTATTTATAGTATTTAACTAATTACAGATCCCAGGTTACTTTCATGCATGGAGCTGCTCCTCCATGTAGGAAGGCTTCCAGAATATTCTTTCTGAGTCTATTACCATGTGACTCAATAATACATCAAACCGTGCAGTGCTTTGTTTCAACCCTATGTTAACCCTTGTTCTGCTGAGCATCTTTTACGTTACAATGGCAATCACACAATATCATAATCTTGGCTACCTGCACTCGACCTGATCAGGGTAGAGATTCATAGAAACGTCAAAACTAGAAGCAGGAAGAGGCCATTTGGCTCTTTGAGTCTGGTCCACCATTCACTCTGATCATGGCTGATCATTGAATTCAATATCCTGATATTGAATTCCCTCATATCCCTTGATCCTTTTACCCCCAAGAGGTATATCTAATTTCTTCTTGAAATCAGACAATTTTGGCCTCAACCACTTTCTGTGATAGTGAATTCCACACATTTAACCACCCTCTGGGTGAAGAAATTTCTCCTCACCTCCGTCCTAATGGCTTTACCCCTTATTCTCAAATTATGATCCCTAGTTCTTGACACCGCCACCATTGGGGCATTCTTTCTGAATCTACCCTGTTTAACCCTGTTAGAATTTTCCAAGTTTCTGTGAGATGCCCTCTCATTCTTCTGAACTCCAATGAATACAACTCTAACTGACTCAGTCTCTCCTCATATAACAGACCTGCCAACCCAGGAATCAGCCTGGTAAACCTTTGCTGTGCTGCCTCTATAGCAAGGACATCCTTCCTCAGATAGGGATACCAAAATTTCACACAATACTTCAGGTGTGGCCTCCCCAGTGCCCTATATAATTGCAGCAAAATATCCCTATCTCTATACTCAAATCCTCTCGCCATGAAGGGCAACATACCATTTGCCTTCTTTACTGCCTGTTCTACCTATGTGCTTACTTTCAGTGACTGATGCACGAGGACACCAATATCTCGTTGAGTATCCACCTATCCCAATTTACACACATTTGAGTAATAATCTATCATCCTATTATTACTACCAAGTGGATAATCTCACATTTAACCACATTGTACTGCATCTGCCATACATATGCTCACACATTCAGCCTGTCCAAATCATGCTGAAGCATTTCTTTCTCTTTCTCAAAGCTCAACCTCCCACCCAAATTTGGAAATAATACATTCAGTTCCCTCTTCCAAATCATTAATATCTAATGTGAATAGTTGGGGTCCTAGCACAGATTCCACTAGTCACCGACTGCCAATCAGAAAAAGACCCATTTATGCCAACTCTTTGCTTCCTATCAGCTAACCAGCTTTCTATCCATCTCAAGACATTACCTGCAGTCCCATGTGCTTTAACTTTACATAGTAGTCTGTTATGTGAGACCTTGTTGAAAGCTTTCTGAAAGTCTAAATAAACGAGTCACATTCACGAGTTTTCCTTGGTCAATTCTATAAGTTACATCCTCAAAGTATTCCAATAGATTTGTCATGCACGATTTCCCTTTTGTAAACCATGCTGACTTTGTCTGATTATACCAGGGCCTTCCAAATGCCGAGTTATGAAATCCTTGATAATGGACTCTAGTAACTTTCCCTGTACTGACATCAGTGTCACTAGTCTCCCTGTTTTCTCTCTAGTTTCCTTTTTGAATAGTGGACTTACATTAGCTATCCTCCAGTCCATAGGAACCAGTCCAGAGCCCAAAGAATTTTGAAAAATGATCATCAATGAAACTTCTATTTCCAGGGCCACTTCCTTAAGTACTCTGGGATGAAGATTATCAGGCCTGGAAATTTATCCACCTTCAATCCCATTTATTTTCCCAAAACCATTTCCCTACCAATGCTGATTTCCTTCAGCTCCTCATTAAAACTTATTTCTCTCAGAATTTCTGGTACAGTGTTCATGTCTTCCTTTGTGAAGATTGAAGCAAAGTATGAATTTAATTCCTTGGCCATTTCTTTGTTCTCTTGTTTCAGACCGTAAGGGTCCTACATTCGTTTTTCTCAATCTTTTTCTCTTTACATACCTATAGAAACTTCTGCAGTTAGTTTTATGTTCCCCGCTATCTTACTCTCATACTCTATTTTCCCCTTCTGAATCAATCCTTTGGTCCTCCTTTGCTGAGTTTTAAACTGCTCCCAATCCCTGGACCTATTTCTTTCTCTTGCCAATTTGTATGTTTCTTCCTTGAAGTTGATACTATTCTCTAATTTCCCTTGTAAACCATGGTTTGGCCACAATTCCCTTATCACTCGTGCATCAAATAGGAATAAACAAAGAACAAAGAACAACACAGCACGGGAAACAGGCCCTTTAGCCCGACGAGCCCACGCTGCCATCTTAACAATGTATTTTTCCTACACCTCCCTTGACCCGTGTCTATGCTTATGGTACCCCCATTGGAAACCAGATTCAGGGGACAATAATTTAGGGACAATTTGTTACACCAATCAGCCTAACAGCACATCTTTGGGGTGTGGGAGGAAACCGGAGCACCCGGAGGAAACCCACGCAACCACAGGGAGAACGCCCAAACTCCCACAGACACTGGCCCAAATCCATGTATCTGCGATAGGCCCAAATCCATGTATCTGTGATAGTCACTGAGCTGTTGTGGTGCCCACATCTGGTGAACAACATCTGGAGTTCACAGATTTGTTCTTTAAATGCTTGCCATTGCCTGTCCACTGTCTTCCCTTTCAGTAATGTCTTCCAGTCCATCATGGCCAATTCATGCCTCATACCATCATAGTTACCTTTACTGAGATTTAGGACCCTGGTCTTAGAATCAACAACATCACTCTCTACCTTGACAATGAATTCTACCATATTATGGTCACTCACCTCTCACAACCAGATTGTCAACTAATTCTTTGTCATTGCACAATACCCAATCCAGATGATCTGTTCTCTTGTTGGTTCCTCAACATATTAGTTCAGAAAACCATCCTGTGTACAATCCAGAAATTCCTCCTCTATTGTATTGTGACTAATTTGACTCTTCCAATTCAAATGGATTAAGTCAGCCTATCCCCATTTTAACTGCCCAGCCATGGTTTGATTTACACCGATTGCAGATTGAGACAATTAAAATTGTTTGTTGGTTGGAAACAATTCTGGGAAGTCCCTCTCTCACTGGTCTTCCACATCAATGCTGACAGAAATGCAGAAATACCAGACTGAAGAAGCAATCAGCTGAAGGCAAGACAATTTGTTTTTATTCATTTGTGGGGCGTGGGCACTGTTACATTTAGACATACTAAGTTGTGGAGAATGCAGCCTTATTCCCTGACAGCACAATGATTGTACCAGGACAGGGTTTTTAGTGAGAAAGTAAAGTGGAACACTGACTCCTGGAACACTGAACGCCTGACAGCTCAGTGCCTGTTCCTTCACTTGGTGAATGGAATGAACTTGCTGTTTAGGATACTGGATGTCTGCAACTGCGCCTCCTTCCTTATCCCTCGCGCTGTCAAACCCTTATTTTGGGACAGTTTCTGATTTGTTATTGAATTTGAGATTACTTGGTGCTGTTGTTTGGGAAGCTTGTGCATAGCCAGCAGCATCTGAGAAGCAGGTTGTCAAGATATCGTCCAGCTGAGGAGTAGTGTATGCTCCTATTCTCGTTATGTGAAGTTAGGTGGCCCCAATTTGGGCATGCAACCAATTATTTTTCCTCTCTTAACTTTGATAACTCTCATGAGCAGTATCAGTTTGCTATTCTTAGGAGAATATCCTTGATCTTTAGGTAAACATTCAGTGAAATGTCTAGGATAATGAACAGACAAATAGGGAGTGAATGTTGAAAGTTGTGGATAAGTTGGTGAACAAGCTGCAGTTTTGTCCTGGATGGTGTTCAGCTTTTTTGAGTGTTCTTGCAGCAGCAATTACCCAGGTGAGTGGGGAATTTTATTTTACACTCCTGACTGCGTCTTGTGGATTGTGGCTTTGGGGAGTCAAGATCATCATTCGCTGCAGAATTATCAGTCTCCAGGTTCAACTCCAACAGGGAAGCTCGACATCATCCATTTCAAAGCAGCCCCCCATCAACTACCTGCAACATTCATTCCCTCCACCACTGTCGCACAGCAGCAGCCATGTGTACCATCTACAAGATGCACTGCAGGACATCACCAAGGCACCTTGCAAACCCATGACCACTAACATCTAGAACAATAAGGGCAGCAAAAACATTAGTAGTGGAGGGAGTAAATGTTTAAGGTGGTGATGGGGTAGCAATCAAGCGGGTGTTCTGCTTTTTGAGTGTTGTTGGAGCTACACTCAACCAGGCAAGTGGAGAGCATTCCATCACACTCTTGACTTGTGCCTTGTAGATGGTGACGAGGCTTGGGGAGTTAGAAACTGAATTAACCTCCACAGAATTACAAAGAACAAAGAACAACACAGCACGGGAAACAGGCCCTTCGGCCCAACGAGCCCGCGCCGCCGTCCCATGGTCAGTGACCTATTCATGATTCTAGTCTATGCCTAATGTGTGAGGATCAGGGAGGTCCAATATAGGGACAATTTGTTACCCAATCAATCAGCCTAAAAGCACATTTTGGGATGTGGGAGGAAACCGGAGCACCCGGAGGAAACCCACGCAACCATGGGGAGAACGCGCAAACTCCCACGGACACAGGCCCAAATCCATGTGTCCGCACAGCAACAGAGATAGCCTCTGAGCTGCCATGATGCCCTCGAGATGGTCCAGTTTACGCACACCAACGACATGAAGCAGTAGGCAACTCCCGAAGCAATATCCAAGAGCAGCCCACCACAACCTGCCGCCCGCATGCCCCTTGCTGGACTTAAGTGCCTGTGGATAAAAATTTCATTATTAAAAGACTCTATATCCCTGAGGCTAATACTGACCCCAAGCCTACAATGCTTAGTAAGGCCTGCTATATCCCCCTATATGTAGACCGCTCATGTGGCTGTCCAAGTGACTCTTGAACAACCCTAGCGTGCCTGCTTCCACCACCTTACTCGGCAGTGCATTCCACATCCCCACTACCCTTTGTGTGAAAAACTGCCCTCTAATATTAGTCTTATATCTAGCCCCCCTCACCCTAAGCCCGTGACCCCTCGTTCTATCCATTTCTAATAGCAGAAAAAGCTTATCACCATCTACTCTATCTGTCCCCTTCATAATCTTATAAACCTCTATTAGATCCCCCCTCAGCCGACGTCTCTCAAGGGAAAACAGCCCAAGTGCGTTCAATCTTTCCTCGTAAGACAGCCCTTCCATACCAGGCAACATCCTGGTAAATCTCCTCTGCACTCTCTCCAGGATCTCTACATCCTTCCGGTAGTACGGCGACCAGAACTGGACGCAGTACTCCAGGTGAGGCCTAACCAACGTTCTATACAACTGCAACATCAGACTCCTACTCTTATATTCTATACCCCTTCCTATGAAGGCTAACATGCCATACGCTTTCCTCATCACATTCTGCACCTGCACCGACACCTTCAGGGACTTGTGTACCTGCACCCCCAGGTCTCTCTGCATATCTATAATCTGGATAGTTCTACCTTTTATCATATAACTCCCTTCCACATTATTCTGGCTGTCTGTTCTTTAGCTGTCTGACCTGCTCTTGTAACCATGGTATTTATATGGCTAGTTCAGTTTAGTTTGTGGTCAGTGGTAACCTCCAGGATGTAGATAGTGGGGGATTCAGTGATAGTAATGCCATTGAATGTCAAGGGGAAGTATTTAGATCCTCTTGTAGGAGATGGCCATTGTTTGGCACTTGTGTGGCAAAAGTGTCAATCAGTCTAAATGTAGTTCAGGTCTTAATTGTCCACCACCATTCACAACTAGATGTGGCAGGACTGTGGAGCTTAGATCTGATCCGCTGTTTGTGGGGTCGCTTAGCTCTGTTTATCACTTGCTATTCCCTCTGTACAGACCTCTGTCTCAGTTTCGTCAGTTAGTACTGGTAAAACTGCTGTTCCTAGCCTGTTCTTCCGCAGTCATTAAATCAGGGTTGGTTACCTGGCGTGATGGTAATGGGTCAAGGGCGAGTATGTCAGGCTCTGATGTACAGATTGTGAGTGGATATTACTGAATTGCTGATGGCTCACAGTGCATCCAGGGTGCCTAGTTTGCTGATCCTGGATCTTTCCTGAATCCAAAGCCTATTGGAATGTGATAGAGCCACACAACACGATGGAGAACATCCTCTTTGTGAAGATGGGACCTCACTGCCACAAGGACTGTGTGATGGTCAAGCTTACCAATACTGTCATGGTCAGATGCATCTGCAACAGTGGTGTAGACGAAAGGGTTAATATTAGGATGTTAGTGTAACAATGTTTTAGGCCACATATCTGGGAAGTAAGAGTGATCTGGAAGGAGGAGAAACTCCAACCTATGTTGACACCCAGATGTGTAAATACTTGCTGTAAATGAAGGGTCATGCTTCTGAGAAAGTGTAGACTCAAGCAGCATACTCTGGGAAAACACACAATTCCAAAAATTCCCATCTCAATCCTCAACACACAGTGAAACATGGTGGCAGCGAGTAAAGGACCCAACGAACCTTAAAGAGATACCAACCTGGCAAGGAAAGAGATCTTTGAAAGCAGGACAAAAAAACCTAAAGACTCACCAAAATGTTAGAACATTGTAGAAGCAGCTGAGACACAGACCCAGAGAGCAGGCAGCACAGACCAGAAACAAACAGCACAGACCCAGAGGGCAGACAGCAAAGAACCAGATAACTGACAGCACAAACCCAGGGAGCAGCACTGACCCAGAGAGCAGCACAGACCCAGGGAGCAGCACTGACCCAGAGAGCAGCACTGACCCAGAGAGCAGCACAAACCCAGAGAGTAGCACTGACCCAGGGAGCAGCACAGACCCAGAGAGCAGCACTGACCCAGAGAGCAGCACTGACCCAGAGAGCAGCACTGACCCAGAGAGCAGCACAGACCCAGAGAGCAGCACTGACCCAGGGAGCAGCACTGACCCAGAGAGCAGCACAGACTCAGGGAGCAGCACTGACCCAGAGAGCAGCACAGACCCAGAGAGCAGCACTGACCCAGAGAGCAGCACTGACCCAGAGAGCAGCACAAACCCAGAGAGTAGCACTGACCCAGAGAGCAGCACAGACCCAGAGAGCAGCACTGACCCAGAGAGCAGCACTGACCCAGAGGGCAGCACTGACCCAGAGAGCAGCACTGACCCAGAGGGCAGCACTGACCCAGAGAGCAGCACTGACCCAGAGGGCAGCACTGACCCAGAGAGCAGCACTGACCCAGAGAGCAGCACTGACCCAGATAACTGACAGCACAAACCCAGGGAGCAGTACTGACCCAGAGGGCAGACAGCAAAGACCCAGATAACTGACAGCACAAACCCAGAGAGCAGCACTGACCCAGAGAGCAGCACTGACCCAGAGAGCAGCACTGACCCAGAGAGTAGAACTGACCCAGAGAGCAGCACAAACCCAGAGAGCAGCACTGACCCAGAGAGCAGCACAAACCCAGAGAGCAGCACTGACCCAGAGAGCAGCACTGACCCAGATAACTGACAGCACAGACCCAGAGAGCAGCACTGACCCAGAGAGCAGCACTGACCCAGAGAGCAGCACAGACCCAGAGAGCAGCACTGACCCAGAGAGCAGCACAGACCCAGAGAGCAGCACTGACCCAGATAACTGACAGCACAAACCCAGGGAGCAGCACTGACCCAGAGGGCAGACAGCAAAGACCCAGATAACTGACAGCACAAACCCAGGGAGCAGCACTGACCCAGAGGGCAGACAGCAAAGACCCAGATAACTGACAGCACAAACCCAGAGAGCAGCACTGACCCAGAGAGCAGCACTGACCCAGAGAGCAGCATGACCCAGAGAGCAGCACAGACCCAGAGAGCAGCACTGACCCAGAGAGCAGCACTGACCCAGGGAGCAGCACAAACCCAGAGAGTAGCACTGACCCAGAGAGCAGCACAGACCCAGAGAGCAGCACTGACCCAGAGGGCGGACAGCAAAGACCCAGATAACTGACAGCACAAACCCAGGGAGCAGCACAGACCCAGAGAGCAGCACTGACCCAGAGAGCAGCACTGACCCAGAGAGCAGCATGACCCAGAGAGCAGCACAGACCCAGAGAGCAGCACTGACCCAGAGAGCAGCACTGACCCAGGGAGCAGCACAAACCCAGAGAGTAGCACTGACCCAGAGAGCAGCACAGACCCAGAGAGCAGCACTGACCCAGAGGGCAGACAGCAAAGACCCAGATAACTGACAGCACAAACCCAGGGAGCAGCACTGACCCAGAGGGCAGACAGCAAAGACCCAGATAACTGACAGCACAAACCCAGGGAGCAGCACTGACCCAGAGGGCAGACAGCAAAGACCCAGATAACTGACAGCACAAACCCAGAGAGCAGCACTGACCCAGAGAGCAGCACAGACCCAGAGAGCAGCACTGACCCAGAGGGCAGACAGCAAAGACCCAGATAACTGACAGCACAAACCCAGGGAGCAGCACTGACCCAGAGGGCAGACAGCAAAGACCCAGATAACTGACAGCACAAACCCAGAGAGCAGCACTGACCCAGAGAGCAGCACTGACCCAGAGAGCAGCATGACCCAGAGAGCAGCATGACCCAGAGAGCAGCACAGACCCAGAGAGCAGCACTGACCCAGAGAGCAGCACAGACCCAGGGAGCAGCACAGACCCAGAGAGCAGCACTGACCCAGAGAGCAGCACTGACCCAGAGAGCAGCACTGACCCAGAGAGCAGCACAGACCCAGAGAGCAGCACTGACCCAGAGAGTAGCACTGACCCAGAGAGCAGCACAGACCCAGAGAGCAGCACTGACCCAGAGAGCAGCATGACCCAGAGAGCAGCACAGACCCAGAGAGCAGCACTGACCCAGAGAGCAGCACTGACCCAGGGAGCAGCACAAACCCAGAGAGTAGCACTGACCCAGAGAGCAGCACTGACCCAGAGAGCAGCACTGACCCAGAGGGCAGCACTGACCCAGAGAGCAGCACTGACCCAGAGGGCAGCACTGACCCAGAGAGCAGCACTGACCCAGAGGGCAGCACTGACCCAGAGAGCAGCACTGACCCAGAGAGCAGCACAGACCCAGAGAGCAGCACTGACCCAGAGAGCAGCATGACCCAGAGAGCAGCACAGACCCAGAGAGCAGCACTGACCCAGAGAGCAGCACTGACCCAGGGAGCAGCACAAACCCAGAGAGTAGCACTGACCCAGAGAGCAGCACTGACCCAGAGAGCAGCACTGACCCAGAGGGCAGCACTGACCCAGAGAGCAGCACTGACCCAGAGGGCAGCACTGACCCAGAGAGCAGCACTGACCCAGAGGGCAGCACTGACCCAGAGAGCAGCACTGACCCAGAGGGCAGCACTGACACAGGGAGCAGTACAGACCTAGAGGGCAGATAGAACAGACCCAGATAACTGACAGCACTGACCCAGAGAGCAGCACTGACCCAGAGAGCAGCACTGACCCAGAGGGCAGCACTGACCCAGAGAGCAGCACTGACCCAGAGGGCAGCACTGACCCAGAGAGCAGCACTGACCCAGAGGGCAGCACTGACCCAGAGAGCAGCACTGACCCAGAGAGCAGCACTGACCCAGAGAGCAGCACTGACCCAGAGGGCAGCACTGACCCAGAGAGCAGCACTGACCCAGGGAGCAGCACTGACCCAGAGAGCAGCACAAACCCAGAGAGCAGCACAGACCCAGAGAGCAGCACAGACCCAGAGAGCAGCACTGACCCAGAGAGCAGCACAAACCCAGAGAGCAGCACTGACCCAGAGAGCAGCACTGACCCAGAGGGCAGCACTGACCCAGAGAGCAGCACTGACCCAGAGAGCAGCACTGACCCAGAGAGTAGCACTGACCCAGAGGGCAGCACTGACCCAGAGAGCAGCACTGACCCAGAGAGCAGCACAGACCCAGAGAGCAGCACTGACCCAGAGAGCAGCACTGACCCAGGGAGCAGTACAAACCCAGAGGGCAGATAGAACAGACACAGAGAGCAGCACTGACCCAGAGGGCAGCACTGACCCAGGGAGCAGTACAGACCTAGAGGGCAGACAGCAAAGACCCAGATAACTGACAGCACAAACCCAGAGAGCAGCACTGACCCAGAGAGCAGCACTGACCCAGAGAGCAGCACAGACCCAGAGAGCAGCACTGACCCAGAGAGCAGCATGACCCAGAGAGCAGCACTGACCCAGAGAGCAGCACTGACCCAGAGGGCAGCACAGACCCAGAGAGCAGCACTGACCCAGAGAGCAGCACTGACCCAGAGAGCAGCACTAACCCAGAGGGCAGCACTGACCCAGAGAGCAGCACTGACCCAGAGAGCAGCACTGACCCAGAGAGCAGCACAGACCCAGAGGGCAGATAGAACAGACACAGAGAGCAGCACAAACCTAGACAGCAGACAGCACAGACCCAAAGAGCAGACAGCACAGACCCAGGGAGCCGACAGCACAGGTACAAAGAGCAGACAGCACAGATCCAAAGAGCAGACAGCACAGACCCAGGGAGCAAATGGCACAGAAAAAGGAATAATTCCTGGGTTTAGCAGAAACATAGGGTCCACATTAGTATTCCCAGAACCAGGATGCTCCCTCCTTCTTCCTTTTCCCTCATCCCACATTGCGAGTTTGAACCCTGTTTTCTGAGTGTGGACCCAGGGATGCCCCTGCTGCAGACAGAGATTTCTCCAAAGGATTCAGCCCAGCAGTACCCTATCCAGGTGTACGGCCAAAGCAGCCGTTCCAATGTTAACAATTCCATTGTTAAATGGAAGCTTCCAGATTACCAAAGGAAAATCACAAGGCTTTCTGTAAATTCTCAAATGTCACTAATATAATAGTGAAAGTAATCGGGTAATTGTCATGGGGGACTTTAACTTTACTAATATTGATTGGAATTGCTATTGCTCTAGCTCGTTAGAGGGGTCAGTTTTTGTTCAAAGTGTGCAGGAAGGTTTTTTGACTCAGTATGCAGATAGGCCAACTAGAGGTGAGGCTATATTGGATTTGGTGCTGGGAAATGAGCCAGACCAGGTGCTAGACTTGGAAGTTGGTGTGCATTTCGGTGATAGTGACCACAATTCGGTTACGTTCACCTTAGTGATGGAAAGGGATAGGCATGAACCTCAGGTCAGTAGTTTTAGCTGGGGGAAGGGTAATTATGAGGCTATTAGGAGAGAATTGGGAAGCATAGGTTGGACTAGGAGATTACAGGGACTGGGAATGTCCGAAATGTGGAGTTTTTTCAAGGAGCAGCTATTGCGGGCGGGTCTGTGATAGGTATATCCCTGTCAGGCAAGGAGGCTTTGGTAGGGCTAGGAAACCGTGGTGTACTAAAAAAGTTGATTCGTTGGCTAGGAAGAAAAAGGAGGCTTATGTTCGGATGAGGCTTGAGGGCTCAGGTAGTGCATTAGAAAGCTTTAAATTGGCTAGGAGGGAGTTGAAGAGGGAGTTAAGAAGGGCTAAAAGAGGACATGAGATGACTTTGGCTGATAGGATTAAGGAGAATCCTAAGGCGTTCTATAGGTATGTCAAGAATAGAAGGTTGGTTAGGGCAAGATTAGGGCCAGTTACAGACAGTAGAGGGAAGTTGTGTGTGGAACCGGAAGAGATTGGAGAGGCATTGAACCAATATTTCTCTTCGAAGTTCACGCAGGGGGACATGAATGTAGCTGAGGAGGACACTGGGGTGCAGGGGTGTAAAATAGAAAGTATTGCAGTTGATACCGAGGATGTGCTGGATATTCTAGAGGGCTTGAAGATAGATAAGTCCCCTGGTCCGGACGGGATTTACCCTAGGATTCTCTGGGAGGCTAGAGAGGTGATTGCAGAGCCTCTGGCTCTGATCTTCAGGTCATCGTTGGTCTCTGGTATAGTACCGGAAGATTGGAGGACAGCGAATGTTGTCCCATTGTTTAAGAAGGGGAGAAGAGACTTCCCCAGGAATTATAGACCGGTGAGTCTCACTTCTGTTGTGGTCAAGGTTTTAGAAAGAATTATTAGGGATAGGATTTATAGTTATTTGGAGAGTAATGAATTGATTGGAGATAGTCAGCATGGTTTTGTAGCGGGTAGGTCGTACCTTACTAACCTTATTGAGTTTTTTGAGAATGTGACCAAAGAGGTGGATAGGGGTAAGGCAGTTGACGTGGTGTATATGGATTTTAGTAAGGCGTTTGATAAGGTTCACCATGGTAGGCTTCTGCAGAAAATGCAGATGTATGGGATTAGGGGTAATCTAGGTACTTGGATCAGGAATTGGCTAGCAGATCGGAGACAGAGGGTGGTGGTTGATGGTAAACATTCATCATGGAGTTCGGTTATGAGTGGTGTGCCTCAGGGATCTGTTTTGGGGCCACTGCTGTTTGTAATTTTTATTAATGATCTGGATGAGGGTATAGTTGGGTGGATTAGTAAGTTTGCTGATGACACCAAAGTAGGAGGTGTGGTAGATTGTGAGGAAGGGTGTCATAATTTGCAGGGTGACCTAGACAGGTTGCAGAGCTGGGCTGAGAGGTGGCGGATGGAGCTTAATGCAGAGAAGTGTGAGGTAATTCATTTCGGTAGGAGTAACTGATGTGTTGAGTATAGGGCTAACAGGAGGACTTTGAATAGTGTGGATGAGCAGAGGGATCTAGGTGTATGTGTACATAGATCCCTGAAAGTTGGGAATCAAGTAGATAAGGTTGTTAAGAAGGCATACGGTGTCTTGGCGTTTATTGGTAGGGGGATTGAATTTAGGAGTCGCAGCATCATGTTACAACTGTACACAGCTCTGGTGCGGCCGCACTTGGAGTACTGTGTGCAGTTCTGGTCCCCACATTACAGGAAGGACGTGGAGGCTTTGGAGAGGGTGCAGAGGAGGTTTACCAGGATGGTGTCTGGTATGGAGGGGAGGTCCTATGAGGAGAGACTGAGGGATTTGGGGTTGTTTTCGCTGGAAAGAAGGAGGCTAAGAGGGGATCTTATTGAAACATATAAGATGATTAGAGGTTTAGATAGGGTGGATAGTGATAGCCTTTTTCCTCGGATGGAGAAAGCTAGCATGAGGGGGCATGGCTTTAAATTAAGGGGGGGTAGTTATACGACTGATGTCAGGGGTAGGTTCTTTACCCAGAGGGTGGTGAGGGACTGGAATGCCCTGCCTGCTGCAGTTGTAAACGCGCCTAGTTTGGGGGCGTTTAAGAGATCTGTGGGTAGGTTTATGGACGAAAAGGGATTGGTTTAGATTAGTGGGTCATTGTTTTTTTTTTAAAAAACTGGTCGGCGCAACATCGTGGGCTGAAGGGCCTGTTCTGCGCTGTAATGTTCTATAATATCTCCTGCTCTCCAATCTCTCCGTGTTAATTGTGAACTTTCAGTGTGGATTTGTGTGTGTGAAAGTCGATCCGTTATGTTTGAGCTCTGGGTGCACCGGGAACTCCTCACGGATGTTCCAGTCTGTCGCTGGACCATTGCCCCGCACTGGAAACTATCCAACAATGCAACATCAATCGAAAATTTGGTTCCACAGCAATGGTTCCACATCAATAGTTACCCAGAAAATGTTAGAGAAATTAAAACTAGCTTTAGCTTTTGGGTAACATAAAGCACTGACCTGCTCTGACCCTGTCATGTCAGCCCCCTCTCTCCCTAGCACCACCCTCCTCCCATCCGCATCCCCTCCTCCACTTTGCCTGACTCAGTACAACCTGACCCAATCAGAAACCACTTCCCCAGGCTTGACGTGACTCTGCTGGGCCTTAATGAGGGGACGTGGTCTATTTACCCTAGACTGAGTTGCCCTTAGGAATGGTCTTGCCTGGCCTTAGGCAAAAGGTCAAGTGAGATGGATAATCATTTGAAGGTCAGAGACTGGGACTGGAGTGGCCGTCCAACTCATTTACCACACCATCAGAAGCTCTAGCGATTACGTTACTTGGATTGGTATATAATAAACCTCACAGCTTTTCTTTAATTCATGGGAACCTGGCTGACACTTCTTATGATCACTCCCTGTCCCACTCACTTTTCTTTGGATTAAAACTGGCTGACCAAAATTGACTGTTCATCACTGACCTTGAACTGAGTTGTGGGATCTATCAATGCATTGACAGCAGGTCACACCCTTGTCACCGGGCAGAAACCTCAGTACCAGCGTTGAAACAAGCTGAACCTCAAACTGTTGCAATGTCCATAGGGATGCACAGAATGAATAGCTTCATAGTCGGTGAGTGAGACAGAAAAGGTGTCCAGAGCTGTAAGTCTAAAAGAGTCATAGAGATTTACAGCGTGGAAACAGATCCATTGGCCCAACTTGTCCATGCCGCCCAGTTTTTAATCACTAACCTAATCCCAATTGCCTGCATTTGGCCCATATCCCTCTACACCCATTGTACTCATGTAACTGTCTAAATAGTTTTTAAAAGACAAAATTGTACTCACCTCTACTAAATTACAAAATGTTGAGAGGAATAGATAGGGTGGACTCTCAGAGGCTATTTCCCCGGGTTGAAATGGTCGCTACGAGAGGACACAGATTTAAGGTGCGGGGAGGGAAGTACAGAGGTGATGTTAGGGGTAAGTTTTTCACTCAGAGGGTGGTGAGTGATTGGAATCGGCTGCCGTCAGTGGTGGTGGAGGCGAACTCACTGGGGTCTTTTAAAAGACTTCTGGATGAGTATATGGGGTTTAATGAGATTGAGGGTTATAGATAGGTCTGTAGGTTGGTAGGTGTTGATGTGATCGGCGCAACTCATGGGCCGAAGGGCCTCTTTGTGCTGTAGCGTTCTATGTTCTACTACCTCTGGCACCTTGTTCCAGACACTCACCACTCTCTGTGTGAAAAAATTGACCCTCTGGACCCTTTTGTATCTCTCCCCTCTCACATTAAACACATGCCCTCTAATTTTAGACTCCCCTATCTTTGGAAAAAGATGTTGACTATCTACCTTACCTGTGCCCCTCATTATGTTATGGACCTCTATAAGGTCACCCCCATGCCTCCTACACTCCAGAGAGAAAAGTCCCAGTCTATCCAAAACAAACAAACAAAGAACAAAGAACAATACAGCACAGGCACAGGCCCTTCAGTCCTCCAAGCCTGTGCCGCTCATGAGCCTAACTAGACCATTTGTTTGTATCCCTCTATTCACAGTCTGTTCATGTGGCTATCTAGATAAGTCTTAAATGATCCCAGCGTGTCTGGCTCAACCACCTTGCTTGGCAGTGCATTCCAGACTGCCACCACCCTCTGTGTAAAATATGTCCCCCTGACATCTGTGTTGAACCTTGCCCCCCTCACCTTGAACTTGTGACCCCTTGTGTTTGTCACCTCCGACCTGGGAAAAAGCTTCCCACTGTTCACTCTATCTATCCCCTTCATAATTTTATACACCTCTATCAGGTTGCCCTTCAACCTCCATCTTCCCAGGGAGAACAACCCCAGTATTCTGCACTCTCTCCAAAGCCTCCACGTCCTTCTGGTAATGTGGTGACCGGAACTGGACGCAATATTCCAAATATGGCCTAACCAACCTTCTATATAGTTGCAACATCATATGCCAACTTTTATACTCGATGCCCCACCCAATAAAGGCAAGCATGCCATATGCCTTCTTCACCATCCTCTCCACCTGTGTTGCCACCTTTAAGGATCTGTGGACTTGCACATCCAGGTCCCTCAGTGCGTCTATACTCCTGATGGTTCTGCCATTTATTGTATAGCTCCCCTCTACATTAGATCTACCGAAATGCATCACGTAGCATTTATCTGGATTAAATTCCATCTGCCATTTCTCTACCCAATTTTCCAGCCTATCTATATCCTGCTGTATCCTCTGACAATGTTCATCAGTATCTGCAACTCCAGCAATCTTCGTGTTGTCCGCAAACTTACTGATCACACCAGCTACATCTTCTTCCAAATCATTCATATGCATCACAAACAGCAGACGTCTCAGTATAGTGCCTGTGGAACACCACTAGTCACAGACCTCCAACCGGAAAAAGACCCCTCCACTACTACCCTCTGTCTTCTAAGGCCAAGCCAGTTCTCCACTCATCTAGCAAGCTCACCTTTTATCCTGTGAGATTTAACCTTTTGCACTAACCTGCCATGAGGGACTTTGTCAAATGCTTTACTAAAATCCATATAGACGACATCCACAGCCCTTCCCTCGTCAATCGTTTTTGTCACCTTATCAAAAAACTCAACCAAATTTGTGAGGCATGATCTCCCTCTTACAAAACCATGCTGTCTATCACTATTGAGATTATTCCGATCTAAATGTGCATACATCCTGTCTCTATGAATCCTCTCCAACAATTTCCCTACCATGGATGTCAAGCTCACTGGCCTACAATTACCCAGGTTATCCTTGCTACCCTTCTTAAATAACGGGACCACATTTGCTACCCTCCAATCCTCTGGGACCTCACCTGTGTCCAGTGAAGGGACAAAGATTTCTGTTAGAAGCCCAGCAATTTCATCTCTTGTCTCCCTGAGCAGTTTAGGATAGATGCCATCAGGCCCTGGGGATTTGTCTGTTTTAATGTTTCCTAAAAAACCTAACACTTCCTCCCTTGTAATTGAGATTTTTTCTAATGGGTCAACACATCCCTCTGAGAGACTCCCAGTCAACACATCCCTCTCCTTTGTGAATACTGATGCAAAGTATTCGTTTAGGATCTCACCTACTTCCTTGGGTTCTAAGCATAATTCCCCTCCTTTGTCCCTGAGAGGTCCGATTTTTTTCCCTGACAACATATAGAACATATAGAAACATATAGAACCCGCTTGTTCCGAACGTATGTATAAAATGCCTTAGGGTTTTCCTTCATGCTGTCTGCCAAGGTCATTTTGTGTCCCCTTTTTGCCCTTCTAACAAAGAACAAAGAACAAAGAACAAAGAACAACACAGCACGGGAAACAGGCCCTTCGGCCCAACGATCCCGTGCCGCCGTCCCATTGTCAGTCTAACTCCCCGTTTGAGTTCTTTCCTACTTTCTCTGTATTCCTCCAGTATTCCATCTGCTGTTAGCTGCCTGGACCTTACATATGCCTCTTTTTTCTTTTCGATTGGACCCACAATTTCACTGGTTATCCATGGCTCTCGAATCCTACCTTTCCTAACCTTCCTTTTTACAGGCACATGCCTGTCCTGCAGCCCTATCAATTGCTCTTTAAAAGACTCCCACATGCCAGATGTGGACTTACCCTCGAACAGCCTCTCCCAATCAACAGCCACCACATCCTGCCTAATCCGGCTATTGTTAGCCTTCCCCCAATTCAGCATCTTACCCGTAGGACAACACTTACCTTTTCCATTACTATCCTAAAGTTTACAGAATTGTGGTCACTATTTGCCACATGTTCCCCTACAGAAACTTTGAAGACCTGACCGGGCTCATTCCCCAGTACTAGGTCCAGTATAGCCCACTCTCTAGTTGGATTATCAACACATTGTTCCAAAGAACATACCTGTATGCATTTTATAAATTCCTCTCCGTCCAGACACCCAGCCCTAAGCGATTTCCAGTCTATACAAGCAAAATTAAAATCTCCCACTACAACAACCCTATTTTTTCTGCACCTGTCCAGAATCTCCTTACGTATCTATTCCTCAACCTCCCGTGGGCTGTTGGGAGGCCTGTAGTATACAAATAGTAACCAGCCTCTCTCATAACTCAAACCACCAAGTCTGGTGGCATCCTAGTAAATCTCATGTTTGGGTGGGCTAAGGGAATTGTAACCCATGGCATTCCATCTTTAACTTCCTATCTCTTCCTTGTATTTCTTTCACTCTCAGTGACCTCCGCCCCATCTCTACCAATGCCTTCCCTACCCCATAATTTTCCAATTTTTTTCCTTCTCTATCTCTTCTGACACTGACTTACATTCCCCTTCCTGTCCATTTTCTTCTCCAATCACTGCTCCCCCATGCCCTATTTAACTAGCTGTGTGTTGTTCAGTCCTCTCTCACAAGGGTGAGCAATGAGAGGCTGAAATATCACTCCACAAGATGCTAAGCTGTCACTCCAGTGCAGTACTGAGGAGGTGCTCCACTGTCAAAGGCGTTGTTTTTCAATTGAGATGTGAAGTTGAAAATGTCTCAGCTCTCCTAAGTGGACATAGACATTATGTGTCACTCCACTCTATTCTGTCCAGTCCATAATGCTTAGGAGCAAATAATTTCTGGATTTTACCATTTTCTATTCTTTCATATGATGTGGGTGTCACTGGCTGGCCAACATTTATTGCCCATCTCTAATTGCCCTTGAAATGAGTGTCTCGCTTGGCCATTTCACAGGACAGTTAAGAGTCAATCACATTGCTGGGCTCTGGAGCCACACGTAGACCATTCCAGGTAAGGACAACAGATTTCTTTCCTTAAAGGACTTTAGTGAGCCAGATGGGTTTTATGACAATCAATGCTCATTGTCATGATTACTATCTTTGATTTATATTCCAGATTTGTTCATTTAAATTCCACCAGCTGCCATGGTAGGATTTGAACCCATGTCCCTAGACCCTATGTCTATGGATTACTAATCCAGTGATAATACCACAGTGCCACCATATTATGGAATTGTGTTAGAATGCCTGATTGAATGGTGTGTGAAAGATAGTTGGTATAAAATTCACCTGAAACATATATATTTATATATATATAAAGCATCACAAAGCAGTGATATACATGCTTTCACTAATTGAGTACTGAACCATAGAATTACTATGGCACAGAAGGAGGCCATTCAGCCCATTGTGTCTGCACCAGTTTTAAAGTTTAACGTTTATTTGTTAGTGTCACAAATAGGCTAACATTAACACTGCAATGAAATCCCCTAGTCGCCACACTCCAGTGCCTATTCAGATACACTGAGGAAAATTTAGCATTTGAGGGCAATGCATCTAACCAGCATGTCTTTCAGACTGTGGGAGGAACCCGGAGCACCCAGAGGAAACCCACGCAAACATGGGGAGAACATGCAGACTCTGCACAAACAGTGACCCAAGGCCAGGAATTGAGCCCATGTCCCTGGCTCTGTGAGGCAGCAGTGCTAACCACTGTGCCACCAGATCTCCAAATGAGCACTGTAGCTTAGTGCCATTCCCTGTCTTTTCCTCACACCCCTGCACATTATTTCTATTCAAGTGATCATCTAATGGCCTCTTGAATATCTCAGTTCAACCTGCCTCCACCACACTTCCAGGCACAGCATTCCAGACCCGAGCCACTCGTGTGAAAAGGATTTCTTTACTGTATCCTCATGTTTGCACTCCCACAGGATTACAATGATGCCAAACAGTCAAGTCGAGAGTCTGTGCGTTGCTAGGGTGTGAGCACAAAAATCTCTGGACAACTGATGTTTCTGAACAAAAGATTACTGGACTTGACAAGTTACAGTGTATTTCAAAAAACATTAGAACTCTTCCGTTGGCCTGGTCAATTATTTTCCCCTCAATCACTAAACCCTGACCATTATCATATTGCTGTTTGTGGCATCTTGCTGTGCACACATTGGTTGCTCATTTCTTACATTACTTTAAAGATACTTCATTGGCTGCTAATGTTTCTGCACTGGTTGAAAAAGGATGAAATTGTTTGCTAATTGTAGAGTAATATCACAAAGAAACAAAGATGACTGAAATTGCAACTGAGCAGGCAACGTGACAGCATGAGAACTCCAGAGTGGGTCAGACCATTCAAGGACACATGATAACACAGGGTGGAGAAAGCTCAGGCCCATGGTTATACCAGGCATTCCATTCTTCGCCCACATATACCCTGTGGTGGACTGCAGCTATCAAAGCTTTTGAGATTGGAATGGCACACGATGATAAGCAGTCCCATGACGTGAATCGGTCATGGTCCATGACCTGTTTCTTTTTGACCGCACTCTGCACATCCTCCTGAGGTCTTCCCTTCCACTAACAGCTGCAACAAGCAGACTAACACACTCCTTCACCGATAACCATTGACCTGAATAAAAAGCAACAGCAAGGTCAGACTGTCCATGTGATGAACAGGTGCAAAAGTACTTGAACAAGTTCTGCAACATGTATTTCTTCTTATCAGTGTTTCAGGGGGAGTTTACTTGAAATTTTCACTTTCCAGTTTTCAGTGTATAGCTGAAATGTAGAAAAGCATTATTCTAATCCCCCATTCAATTACCTCAGTCTGTGCCTAAAGTCCATAGAATAGAATCCCTACAGTGCAGAAGGAGGCCATTCAGCCCATCGGATCTTCACTGACCACAATCTCAACCTGGCCCTACCCTCCTATCTCTACATATTTACCCGCTAATCCCTCTAACCTACGCATCTCATGACTCTTAAGGGGCAATTTTTAAGCATGGCCAATCAACCTAACCCGCACATCTTTGGACTGTGGGAGGAAAACAGAACACCTGGAGGAAACCCACACACAGACACGAGGAGAACATGCAAACTCCACACATACATCGATCCAAGCCAGGAATCAAACACAGGTCCCTGGAGCTGTGAAGCAGTAGTGCTAACCACTGTGCTACCGTGCCACTCCATTTAACCATCTTTTCTTCATATACCTTACTCCACAAAAATCTCTATAACAGTGACCACAAGTCCGTCTACTTTAGGATAAAAATGGAAAGGGACGAGTGCCGTCCGAATGGGAGTGTGCTGAACTGGGGAAAGGCGAGCTATGGCAGGATTAGGAGGGAGCTGCAGCAAACTGATTGGGAGGGACTGTTAGCTGGCAAGTCCACGGTTGGCAAGTGGGAGGCATTTAGGGATAAAATGAAATGGTTGCAGGGGAGGTATGTTCCGGTTAAGCGAAAGGATGGGAAAGGAAGGATTAGACAGCCGTGGATTATGGAGGATATTGAAGACTTGGTCAGGAAGAAGAGGGAGGCGTATGTTAGGTCAAAACAAATGGGTACGGAGAGTGCGCTGGAAGAATACAGCGAGAGTAGGAGGGAGCTAAAAAAGGGAATTAGAAGGGCGAAGAGAGGGCATGAGATGGCTTTGGCTGGTAGGATTAAGGAAAATCCAAAGGCATTTTATTCCTATATCAGAGGCAATAGAGTAGTTAGAGGGAAAATTGGTCCTCTTAGGGACAAGAGTGGTGAGTTGTGTATTGAGTCGGAGGGGATGGGGGAGCTCCTGAATGAATACTTTGCGTCGGTATTCACAAAGGAGAGGGGTTCGGAATCGTGTGGTCTCTTGGAGGGAGTGGAGGTTTATTTGCAGGATATAGTTATTACGAGAGAGGAAGTGCTAGGGCTTTTAGGTAGCGTAAGGACAGATAAAGCTCCGGGGCCTGATGGTATTTATCCCAGGCTGCTTAGGGAGGCGAAAGATGAAATTGCTGGGCCTCTAGCGCAAATCTTTGTCTCTTCTTTGGACACAGGTGAAGTCCCAGAAGACTGGTGGGTAGCAAATGTGGTCCCGTTGTTCAAAAAAGGTAGTAGGGATAACCCTGGGAATTATAGACCGGTGAGTTTGACGTCGGTGGTAGGGAAGTTAATGGAAAAAATACTTAAGGGTAGGATGTATGAGCATTTGGAGCGTTGCAATCTGATTAGGGATACGCAACATGGCTTTGTTAGAGGGAGGTCTTGCCTTACGAATCTGGTGGAATTCTTTGAGGAGGTGACAAAAACGGTTGAGAATGGGAAAACCGTTGATGTCATCTATATGGATTTCAGTAAGGCGTTTGACAAAGTCCCTCACGGTAGGCTGGTAGAAAAGGTTAAGGCGCATGGGATACGAGGCAAGGTAGCTAAGTGGATTGAGAACTGGCTGGGAAATAGGAGACAGAGGGTAGCTGTGGAGGGCACCTTGTCGGGCTGGAGGCCAGTGACCAGTGGTGTGCCACAGGGCTCAGTACTGGGACCTCTCCTCTTTGTAGTCTACATAAATGACTTGGAAGAGGGCGTAGGTGGTGTGATTAGCAAGTTTGCTGATGACACCAAGATGGCAGGGTTGGCGGGTACGGAACTGGATTGTCAGGTGATACAACAGGATATAGATAGGTTGGTGCAGTGGGCAGATAAGTGGCAGATGGCATTTAACCCTGACAAATGCGAGGTGATGCATTTTGGACGGAATAATGCAGAGAGGAGCTATGTGATTAAAGGGAGGCCGATTAGGAGTATAGCCATACAGAGGGACCTGGGAGTGCAGGTTCACAAATCCATGAAGGTTGCATCACAAGTGGAGAAGGTTGTTAGGAAGGCTTATGGGATGTTGGCCTTTATAGGAAGGGGCATAGAGTATAAAAGCTGCTGTCTAATGCTTCAGTTGTACAGAACATTGGTTAGACCGCATTTGGAGTACTGCGTCCAGTTCTGGTCACCTTACTACCGGAAGGACGTGGAGTCTCTGGAAAGGGTGCAGAGGAAGTTTACCAGGATGTTGCCTGGCATGGGGGGACTGGGTTACGAGGAGAGGTTGAAGAAACTGGGACTATTCTCCTTGGAAAGGCGGAGATTGAGAGGGGACATGATAGAAGTATATAAGATAATGAAGTGAATGGATAGAATTAATAGTGAGAGACTGCTCCCTAGACTGGATACGAACACGAGAGGTCATCATTTAAGGGTGAGGGGGGAGAGGTATAATTTGGAGGTGAGAAGAAGGTTCTTTACGCAGAGAGTTGTGGGGGTCTGGAACGCGCTACCGAGTAGGGTGGTGGAGGCAGGAACGTTGGACTCGTTTAAGATGCAGTTAGATAGGTACATGAGTGAAACGAGAATGGAGGGATATGGTAGGGGATATTAAATAGGGTTAAACCTCGGGAGACACCGGAAAGGCAGACTGTAAGATTAATATTTTTGACTTTATTCCACAGGTGGAGGTCCACCTCGTGTCAAACGAGGGGCATTCACACGGCGGGTCGTGCCTGGGCTGCTCTTGGAAGTTCCAGGAGTGGCCTAGAACTTCATGTCGGTGTGTGTGCATGATCCTGGACCGGTAGATGGGCGCCGCAACAGCTCAGTGACTAGCACTGCTGGCTGTGCAGGCACATGGATTTGGGCCTGTGTCTGTGGGAGTTTGCGCATTCTCCCTGTGGTTGAGTGGGTTTCCTCCGGGCGCTCCGGTTTCCTCCCACACCCCAAAAATGTGCTCTCAGGCTAATCGGTTTTTACCAAATTGACACTATTTCTTCCCTGAATCTGACTAAGTAGGGTTCCATTCATAGATATGCAGGGTAGAATAGATGTAGGGTGATGTAGCGGCGCGGGCTCGTTGGGCCGAAGGGCCTGTTTCCCGTGCTGGATTGTTCTTTGTTCTTTGTTCTTTAACTGCTGCCACTGACTGCCAGCATTTTAGCAGAGTCACTTCCAGGCTTCTATTGTTCTGTGGGTGAAAAAATGTTTCTTGACTTTCCACTGAAATGACCTCACTCAAATTTTAAAATTGTCTGGCTAATCTTCTTCCCTGACCAGAAGGAATGGTTTCTCTTTACCTATCCTACTGAACACCTTTTGCATTTTAAACATCTCAATTAGATCATCCCTCGATTAGATCACCCCTTGATTAGATCGCCTCTCAACATTTTAAACTCAGGAGAATGCATACAACTCTTTCGAAGTTATTGGTACAATTTAACTTTAACACCAGCCATCACTCTGGTGGGTCTCTTCTTCCCCATGAATGGCCCAGAATTAGAATCATAGAATCCTACAGTGCGAAGGAGACCATTCGGCCCATCAAGTCTTCTCTAACCACAATCCCACCCAGGTCCTACTCCTGTAACCCCATATATTTACCCTACTAATCCCCCTGACACTAGGGTCAATTTAGCACGGCCAATCAACCTAACTCACGCATCTTTGGACTGTGGGAGGAAACCAGATCAGCTGGAGGAAACCCAAGCAGACACGAGGAGAATGTGCAAGCTCCACACAGACAGTGACCCAAGGCCAGGATTGAACACAGGCACTGTGCGGCAGCAGCGCTAACCACTGTGCCACTTCCCACCATGGTGTGACCATGATCAAGAGAACTGAAAATACATTTCCTTCAATCCCCTCTTGAATCCCCATCCAACAATCCTTTAGCCTTTTGGTTACTAACGCACTTGTGTTAAGTGACTTTTACATCTCCATTCCAAAATCCCTTTGCTTTCCCTGTTTTTAGCCTCACCTTCAAGGAAATATTCTGTCCAGACCTGTGCAAGACAGGTGCAAATCCCATCATGACCTGAAACTCTTGTCAGAGGCCATAACGGGATTTGTACTGGAATGATCTCAGAATGAGATTGTTCGTGACTCTCACCGGTGATTACCACTGATTTACACACACTGTAAATACCTAAACAACACAACGCAGTACCTCCCAGGAACGTCAGATGGTTCCTCCTTCCACAGCTGGGGCGAATCACTGCTGCTGTCCAGCTGTTGAGATGACCACTCTGGGGGGTGCAGAGGCCAATGTAACATCCGGGTGGTCAAGGACATGTCAGGACAGTGGCCTGGCACTGTCCCCAGCACACTGGCAATGCCAATGCAATACCAGAGAGAGCGGCCAAGATGATTGGCGGAAGACTGCCGGTGACAATGAATGGAACGAGGGGTAGATTGTTGGTGACATTGGGGGATGGGGTTGGGTCTTGGTGCTCATTAGGGAGAGAGGGCCGTGTTTCTTAATGTTGCGATCTCTGTGCCAGCATCTTTAGGCCCCACCTTCTCAGGAATGACAGTGCTAAACAGGCCCCCATGTTACTTTTTGACAAAGGTCGGAAGATCTGGCTGAGTTTCTGGAGAAAAATATGCCAGGTTTCAGTCAGAATCTGGCACTGTGGCGGGGTGGGGGGAGACGGGGTTTGACTGGCCCCGTTCAGAGCTGGCCGGAATCCTGATTGCTTGCTGAGTAAGGCATGGGGCCTAAAACAGGATTCCCACTAGGTGTGAACATATCTGGGATTCACTTGCCCCAACTGCGCCCCCCTCCACTCCCCTCAGAGCAGACATTGTGTAACGCAGCTGATTATAATACCATTAGCAGGCTGAGCAGCCCATTCAGCAAGCTCCCCCTCATTCACCCTCATCCCCAGCAGGAACTGCACCAGGCACTGCTCGTGACCATCATGGGCACTGAGGTGGGTCAAGAAAGTAGGTCCAGTGCCCATATGCCCTTCTGCCACTGCAAGGTGGAGAGGGAGGGTGCTGGAGAGGGAGGGTCCTGAAGGGTGGGCTTGGGCTGGGGGCAAGAGGTTGACCTCACCATTCTATCTGGGATGGGGCTGGATTGCTCCTTTGAGCCCTGGGAAAGGTGTTGCTCAATTTCAGAATGGTGAATTCAGACACCATCCTGGGGTAAAATACTCATTATTGTCCCTGTCCTTTAATACTATTCATGTTCCCAGGTGTCTTCAATCCCCATGTCCCCAGAACAGCTGGAAGGCTTCAAAATCCCCACAGCTCTCCACTCAGCAGAATGAAGACCCCTTTCACTGTGTAGGAAGCTGCAGATGTCAGAAAATCCTTTTCAAGTTCTCTGTAAAGCAGTCAGCTGCCCTACAGAAGTCAGTCATTTTCACTAGAGGGGAAATTCCCATCTTCACAGCTGTTTTAAACATTCACAGAATCATAGAACCTACAGTGCAGAAAGAGCCCCTTCGGCACATCGAGTCTGCACCGACCACAATCCCACCCAGGCTCTACCCCTATATCCCTACATACTGTAGCCACATTCTCGGGCCCTTAACCCTATAAATTAGTGCAGAGAGGATACCCGATCCTCTACACTGGTAGAGAATCCCACCCTCCCACCTCCTCTAACCTAAGTGTGGGGGAAGGTTTTTTTTTTATATTTTTATTTTTCTGCTGGTAATTGTTTCAGGGATGGCAGTTCAGGCAGTGTGCTGCATCTCCTGTGGGATGTATGTGGTGAGGGACTCTAGTAGTGTTTCAGGTGATTTTACTTGTAGGAAGTGTGTTAGATTGAAGCTTCTGGAGGAGCGTGTAAAGGAGCTGGAGGTGGAGTTAGAGGAACTCCGCATAATTCGGGAGGCGGAGGAGGACATCGATAGGAGTTATAAGGAGATAGTCACTCCTAGAAATGAGTCTTGGGTCACTGCCAGGAAGAGGGGAAAGAAGCAATTGGGGGGGACAATCCCCTGGGGCTGTTCCCCTCCAAAATAGGTTTTCGGTCCTGGAGGCTACAGCTGAGGAGGAATCAACTGGGGATAACCGAAGGGAGCAGGTCTCTGGGGGTGAGCCTAGTGTGAAAGCTCAGGTGGTTAGGGGATGTAAAAGATTGGGCCTCGTGATTGGGGACTCTACAGTTAGGGCGACGGATAGGAGAGTCAGAGGTAATGGTAGGGACTCAGGGCTGGTGTGTTGCCTACCAGGAGCTGGGGTCCGGGATGTATTGGAAAGGGTATTCAGGACTCTTAGGGGAGAGGGAGATCAACCCCAAGTTATAGTTCATGTGGGGATGCATGACATAGGGAGGTTAAGGGAAGGGGATATTAAGCAGAGATTTATGGAGTTGGGGTGGAAACTAAAGGCCAAGTCTGATAGAGTGGTTATCTCCGGACTCTTGCCTGTGCCACGGAATAATTTAGAGAGGAATAGAGAGAGGGAAAGTTTGAACTCGTGGCTGAGGGGATGGTGCAGGAGGGAAGGATTCAGGTACTTGAGCAATTGGGGCTCATTCTGGAGAAGGTGGGACCTCTATAAGAGTGATGGTCTACACCTGAATCAGAGAGGAACCAATATCCTGGGGGGTAAATTTGCAAAGGCTATCCAGTTAGGTTTAAACTGATTCGGAGGGAGGGGTGGGATCCTGAGTAGAGGGGGTGAAAGTGAGGGGGGCATAGATGGGGACTGCAATGCACAGCATCGTGGGGGTGGGGCGGAGCAGGGTTTGAAATGCGTATACTTTAATGCGAGGAGTATTCGCAATAAAGTGGATGAACTTGCAGCATGGATCAGTACCTGGGACTTTGATGTTGTGGCCATTTCAGAGACATGGATAGAGCAGGGACAGGAATGGTTGTTGCAGGTCCCGGGGTTCAAATGCTTTAGTCGGTGTAGAGAAGGAGGTAGAGGGGGGGAGGGGTAGCATTATTGGTCAAGGACTGTTTCACAGTGTCAGAGAGGAAGTTTGATGAGGACTTGTCTGTTGAGGTAGTATGGGCGGAGATTAGAAATAGGAGAGGAGAGGTCACCCTGTTGGGAGTCTTTTATAGACCTCCTAAAAGTTCGAGAGAGGTTGAGGAAAGGATTGCGGAGATGATCCTGGTTAGGAATGAAAGTAATAGGGTAATTGTTATGGGGGACTTTAACTTTACTAATATTGATTGGAATTGCTATAGCTCTAGCTCGTTAGAGGGGTCAATTTTTGTACAAAACGTGCAGGAGGGTTTTTTGAGTCAGTATGTAGATAGGCCAACTAGAGGTGAGGCTATATTGGATTTGGTGCTGGGAAATGAGCCAGACCAGGTGCTAGACTTGGAAGTTGGTGTGCATTTTGGTGATAGTGACCACAATTCGGTTACGTTCACCTTAGTGATGGAAAGGGATAGGTATGAACCTCGGGCCAGTAGTTTTAGCTGGGGGAAGGGTAATTATGAGGCCATTAGGAGAGAATTAGGAAGCATAGGTTGGACTAGGAGATTAGAGGGGCTGGGCACGTCCGAAATGTAGAGTTTTTTCAAGGAGCAGCTACTGCGAGTCCGTGATAGGTATGTCCCTGTCAGGTAAAGAGGAATTGGTAGGGCTAGGGAACTGTGGTGCACTAAAAAAGTTGATTCGTTGGTTAAAAAGAAAAAGGAGGCTTATGTTCGGATGAGACTTGAGGGCTCGGGTAGTGCACTAGAAAACTTTAGATTGGCTAGGAGGGAGTTGAAGAGTGAGTTAAGGAGGGCTGAAAGAGGACATGAGAAGACTCAGGGGAGTAGAATAGACAGTATTACAGTTGATAAGGAGGATGTGCTGGATATTCTTGAGGGTTTGAAAATAAATAAGTCCCCTGGTCCGGACAGGATTTACCCCAGGATTCTCTGGGAGGCAAGAGAAGTGATTGCTGAGCCTCTGGCTTTGATCTTCAGGTCGTCGTTGGCCTCTGGTATAGTACCAGAAGATTGGAGGTTAGCGAATGTTGTCCCATTGTTTAGGAAGGGGAACAGAGACTTCCCCGGGAATTATAGACCAGTGAGTCTCACTTCTGTTGTGGGCAAGGTTTTAGAAAAAATTATTAGGGATAGGATTTATAGTTATTTGGAGAGTAATGAATTGATTGGAGATAGTCAGCATGGTTTTGTAACGGGTAGGTCGTGCCTTACTAACCTTATTGAGTTTTTTGAGAAAGTGACCAAAGAGGTGGATGGGGGTAAGGCAGTTGATGTGGTATATATGGATTTTAGTAAGGCGTTTGATAAGGTTCACCATGGTAGGCTTCTGCAGAAAATGCAGATGTATGGGATTGAGGGTAATCTAGGAAATTGAATCAGGAATTGGCTAGCAGGTAGAACATAGAGCATAGAACATTACAGCGCAGAACAGGCCCTTCAGCCCACGATGTTGCGCCGACCAGTTACAAAAACAATGACCCACTAACCTAAACCAATCCCCTTTTGTCCATAAACCTATCCACGGATCTCTTAAACGCCCCCAAACAAGGCGCATTTACAACTGCAGCAGGCAGGGCATTCCAATCCCTCACCACCCTCTGGGTAAAGAACCTACCCCTGACATGCGTCCTATAACTACCCCCCCTTAATTTAAAGCCATGCCCCCTCATGCTAGATTTCTCCATCAGAGGAAAAAGGCTATTATTATCCACCCTATCTAAACCTCTAATCATCTTATATGTTTCAATAAGATCCCCTCTTAGCCTCCTTCTTTCCAGCGAAAACAACCCCAAATCCCTCAGCCTCTCCTCATAGGACCTCCCCTCCATACCAGGCAACATCCTGGTAAACCTCCTCTGCACCTTCTCCAAAGCCTCCACATCCTTCCTGTAATGCGGGGACCAGGACTGCACACAATACTCCAAGTGCGGCCGCACCAGAGTTGTGTACAGTTGCAACATGACGCTGCGACTCCTAAATTCAATCCCCCTACCAATAAACGCCAAGACTCCGTATGCCTTCTTAACAACATTATCTACCTGACTCCCAACTTTCAGGGATCTATGTTCACATACACCTAGATCCCTCTGCTCATCCACACTATTCAAAGTCCTCCCGTTAGCCCTATACTCAACACATCTGTTATTCCTACCAAAGTGAATTACCTCACACTTCTCCGCATTAAATTCCATCCGCCACCTCTCGGCCCAGCTCTGCAACCTGTCTAAGTCTTCCTGTAAACTATGACACCCTTCATCACTATCTACCACACCTCCGACTTTGGTGTCATCAACAAATTTACTAATCCACCCAACTATACCCTCATCCAGATCATTAATAAAAATTACAAACAGCAGTGGCCCCAAAACAGATCTCTGAGACACACCACTCGTAACTGAACTCCATGATGAATATTTACCATCAACCACCACCCTCTGCCTCCTATCCGCTAGCCAATTCCTGATCCAATTCCCTACATCACCCCCAATGCCAAACATCTGCATTTTCTGCAGAAGCCTACCATGGTGAACCTTATCAAACGCCTTACTAAAATCCATATACACCACGTCCACTGTCTTACCCCCATCCACCTCTTTGGTCACTTTCTCAAAAAACTCCATAAGGTTAATAAGGCACGACCCACCCGCCACAATACCATGCTGACTATCTCCAATCAATTCATTACTCTCCAAATAACTATAAATCCTATCCCGAATAATTTTTTCTAAAACCTTGCCCACAACAGAAGTGAGACTCACCGGTCTATAATTCCCGGGGAAGTCTCTGTTCCCCTTCTTAAACAATGGGACAACATTCGCTAACCTCCAATCTTCCGGTACTATACCAGAGGCCAACGACGACCTGAAGATCAGAGCCAGAGGCTCTGCAATCACTTCTCTTGCCTCCCAGAGAATCCTGGGGTAAATTCCATCCGGACCAGGGGACTTATCTATTTTCAGACCCTCCAGAATATCTAGCACATCCTCCTTATCAACTGCAACACTGTCAATTCTACTCCCCTGCAATCTAGTGTCCTCCTCAGCTATATCCATGTCCCCATGCATGAACACCGAAGAGAAATATTGGTTCAATGCCTCTCCAATCTCCTTCGGTTCCACACATAACTTCCCTCTGATGTCTATAACTGGCCCTAATCTTGCCCTAACCAACCTTCTGTTCTTGACATACCTATAGAACGCCTTAGGATTCTCCTTAACCCTATCAGCCAAAGTCATCTCATGTCCTCTTTTAGCCCTTCTTAGCTCACTCTTCAACTCCCTCCTAGCCAATCTAAAGTTTTCTAGTGCACTACTCGAGCCCTCACGTCTCATCCGAACATAAGCCTCCTTTTTCCTCTTAACCAACGAGAAAACCTTTTTGGTGCACCACGGTTCCCTGGCCCTACCAATTCCTCCTTGCCTGACAGGGACATACCTATCACGGTATGATAGGAGACAGAGGGTGGTGGTTGATGGTAAATATTCGTCATAAAGTTCGGTTACGAGTGGTGTGCCTCAGGGATCTGTTTTGGGGCCACTGCTGTTTGTAATTTTTATTAATGATCTGGATGAGGGTATAGTTGGGTGGATTAGTAAATTTGCTGATGACACCAAAGTCGGAGGTGTGGTAGATTGTGAGGAAGGGTGTCATAGTTTGCAGGAAGACTTGGACAGGTTGCAGAGCTGGGCTGAGAGGTGGCGGATGGAGTTTAATGCGGAGAAGTGTGAGGTAATTCACTTTGGTAGGAATAACAGATGTGTTGAGTATAGGGCTAACGGGAGGACTTTGAATAGTATGGATGAACAGAGGGATCTAGGTGTATGTGAACATAGATCCCTGAAAGTTGGGAATCAAGTAGATAGGGTTGTTAAGAAGGCATACGGTGTCTTGGCGTTTATTGGTAGGGGGATTGAATTTAGGAGTCGCAGCGTCATGTTGCAACTGCACACAACTCTGGTGCGGCCGCACTTGGAGTACTGTGTGCAGTTCTGGTCCCCACATTACAGGAAGGATGTGAAGGCTTTGGAGAGGGTGCAGAGGAGGTTTACCAGGATGTTGCCTGGTATGGAGGGGAGGTCCTATGAGGAGAGCCTGAGAGATTTGGGGTTGTTTTCGCCGGAAAGAAGGCGGCTAAGAGGGGATCTTATTGAAACATATAAGATGCTTAGAGGTTTAGATAGGGTGGACAGTGATAGCCTTTTTCCTCGAATGGAGAAAGCTAGCACGAGGGGGCATGGCTTTAAATTAAGGGGGGGTAGTTATAGGACGGATGTCAGGGGTAGATTCTTTACCCAGAGGGTGGTGAGGGATTGGAATGCCCTGCCTGCTGCAGTTGTAAATGCGCCTAGTTTGGGGGCGTTTAAGAGATCTGTGGATAGGTTTATGGACGAAAAGGGATTGGTTTAGGTTAGTGGGTCATTGTTTTTTTTAACTGGTCGGCGCAACATCGAGGGCCGAAGGGCCTGTTCTGCGCTGTAATGTTTTATGTTCTATGTTCTAATCCCTCTAACCTATGGATCCCTGGACACTAAGGGGCAATTTCTTATCATGGCCAATCAACCTAACCCGCACTTCTTTGGATTGTGGGAGGAAACCCACGCAGACACGAGGAAAATGTGCAAATTCCACACAGATAGTGACCCAAGCCGGGAATCGAACCGAGGTTCCTGGAGCTGTGAAGCAGCAGTGCTAACCACTGTACTACCGTGCCACCCCATTGTTTTAACATGGCATTTATTTCAAGACTCTGAACCTTCATAGAGAGCTAAGAGCCTTTGAAATTTATTTTATTCATTCATAGTTCATGGACATCACTGGCTAGCCAGCATTTATTGCCCATCCATAATTGCCCTTGTTCAGAGGGTAGTTGAGAGTCAACCACTTTGCAGTGGCCCTGGAGTCACATGTAGGCCAGACCAGGTAAGGACAGCACATTTCCTTCCTGAAGGACGTTAGTGAACCAGATGGATTTTTCCGACAGTTGACAATGGTTCCATGGTCATCACTAGATCCTTAATTCTAGACAAATTTTATTGAGCTCATCCAGGTAGACTCTGTTAAGTACATTTATTCTGCCATCCCTGATTTTGTGTTTGTGACATGTTGTGAATTATTTTTGGAACTTAATAAGGAGTTCACACTGGAAAGGATCTTTTAAATGTTAAAAATATTTCAAGTAACTATTTTTGGAAGGACATTTATTGTTTAAATTTAAATGACTTTTAAAACAAATTCAACTTGTTAAAATATTAACATGAAAATGTTTAAATGTTCTGGTGAATCTTGTTAGAAAATTATTTGCGTTAAAGTCTGATAAATCTTGTGAAAAAGTAAAATCTATGAATAGTTAGGAAGATTTATTGTAATTTTAAAATGTGTCTGGACATACCACTTTTTAAGATGGCCTCCAAAGATGGCGCTGCATCTCTGCGCAACCACGTTTTAGCTGGTGTGTTTTGGCCCTGACTCTTACAAATTTTGCAGCCGAGTATCCCGCATTTGTGGACATCGCAGGCGTCAGCCCAACCAAAGTGCAATGGGCTAGCCTCGTCCTGGGTGAACCACCTGCTTAACATGTCAACATGAAACAGGAGAGTGTGGAAAGAGCTGGGGCGAAAACTGAAGAGAAACACATCAGCTTTCTCGCCCAAAACAACACTGCCATTTTTGGGGAATATATTTATTTGTAACTAAACTGTTATCGTTTATTATATTAAATCGTGGTCACCAATCCTTGCAATTACTACAGCAGTTGACCTATGACCCAACAGAATTTCCCTCTTTGAGAACCAAGAACCTGTCCATAAGACACACCTCAGAATAATGCAGTAGCATAAGTGACCCAGGGATCCACAAATTCAACTTTGACAATTGTTTATGCAGTCTGTTAAAGTCCTTGATTAACTACCTCATAGAATCTACGGCACGGAGACAGGCCCTTCAGCCCAAACTGGCCCAGGTCAACCAAAATACCCATCTAAGCTTACCCATTTGCTGTATTTGGCCCATACTCCTCTAAACTTTCCCTGTCCGTGTATCTGTTCAAATGTCTTTTAAATGTTGTCAACGTCCCTGCCTCAACCACTTCCTCCGGCAGCTCATCCCACATACGTACCACCCTCTGTGTAAGAAGAGTTGCCCCTTGGATTCCCATTAATTCTTTCCACTCTTAAACCTGTGCCCTCTAGTTTTCGATTTCCCAACCCAGGGAAAAAGACTGAGTGCATTCATTGTATCCATGCCCCCCTCAGTTTCCTACCCTCCAAAGAAAAAAGTCCTACCCTGTCCAATCTCTCCCTATAACTCAGTCCCTTGGGTTCTGGCAACATCTTTGTAAATCTCTTCTGTGCTCTCTCCAGTTTAATAACATCAGGTTTAATAACATGCAATGGCTTTCTGAAATCTGCCAAGATTTAACCACCCGTCACAGGCATTAACAGAGCATCCTACTTGTCCTAGGTGTCAAAACCTTCGTCGCTATTCAACTGATTGCGAAATCAGCTCAGAAAATACATCCAATTTCACTTTTTGCAGGAAGTGTCAATTTCTCTGTGCTAGGGGTATAATCCGTGCGTGCGTCTATATCCAATTCAATCTTCCATTGGTCCATCTGTATCAGAGAAAAGCAGAGTGTAAACATACATAACAATGTTTTGCTTCCTGTCATTATCCACTGTGACCATTTCAATGTCGGAATGCTTCTTCTGAAATTTCAACCACCACCCTTTGGCAAACATTCAATTTCAGAAACCCAGGGGCTAAGACAGAACTGGAGACAATCTTTACATACTTTACTCATTTTATTTACAGAGATACACATTACAAAGATACATTGCTGTCAACAACATTTGTTTCAGTCTGCTCCTGTTTTAGAAGACAACTGAATTCCCAGTGACTACCCATCTGTCGGAACAGAATTCAATACCCAATTAGAATGCAATTATTACACCTCATAAGTTATCTACTTGCTCACTAGTCATTCTGCCAATTATACACGCCACCCATTATATACACCTCCCATTATACACCTACCCATTATACACCCCCACCCATTATACTCCTGCCCATTATACCCCCCATCCATTATACATCACCCATTATACACCCTCACCATTTATACCTCACCCATTATACCTCAGCCATTATACACCCTCACCCATTATACGTCAGCCATTATACACCCTCACCCATTATACCTGAGCCATTATACCCCCCCACCCATTATACCTCACCCATTATACACCCCCATCCATTATACCTCAGTCATTATACACCCTCACCCATTATACCTCACCCATTATACACCCTCACCCATTATACCTCACCCATTATACCTCAGTCATTATACACCCTCACCCATTATACCTCACCCATTATACCTCAGTCATTATACACCCTCACCCATTATACCTCACCCATTATACACCCTCACCCATTATACCTCACCCATTATACACCCCCATCCATTATACCTCACCCATTATACTCCCCCACCCATTATACCTCAGCCATTATACACCCTCACCCATTATACCTCAGTCATTATACACCCTCACTCATTATACCTCACCCATTATACACCACCATCCATTATACCTCAGCCATTATACACCCTCACCCATTATACCTCAGTCATTATACACCCTCACCCATTATACCTCACCCATTATATACCCCCATCCATTATACCTCAGCCATTATACATCCTCACCCATTATACCTCACCCATTATACACCCTCACCCATTATACCTCACCCATTATACACCCTCACCCATTATACTTCAGCCATTATACACCCTCACCCATTATACCTCAGTCATTATACACCCTCACCCATTATACCTCAGCCATTATACATCCTCACCCATTATACCTCACCCATTATACACCCTCACCCATTATACCTCACCCATTATATCCCCCACCCATTATACTCCTACCCATTATACCCCCCACCCATTATACCTAAGCCATTATACACCCTCACCCATTATACCTCACCCATTATACACCCTCACCCATTATACCTCACCCATTATACCCCCACCCATTATACTCCTACCCATTATACCCCCCACCCATTATACTCCTACCCATTATACCCCCCCACCCATTATACCACCCATTCTACCTCACCCACTATACACCCTCACCCATTATACGTCCCCACCCATTATACACCCTCACCCATGATACCCCCCACCCATTATACATCCCACCCATTATACCCCCCACCCACTATAGTCCTACCCATTATACACCCTCACCCATTATATACCCCACCCATTATACTCCTACCCATTATACCCCCCCACCCATTATACCTCACCCATTATACACCCTCACCCATTATATACCCCCACCCATTATACCTCACCCATTATACACTCTTACCCATTATACATTATACATCCTACCAATTATACACCCCTACCCATTATACAGACCCACCCATTATACCCCCACCCATTATACCCCCATCCATTATATGCCCCACCCATTATACACCCTTACCCATTATACCCCCCACCCTTTATACCCTCATCCATTATACAACCCACCCATTATACACTCCCACCCATTATACATCCCACCCATTATTCCCCCCACCCACTATTTACCCTACCCATTATATACACTACTTATATACACCTCATCCATTATACACTCCACCCACTATATCTCCCATCCATTATACCCCCATTATACACCGCACCCATTATATACCCCACCCATTATACATCCCACCCATTATACCCCCATTATGCCCCCCACCCACTATTTACCCTACCCATTATATACACTACTTATTATACACCTCATCCATTACACACTCCACCCACTATATCTCCCATCCATTATACCCCCATTATACACCGCACCCATTATATACCCCACCCATTATACATCCCACCCATTATACCCCATCGTACACCCCACCCATTATACACTGCACCCATTGTATCCCCATTATACATCCCCCCATTATACACCCCACCTATAATACACCCATTATGCACCCCACCCATTATATACCCCACCCATTATACTCTCCATCCATTATACCCCCACCCATTATACCCCCATTGTGCATCCCACCCAAAAATTTGACAAATGGAACATAATGTGGGAAAATATGAAATTGTCCATTTTGGTAGGAAGAATAAATATAAACTTAATATCTAAATGGTGAGATGCAGAGGGATCTGGGTGTCATAGTGCATTAATCTCAGAAGATTAGTATGCAGGTACAGTAGGAGAGCACATCTGGGGTACTGTATACAGTATTGGTCACCTTATGTAAGAAAGATATAATTGCATTAGGAGCAGTTGAGAAAAGGTTTACTAAACTCGTACCTGGAACAGGTGATAAAAGCAAAATACTGCAGATGCTGTGATCTGAAACAAAAACAGAAAATGCTAGAAAATCTCAGCAGGTCTGACAGCATCTGTGAAGAGAGAATAGAGTAAATATTTCGAGTCAAGGGGACTCTTTGTCTGGAATGGGGGTTTGTCTTATGAAGAAAGTTTGGACATGGTAGGCTTGTATCTACTGAAACTCAGAGGCGTGAGAGACGACTTGATTGAAACATCTAAAAACTTGAGAGGTCTTGATAGGGTGGATATGGAGGGAGAGAAACAGGGTAGCCCATCTCACCCATTCCAATCTGTCTCCTCCTGAACTTGTTCTCCAATCTCCCAGATCCAACCTCTGATTCTCTCTCCAGCAATGTGGTTGACTCTCAACTGCCCTCAGGCAAATAAGGATGGGCAATATATGATGGCCAGCCAGTGATGCCCTTGTACCATGAATGAATGAAAAAAAGAAGCAAAGAGAGTTTGAGAAGAAAATGGCAGCTAAATTATGAGATTTTTCAGCATGTTCTGAAAAACATTTTATTTGAGCTTTCCAACATGTTCAGTATTTCACTTTTATTATATGGAAGTGGAGAGGATATTTCCCTTTGTGGGAGAATAGTTGAGAAGAATTTTTCTCTCAGAGGGTTGTGAGTCTTTGTGACTCCTTTCCTCAAAGTAATGGAAACAAAGTCTTTGAATGTTTTCAAGGCAGAGGTAGATGGATTCTTGATAAACAAGGGGGTGAAAGATCATTGGGGGTATGCGGAGAGCAGGCTCGAAGGGCTGGGTAGCCTACTCTTGCTTCTAACTCGTATCTTCATATATTTATATGTATGTTCTTGTCCTATAGGCTACCAACTCGAGGAAGAAATCTGCAAGAAAATTAGAGAAGTGAAGATTTCTTTAACTGCGAGCTTTAATTATCCTGATATGGAGTGACATAGAAACAGTGTAAAGGGCAGCTACAAGAATTCCTGAGCGAGTTCAGGGTAATTTCCCACATCAGATCAATCTGATTCCAATCCAAGGAGGAAGGAGACACAGCCGGTCCTGATTCCTGGAAACAAGGTGAGCTATGAAGATCAAATGTCATTGGGAGAAAATGTAGCGAGTAGTGATAATTGTGTCATAAAGTTTAGGTTGGCTGTGGAAGTAGATAAGGAGCAATTCAGCATCAGAATAATTAATTTGGGGAGGGCAAACTTTAAAAGGGTCATGTTGCAACAGTACAAAATTCTGGTGCGGCCACAGTTGGAGTACTGTGTGCAGTTCTGGTCCCCACATTATAGGAAGGATGTGGAGGCTTTGGAGAGGGTGCAGAGGAGGTTTACCAGGATGTTGCCTGGTATGGAGGGGAGGTCGTATGAGGAGAGACTGAGGGATTTGGGGTTGTTTTCATTAGAAAGAAGGCGGCTAAGAGGGGACCTTATTGAAACATATAAGATGATTAGAGGTTTAGATAGGGTGGACAGTGATAGCCTTTTTCCTCAGATGGAGAAAGCTGGCACGAGGGGGCATAGCTTTAAATTAAGGGGTGGTAGTTATAGGACGGATGTCAGAGGTAGGTTCTTTACCCAGAGGGTGGTGAGGGACTGGAATGCCCTGCCTGCTGCAGTTGGGGGGCGCCTAGTTGGGGGGCGTTTAAGAGATCCGTGGATAGGTTTATGGATGGAAAGGGATTGGTTTAGGTTAGAGGGTCATTGCTTTTTAATTGGTCGGTGCAACATCGTGGGCCGAAGGGCCTGTTCTGCGCTGTAATGTTCTATGTTCTATTCTATGTTCTAATGGAAAAAGCCCTGATAGACTGGAATCAAAGATCAGCAGGTAAAACTGGAACTGAACAGCTGTATTTAAAGAGGAAATAGTTTCGGTACAGTCAAGCTTTCTTCCCACAAGAGGGTGTATGACAGAGGTCAGGTAGATAATACAACTGAGAACCAGGCTTAATGTAGAAGGTTCAATGGGGAATTGAAATGCAATTGAAGAGAAGAGGGGAAATGGCCTATGGTATTATTGCAAGACCATTAATCCAGAAACTCAATGAATGTTCTATATTTCTATGTTCTGGGGATCTGGGTTCAAATCCTGGCACAGCAGATGGTGGACTTTGAATTCAATAAAAACAATATCTGGAATTAAGGAATCCCATTTCCTATTGTTGGAAAAACCCACCTGGTTCACTAATGTCCTTTAGGGATGGAAATCTGCTATCCTTATCTGGTCTGGCCTACATGTGACTCCAGAGCCACAGCAATGTGGTTGGCTCTCAACTGCCCTCAGGCAAATAAGGATGGGCAATATATGATGGCCAGCCAGTGATGCCCTTGTACCATGAATGAATAAAAAAAAGAAGCAAAGAGAGTATGAGAAGAAAATGGCAGCTAAATTAAAAGGGATTCTAAAAGTCCTCTCCAGGTAGTAAGAGGAGGAGTAGGGCTGATTTTAGATTGAGACATGGCTAAGTTACTAAACTTCATATTTTGCCTAGGAGATAGTGAAAGACAAGGTAACAAAGACTTTTGTTTAAAATTGATAAGATAGTTTGAGATAAGCTGACTGTACTTAAAGTTGCTAAGTTCCCAGGATTAGACAGAATGCATTCAAGGATACTGAGGAAAGTGAGAGCAAAAATTGCCAAAGCCATAATTTTACAGACATCCTCAGCTAGAGGGTTGGTGCCAGGGGACTGGAACAAAACACGTGTTTCATTCTTGTTCAAACAACATATAAAGATAACAGCAACTGCAGGCCAGTCACTTTAACCTTGGTCATCGAGAAGCTTTTGGAAACAACCAGTAGGGACAGAATTAGTAGTCAAATAGGGAATTGCTGGTTTAATAAGGAAAGACTGCAGATCTGAAGAGTGGTGAACAGTTGTGTTTTGGACTAGCGGATATTAACAGTGGTGTTCCCCGAGGATATGGGCTAAGACCCCTGCTCTTGATGAAAAAATAAAGACCTATAACAAGGGCTCCAAAACCTTTCCAGCCACGGAACACTTTTGATCTCTCAAGAATATGCAGACAGTGTAGACAGAGCTTTACCTTGTGTCTAACCTCATGCTGCACTTGTCCTGGGAGTGTTTGATGTGGACAGTCTAGAGGGAGCTTTATACTGTGTCTAAGCTAGTGCTGTACCTGTCTTGGGAGTGTTTGATGGGGACAGCATAGAGGGAGCTTTACTCTATACCTCACCCCATGCTGTATCTCTTCTGGGAGTGTTTAATGGGGACAGGGTAGAGGGAGCTTTACTCTGTATCTAACCCAATGCTGTACCTGTCCTGGGAGTGTTTGCTGGGGACAGTATAGGGGGAGCTTTACACTGTAACTAACCCTGTGTTGTACCTGTCCTAGAAGTGTTAGATGGTGATAGTGTAGAGGGAATTTTAATCTGTATCTAACCCTGAGCTATCACTGTCCTGGGAGTGTTTGATGGTCATGATGTGGAGATGCCAGTGTTGGACTGGGGTAAACACAGTAAGAGGTCTCACAACACCAGGAGAGTTTGATGGGGACAGTGTATGGGAGCTTTACTCTATATCTAACCCTGTGCTGTACCAACCTGGAAGTGTTTGATGGGGACAGTGTAGAAGAAGCTTTATTCTGTATCTAACCCAGTGCTCTACCTATCCTGAGAGTATTTGATGGGGATAGTCTAAAGGGAGCTTTTCTCTATATCCAGCCCTGTGCTGTATCTGTCCTGGGAGTGTCTGATGGGGACAGTGTAGAGGGAGATTTCCTTGGTGTCTAATCCTGTGCTTTACCTGTCCTGGGAGAGTTTAATGGAGGCAGTGCAGAGGGAGCTTTACTGTGTCCTCGGAATGTTTGACGTGGACAGTGTCGAGGGAGCTTTACTCTATGTCTAACCATGAGCTGTACTAGTCCTGCGAGTGTTTGATGGGGGACAGTGTAGAGGGAGTTTTACTTTGTATCTAACCACGTAATGGACCTGTCCTCAAGCGTTTGATGGGGATAGTGTAGAGGGAGTTTTATCTGTGGCTAACCTTGTCCTGCTCTGTTCCTGTTCTGGTCGTGTTTGATTGGGACAGTGTCGAGAGAGCTTTACTCTGTATCTAACCCCATGCTGTAGCTGTCGTGGGAGTGTTTGATGGGGACAGTGTGGGGGCATTTTTACTGTAACTAACCCTGTGCTGTACTTGTCTTGGGAGTGTTTGATGGGGACAGTGTGGGGGGATTTTTACTGTAACTAACCCTGTGCTGTACTTGTCTTGGGAGTGTTTGATGGGGACGTTGTGGAGGGAACTTTACTCTGTATCAAACGTTATTCTGTAGCTGTTGTGGGTGTGTCTGAAGGGGAAGTGTGGGGGGAGCGTTACTCATTGTCTAACTCCGTGCTGTACCTGTCCTGGGAGTGTTTGATGGGGACAGTGTAGAGGGAGCTTTACTCTATATCCAGCCTTGTGCTGTATCTGACCTGGGAATGTTTGATGGCTGAGAGTCCACACTGTTCCCATCAAACAATCCCATGACAACCATGGCACAGGGTTAGATACAGATTAAAACTCCCTCTACGTGGCCCCCATCAAACACTCCCAGGTCAGCTACAGTAATGAATTAGATACAGAGTAAAGCTCCCTCTGCAATGTCCCCATCAAACACACGCAGAAGAGATACAGAACATGGTTAGATACAGAGTAAATCTCCCGCTGCAAAGTCCCCATTAAATTCTCCCAGGACAGGTACAGCACGGGGTTAGACACCAAGAAAATCTCCCTCTACACTGTCCCCATCAAACATAGTAAGAAGTCTCACAACAACAGATTGATTTAATAGCAAAATGCATTACCTTTCGGAGTGCTGGGAGTGTTGATGGGGACAGTGCAGAGGGAGCTTTTCTTTATATCCAGCCCTGTGCTGTATCTGACCTGGGAGTGTTTGATGCGGACAGTGTAGAGGGAGATTTCCTTGGTGTTTAATCCCATGCTGTACCTGTTCTGGGAGAACTTAATGGGGACTTTGCAAAGGGAGCTTTGCTCTGTATCTAACCCCGTTCTGTACCTCTTCTGGGTGTGTTTGATGGGGACAGTGCAGAGGGAGCTTTACTCTGTATCTAATTCAGTGCTGTACCTGTCCTGGGAGTGTTTGATGGGGTCAGTGTGGAAGGAGATTTAATCTGTATCTAACCCCGTGCTGTACCTGTCCTGGGAGTGTTTGATGGGGACAGTGTAGGGGGAGCTTTACTCTGTATCTAACCCCGTTCTGTACCTCTTCTGATTGTGTTTGATGGGTTAAGAAGTCTGACAACACCAGATTAAAGTCCAACAGGTTTATTTGGTAGCAAAAGCCACTAGCTTTCGGGCCTGTGACCCTTCGTCAGGTGAATGGGGTCAGAGGCCTGAAAACTAGTGGTTTTTGCTACCAAATAAACCTGTTGGACTTTAACCTGGAGTTGTGAGACTTCTTATTGTGTTTACCCCAGTCCAACGCTGGCATCTCCACATTGTGTTTGATGGGCAGATTGCAGGGGGAGCTTTATTCTATATCTAATTCAGTGCTGTAGCTGTCCTGGGAGTGTTTGATGGGGACGGTATAGAGGGAGCTTTACTCTGTATCTAACTCCGTGCTGTACCTGTCCTGAGAGTGTTTGATGGGGACGGTATAGAGGGAGCTTTACTCTGTATCTAACTCCGTGCTGTACCTGTCCTGGGAGTGTTTGATGAGGACAATGTGGGTGGAGCTTTATTCTGTATCTAACCCTGGGCTATACCTGTCCTGGGAGTGTTTGCTGGGGACAGTATAGAGGGAGCTTTACTCTGTATCTAACTCCATGCTGTGGCTGTCCTGGGAGTGTTTGCTGGGGACAGTATAGAGGGAGCTTTACTCTGTATCTAACCCATGCTGTAGCTGTCCTGGGAGTGTTTGATGGGGACAGTATAGAGGGAGCTTTACTCTGTATCTAACTCCATGCTGTAGCTGTCCTGGGAGTGTTTGCTGGGGACAGTATAGAGGGAGATTTACGCTGTATCTAACCCATGCTGTAGCTGTCCTGGGAGTATTTGATGGGGCCAGTGTAGAGGGAGCTTTACTCTGTATCTAACCCATGCTGTAGCTGTCCTGGGAGTGTTTGCTGGGGACAGTGTAGAGGGAGCTTTACTCTGTATCTAACCCATGCTGTAGCTGTCCTGGGAGTGTTTGATGGGGACAGTGTAGAGAGAGCTTTACTCTGTATCTAACCCATGCTGTAGCTGTCCTGGGAGTGTTTGCTGGGGACAGTGTAGAGGGAGCTTTACTCTGTATCTAACCCATGCTGTAGCTGTCCTGGGAGTGTTTGATGGGGACAGTGTAGAGAGAGCTTTACTCTGTATCTAACCCATGCTGTAGCTGTCCTGGGAGTGTTTGATACACATGCTGAAATGGAACATGCAGCATTCTGTGGCACTGACATCGCTCATCTGGTTAAACATATGTTTCATGATAATGAAGCCAGTAACATGTGGGCATTTGATTTCTATAAAATGACTAACTTTCTTTTGTAACTCAAATTGCTCCATCCGGTTCTGATTTGCCTATATGGGGACAGATTTTGGAAGAGGCCCAATTCAACACAGGGTGAATTTCAAAAGGAGTTAATGAGAGAGAAGATTGTGTAACGCAAATCCAGAGCATCGTCTGAACTTGGCTTGAGTGTGACATTGCTGGATCCATTGTCTCCTTGACATTTATCCTGTGATAGCAGTAAGCCATCAGTTAAACAGCATTCTGTTTCCAGTTGATCAATGTCTTTAGCAATGGAACAATGTGCTCTCAAGATGTGAAGTGATGATTTCACTCTAGTCGACAATCAATTCCTGTTGTGTTAGTTTGATTGGCTGAGTCATTGAGTGTGAAAGTCTGACTGAAGTAATCATGGTTTGTGAGAATCAGAGCTGAAAGGAGACCAGACCAACTCCTGCCCAGTCTGAGAGTTCAAGAACTACTTTTAAAATCCCACAACACGGCAGACTGACCCCAGCCAATGTTTCATTCATATCAAAAGTTACATCAAATGGGACCAGCTCCTGTTTCTACTTTGCCAGAATGTTCTATTGCTCAATCAGGGCTGTTTTCAGCAGCCCTGGGTCTCTCTCTCTGTGATGCAATGCTGACTTTGATGTCTGTCCATCTGTGTCCAAAGCCAAGAATTGTGAGTGAGGAAATTGAAGTCAACAGCTACAGACAATAAGCTGAGAAATAGGGACATGGGAATTACTGGACAAAGGCCCAACCAGTTCCCTTTGCTCCTTCCTTTGTAGTTGCATGATACAACCATAATAAATTAATTACAGCAATCCATTAGTCTACAATACACCCAGACATGAGGTGAGGAAACTACTGATGGCAGAGAGCTTTAGGACACAGATCCAAATGGGGTCACTCAGTGAATCAAGCCTTGGCTAAGTAGCTGTTTAAATCACTTCTATCAGCCGTGGCATCAAGTAGGAGACCAAGGAGGTAACAATGAAGCTGTACAGAACTATGGTTAGGCAATAGCTGGAGCAGTTCTGGTCACCTCACTGTAGCAGGGATGTGATAGCTCTAGAGGAGGTACAGAGGACATTCACCAGCACGTTGCCTGGGATGGAGCATCTGAGCTATAAAGAACCAGTAGAACAGTAGAACCCTACAGTGCAGAAACAGGCCCTTCGGCCCATCGAGTCTGCACCAAACACAATCCCACCCAGACCCTATCCCCATACACTTTACCTGCTAATCTACACATCCCAGGACACTAAGGGGCAATTTTAGCATAGCCAATGAACCTAACCCGCACATCTTTGGACTGTGGGAGGAAACCGGAGCACCCGGAGAAAACCCACGCAGACACGAGGAGAATGTGCAAACTCCACACAGGCAGTGACCCGAGCCGGGAATCGAACCCAGGACCCTGGAGCTGTAGGGTCCTGGGTTCGAGAGAGACTAGATAGGCTTAGATTGTTTTCTGTAAAGCAGAGAAGGCTGAGGGGGGACATGATTGAAGTATATAAGATTATGAGGGATATGGACAGGGTGAATAGGAAGCAGCTGCTCTCCTCTTCTTGGAGGGGAATTTGCAGGTGAGGGGGGAGGGGTGACCCCAGTACCTGTTGCCAAGTTGATGGCAGAGTTTGCGGGTTCGGAAGCTGTTGTCTAAAGTGGGGCCGGGGGGGAGGGGGGTAGCTTGGTGCATTGATGAATTGGTGAGTGGTGGATGAAGAAAATTAAGGATTTGTAAAAGCTAGACCGAGTGGTCATTTGGTAACATTTTGGTGCAATTGTTTAAGAGGTCACAAGAGGGTTGTGTGAATTCATCAGAACTTTGATTTATAGAGTGAAGTGTGTGCCTTTCGAATATTATGCTCTTCACTGGCAGGCAAAAAAAATTATTCCAGTGTCTTCTCTCCTCCTCTATTTGAAAGACAAATGATTGAAACTTCTCAATGGCTTTGGGGTCTGTTAGATTCAGTGAGGTGCGAGCTTGTATCTCTTTGAGTTATCCAATAATCCAGCACACATTATGCCACCCCTTTTCAAACTTGGCCCTCAATGTTTTTATCAAGTATGATTGTGTCGATGATGTGAAGTCCTTTCCTGACACCATGGAGAAATGCTGGATTCTCAGAGAATGGCTAATAACAAATAATCATTTACTCACTAGCTGAGTAGCTATTCCATAAGTATACTCTGCCTGTGCTCCAGGGTGAACTCCTGGCGTTTACACATTCTTAATTTTCTTCACCCGTCATTCACCAATTCACCAAGCTCACTACCCCCCCCCACCTTAGACAGCAGCTTCCAAACCTGTAACCTCTGCCACCAACATGGCAGCAGACACATGGGGTCACCCCCACCTGGAAAGTCTCCTCCAAGTCACTCACCATCCTGACTTGGAAATATATTGCCGTTTCTTCACCGTCGCTGGGTCAAGATCCTGGAACTCTAACAGCACTGTGGGTGTACCTACACCACATCATTTGTGCCTCACCACCACCTTCTCAAGGGAAATTACAGAAGGGCAACAAATTGCCTTGCCATTGTTGCCTGCACCCCATGGAAGAATTGACAAAAATTGCTGTGCCTTCAGCTGCCTCAGCTCTCAGCTTTAAGATTTCCTTTCCAAATTGCTCCTTCTTCAAGATGGTCTGAAGAATTTGTCACCTGGAAAAAGCGTTTGGTCACCTAATGCCCCTTATGAGGCCTGGGTTTTGTTTGGTAACTCTCCTATGAAATGACATGGGATGTGTCTGACCACTCTATAAGCATGAGGTGTTGTAGATGCTTTTTGGAGAATGCAGGATCACTTACCGCCCACTTCTGGCAGAAGAACTGAAAGTTTATAACTGCTGAGAAAGACTGAACAGGCTGGGACTCTCTTCTATAGAACACAGAGGATGAGGAATGACTGAATAGAGATATCTAAAATTGGCAAAGATTGATTATTGGGGAAAGGTAGAGGAGATGTTTCGATTTGTTGGGAGAGTCGCAAATGAGAGGCAGTAAGTTTAAAGTATTCATAAAATTATAGAACGATAGAATCCCTACAGTACAGAAGGAATCTGTACTGACTTTCTCCAACTGAATCCCACCCAAGCCCTCCTCTCTGCCCTCACTCTGTAACCCCATGTGTTTACCATGGTCAATCCACCTGACCTGCAAATCTTTGGCCACTAACGAACAAGTTAGCATGGCCAATCCCCCTAAATATTCCCTTATAAATCCAGCATGAAATTCAGGAGACGCTTTTTCATGCAAAGAGAAAACAACATCTACATTTCTATAGCACCTTTAAGAACCTCAGGATGTCTGAAAGCACTTTCATAGCTAAAGCAATGTTTCTGCAGTATGGTCACTGTCACCATATATGCCAGCCAACCTGCACATAGCAACATTTCACAAACATCAATGAGAGATGAATCTGATCACCAGGTCACCAGGCAGAACTTCTCTGCATCGCTCTGAGTACTTTCAGGGGATTTTCTATGTCTACCATAGAAGAGAATTCGGGTCTCAGCTTAATGTCTCCCCTGGAAGGCACCCCATCTGAGAATGCAGTACCCTCTTACATCCTAGGACCTGTGTACAACTCTCCAGGATTAGATTTGAACCCATAACCTTCTGACTCTACCACTGAGCCATGGCTGGCATTGCCACATGAGAGAGGTAAGAATGTGGAACTCACTGCCACAAATAGCCATCGAGCTGATTAACATTTGAGGAGAAAGATTAGAAGCACAGAGTGTTAAAATGAACTGAAGTTTGGGCGTAAAGCTTGACTGTTTCTGTAATTTCATTTTCTGTGCAGTAAAAGAGGTTGGTGAATATGAGAAAGTATATTCCATGGTTCAGTGTTAGTCGTTCTGTTGTGCGGGGTGATGTGTAAACAACTCAGTTAGCTGGAACTGGTCAATTTATTTTTCCTGCCGTTGGGGTCAGAAGAGGGAAATCAAACCTGATTGGCTCTTTGAGGTTACACAACATGGAAATATGATTTTAATTATTCAAAATCAGAACCAGCCTGTGGTTCTGCTGAAATAAAACGGGAGGAGAGAGAGAGAGAGAGAGAGGTTGCATTTGCTTTTAACTAGTTCAATGGTGTTTTGTGGAGAAAATGGGGGAAAGGGGAAGCAAAGGGGGAGAAAAAGGGAAGGAAAGGGGGATAAAATAGGGGAGAAGAGTTAGGGAAAGAAAAATAAAGGAAGACAAGAAAGAAATGAAAGATAAAGAATAGTTAAAAATTAAATAAACTGAAAACAAAGGGGTCGAGGTGGGTTAGAGCTAATCATCTGAAGTTGTTGAATTCAATGTTGAGACTGGAAGTCTGTGATGTGCCGAGCCAGAAGATTAAAGTTAAGGATCCAGATTAAGTGTTTCACTTGCACCTCTTTCAGTTTGGTCTATTGCATTTGCTGCTCCCAATTGGTCTCCTCGATATTGAAGGGACCAAAGCAGAGACTGGGTGATCACTTTGCTTTCCATTTTAGCACACAATCCTGCCCCCACGTCCACATGTCTGTCCTTGGCCTGCTGCAATGTTCCAGTGAACTCAACACAATCTGGAGGAACAGCATCTCGTCTTCTGGCTCGGCACTTTACAGCCTTCCATTGCTGCCCTTAGCAACTTTTCCCCTTGTTTCCATAGCAATGACTCATCTTGCATTCCCTTACCCTGTAGTATAAATACCTCCCACTTTCTCTGCCTTTTAGCTTTGACAAAGGGTCAGCTGGACTTGAAACATCAGCTCTTTTCTTGACTCACAGATGCTGCCGAAACTGCTGAGATTTTCCAGCATTTTCTCTTTTGGTTACCTTTTCAGCAGCTGTCCAAAGGGAGGGGGGGGGGGGCGGGGGAGGGGGCGCTGATCACAAGTGGGCTGGGGCACCAGGAATCACTGTTCAGTTGGGAGGAGCAACACTGTCCTTCCTGAAACCTCAAACACAACACTTTCCACTGATGGCCACTCACCATGCCTGGCAAACTTGACAAGTAGGCCCAATGCCAAAACTCCTGAGAGAGGGTCCAGAAACGTGTACCAAGCCCCTTGTTAGCACGTGCAAGGAACTTAATGACTACAAAGAACAAAGAACAAAGAACAACCCAGCACGGGAAACAGGCCCTTCGGCCCAACAAGCCCGCGCCGCCGCATCACCCTACACCAGTATAGGGCTAACGGGAGGACTTTGAATAGTGTGAAGGAGCAGAGGGATCTAGGTGTATGTGTACATAGATCCCTGAAAGTTGGGAATCAAGTAGATAAGATTGTTAAGAAGGCATACGGTGTCTTGGCGTTTATTGGTAGGGGGATTGAATTTAAGAGTCGCAGCGTCATGTTGCAACTGTACACTACTCTGGTGCGGCCACACTTGGAGTACTGTGTGCAGTTCTGGTCCCCACATTATAGGAAGGATGTGGAGGCTTTGGAGAGGGTGCAGAGGAGGTTTACTAGGATGTTGCCTAGTTTGGGGGCGTTTAAGAGATCTGTGGATAGGTTTATGGACGAAAAGGGATTGGTATAGGCTAGTGGGTCATTGTTTTTGTAACTGGTCAGCGCAACATCGTGGGCCGAAGGGCCTGTTCTGCGCTGTAATGTTCTATGTTCTATTCTACCCTGCGTATCTACAAATAGAACCCCTGACTTAGCCAGATTCAGGGGAGAATAGTGTCAATTTGGTAAAACCAATCAGCCTAAGAGCACATCTTTGGGGTGTGCGAGGAAACCGGAGCGCCCGGAGGAAACCCACGCAACCACAGGGAGAATGCACAAACTCCCACAGACACAGGCCCAAATCCATGTATCTGCACAGCTAACAGTGCTAGTCACCGAGCTGTTGCGGCGCCCGTCTACCGGTCCAGGATCAAGCACATACACCGACACGAAGTACTAGGCCACTCCCGGAACCTCCAGGAGTAGCCCATGCACGACCCACCGTGTGCATGCCCCTCGTTTGACAACGAGGTGGACCTCCATCTGCGGAATAAAAGACAAAAACGTTAATCACAAGCCTGCCTTTCCGGTGTCTCCCGAGGTTCTAACCCTTATTTAATAACCCCTACCATAACTCTCCATCCTCGTTTCACTCATGTGCCTATCTAACTGAACCTTAAACGAGTCCAACGTTCCCGCCTCCACCACCCTACTCGGTAGCGCGTTCCATACCCCTACAACTCTCTGCGTAAAGAACCTTCCTCTCATATCCAAATTATACCTCTCCCCCCTCACCCTTAAATCATGTCCTCTTGTATTTGTAACCAATCTAGGGAGCAGTCTCTCACTATTGACCCTGTCTATTCCCTTCAGTATCTTATGTACCTCTATCATGTCACCCCTCAATCTCCGTCTTTCCAAAGAGAACAGTCCCAGTTTAGAACCTGTTGGACTTGGTGTTTGAGGATAACCGTAGAACCCTACAGTGCAGAAACAGGCCCTTCGGCCCATCGAGTCTGCACCGAACACAATCCCACCCAGACCCTATCCCCATATCCCTGCTAATCCCTTTAACCTACACATCCCAGGATACTAAGGGGCAATTTTAGCATAGCCAATGAACCTAACCCGCACATCTCCAACCTTTCCTCGTAACCCAACCCCTCCATGCCAGACAACATTCTGGTAAACCTCCTCTGCATCCTTTCCAGAGCCTCCACGTCCTTCCGGTAGTAAGGTGATCAGAACTGGACGCAGTACTCCAAATGCGGTCTAACCAACGTTCTATACAACTGAAGCATTAGACGGCAGCTTTTAAACTCTATGCCTCTTCCTATAAAGGCTAGCATTCCATAAGCCTTCCTGACAACATTCTCCACTTGTGTCGCAACCTTCATGGATTTGTGAACCTGCACTCCCAGGTCCCTCTGTGTTTCTATACTCCTAATTTGTCTACCTTTAATCACATAGCTCCTCTCTACATTATTCCTTCCAAAATGCATCACCTCACATTTGTCAGGATTAAATTCCATCTGCCACCTATCTGCCCAATGCACCAACCTATCTATATCTTGTTGTATCACCTGACAATCCACTTCAGTACCCGCCAACCCTGCCATCTTGGTGTCATCAGCAAACTTGCTGATCACACCACCTACGCTCTCTTCCAAGTCATTTATGTAGACTACAAAGAGGAGAGGTCCCAGTACCGAGCCCTGCGGCACACCACTGGTCACTGGCCTCCAGCCGGACAAAGTCCCCTCCACAACTACCCTCTGTCTCCTATTGCCCAGCCAGTTCTCAATCCACCTAGCTACCTGACCCCGTATCCCATGCGCCTTAACCTTTTCTACCAGCCTACCATGAGGGACTTTGTCAAACGCCTTACTGAAATCCATATAGATGACATCAACGGCTTGCCCATCGTCAACCGTTTTTGTCACCTCCTGAAAGAATTCCACCAGATTCGTAAGCAAGACCTCCCTCTAACAAGGCCATGTTGCGTATCCCCAATCAGACCGCAACGCTCCAAATGCTCATACATCCTACCCCTAAGTACTTTTTCCATTAATTTCCCTACCACCGATGTCAAACTCACCAGCCTATAATTCCCTAGTTTAAACTAGTTTAGGAAGTTTTCCGTTTTCCAGTATATAACCAATATTAGTTTTGATGTCTTGACGCATCTTGAAGTGTGGGGTTCCCAAAATTGGCCCCATAGCACCAATTGGTACCAACCATCTTCAGAAATAAATTGGAGCAGAAAGAGGAAATCTCACTTTATCCAATCCCACCCCATCCAAACCCACCCCATCCAATCCCTTCCCATCGCATCCAATCCCAATCCCACTCAATCCTACCCCATCCAATCCCACCCCACCCAATCCCAATCCTACCAAATCCCAATCCCACCCCATCCAATCCCCATCTAATCCTAGCCTATCTGATTCCTACTTTTTGTACTCTGTCTCTACCGCCATCCTCTACACCTGGCACCAACCAATTGCTGCCATAGTGAAACACTTAGTTAATTTGTCATGTTGTATATTTAGATTTACAAGGATGTTGCCTAGACTGGGAGGCATGCCTTATGAAAATAGGTTGAGGGAGCTGGGACTCTTTTCCCTGGAGAGGCGAAGGTTGAGAGGCGACCTGATAGAAGTTTATAAAATGTTGAGAGGAATAGATAGAGTGGACTCTCAGAGGCTATTTCCCCGGGTTGAAATGGTCGCTACGAGAGGACACAGATTTAAGGTGCGGGGAGGGAAGTACAGAGGTGATGTTAGGGGTAAGTTTTTCACTCAGAGGGTGGTGAGTGAATGGAATCGGCTGCCGTCGTCGGTGGTGGAGGCGAACTCGCTGGGGTCTTTTAAAAGACTTCTGGATGAGTATATGGGGTTTAATGGGATTGGGGGTTATAGATAGGTCTATAGATTGGTGGGGTTGATGCGATCGGCGCAACTCGAGGGCCGAAGGGCCTGTTTGTGCTGTAATGTTCTATGTTCTATGTTCTATATGTGGAACGTGTAGGATTAGTCACTTGATCTGCGTGCAAGGCATTGTGATAAGATGGGGACTCATTGCAGAAAGCTCCTGGTCGGTGTGTCTTGGGTCTGAGTCAGAGCCCATTGTTGTGCGTGAGGCTGGCAGTTAGACTGCTCAGGGTTCCTCTGTGTCAACGATTACTCCAATTGAGAAACGAGCTTCTGTTGGTATTGCTCACCCACGCTGTTCAGTTAGAATCAGGAGGACACCTGAGCTTTCAATGTTTTGCAATTCTATAAATGATTGCATGTTTCATTACAAACATTTTGAGATACATAAGCTAAGCCTCTAAAATTCCATTGCCCAAATATGGAGATAATATGTATTACCTGAATACTTGTTGATAAGCACAAAACTTCTCAGGACAACAGTCGATCTCTTTGCTTTGTATCCAAACCCAGTTTGAGGAGATCCAGCCTGTACAAGGATGGAGCAGAAACGTTCAAGGCTATGGTGGGATTTTTCTTTGCAGAGCCCAGAGGGTGAAGTGGACCAGCACAGCCAAGTGATGTAGCTGAGGCAGCTTTGAAGGTGGAAGTGGGAGTGGAGGGGGAGGTTTGGGGGGAAATCCCCGGAAACCTTTACAGGACATGCCTCCAAAATGATGAAGAGTGTGTATTTGGGAAGTGGGTGGAGCAGTCGGTCAGTTAGAATTCATTGGTTTGAATGTAGCCCAGATGGATGGGTTGGAAAGTCTCATCTGTGACGTGAGTCTGGACTCTCAGTCCAGCTCTGGCATAGGGGCATTAGCACAAATCCAACTTGAACTGGCAATGTTACACAGACAAACAAAAGGTGCTGGAAGCTCCAGGGAGAATGGGCTGGAAGTATCCAGTCAATTGGCATAAAGACTGCCAAATTTCAGTGGAATGCACAATCAAGCTGGGCTTACATCTGGAGACTCACCTACTCTGCCAGTTCCCTGCTACATCAGAGTTGGCAATGAACTCACTGAGCCGTTCAGTATCAGATTTTACTGTCCACATGAACAGGGATTTAGGGACTCAGCTTTAATGTCTCATCCAACACATGGCATCTCCCACAGTGTAGTCCCCCCTCAGTCTACATTGTGCATAGACCTCCTAAGTGGCACTTTGACCCATAACCTTTTGACTCAGAGGTCAGAGTGCTGCCAACTGAGCCACAATGACATCAGGTTTAGTTGATGTGAGAAATGCTGTTGGGAGGTTAAACCTGAGGGTATTTACTGGGCCAGTGTTAAGGATGCTCTCACCTGCACTGTGTTAATGTGCTTGGTAAAGTTCAATTTCTCTCCTCAAACAGCCTTCTCCCGAGTGAGCCCAGCTTACACCTTTCCCAAACTGATGACGAGGAACAGCATGAGGAAGAACTGCCTCTGCCAGCTCATGGTGATGAATGATTCACTGATAAGCCTGTGAAACACAGTCAGAACACCAGGTTAAAGTCCAACAGGTTTATTTGGTAGCAAAAGCCACTAGCTTTTGAAGTGCTACTTCTTCATCAGTTGACACTTCTTGGAAGTCTTCTCCACTTGGAGCCAACAGTCTGCGGAGTCAGTGGTAGCCGTGATGTGGAGATGCCGGTGTTGGACTGGGGTAAACACAGTAAGAAGTCTCACAACATCAGGTTAAGTCCAACAGCCAGTGGCTTTGCCACCAAATAAACCTGTTGGACTTGGCGTTGTGAGACTTCTTGATGTGTTTATCCCAGTCCAACGCCGGCATCTCCACATCAAGCCCTGGGAAACACAGTTTGTTTTAATATTGCATGTCACAGAGCAGTTTACAAAAAGCTTTCCATACATTGACATTCCCACAGCAATCACAATACTCTAAAGTGTTTTAGAGACATGGCTGGCTAGTGTAGCAGAGCTCTGACCTTGGCTGGAAAATGGAGGTCTCGAAACTCCATCAGGTATACAGAAGATTTTGCAAAAGTGTTGTGTTTTTTGAAGCTGTTTATCAAAAGGACATTGTGCATTGTGATGTTTAATAACAGCACACTCTGCCAAACATGGTTCAATGTTCAAATAACCTGCATGCTACAGAGAAGCTTTCAAACACTTTATTCATTCAATGTGTGGGATTGCTTGCCAATGACTAAAGCCAACTTGCAGACGGAGCTGCCAATTTGTTTTTATTTAGCACTTATTGAAGTGGTTTGAATTTACTGGCTGTTAGGACTCAACATGAAATGGATTTGAACATTTTTAGCTGAGTTCTCAATGAGCACAGAACATTTGCAATGAGCTGACTCTCATCTTTACCTGCTGCTTTTAAACATGTGTTGGGATTGCCTCAAGGTGCTAGATATATCGTTGCACACAGCAGCAGCCAGCTCAGCTCTGCTGGTGACAACAGTCTGCCACCCAAACATTATCCTTGCACTCTGAACCAGCTCCTTATAAAGACATGACAAAGCTGATAGATTACTGCAGTACACTGTGCCTCATGTTAAATCCCTCTCAAACCACATCAAGTGTATGCCACTTCCTTGATGCCAGTAAAAGAACTGTACCTGGATGGCCAGAGACTCGTTCCTTCCAGGAATGTTTAGAGAGGCAGTCCACACCACAGACAGGAACAGAATAGGTAACCATCAGACAGAGGGAGAGGACTAGGCAGGCAGTGCAAGAATCTCCTGTGGCTACTCTCTCCTGCAAAACAGATATACTGCTTTGGATACTGTTGGGGATATACTGCTTTGGATACTGTTGGGGATATACTGCTTTGGATACTGTTGGGGATATACTGCTTTGGATACTGTTGGGGATATACTGCTTTGGATACTGTTGGGGATATACTGCTTTGGATACTGTTGGGGATATACTGCTTTGGATACTGTTGGGGATATACTGCTTTGGATACTGTTGGGGATATACTGCTTTGGATACTGTTGGGGATATGGCCTCTTAGGTGAAAGCAACGACAGCCTAAATTTGTTGCAACATGGTTGGCCCTGTTGCACAGGGGAGGGGCAAAAGGTGTGACAGCACAATAGTTATAGGGGATTAAACTGTAAGGAGAATAGATCGGTGTTTCTGTGCTGCAAAAGAGACTCCAGGATGGCATGTTGCCTCCACTGTGCTAGGGTCAAGGATGTCTCGATGTGGTTGTCGGACATTCTGGAGGGGGAAAGTGAACAATCAGTGGTCGAGGTACACATTGATACAAACAACATAGGTTAAAAAAAGAATGAGGTCCTAAAAGTAGAATATAGGGAGTTGAAAAGTAGCACCTCAAACGTTGTGATCTCAGGATTGTTACCAGTGCCTCCTGTTAGTCAGAGTAGAAATAACAGATATATCAGATGAATACTTGGTGAAGCGATGGGAGAGGGAGAGGGTTTCAGATTCCTGGGGTATTGGGACAGGTTCTGGGGGAGGTGGGACCAGTACAAACTGGATGGCTCAAACCTGGGCAGGACCAGGACTGATGTATTTGCTTGATGGGTGGGGAGGGTTTAAACTAAAATAGCAGGGGGATGGGAACCTGTGTAAAGAGTCAGAGGAGCGGGAATCAAGGGCAAGAACAAAGGAGAGAAAAGCGAATAAGAAAAATGATAGGCAGAGAAATCAAGGGCCAGAATCAAACAGGACCACTGTGCAAAATAGTGGGAACATGGCAAGTAATGCTAAAAAGACAAGCCTTGAGGCTTTGTACCTTTATGTGGGACTGTTCACAATAAAGTGTTGAATTAATCATGCAATGAGATGTAAATAGGTATGGTATAGTTAGGATTACAGAGATATTGCTGCAGGGTGACCAGGGATGGGAACTGAACATTCAGAGATATTCAGTATTTGGGAAGGACAGACAAAAAGGAAAAAGCAGTGGGGCTGTGTTATTGGTTAAAGGGGAAATTAAATGAGGAAATAAATTAGCTCTGACAGTGTGGAATCAGTATGAGTAGGGCTGAGGAACACTCAGGGGCAAAAAACATTAGTGGGATATATAGGCCCCCCAAAATGTAGTGGTGATGTTGAGAATGGCATTAAACAGGAAATTAGCGATGCATGAGATAAAAGGACCTTTGTAGTATTGGTGACTTTAATCTGCATATAGACTGGGCAAATCAAATTAGTCACAATACTGTGGAGGAGAAATTCCTGGAGTGTATATGTGACGGCTTTCTTAAGTTTTGAGAGAACAACTAGATAACAGGCTATTCAAGAGTGGGTATTGTCTAATGAAAAAGAATTAACTAGTTGTGCAAGACCCCTTGGGAATGAGTGACCATAATATGATAGGATTCTTCAAGAAGGAGAATGAGATCGTTGATTCAGAGACTAGGTCCCAAATCTTAATAAAGGAAATTATGCTGGTATGAGATGCGAGTTGGCTGTGATGGATTGGGAAACATTACTTAAAGTGATGATGTTGGATTGGCAATGGTAAACATTCAACGAGTGCATGGGTGAACTGCAACAATTGTTCATTCCTGTCTGGACAAAACTAAAATGGGAAAGGTGACCAAACCATGGCCGACAAGGAAAACTAGAGATAGTATTAGATCCAAGCGAGAGACATACAAATTGGCCGGAAAAAACAGTGGACCTGAGAATTGAGAGAAACTTAGAATTCAGTAGAGGAGGAAAAAGGGATAGATTAAGAAAGAGAAATAGAGTATGGGAGTAAACTTGCAGGGAACATAAAATCTGACTGTAAAAGCTTCTATAGATATGTCAAGAGAAAAAGATCAGTGAAGACAAATGTAGGTCCCTCAAGTCAGTTACAGGGGAATTTAGAATGGGGAACAAAGAAATGGATGAGCAGCTAAGTAGATATTTTGGTTCTGTCTTTGCAAAGGAGGACACAAATAATGCATCCCAAATGTTGGGGAGCACAGGGTTTAGTGAGAGAGAGGAACTGAAGGAAATCAGTATTAGTGGAAAAATGGTATTGGGGAAATTGATGGGAGCCATAGTCTAAGGATATAGGGTAGGCTGTTTAGGACTGAGGTGAGGAGAAATTTCTTCACCCAGAGAGTGTTGAGTCTGTGGAATTCACTATCACAAACAGCAGTTGAGGCCAAAACATTGTGGGGGTGATTTTCCCAGTCCACTGCTCTGCTCTAACAGCACATTGGGCTCGGAGACTCAAGCAGAGGCCGTGTAGTGGGCTTCCCATTGGGTGCTATAGCTGCCGCATGTCTCCAGTCGTTGGATTTCTAGCATCGTAAACTCTACGCCAGAAATCAGCATGGAGCTGTATGAATTATGTCATTAGTGGGCCCGGGACTGAAGTCTCCGGGCCTGCTAGCCTCTTCTCCTTTGCTAAAAGTGCTTCACTCCAGTGAGGTTTACTTAGGGGGGAGCTGGTGGTCCCACCCTGCTGGAATGAAGGAGAGCCATGGAGGGACGGGGATAAGGGTGGGGGCCCCTTGGGGAATGCCGCCTGGCCCCCTGGCATTGCTCAAGGAACTAAGAGGCAATGCCCAGGGGGCATCCTGAGCCCTGTACATCAGGTATCGGGCAATGCTGAGAGAGTGGAGACAGAGGGGTCGGACCTTGTTGGGGGTGGGTCTCTGGGGGGAGATCAGTCAGGGTGGAGGCCCCACTGCCACTCTGCATTTGACAATGACTGAGGATGGGAGACCAGCAATCGGGGCTGGCCATTGAGGTGGGTGGGCCTGGCCTGGACACATCCAGGAGCCCAGCGATCGGGGGGATGACATGGCCAGCAATGCAGGGCTGCAGGGTTGGCCATGATCCAACAGGTCAGCAATCAGGAGGCGGGCAGTGTGGGACTACTGAGCATGCACCAATCTCAGCTATGTCAGATTGGCACATGGGCAGTGGTCCACTCAGCGCTATGCTACCACGCTAATAACGCTAATCATCACGAACAATGGATCCATAAGGATTTGCAGAGACCTCAAAGTTACCATAAATCCAGTGTGATGTGCGGAACAGTACCTATTACCCCACATCAACCACCTGTTGGCTGGCAGGAGGCCAACATCTTTAACAAAATTGACCTAAGCCAGGCTTATTTATACATGAACAGAGACCAGAAGTCACAGGAATCCCTGGCAATCGTGACACATAAAGGTACATTCAGAACTGAAGATTGTTGTTGGGTATCACATCTAATTCTACATGTTTCAAACTGCAAAGGATCAGATTGTGAGTGGACTAAGCAGAGTCCGGTGTGACCTGGCTGACATCCTAGTCATTGGAAGAGACAAAAAAGAAAATCTTTGGATTTTGGATATTACTTTTCAGAGATCAGAAGACTATGGTCTGAAAGACCATAAGGAGAAGTGTGAGGTCTCCAATCCTCTGCTGAGTATTTGGGACACGTGACTGGCCTTCACAAATCTCATTCGAAGGTCATTTGAAAGTCCTTCCACCAATCATTGAGAAGACAAGTGTTAGATAAGTTACTCAAAAGCCATTGTGGAATTGTACACATGAAGGAAATAGCCAGGAGTTATTTCTGGTGGCTAGGATTGGACACTGAAAAAGGAAATTGAAGGGAAAGCTAGCACATGTTCTTCACGTGTAAAAGTAAGAAACCTGCCACCCTTAGCACTGCTGCATCCATGGGAATGGCCTGAAGAGGCTTGGCAATGGTTGCATGCAGACTTTATGGGATCCATTGAAGGACATATGTTCTTAATAATGGTTGTTACTCATTCAAAGTGGCCAGAAGTTGTTTTAATGAAATCTACTTCACCAGAAAAAGATTATAAGGAGGCTAGCAGAAGCCTTTAGTCGGGTTGGATTCCCTGAACAATTGGTAAGCAACAATAGACCTCAATTTATCTCTCAAGAATTTGAAAGTTTTTTGAAAGAGAATGGGTATTCAACATGTTTGGTTTGCACAGTTGCAGCCTGCTACTAGCGATGAAACTTAATTAACTAATCATAGTTGCTCTCTAATACAGAGCTTGTTTATTCCTCCCCAAGATTGGGACAAGAGGCTTAACTAACATTTACTAATTAAGTTTAAAAGCTAATTGCAAACCAGACTAGATTTTTGAAAAGAGGTCAACCATTACAATTCCCATCTTCTCCAAACTCCTGGCTCTCTGCCTGTCCAAGCTGCTCTCAGTCTAAATATTGCTCTCCACTATCTTCAGGCATTGTGTGGGATGGGAGCATGATTTGCAACCTGTCTGCTGAACTCCAGGTAGTGGGGTGTCGGTCGGCTTGGGTAAGATTCTCTGTCAGAGAGTTGCTGCAGACTCATTGGGCTGAATGGCTTCCTTCTGCATCATAGGGATGCTATTCTGCTGCAGGGGAACTCCAGGGAAACTAGCATGAGGAATTGAAGTATGCTACAGTCTCAGGCTGGAATTTTTGGCTATACTTGTCCCAAGATCGGAAAACCCTGCTCCAGATCAACGGACCTTTGCATGGTTCTGTCTCACCCGCTATGATTCCCAAGTCAGGTGGGATGGGAAAATTCCTCCTTGTGTCTTTTTTAGGAGAATGTAAATGGAGTTTTATCTATCCCAACATAAATTTCAAAAAAGGAGTGTTTGCTTCCAACAATTGGTGCAGATATTCAGAAAATATAGCCAAACAATGACCTCTTAGACAAGGTAAGAAGTCTCACAACACCAGGTTAAAGTCCAACAGGTTTATTTGGTAGCAAATGCCACCAGCTTTCAGGGCTTTGCCTCTTCATCAGGTGAGTGGGGAGTTCTGATCACAAACAGAACATATAAAGACACACACTCAGTTTAGAGTACTGATTAGAATGCGAGTCTTTACAGCTAATCAAGTCTTAAAGGTGCAGACAACGTGAGGGGAGATAACATTAAGCATATGTTAAAATGATGTGTATTGTCTCCAGTCAGGACAGTAGTGAGATGTTGCAAGCCCAGGCAAGTCACGGGGGTTACAAATAGTGTGACATGAACCCAAAATCCCGGTTGAGGCATTTGGAGTATTGCATGCAGTTCTGGTCATCACACTATCAGAAGGATGCGGAAGCTTTGGAGCAAGTGCAAAGAAGGTTGAGCAAGTTGTTGCCTGGTCTTGAGGGTGTTGCCTATGAGGAGAGGTTGAATCAACTGGGATTGATTCCACTGGAAAGACGGAGGCAGAAGGGAGTCCTGACAGAGGTCTACAAAATTATAAGAAGCATAAACAGGACAGGGTGGATAGTCCTTTTCCCCAGGGCGGAAGTGTCAATTGCAAGGGGACACAGGTTCAAGGTGAGAGGGGGAAAGTTTAAGATAGATGTGCGGAGAAAGTTTCTCCACTTGGCGAGTTCTGGGTGTCTGGAATGCACTACCAGAGGAGATGGTGGAAGCAGACACATTAGCAACATTTAAGAGGTATGTGGATGGGTACAGAAATAGGAAGCAAATAGACAGATATAGACTAAGGGCAGAAATCTTTTTTTTAAGTTTAGTTAGGGCATCATGATCAACACATGCTTAAAGGGCTGAAGAGCCTTACCCTTGTTCTCATGATGCTCTCATGTGTCTGATTGCTTCATAGTCACACCAAAAGCATCACCTCCTCTTGCTTTGAGGGAAGATTCAGTTTTACAGAAGGGCACCAAATGTTTTGCAGAGTCATTGGAATTTTGAATCAACGATGTGATGATAACATTTTGTTCTTTGGTAACAAATATTTTGCAAAGCCTTTGGCAATTTTGGAGAACAATATGATTGGTCCCAGATTTTTGCATCGGTGAAAAGCTGACGTATAACTCAAGATGCACACTGGGACCCAATGGAAGTGCTGAACACCATGGGAATGATTCAGGGAGTTTCAACTTCCAATGAGGAATTCTCCTGCTCCCCAAGATTCTCTGTGAATGTGTCCACCTCTGAGTCGGAGACTTGGAACAGTTTTTTTATTAGTCATAAGTAAGGCTTACATTAACACTGTGATGAAGTTACTGTAAAACTCCCCCAGTCTGGAGCCTGCTCGGCCAACATGTCTTTCAGAATGTGGCAGGAAACTGGAGTACCCGGCGGAAACTCACACATTCACAGGGAGAACATGCAAACTCCACACTGACAGTGACCCAAGCCTGGACATGAACCTGGGTCCCTAGTGCTGTGAAGCAGCAGTGCTAACCACTGTGCCATCCCCTTCTGATTTACTCACCTGAATAGTTATGCAGGGAATGTCAGATTGAAGAATCCTGTGCAAACTTTTGGGTAACTACAGATCCGAAGGAATTTTCCAAGGGGCACAGCGAGGAATGTAGAGCAGCATCAGGGTGGGAGAAATTTTGAGCAGAGTAGCTGTCTGGAGATGATTCAGCTGGAAGAGCTGGACCCACATTAGCATCCCTTAGAGTAAAGGTAACAATCTTTAATTACTGCACTGCCAAATCACTGAATGAGAATTGCATAGAGTGACTGTTATCCGTACATTCATGGGGCAGGGTAAGTGGATTGAGTGGTTCGTGATTGAATCAGGGCTGTGAGAAGGCCCCTGAATGCTGGTTTGGTACATCAGATTCAGATAAAGCTCCTATACAAAGCAGCTTAGTGTCATGACATTTTGAGTGACTGAATTACTCCAGGAGTTGGGCCTTTTCTGATTCTGCTCTTGGAGGCACTCTGCGATAAACAAGAGCTGTGAGAAGTGAAAGAAGGAATCTGATAACTCCAATTACATCAGAATGCTGATGTTCTGGTATTCCTGTTTGAATGTAATGGAGCACAACCTTTAGGTTCCAACAGCCAACACATTGATCCCTCTGCAAATTCTGAGGGCGAGGGTCAGTTAAGCAGTGGGAGCAGGTAGTCTGAAACCTGTATGGTCAAAGCAGACAATAGAGACACCCATGTCAATTAATGGTGCAATGACAATAATCTCTCCCTCAATATCTGCAAAACAAACGATATAGCCATCTACTTCAGGAAGCATAGTGGAGGACATGCCCCTGTCAACATCAACAGGACGAAGAGGAAATGCTCGAGAGCTTCAAGTTTTTAGGTGTTCAGATCACCAACAACCTGTCCTGGTTCCCCCCTTGCCGAAATAATAGTTAAAACCCACCAACACCTCTACTTTCTCAGAAGACGAAGGAAATTTGGCAGGTCCTCCACGACTCTCTCCAATTTTTACAGAAACACCATAGAAAGCATCCTTTCTCGCTGTATCACTGCTTGATATGGCTCCTGCTCTGACCAAGACCGCAAGAAACTACAAAGGATTGTGAACGCAAAACAGTCTCCATCCATTGAGTCTGTCTACACTTTCTGCTGCCTCAGAAAAACAGCCAGTATAATCAAGGACCATACGCCCTGGACATACACTCTTCCACTTTCTTCCATCGGGGAGAAAGATACAAAAGTTTGAGGTCACATATCAAACAACTCAAGCACCGCTTTTTCCCTGCTGCCATCAGACTTTTGAATTTGTCTGTGTAGCACGCAAGAAACAATACTTCTCACTGCATATCAATACATGTGACAATAAATGATGTGGAAGTCATTTGTGTGGCACCATGCCAGATTGAAGGAAAACCCAAAGATTGGGAGGAAGCTGGAGCACCAGGAGGAAACCTATGCAAACATGGGTAGAAGGTGCAAACTCCACAGAGACAATCATCCGAGGCCAGAATTGAACCCGGGTCCTTGGCACTGTAGGCAACAGCGCTAACCACCATGCCACTGTGTTACGCAGACACCGTGCCATCAGTTACAGCCAACTTATAACATTCATGCCCTATCAGTAATCTCATAGACACTTTGCAGACTTACAAGAAATCTTCAATAATTACTTTTCATATCACTCAGCCTAGGATTTGCTAATCTCCCTGAGTTATCTAGCTGGAATTATAAAAAAATCAAAGCTTAATCTCAACACTGCTATGTGCAAAAAACCAGAAGAAAAACCATTGGAAGTATTGTGGTGTTTTCCATTTCTGATTTATTGAGTTACTTAAACTTTTGGAAAAGTATGAAAAGAAATGACTGTTTAATTGAGAGATCAGTTCTGGGCAGAGGTCGGAGCGTAAAACCTTCAGGAACTGGAATTGGCAACTCAGACTTACTATGTTCTACCTACTGCTGTCAGGAATTTTTTGTGTCAGTTGGAGTGACCCGTGCTGTGTTGGTGGTTTGGACTCGGAGCAGCTCACATTGCGATACTCTATGGGTGAGAGACTTGTGCCCGTAAACATCAGGATCAGTAGGACTGAGGGACACTACACGTGTTTATTGTCTATTGCTTGCATAGTTCCAGCTGTAAACTGCAACCAGCTGTGTGTAAGACACATGCTGTGAGTCACAGAAAAAAGATTTCACTTTATGAATTGCAGTCAGCAATCTGGGATCTCCGCATCATACTGTTTCTTCAAAACACATTTAGTACATTTTAAACTGATTTCAATAATTCATGGGATTGGAATTGTACTTTCACCTCTCTGCTCATTATGTAATCAGCAGTGGAGGTCGTGCCCAGTTTATCTCACATTCACATTGCACCCACTCACATCAATGTAACTGGGACCTAGAGTGGGACTCCAGCCCATTACTCCTCAACTGCTTACAGTTTATCCATTCGATGTGGAATAAACAAAGAAGCAGACAAATGTTTCTCATCTGACTCCAGTGTGGAGCTGGGCTGAGGAGGGGGACAGAGGCTAGGAGCAAGGAAGGGGAAGAGAACTGGAAGCTGTGGGGGAGTGAAGGATTTAGAGTCTGCAGAATTGTGTGATAGTTAGGGTGAGGGATGCAGTGTTAGGGTGCATGGTAGCTGGTAGCTGGGAGCTGAATGGTGGGGTTAGGGCTGGGTGGGGAGCTGGGAGAGGAGTGGTAATGATCACTTCTCAGGGGTATTGGTTGGAACTGGCCATGTGATCATCTGGAAGGTGGGGGCTTCGGGCTCGGGGGCGACACGGTAGCACAGTGGTTAGCACTGCTGCTTCACAGCTCCAGGGACCTGGGTTCGATTCCCGGCTCAGGTCACTGTCTGTGTGGAGTTTACACATTCTCCTCGTGTCTGCGTGGGTTTGCTCCGGGTGCTCTGGTCTCCTCCCACCGTTCAAAGATATGCAAGTTAGTTTGATTGGCCATGCTAAAATTGCCCCTTAGTGTCCTGGGATGTGTAGGTTTAGAGAGATTAGTGGGTAAATGTGTAGGGATATGGGGATAGGGCCTGGGTGAGATTGTGGTCGGTGCAGACTCGATGGGCCGAAGGGCCTGTTTCTGCACTGTAGGGTTCTGTGTTCTGTAGGAGTTGGGGGTCAGGGAGCTGGGGTCAGTGGTCAGGCGCCTAGGGGCTGAGGTGTCCACAGAACGTAATACTATTGGAGCAGAGGACAAGACAATAGAGAGAGAAAATCTGCAAATTAGAACTGAGAATAAAAACTTCTGGAAAGGCAGATTCTAAACAGACACACGAACATCTGGCTGATCTCCTCCAGATGACAATTGACCTGCAGGACAACATCAATGTTTTCTTTTTGCTGTTAGCCATTGTGTAAAAGAGGCCAAGACGTATAAAAGAATGATGCCGGAGTGATCTGTGTCTGTTGAGGGAACATGATGTGGTGAGGCCTTCAGACACCCATGAGGTTAAATCACAGTCCAAAGAACAAGAACTGAACATTCTGCTATTGAGAGGGAGGTTTCAGTGACTAGGTAGTTTTGAGGGTGATTTGCAGTCTGTGTTCATGAAATTCTTACACATTTTGGCAGCAAAGTTGTACTTTCACAATTTGTAATCAGGAAGGAATTGATTGTGAAAATGCTGCTGTCTAGACTTTGAAATCCAATTGAGATTGACCTCTCCAGTATACCCTCAAGTGCAGCAGGTTTTCATTCAGTGCCTGCATGTTGAGGTGACTAGCTGCCTCAAATCTCTCCTGAAACTGACAAATGTCCTTGTGGCTGCCGTTTATTCGAGGCTACCTAGCACTGGATTAAATCCCTTGGGGGGAAAGCTGACACTGAACTAAATCCTGGCCATCAGCTGTACAGCCAGAGAACCTTCCAGCTTCCATCATATTAAATATTCATCCCCACGCCCAGTATGAGTGGTCTGACCTTTCCTACACACAATTATATTCAGCTGCTCTCCACACCTGTATCCTGTGGCTTCATGGTGTTCTGTGTCGCATTCATCCCAGTTGGTCATCTAGACTAGTCTCTGGGCAGCTGAGTCATTGCCAGATTTTAGACAGAACCTGAATACCTTGGTCTTCTCTTCCTGGATTGAAGAAAGCAACCCAACCCGACTCTGCATGATCTGGGTACTAATTGGAGACTCTCTTCTGGTGAAGCTGATAGCTAGAATGGATTGATAATTGGGTAAAAGACCTATCCGAGGTAAAGTGTACGTGTTCAGAAACCAATTGACCCATTCACCTCCAGTTAATTGACAGACCAGACTTTGTTCCAATTAACTCCTGGCAAGGGAACGAATGCAGGTCTTTGAAATTTAGAAGTGGTTTGATAAGGTAGACAGAGAAGATATTTCTTCTTTTGAGGAAATCCAATACCAACCATCAGAAATAAAAGATAGCCACAAATAAATTCAATAGGAAATTCATTGGAAATGTCTTTACCCGGAGAGTGGTCAGAATGTGGAACTGAATACACTTGGAGATAAATCGGGTCGATCCTTTAACAGGAAACATGACAAGTGCACAAGAAAGAAAGGAATAGATGGATACACTGGTAGAAATGAGGTAGGTTGTGACCAGGATCCCATGGATCTGATGGACTAAATGGCCTGTAAGTTTGTTGTAATTCTTAACAGGATCCTCTCTTCATGATAAGCTAATGTATGGATCTCTATTCAATGTGATACTGTTAGCATGAAGTATATTGGAGTAATGGACAAGGATACTGTTGGAATATAGAGCAGTGAATGCCCACTTGACTTCCTATGCTTCAGTACATTGTGCTGTCACACACACACACACACACACACACCTAGCTCCATATGCACTAACACAAAAATATCCCATCCAGATACAAAAACATCCAGTCCTACGTACATACAACATATCTAAATAGCACAAACACACGTCCACCTCACAAACGTGCACATGAAGAATTATAATCACATAAACTTGCACAAATACTACAGCAGCTCACATAAACACATATACATTCTTATATACACCCACACAGACAGATTTGCTGATCCGAATGAACACACACCAATATGTGCATGCACACATTCACACACATAATTCCTGTGTTAATGTGATAATGATCAGTTGTTGAATTGAAGCTTGTGTGTCTCTTGCTCTTGGAGTTAACTGAGGTTGCTAGGTTCCTGTTGTTTTCTCTGCATCCATCACTTGCTAAATGATCAGAGGGGGATTATGACTAACAATGAACTCAAACATTGTCAAAAATAGTTTCATCAATGACCTCATGACTTAGAAAGGAGCCAAGTTTTGGGGAGATGTCTTGTTTCCCCTCGCTATCACAACTTGTTTATAGTAAAACATTCAAGCTAAATTAGTAACTCAGGAACATTAATGAAATCTGAATTACTAGCAGTTTGGGGTTGTAGATTGAAGATGACGTTATTAACCCTAATCAGTCAATCCATGCAGACCAGGTGTCCAATCACTACATTGACCAGCTGGTAAAATTCTGAGTGGTTATAGAGATGTTTGAGTCGGAGTGGGTCGTATACCTATCTAGCTCCAGGTTATGTACATTGCCATGTAGCTCAGCCTTTATCAGCAGGGCCATGGGAATAACTGATGGGTCATGTGTAATTAAACTAATATATAGATATAGAACATAGAACACTACAGCACAAACAGGCCCTTCGGCCCACGAGTTGCGCTGATCACATCAATACCTACCAATCCATAGACCTATTTATAATCCCCAATCCCATTAAATCCCATATATTCATCCAGAAGTCTTTTAAAAGACCCTAGCGAGTTCGCCTCCACCACCACAGCCGATTCCATTCACTCACCACCCTCTGAGTGAAAAACTTACCCCTAACGTCACTTCTGTACTTGCCTCCCCGCACCTTAAATCTGTGTCCTCTCGTAGCGACCATTTCAACCCGGGGAAATAGCCTCTGAGAATCTACCCTATCTATTCCTCTCAACATTTTATAAACCTCTATCAGGTCGCCTCTCAACCTTCGTCTCTCCAGGGAGAAGAGTCCCAGCTCCCTCAACCTATCTTCATAAGGCATGCCTCCCAATCCAGGCAACATCCTTGTAAATCTCCTCTGTACCCTTTCAATAGCTTCTACGTCCTTCCTATAGTGAGGCGACCAGAACTGCGCACAGTACTCCAAGTGAGGCCTGACAAGGGTCTTATAAAGTTGCAGCATTACCTCCCGACTCCTAAACTCAATCCCTCGATTAATGAAGGCCAGTACACCACACGCCTTCTTGACCACATCCTCCACTTGCGAGGCCAATTTAAGAGTCCTGTGGACCCGGACCCCAAGATCCTTCTGCTCTTCAACACTACTCAGACTTCTGCCCTTGATAGTGTACTCGTTCATCCCGTTGGTTCTGCCAAAATGGACGACTACACATTTATCCGCGTTGAAGTCCATCTGCCACTTCTCTGCCCAGTCCTGCATCCTATTTACGTCCTGCTGCAACTTCTGACATCCTTCCAGACTATCCACAACACCACCGACCTTCGTGTCATCGGCGAACTTACTTACCCATCCCTCCACTTCCTCATCCAGGTCATTTATGAAAATGACAAACAGCAAGGGTCCCAGAACAGATCCCTGGGGCACTCCACTGGTGACTGACCTCCATTCAGAAAAAGACCCATCCACAACCACTCTCTGCCTTCTGCAGGCAAGCCAGTTCTGGATCCACAAGGCCAAAGGCCCTTGGATCCCATGCCCTCTCACCTTCTCAAGAAGTCTTGCATGGGGGACCTTATCAAACGCTCAACAGTCACAAGAATTTTCAACTAATACCATGGCTGACCATGAATGGTGTGCGGAGCAGGTGGGACAGAACAGGTTCTGGAAACTTTAAGCAGTGTTCAGGAGACCAATTCATGGTTGACATAATCATAGAACATAGAACATAGAATATTACAGCACAAACAGGCCCTTCGGCCCTCGAGTTGCGCCGATCGCATCAACCCCACCAATCTATAGACCTATCTATAACCCCCAATCCCATTAAACCCCATATACTCATCCAGAAGTCTTTTAAAAGACCCCAGCGAGTTCGCCTCCACCACCGACGACGGCAGCCGATTCCAATCACTCACCACCCTCTGAGTGAAAAACTTACCCCTAACATCACCTCTGTACTTCCCTCCCCGCACCTTAAATCTGTGTCCTCGCGTAGCGACCATTTCAACCCGGGGAAATAGCCTCTGAGAGTCCACCCTATCTATTCCTCTCAACATTTTATAAACTTCTATCAGGTCGCCTCTCAACCTTCGCCTCTCCAGGGAAAAGAGTCCCAGCTCCCTCAACCTATCTTCATAAGGTATGCCTCCCAGTCCAGGCAACATCCTTGTAAATCTCCTCTGCACCCTTTCAATAGCTTCTACGTCTTTCCTGTAGTGAGGCGACCAGAACTGCGCACAGTACTCCAAATGAGGCCTGACGAGGGTCCTGTAAAGTTGCAGCATTACCTCCCGACTCCTAAACTCAATCATGGTCAGTTATTCCCCATATTTCACCTTACCAAGTGTAGGAGTCAGACAAACAGAAGGCCAGGAGCTGAAGGAGCTTCATGACTTTAGTCAGTTCAATATTCAATGGTGTAGAAATTTAATGATAATTGCAGCTATTTGACAGAAACTAAAATGGATGTCAAGCATCCAAAATGGTGAGTGATGCGTGAGCTGATATATTTCAGATGGAAATGCACAAATGATCATATTGGAATAGCAAAGCAAAAATAAGGAAGTGTTGAGGGCTCATAGGCTCCTGCCACATCTAGTAGTGAACAATTAAACAAATGGCTGAATAGAATCCTAGAATCCCTACAGGGTAGAAGGAGGCCATTCTGCCCATCCAGTCTGCACTAACCACAAGCCCACTCAGGTCCTTTCCCCAGAATCTACTTATTTACCCTACTAACCCGCTGACACTAAAGGGCAATTTAGCATGGACAATCAACCTACCCTACACATCTTACAGATTGTGGGAGGAAACCGGAGCACTGGAGGAAACCCATGGGGAGAACGCGCAGGCTCCACACAGGCAGTGACCCAACCCAGGTCCCTAGTGATGAGGCAGCAGTTCCTACCACTGTGCTGCTAAAGGACAAGGCTCAACAAACATTTCCATGCTCCATGTGGGAGGAGCCCAGCATGTTGGTGCAAAAGACAAGTGTGAAGTACCAGGAAAGAGTCATCATGGTCAGGGCCCCACACGTAAAATCCAGGATCAAGCCCACCTCCAGTTCAGGAGTCCACCCCATGAATATTTACCGACCAACTAGACAGTAGCCCACCCCCCCACCCCAGCATAAGGAATTCCAGCCTCAAGAATCTTTCGGCCAAGCAGTGACTGGCAGCTGCCCAGTACTGGCAGAGGTCAGAACTGGCATTGCAACGAGTCCTGCAGGAAGGCATTCTGCCCTCAAGCCAGGACTGGAGTCAAATCTGGGAGTAGAGCCATGGTGGATGGGAGGAAAAGGGGGGTGGGGTGGGGATTTGGGCAGATATGCCAGTAGGAAGTAGGGAAACCCTGGGAGGACCTGCCAATGGGCCCTGGGGTGCGGTAAGGAGGTGCACCCTGCTCCACTTGCCCACCACCATCCCACTGAGTGAAGGTTGGCGAGGGCCTGTCCTGCGACTGGTTATATATCTAGCTCTGTATGGGCTCATGGCTGCCCAACAGCTCCCCCATTTTTGGTGAAACTGTATCAGGATGGCGATTGGTTGGTATCCTGGAGGTGTGCCCCATGCCATCACTTTGGCTGGACAGGACCTGAAAGAGTCGGGAATATTGGCTTCCGGGGACTGGGAAGCCACTTTTAAAGGGTTCCCCAAGCTCTGGTTAAAACAAAATGAAGAGCACTCCCCAGCAATGAGCATGGAGCACCACCCCCCACCCCCCCACCCCACAATAGGCACGGAGCCCCCTCTCCCACATGGGACTCCCCCAGACACACACAGGGACCAGTCCAACGGAGCTCCACAAAGGAATCCCCTGGCATGGGGACAGTGCCAGGGCCCTGTCTGGCCTTATCCCTCTCTGTCGTGTACCCTGGTGTGATCTCCTCACCTAGTTAATGTTCTGTGAAGTCATGGTTGGGCGCATCCTTCTCCTCTATCATGTTATGGCCACATGAGGAGGAATGAAATAATTCCCCAATCTTCTTTGTGTGAATTTAGAGAAGATGTGCTTTGCCAATACTGCGGGAGTCCATTATTTATGTTTTCAGATTGATAAGAATTAGTTAGACAGGTTTTCCTGGACTAAACAAAGAACAAGATAAGTTTATTGATTCAATTTCTGAATTTAATAGAAATTGCAACAACCATTCATGTGCCACATGCATACACTCACACCAGTACAGATGGCAGAGTAAGAGAAGGATATCTCTGCGGACTTTTACACTGTGTGTAACATAAAAAGGGGAATAAATTGTTTGTTGTTCCTTGGCAGGTGTTGATGCTGTGATTCCATATTGTTGCCATTTGTTCTCTTGTCTTCCAGACTTTAGTTGCATGGAGCAGATTTCCATGTTTTTCCACAAAAGGTCCCAGTTCACAATAGATTTCTCTTCTCATCATTGCTACTTTGCAAAATCAGGCACTATACTTTGAAGAGAGAGAGAAAGAGAGGGTACATAACTTCAACAACCTGTGTTTGATACAACATTGTCTTTTGTTCTCTCTCCTGCATGGAAAGGAGTCCTCAAAAGTACTTTGCCAGTTGTTTATTTCCCAGAGAAATTCAATTCATTCATATTTGCTGCAATTATTGTTTCAGAACAGGTAAGTGCATTTTAATGTCTCTTCTTAGAGATATCTAAAAAGTTTCAAGATAGTGTGAAGCCAGAGGGGAATTGGGTTCTTTCACCTCCCCAGAGAGTTGTGTCTGTTTTTCTTATCCTACTTGGTAGAATGTGAGATTGAATATTGTGTGCCAAGTGGGCAGTTTAGTCATAAATCAATCCAGTCAGAAAATGAAAGTTTAGACCTGTATCTTTAAAACACACATCCTCACAACAACCATTACCATTAAGCCAGTAGCTCAACCCTGGCTCAAAGAAGAGTGCAGGAGGGCATTCCAGGAACAGCACCAGGGATAAGTATAAATGAGGTACCAACTCGATGAAGCTACAACACAGGGCATTTCACTATGCAATCAAGCGGCACTTTCTTATCAATAAGCTGCTCATGGACACTCATTTTAGGTTCTGCCAGGGCAACCCAGCTCCAGATCTCATTACAGTTTTGATCCAAACATGGACTAAAAATCAGATCTCCAGCAGTGAGGTGAGAGTGAGTACTCATGACATCAAAGCAGCATTTGACCAAGTGTGGCATCATGGAGCCCTAGCAGAGACTGGAGTCAATGGGGGGAAAACTCTCCACTAGCTGGAGTCATAACCAACACGAGGGGCAGTGACCTAGACCCAACTACCTTCATCTGCTTCAATGACCTTCACTCTATAATATGCTCAGACATGATCCAAAAATATACTGTAAATCTTTGCTGATTCTCTTTGCTCTTAGCTCTGATGAAGTGTCATCCAAACCCAAAACATTGGCTCTATTCTCTCCCCATAAATACTGTCAGACCTGTTGAGATTTTCTCGCATTTTCTGTTTTTGTTTCAGATTTCAGCATCTGCAATATTTTGCTTTGATATTATGGTCATACATGACTATTCTCACTGGTGACTGCACAATGGTCAACATCATTCAAGAAGGCAGAGGCACAGAGATATTGTCATTGGACCAGTATTCCACAGACCCAGCTCCAAATCCCTCAGAAAAACTGAAATTAAAATACTAAACCAAGAATCATTGTCAATTGTCATATAAACCCATCTGGTTCATTACTGTCCTTTAGGGATGGAAATCTGCTGTGCTTTCCTGGTCTGGCCTACATGACTCCAGAACAACAGGAATGTGGTTGAATCTTAACTGCCCTCTGAAATGGCCCAGCAAGCCCCTCAGTTCAAGGGCAATTAAGAATAGTCCCATGATAACTCTTTGGGGACCCAGGTTCAAATTTCACCATGACAGATGGTGGCATTTAAACTTAAACACCCTATCCACCTCCCCATCCACCCATATAAGACCCTACCCACCTACCACTTCTACCGACTACCGCATAAACATGTCATCCTGCACATCCACCACCTCACTCAACTGCACACTACCCACCTGCCAGCCTACTCACCTGCAGTTTGATTCAGCTACTACTCCACTCACATATCATCCTACTTACCCGCCATCTCACCCACCTGCCACTTTATGGCAGCTAGTTGTGTAAAAATGGGGTATGTCTTGACGTCCTCCTGATACTGCAGTGCTGCAATGGGACACTGAAGTTAATCTGAAAGTCACCTGATTTCTAAGTTGCATTATTTTCCCCATCAATATTTACTTCTGTTAAAATCAAATGAATTTTTTATGGCTCCTTGTATTATTGCTCCTGTTTTGTTCTCTTGATCCAATTTGATCATCATGTAACAATTATATAGATCAAACTGTGCGGCAAATTCTGAATCAATTCATATATCAAAAATACATCAAATTATAGACTGAACTATGGGCAAACCTATTGATCAAATCAACAAGTTATTGATCAAATTAAAGATAGAGTTATTGATCAGATTATAGATCAAGTTGTGGAACAAACTATAGATCAAATACTAGCTCAAACTCTTGATCATTTGTTAGATCCAATTTAAATATTGCTATAAGGCAAAATATGTTACCAAAATTTTCTATCTTTCACCAATCAGGACAACACAAGAATACCCAATTTCAAACTATCACAACAATTCATACTACAGGATGAAAACGTTGGTAGTTAGACTTGTGTAAGGGTAACAAACTGTCGTGAAGCATTATAGGATTGGTTCTCATAGCTCACTATGTCCTTGCACATATGGGTGTCAGAGACACACAGATGTGATGTCCCATTACAGCCTACTTTATCAATGATCTTGTGCAACATGAATTGTCCAAAAGTTGAGTGAGTTACTGCAGCCCATTTTAATGAGTTTGATGGACATGGTGAAATATAGGAGTTGCTTAATATTACAAGTTTATTTATTAATGTGCCACTGAATGAAGGCATCAACATTTGGAATGTATCAATATATTTCAGGCTGGTACTTTCTGAACCTGTATGAACTTAACTTAGCAACTCACACAGCTCAGCTAGGTTTATAAATCAAATCGTAAATCAATTATTGGTCATAACATATATTGATATTATATTGATATATTATATAAGAACATAAGAACATAAGAAATAGGAGCAGGAGTAGGCCATCTAGCCCTTCGAGCCTGCCCTGCCATTCAATAAGATCATGGCTGATCTGAAGTGGATCAGTTCCACTTTCCCGCTCTCTCCTCATAACCCTTAATTCCCCTGTCTATCAAAAACCTATCTACCCGTGACTTAAATATATTTAACGAGGTAGCCTCCACCACTTCAATGGGCAAAGAATTCCAGAGATTCACCACCCTTTGAGTGAAGAAGTTCCTCCTCAACTCCGTTCTAAACTGCCCCCCCCTCTTATCTGAGGCTGTGCCCTCTAGTCCTGCTGTCCTTTCTAAGCGGGAAGAATTTCTCTATCTCTACCCTATCCATCCCTTTCATTATCTTATACATCTCTATAAGATCCCCCCTCATCCTTCTAAACTCCAACAAGTACAGACCCAGTCTATTTAGTCTCTCTTCATAGTCCAACCCCCTCATCTCCGGTATCAACCTAGTGAACCTCCTCTGCACTCCCTCCAAGGCCAAAATATCCTTCCGCAAGTGCGGCGACCAAAACTGCACACAGTACTCCAGCTGCGGCCTCACCAGTACCCTGTACAGTTGCAGCAAGACCTCCCTACTTTTATATCCTATCCCCCTCGCTATAAAGGCCAACATTCCATTCGCCTTCCTGATCACCTGCTGCACCTGCAGACTGTGTTTTTGCGACTGGTGCACAAGGAGCCCCCAGGTCCCTCTGCACCGTAGCATGCTGCAGCTTTTCGCCCTTTAAATAGTAATCCCTCCTACTATTATTTCTGCCAAAGTGGATAACCTCACACTTGCTAACATTATACTCCATGGGCCAGGTCCTCGCCTACTCGCTCCGCCTATCCAGATCCCTCTGCAGACTTTCCATACCTTCCACGCAATTTGCTTTACAACTCATTTTCGTGTCATCAGCAAATTTCATCACCCTACACTCAGCCCCCTCCTCCAGATCATCTATATAAATGGTAAATAGCTGAGGCCCCAGCACCAATCCCTGCGGCACTCCACTAATCACCATAGAACATAGAACATTACAGCGCAGAACAGGCCCTTCGGCCCACGATGTTGCGCCGACCAGTTACAAAACAATGACCCACTAGCCTAAACCAATCCCTTTTCATCCATAAACCTATCCACAGATGTTTTAAACGCCCCCAAACTAGGTGCATTTACAACTGCAGCTGGCAGGGCATTCCAGTCCCTCACCACCCTCTGGGTAAAGAACCTACCCCTGACATCTGTCCTATAACTACCCCCCCTTAATTTAAAATCGTGCCCCCTCGTGTTAGCTTTCTCCATCCTAGGAAAAAGGCTATCACTATCTACCCTGTCTAAACCTCTAATCATCTTATATGTTTCAATGAGATCCCCTCTTAGCCGCCTTCTTTCCAGCGAAAACAACCCCAAATCTCTCAATCTCTCCTCATAGGATCTCCCCTTCATACCAGGCAACATCCTGGTAAACCTCCTCTGCACCCTCTCCAAAGCTTCTACATCCTTCTTGTAATGTGGGGACCAGAACTGCACACAAAACTCCAAGTGCGGCCGCACCAGAGATGTGTACAGTTGCATCATGACGCTGCGACTCCTAAATTCAATCCCCCTACCAATAAACGCCAAAACTCCGTATGCCTTCTTAACAACTTTATCTACTTGATTCCCAACTTTCAGGGATCTATGTACACATACACCTAGATCCCTCTGCTCCTCCACACTATTCAAAGTCCTCCCGTTAGCCCTATACTCAACACATCTGTTATTCCTACCGAAATGAATTACCTCACACTTCTCCACATTAAACTCCATTCGCCACCTCTCAGCCCAGCTCTGCAACCTTTCTAAGTCATCCTGCAAACTATGACACCCTTCCTCACAATCTACCACACCTCCGACTTTGGTGTCATCAGCAAACTTACTAATCCACCCAACTATACCCTCATCCAGATCATTAATAAAAATTACAAACAGCAGTGGCCCCAAAACAGATCCCTGAGGCACACCACTTGTAACCGAACTCCATGACGAATATTTCCCATCAACCACCACTCTCTGTCTCCTATCTGCTAGCCAATTCCTGATCCAATTACCTAGATCACCCCCAATCCCATACATCTGCATTTTCTGCAGAAGCCTACCATGGTGAACCTTATCAAACGCCTTGCTAAAATCCATATACACCACATCAACTGCCTTACCCTTATCCACCTCTTTGGTCACTTTCTCAAAGAACTCGATAAGGTTAGTAAGGCATGACCTACCCGCTACAAAACCATGCTGACTATCTCTAATCAACTCATTACTTTCCAAATAACTATAAATCCTGTCTCTAATAATCCTTTCCAAAACCTTACCCACCACAGAAGTAAGACTCACCGGTCTATAATTCCCAGGGAAGTCCCTTCTCCCCTTCTTAAACAATGGGACAACATTTGCTGTCCTCCAATCTTCTGGTACTATACCAGAGACTAACGACGACCTGAAGATCAGAGCCAGAGGCTCCGCAATCACCCCTCTTGCCTCCCAAAGAATTCTAGGGTAAATCCCATCTGGACCAGGGGACTTATCTATTTTCAAACCCTCTAAAATATCCAGCACATCCCCCGTATCAACTGCAATACTATCTATTTTACATCCCTGCACCCCAGTGTCCTCCTCAGCTACATCCCTGTCCCCTTGCGTGAACACCGAAGAGAAATATTGGTTCAACGCCTCTCCAATCTCCTCCGGTTCCACACCACCTGCCAATCAGAATAGCACCCATTGATATCAACTGTTTCAGGTGGTTTTACTTGTCGGAAGTGTGTAAAATTGCAGTTTCTGGAGGAGCGTGTAAAGGAGCTGGAGGTGGAATTAGAGGAGCTCCGCATAATCCGGAAAGTGGAGGAGGACATAGAAAGGAGTTATAAGGAGATAGTTACTCCTAGAAATGAGTCTTGGGTCACTGTCAGGAAGAGGGGAAAGAAGCAGTTGGGGGGTCAATCCCCTGGGGCTGTTCCCCTCCAAAATAGGTTTTTGGTCCTGGAGGCTACAGTTGAGGAGGAATCAACTGGGGATAGCCAAAGGGAGCAGGTCTCTGGGGGTGAGCCTATTGGGAAATCTCAGGTGGTTAGGGGTAAGAGGTTGGGCCTCGTGATTGGGGACTCCACAGTTAAGGGGACGGATAGGAGAGTTGGAGGTAAGGGTAGGGACTCAGGGCTGGTGTGTTGCCTACCTGGGGCTGGGGTCCGGGATGTATCGGACAGGGTATTCAGGACTCTTAGGGGAGAGGGAGATCAACCCCAAGTTATAGTTCATGTGGGGACACATGACATAGGGAGATTAAGGGAAGGGGATATTAAACAAAGATTTATGGAGTTGGGGTGGAAACTAAAGGCCAAGTCTAATAGAGTAGTTATATCCGGACTCTTGCCTGTGCCACGGGATAGTTTAGAGAGGAATAGAGAGAGGGAAAGTTTGAACTCGTGGCTGAGGGGATGGTGCAGGAGGGAGGGGTTCAGGTACTTAAGCAATTGGGGCTCATTCTGGGGAAGGTGGGACCTCTATATGAGTGATGGTTTACACCTGAACCAGAGGGGAATCAATATCCTGGGGGGTAAATTTGCAAAGGCTATGCGGGGAGGTTTAAACTGATTTGGGGGGGTGGTGGGATATTGAGTAGAGGGGGTGAAAGGGAGGGGGGCATAGATGGGGAATGCAAGGCACGGCGTAGTGGGGGTGGGGCGGAGCAGGGTTTGAAATGCATGTGCTTTAATACTTTAAAGGTAGGGGAGGATCGCAGGAAACATGGGAGGGAGGTTAGACAGGGGGTGGAGAAGGGAAATGCCCAGACTGAGGGGCTGAAGTGTGTATATTTTAATGCAAGGAGTATAGTAAATAAGGTAGATGAGCTTAGGGCGTGGATAGCTGCTTGGGAATGTGATGTGGTGGCCATTACGGAGACTTGGATGTCTCAGGGACAGGACTGGGTACTTCAGGTGCCAGGTTTCAGATGTTTCAGGAAGGACAGGGAAGCTGGCAGAAGAGGTGGTGGAGTGGCGCTGTTAGTAAGGGACAGTGTCATGGCTGCAGAGAAAGAGGATGCCGTGGAGGGACTTTCTACAGAGTCTCTGTGGGTGGAAGTTACGAACAGCAAAGGGTCGAAAACTTTGCTGGGTGTATTCTATAGGCCGCCCAATAGTGACAGGGAAGTTGAAGTGCAGATAGGGAACCAGATTCTGGAGAAATGTATTAAAAACAGAGTTGTCGTGATGGGAGACTTCAATTTCCCAAACATCGACTGGAATATCCCTAGAGTAAGGGGTTTGGCTGGAGAGGAGTTTGTTAGGTGTGTTCAGGAAGGTTTCCTGACACAGTATGTGGACAAGCCTACGAGGGGAGAGGCAGTACTTGACCTGGTACTGGCGAATGAACCAGGGCAGGTGATGGATCTCTCGGTAGGAGAGCATCTTGGGAATGGTGACCATAATTCTATCTCCTTCACAATTGCATTGGAACGAGATAGGATCAGACAGGCTAGGAAGGTGTTTGTCTGGAGTAAGGGGAGATACGAAGAAGTCAGGAAGTTACTTGGACAAATAAACTGGAAGGAGGCATTCTTAGGGAAAAGTACCGAAGGAAGGTGGCGGATATTCAAGGAATGTTTGTCTGGCGCTCTGCATGACAATGTTCCGATAAGGCAAGGGGGTTTTGGTAGGTCGCGGGAACCGTGGTGCACGAAGGCTGTGTTGAACCTAGTCAGGAGGAAAAGGAAGGTGTACAAAAGGTTCAGGGAACTAGGAGAGGTTAAGGATCTTGAAGAATATAAGGACTGTAGAAAGGAGGTTAAAAGGGAAATTAGGAGAGCCAGAAGGGGTCATGAGAAGACCTTGGCGGGTAAGATTAAGGAAAATCCCAAGGCCTTCTATAAGTATGTGAAAGGTAAAAGGGTGAGAAGGGAAAGGATAGGACCTATAAAAGATGAAGGGGGAAAGGTCTGTGTAGAACCAGAAGAAATGGCGGAGGTGCTTAATGAGTACTTTGCATCAGTATTCACAGTGGAAGCTGATTTGGGAGATTTTGCTATGGACTTGCAGCAGGTGGAAAAGATTGAGTACGTGGACATTAAGGAGGAGGATGTGTTAGAACTTTTGAATTCTATCAAGGTAGATAAGTCGCCAGGACCAGATGGGATGTACCCCAGGATACTGTGGGAGGCCAGGGAAGTGATTGCAGAGCCCTTGGCGATGATCTTTGCGCGTCAATGGAGACGGGAGAGGTTCCGGAAGATTGGAGGATTGCGGATGTAGTCCCTATTTTCAAGAAAGGGAACAGAGATTGCCCGGGAAATTACCGCCCGGTGAGTCTGACCTCAGTGGTTGGTAAGCTGATGGAGAGGCTTCTGAGGGACAAGATTTACGAGCATTTGGAGAGGTTTGACATGATCAGGAATAGTCAGCATGGATTTGTCAAGGGCAGGTCGTGCCTTACGAGCCTAGTTGAGTTCTTCGATAATGTGACTGAACACATTGACGAAGGAAGTGCCGTGGACGTAGTGTACATGGACTTCAGCAAGGCTTTTGATAAGGTCCCCCATGCAAGACTTCTTGAGAAGGTGAGAGGGCATGGGATCCAAGGGCCTTTGGCCTTGTGGATCCAGAACTGGCTTGCCTGCAGAAGGCAGAGAGTGGTTGTGGATGGGTCTTTTTCGGAATGGAGGTCAGTCACCAGTGGGGTGCCCCAGGGATCTGTTCTGGGACCCTTGGTGTTTGTCATTTTCATAAATGACCTGGATGAGGAAGTGGAGGGATGGGTTAGCAAGTTCGCTGATGACACGAAGGTCGGCGGTGTTGTGGATGGTCTGGAAGGATGTCAAAAGTTGCAGCAGGACATAGATAGGATGCAGGAATGGGCGGAGAAGTGGCAGATGGACTTCAACGCGGATAAATGTGTAGTCGTCCATTTCGGCAGAACCAACGGGATGAACGAGTACACTATTAAGGGCAGGGGTCTTAGTAGCGTTGAAGAGCAGAAGGATCTCGGGGTCCGAGTTCACAGGACTCTTAAATCGGCTTCGCAGGTGGAGGAGGTGGTCAAGAAGGCGTATGGTGTACTGGCCTTCATTAATCGAGGGATTGAGTTTAGGAGTCGGGAGGTAATGCTGCAACTTTACAGGACCCTCGTCAGGCCTCATTTGGAGTACTGTGCGCAGTTCTGGTCGCCTCACTATAGGAAAGACGTAGAAGCTATTGAAAGTGTGCAGAGGAGATTTACAAGGATGTTGCCTGGACTGGGAGGCATGCCTTATGAAGATAGGTTGAGGGAGCTGGGACTCTTTTCCCTGGAGAGGCGAAGGTTGAGAGGCGACCTGATAGAAGTTTATAAAATGTTGAGAGGTATAGATAGGGTGGACTCTCAGAGGCTATTTCCCCGGGTTGAAATGGTCGCCACGAGAGGACACAGATTTAAGGTGTGGGGAGGGAAGTACAGAGGTGATGTTAGGGGTAAGTTTTTCACTCAGAGGGTGGTGAGTGAATGGAATCGGCTGCCGTCGTCGGTGGTGGAGGCGAACTCGCTGGGGTCTTTTAAAAGACTTCTGGGTGAGTATATGGGGTTTAATGGGATTGGGGGTTATAGATAGGTCTATAGATTGGTGGGGTTGATGCGATCGGCGCAACTCGAGGGCCGAAGGGCCTGTTTGTGCTGTAATGTTCTATGTTCTATGTTCTAACTCTCTGCTTCCTATTAGTCAGCCAATCCTCTATCTACACTAACACCTTACCCCCAACTCCATGCACCCTAACCTTCTGTAGCAGCCTTTTTTGAGGCACCTTATCAAATGCCTTTTGGAAATCTAAAAACACCACATCCACTGGTTCCCCTCTGTCTATATAATATAGACAGAGGGGAACCTGTATAATATGTATATTATATATAGAAATATTGATATATATATAGATCATATTATATATCCAACTGGAGAGCAAACTATCAAAGTAAACTAAAGATCAAACTGTAGAACACATTAAAAATCAAACTATTGATCAAACAATGGATGAATTTATACGTCAAACAGATCAATCTATGGATTATAGAACATAGAACATTACAGCGCAGAACAGGCCCTTCGGCCCACGATGTTGCGCCGACCAGTTACAAAAACAATGACCCACTAGCCTAAACCAATCCCTTTTTGTCCATAAACCTATCCACGAATCTCTTAACTGCCCCCAAACTAGGTGCATTTACAACTGCAGCAGGCAGGGCATTCCAATCCCTCACCACCCTCTGGGTAAAGAACCTACCCCTGACATCCGTCCTATAACTACCACCCCTTAATTTAAAGCCATGCCCCTTCGTGCTAGATTTTTCCATCAGAGGAAAAAGGCTATCACTATCCACCCTATCTAAACCTCTAATCATCTTATATGTTTCAATAAGATCCCCTCTTCGCCGCCTTCTTTCCAGTGAAAACAACCCCAAATCCCTCAGCCTCTCCTCATAGGACCTCCCCTCCATACCAGGCAACATCCTGGTAAACCTCCTCTGCACCTTAAATTAAATTATAATTACATTAAATTGTAATTACATATGTATAAAACAAACATAGATCAAGTAGTTCAAACTATTGCCCAAACTACAGAAGAAATTATAGATCAAACTGCAGATCACTTATAGCGGAATTATATAATCAAATTATAGAACATACTTTATTTTAAATTATAGATCATATCCCAGATCACATCATAAGTCAAATTAAAAATCAAACTATAAATCTATGAAAACATTCATTTCTAGGACAAGTTATAGGTCAAATTAGAGATCAAATAATGGACTAAATCATTGATTAAATTGCAGATCAAATATCAGATCACAATATAAATCAAATTATAATCAAACTAAAAATCTATCAACAGGTAAAAGTGTATAACAAGTTAAGGATCAAACCATGGATTAAACCATTGATCAAAGCATAAGCTAAATTATAGATCAAATCATTGATCAAACTACACGACAAATATAAAACATTATAGAAATCAAAATATAAATCTACCACTAGAATTATTGATCAAGCTACTGGTCAAATTACAGGCTAAATCATGGATCAATTTTTAAATCAAATTATCAAAATAAATATCTCCCTAAAGATCAAAATATTAGACTAAATTATAGATTACAACATAGATCAAGCTATAGATCACTTTAATTTCAAACTATGGATCGGCTTATAGCTCAATAGAACAATATAGAAACTAGAAGCAGGAGTAGACCATTCAGCCCTTTGAGTCTGCTTTTCCACTCATTTTGATCATGGCTGATCATCAAACTCAATACCTGGATCCCTTCTTCCCCCAATATCCCTTTAGTCCCAAAAGCTTCTATCTAATTTCTTCTTGAAATCAGATAAGGTTCTGGCCTCAACTACATTCTGTGGTAGAAAATTCTATAAATTCACCACCCTCTGGGTGAAGAAATTTCCCCTCACCTCTGTTCTGAAAGATTTACCCCTTATCCTCAAACTATGATCCCTAGTTCTGGACTTCCCCTCCATTGGAAACATTCTTCCTGAATCTACCCTGTTAGAATTTTATAAGTTTCTACTAGATCCCCTTTCATTTTTCTAAACACCAGTGAATATAATCCTAACTGACTTATTGTCTCCTCAAATGACCAGCCATCCCAGGAATCAGCCTGGTAAACTTTTGCTATACTTCCTCTAAAGCAAGGACATCCTTTTTCACATAAGGACACCAAAACTGCACAATGGTCCTGGTGTGGCCTCACCAACACCCTATACAATTGCAGCAAAACATCCTTATCCCTATGCTCAAATCCTCTCGCTATGAAGGCCAACCTACCATTTGCCTTCTTTACTGCCTGCTGTACTTGTGCGCTTCCTTTTAGCGACTGATGCACAAGGATGCCAATGTCTCGTTCAGCATCCACCTCCCTCAACTTACACCCATTCAAGTAATAATTGTATTCCTATTATTGCTACCAAAGTGGATAACGTTACATTTATCGACATTATACTGCATCTGCCATGCAAATACCCACACACTCAGCCAAATCACATTGAAGCATCTCTGCATCCTCCTCACAGCTCACCCTCCTACCCCAACTTTGTACTCCTACTCCAAATTTGGAGATAATACATTCAGTTCCCTGCTCCAAATCATTAATATATAACGTGAACAGTTAGGGTCCAAGCACAGATCTCTGTGAGACCCCACTAGTCATTGGCTGCCATCATTCAAGTTAAACATCAGATTACAAATCTAATTAGAAATCCATTAAAGATCAAGATAAATCACATTACAGATTAATTTATAGCTCAAGCAGCAGATCAAGTTATAGGTTAACCTATAGATACAATGATAGATCCAATTGTAGATTAAACGACAGATACAATTACAGATCATAGAATCATAGAAATCATAGAAACCCTACAGTGCAGAGAGAGGCCTCTTGGCCCATCGAGTCTGCACCAACCACATTCCCACCAAGGCCCTACCCCCATTTCCCTACATATTTACCTGCTAATCCCTCTAAGCTACGCATTTCAGGACTTTAAGGGGAAATTTTTAGCATGGTCAATCAACCTAACCCGCACATCTTTGGACTGTGGGAGGAAACCGGAGCATCCAGAGGAAACCCACGCAGACACAAGGAGAACGTGCAAACTCCACACAGTGACCCAAGCCGGGAATCGAACCCAGGTCCCTGGAGCTGTGAAGCAGCAGTGCTAACCATCATCATAATCATAACCATAATCATAACCATAATCATACTACAGATCAGCGATGGGTAACCTAGACTAGTGAGTGGACTGTATGAGTGGACCTCCTTCATCTCAGTGGACTGCAAGATTGAAATCAGGCTTGTTCACTAACCATGACCCCATGAATAAAATTAAATCTACTTAATACATGCCAAATATTTCATAATGAGTCCTAGGAAATACTTCCTTATTTATATATAAATAGAATTATCAACCTAAAATGTTAAAAAAATTGATACTTTGGATACAAAAGGAGTGTACAATTCTCACAGTCACTGTTGTGAACAGTCAGTATGCACCCCACTTCACTTGCCCTTTTTACATGCGAATTGCTTTAGTAACAAACTGATAAGAAAAAAAGCTACATGTGGAAATCGGTAGAATGTGGCAATCCATGAATGCGGGAACTCAGATGGATGACATGTGACCCCCAGGCTGCAGATTGCCCGTCACTGCTGTATCAATCTATAAATCAAACTATGAATCCAATTATAGATCCAGTTACAGATCAAAATATAGATCTAATTATCTCTTTCCTGTACTCCGTCCCGTCATTGTTTGAGATCCGACCCACTACGGTGGTGTCATCAGTAAACTTGCAAATGGAGCTGGAGAGGAATTTGGCCACACAGTTACATGTATATAAGGAGTATAGCAGGGGGCTGAAAACACAGCCTTGTGGGGCACTGGTGTTGAGGATAATCCTGCAGGAGGTGTCGTTGCCTATCCTTACTGATTGTAGCCTGTGGGTCAGGAAGTCTGGGATCTAGTCGCAGAGTGCAGAGGGAGCAGCCGAGCCCTAGGCTATAGAGTTTGACCTGATGCTATGAGACTTTTTGGGGTCCGGAGTCAATGTTGACTGTTTACCACTGCTGGGCCTGTCCTGCCAGCGTTCAAGGCATCCCAGGAAGGGTGATGGTGGTGTCTCGGACATTATATGGAAGGTATGATTTCGTGAATAAGACCCTGTTAGGCTGTTGCTTGACTCAATTGTGAGACAACTCTCCCAATTTTGATACAAGGCCCAGATTTAAGTGAGGAGAACTTTGCAGGACCGGCATGGCTGGGTTTGCTGTTGTTTTTTTCTGAGGCCTAAGTGGATGTCGGGTGGTCCATCGAGTTTCATTTCTTATCAATCTGCTGCAGTTTGGTACAATGAAATGGTTTGCTCAGCTATCCCAGACAGCAGCTAGAGCTCAGCCACATTGCTGTGGCTCTGAAAACACATACAGAGCAGACCAGGAGCATTTGTGAACCAGATGAGGTTTGATGACAATCCAATAGTTTTGTGGTCTCCACCACTGAGATTAGCCTTTAATTACACATTTATTAATTAATTGAATTTAAATCCTCTAAGATTTGAACTCGTGTCCCTTAAGCATTAGCCTGAGCCTCTGGATTACTCATCCATTATTTCTCATTGGTATTTACTGTTGAGAAAAGCATAGGTGTTAGAGAACTTGGGGAAATAAAAGTGGTGTTTTGAAGAGTGTACATATTACAGAGAAGGAGGTGCTGAAAGCCTCAAGCTAGATAAATCCCTGGGACCTGATGAAATATATCCCAGGACATTGTGGGAGGCTAGGGAGGAAATTGCAGGTTCCCTAGCCAGGATATTTGAATCATTGATAGTCACGGGTGAGGTGTCTGAAGATTGGAGAGTGGCAAATGTTGTGTCTTTGTTTGAAAAAGGCTGCAGGGAAAAGCCTAGGAACTACAGGAACTCAAATTTGTGGTGGGTAAATTGTTGGAAGGTATTTTGAGACGGAATCTACAGGCATTTAGAGATGCAAGGACAGAGATTAGGGACAGTCAGCATGGCTTTGTGAGTGGAAAATCATGTCTCACAAATTTGATTGAGTTTTTTGAAGGGGTAACCAAAAAGGTAGATGAGGGCAGTGCAGTTGATGTTGTTTACATGGACTTTAGCAAGGCCTTTGACAAGGTAGGTTGTTGCATAAGATTAAATCTCACAGAATCCGGGATGAGATAGCTAAATAGATACAAAATTGACTTGATGACAGAAGCCAGAGGGTGATTGTAGAGAGTTGTTTTTCAAACTAGAGATTTGTGACCAGTGGTGTTCCTCAGGGATCAGTGCTGAATCCACTATTATGTCATTTATATTAATGATTTGGCTGAGAATGTAGGAGGCATGGTTAGTAAGTTTGCAGATGATGCCAAGATTGGTGGTATAGTGGACAATGAAGAACATTATCTCAGATTGTAACGGGCTCCTGATCAATTGGGCCAGTGGGCTGATAAATGGCAGATGGAGTTTAATTTAGATAAATACGAGGTGATGCATTTTGGTAGAGTGAAACGGGACAGGACTTACTCAGTTAATGGTAGGGCATTGGGGACAGTTACAGAACAAAGAGATCTAGGAATACATATTCATAGCTCCTTGAAAGTGGAGTCACAGGTGGACAGAGTGGTGAAGAAGGTATCCAACATGTTTGGTTTCATTGATCAGAACATTGAATACAGGAGTTGGGATGCCTTGTTGAAGTTGTACAAGACATTGGTAAGGCCACACTATTAATACTGTACAGTTCTGGTCATAGAAAGGATATTATCAAGCTAGAAAGAGTGTAGAAAAGATTTACTAGGATGTTACCACAACTTGATAGATTGAATTATAAGGGGAGGCTGGATAGACTGTGACTTTTTCCTCTGGAGCATAGAAGGCTGAGAGGTGATCTTATAAAATAATGAGGGAAGTTGATCTCTTTTCCCAAAAGTACGGGAATCTAAAACTAAAGAGCATAGTTTGAAGGTGAGAGGGGAGATATACGAAAGGGTCCAGAGAGGCAATTGTTTCACACTCAGTGTGGTGAGTGTCTGGAAAAAGCTGTCAGAGATAGTAGTAGAGGCGGGTACAATTTAGTCTTTCAAAATTCATGTAAGAGATAAAAGAAATGACCAGAGTGAGGTTAGGGCCAGTCAAGGATAGCAGTGGGAACTTGTGTATGGAGTCAGAAGAGGTAGGTGAGGCATTGAATGAATACTTTTCTTTAGTGTTTGCTAAGGAGAGGGGCCATGTTTTTGAGGATGATACAGGCTGATAGGATGGCGGAGGTAGATGTATTAGCAATTTTGAAAAATCTGAGGTAGGTAAGTGCCCTGAGCCAGATGGGATACATCTTAGGATACTTTGGGAGGCAAGGGATGAGATTGCGGAGCCTTTAGCTTTGATCTTTGGGTCCTCACTGTCAATGGGGATTGTGCCAGAGGACTGGAGAGTGGCGAATGTTGCTCCTGTCTTCAAGAAAGGAAATAGGAACGACCCTGGTAAATATAGCCAAGTTAGTCTTACTTCAGTGATCAGTAAGTTAATGGAAAGGGTCCTGAGACATAGGATTTATGACCATTTGGAAAGATGCAGTTTAATCTGGGATAGTCAGCATGGTTTCATGAGGGGTAAGTCCTGCCTCACAAATTTGATTGAATTCTTTGAGGAGGTAACTAAGTGTGTAGATGAAGGTAGAGCAGTTAATGTTGTATACATAGATTTTCGTAAGGTGTTTGATAAGGTTCCCCATGGTAGGCTCATGAAGAAAGTGAGGAGGTGTGTGATAGAAGGAAATTTGGCCGATTGGATAAGTAATTGACTGTCTCATAGAAGACAGAGGGTGGTGGTGGAGGGCAAACTTTCAGACTGGAGGCCAGTTACCAGCGGTGTACCACAGGGGTCAGTGCTGGGTCCTCTGCTATTTGGTCAACAAAGTGGACTGAATCACCTGTCAAGTAAAACAAAAGACATCAATAAACGTGCAAAACTTAGACAGGCATTTGTGGAATCCCCAGAAGCACAGAAATAAAGCAAGTGAGCCATGAAATATTTTGGAAGGTCCATAGGAATCAATTGATTCCCAGGGACATCCCAAGGCTCTTGATCTTTATTTAGAAAAGTCTCCTGTATCCCTCCATCTCTAGTCCACTCATGTACCTGTCTAAGTAAGCCTTAAACAACCCCAGCATGCCTGCCTCCACCACCCTACTTGGCAGTGCATTCCAGGCCCCCACCACCCTCTGAGTGAAAAACCTCCCTCTAACATCCGAATTATACCTCGCCCCCCTCACCCTAAGTCCGTGGCCCCTCGTAATTATTGTATCCAACCTAGGAAAAAGCTTACCACTATTCACTTTATCTATACTCTTCATAATCTTATACACCTCTATTAGATCTCCCCTCATCCTCCACCTTTCTAAGGAGAACAGCCCCAGTTTGCCCAATCTTTCCTTGTAGCTCAGGCCTTCCATACCAGGCAGCATCCTGGTAAACCTCCTCTGCACTCTCTCCAGAGTCTCCACGTCCTTCCGGTAGTATGGCGACCAGAACTGGACGCAGTACTCCAAATGCAGGCGAACCAACGTTCTATACAACTGCAACATTAGATGCCAGCTTTTATACTCTATACCCCTCCCTATAAAGGCAAGCACACTCTAGGCCTTCTTCGTCACCTTCTCCACCTGTACACAGTCTAGCGCACACATAACCAGACCCTCACACAGTCAGAGCCTCCCACCCCAGGCACATGATGAACCTCCTACACACACAGACAGACTCACACAGTAAGCACACACACAGGTAGGCCCATGCACAGTTTGGGTCACACTGAGGTGTGACACAGGTTTATTCTTCCAGTATCATTCCTCATTAAGGTTCATTGGCAAAGACACCATGGCACCACAGCCCTTGATTTCACAGCCTGGTTCTTCCAGTACACACGCTTCTGAAACACTCACTCCAGCGTCTTAGAAGCTATACCTCAAGATATTTTTGTAAGAGAGTTAAATGGTACATTGGATGACTTCAGTGGGAGTTGAACCACATCACAGGTTTTATTTTGGGGTCTGATTGGTGATGTTAAAGATGAATTGACCACTGCATTTAGTCTCCTACATAGAATACTGGGCGAGGACAATCCTGCAGATGTATAACACATGTGTCCACTGAAGGAAAAGCTTCACCAAAAGGCCCCAAAATAAACCCAATGATGTGACAGGAACTAAACTGGTTCATTTATCAAAATGGGAAGCAGATTTGAAATGAGTAGGAATTCCTTGTGTGTCCTAGTTGAATTCCCAGTATAACCAGTGATCTATTAACGAACAATGTTATAAAAAGAGTTTTAGGAAGAAGAAGGAACGTGCTGGTAATACGCAGCAGCTCGGGCAGCATCTGTGAAACATGGTAACAGGTGGAATTCTCCCAGAAACTTTCTAAGGGCGCGATCCTACTCGCTGGTCACTCCCCGCTGCTGTTGCAGGAGAGGACGGAGAATGTATCGGTTCACCAAATCTCCACTAATTGCAGTGGGACTGGAGAATCCTGCTGGTTGAACGGGGGGAGGAAGACGGAATTCTGCTGTAAGTGTCAGTGTGTTTGGCACCGGACATGCCTGTGTGAATCAAATTGCTGTTTTCCCACACATTCTGTGGCACGGTGGTGGGTTTTGTACGGCCTAAACTAACCAGCAACCCTGGCTTCACAGAGATTGGGTACCATTTTTAAAAGGTGTACTAATCTCAAATTGAAATCGAAGACCCCCTTTCCTCCCCCCTCACTGATAGGATGTTTCCCCAACACAGATCACTGGCATTGGGATCCTCCAAATGCATTGCCCTGCATGCCCCCTTTATGACCCCCATCATGACACTCTTTGTGTCATGGCCCCACCCCCTTAGCATTGAGCAGGTATGGGCTGTCGTGGATCTTGGGTGCGAGCTGGAGTGTGAGGAGTGCAGCAGCCAGTAGCTGGGGACCATGGTGATTGTGGACGGGAGGAGAGAATCTAGTGCCGGCAAAGGCCAAGGTGGCTGAGTGAGAGAAAGGATTGGGAATGTGAGGAGGGGTGTGAGGGGGAATCCAGTGGCAGACTGAGACTGGTTCACTTACCCTAGTAGATGAGCAAAGATCATTCATGTTCCTCCAACATGGCTACCCTGTCCTCTTCTAGAGTGCACTTGTACTGACCAAGGCTGCCAGTCCATCCCAGGCAGGGGATGGTGACCCTGCTGGAAGGCCGTCTCCTGGATCCAGGGTAGAGTGTGTCCCTATTGTATTTGGGTCTCACATTATAGTGTGTAGGGAAGACCACAAGCTCGGTCTGGAATACTGAACAAGGGAACTCTTTATTCAAAGTGTGCACAGCCTCAGTCCTAGGCTCACTCCCCTGGGTGGAGCTAACCCCCCCCATGTCACCTGACCAGGACTCTTAAAGGAACAGCACCCACCCCAACCTACATATATCACAGTCCCACCTCTGCTCCACTCCAACCAGCATCCTCGTAAGAAGCTCGGTGCAGCCTTCTCGGCTGCCATCCCCTGCAGATGTTGTAGAATAAGTGCATAATATCTGGCCTGGAAACTCACCGGCACCATCGGTGGGACTCTATGAAGATGCAAGGGGTTGGGGCGGGGGAGCAGGGGTTGGTTAGCCAGGCTAAGTGAGCACATTAACATGTCAGATGGAATATGATGTGAAGAAATGTGAAGTATCCATTTTGGCAGGGGAAACAGAAATGCAGAATAGTTTTGAAATGATTGGGAAGTGTTGATGTCTGAAGAAATTTGGCTGCTTTTCTTTGTAAGTCAGTGAAAGCTCACATGCAGATGCAGCAAGCAATTAGGAAGGCAAATAGTGTATTAGTCTTTATAATGAGGGGATTTGAATACTGGAGTGAAGTTATCTTGCTGCAATTGTATAGAGCCTTAGTGAGAGCCTATCTAGAGTATTGTCAATAACTTTGATCTCCTTACCAAAGAAAGGGTATACTTGGCATAGAGGCAATGCACCAAAGGTTCACCAGACTGATTTCTAGGATGAGGCCCGTACCCTCTAGATTTCAGAAGAATGAAAGATGACCTCACTGAAGTTTACAAAACACTCGACAGGGTAAATGTGGGAAGGATGTTTCCAATGGATGTGGGCTCTCTGCAAGCAGAGGCCCCGCTCTCAGAATAAGGTCATTTAGGGCAGACATGGGGAAGAATTTCTTCATAGAGTCTGTTGGTGGGCTTTTGGAGGTGACTTGGTTACGTCAGATATTTCACACAATACAACACTCACAAAGCCATTGTCTCAACTTAAAGACATAACCTTTATTTTGACCAGCAGTCGCTAAGAGAAACCATCAAAGGGTTGGGACAGCTCCTGAGATGGAGCAGCAAGACCTCTCCAATAAATTCTAATGTATACAATTCAAAACAGATCAATTATAAATTTTCTTATCAATTACTCCCACCTTTCATTAGCTTTAAATCAATTATCAGCAATGTAGATAAATCAACAATTATATCTGTCATACACTTTAGCCAATCACATCTTACCCTCTGGCATAATGACATTTCATTAGTCCTTCGAATCCGGACACTTCCATTCCTTTTGGCTATCCCTGTGTTCCTTAGTAACCAGATGCCAGCCACAATGTTCAAAGTGAACGTTCCCAAAAGTTCCCCTATAGGTCATTGCCAAATCAGACTAATGCATGGCTCAAAGTCCAGACACACATCCATCTTATCTGGACAGTGAATAAACTCTATTCATGAAGTTTGATTAAGTGTTCTGAATGTTCTTTCCATTCGAAACTCTGCTGATAAAGACTTGTATATTTCCAAGGTTCCCTTAGAATATAGCTTTATGGCTTTCTCCTAATGCACTTTACCATGATGCAGAATGGACCAGTAGCCAGTGCCGGAAGAAGATTAATGACCTCCTTCAGGCAGGAAGGGTGAGTGTTCATCCCATCCTGACATCAGCCCCGTCTGTCGTGCCTGCAACGTCGAACCACACCCTGACACCCCGCGGCTTTCCAACCCCCTACTCCCCACCCAACTGCTCCCAGCCCCCAATCCCCTGCTCCCCCATCTAATAGCCCCCAGCCCCCAACACCCCTGGCCTTCCAACTCCCTGCCCCCCACCCAATTGCCTCAGCTCCCAACACCCTGCGACCCTTCAACCATCAGTCTTTCGATTCCCCCCCCCCCCCCCCACCCCTGCTGTCCCCAGGGCCTATAACAGGAGAAAAAGGCAGAGACGGAGGTCCCCGAGCTTCTCTTTCTGATCATCTTTGAGGAACAGCTAATGGGGCTGTCAAGGAGAGTCAGGAGAGAAAGCCATAACTGACAGCCGGGTTGGGGTGTGCCACAGAAGTGAGGAGCCATGAAAACTTCATTCATAGGACCTATCTCAAGTAAGCTGAGCTATTGTCCATCCCTTCCACTGATCCATGTGTCTTGTGCTGCAGGAGGTGACCCTGTTGAAGCTGGGCCCCAGGAGTCAGTATCCTGAAAGTGTGGTGGAGGAGGACTTAATCATTGCTTTCAAAAGGGAAAAGGCGAGGGAGTGGAACTGGTGAGTTGCTTTAGCAAAGAAGCTGCAGAGATACGCCAGACTCGATCTCCTTCTGTGCTGTAATCAGGATGGAGTCATCTTCGGCAGATAGGTACACAGTCCAAAACTCCTTCATATTGTAAACCAAACACACTCAACCTGTTCAACCATATCCTAGCCTGTTAGTTATGCTATTTATATCCAGGATTTTAGTTTATTTAAATGTTTTCTTAATCCACCACACTATGTTGTGCTAAACAGTGAAGAAGATTGTTTAAAAACTAACTCAAGCTTTCACTGTAAGTATTGGAGTAGCAATAACTCCTTCCACCTCTGTGCCGATTTTCTACACACCAAATTCTAGCTCAACATAGGAACATTGGAACAGGAATAGGCCATCGAGCCTGATCCACACCATGCAGCTAGATCATGGTGAATATTCGATTTCGATACCATCCCTACTCACTTGAGGTTCCATAGCCTCTGGGCTAGAGAATTTCAAAGAGATTACCCTTCACCCTAGTCTTAAATGACCTGCTCCTTTCGCTTGTGTCCCCTAATGTAAACTCACTAGCACCCGGAAAACATCTTTCCTACTTCTACGCTGTCACAGTCTGTAAGAATTTTTGAAGTTTCAATGAGATCATGTCTCATCCTTCAGAGAACATAGGCACAGTTTCCAAAACCAGCACGGTGACACAGTGGTTAGCACTGCTGCCTCACAGTGCCGGAGACCGGGTCACTATCTATGTGGAGTGTGCACATTTTCCCTGTATCTGCCTGGGTTTCCTCCAGATCTTCTGCTTTCCTCCCAGAGTCCAAATCTGTATGGGTTAGGTGCACTGGCCATAATAAATTGCCCCTTAGTGACCTGGGAGACTTGGTTAGAGGGATTAGCGGGGTAAATATGTGGGATTTCAGGGATTGGGCCTGGGTGGAATTGTTGTCGGTGCAGACTCGATGGGCCGAATGGTATCTTTCTGTACTGTAAGATTCTATGAATCTCTCCCCCTAACACCACTGGTAAACAGTTTCTGTTAACTGAATAACTTAACTTTTAAAGCTAGAAGTCAAATTCGAATTGTTAAACTAAATGTTGTAGAACTAAAGATTCAGCTGTTGCAAATGTGATTCATGTATTTTAGTGTATAATTAGGATATAATTTTTAGCTTTAGGAATTCAAATTACTCAGTAAAAAATGTGGTAAAAGTAAGCTTGGAGTCTTTTATATTTAAAAGGTTGGGTCCATTCTGCCTGAAGAGGTGCAGAGCTAGAAGGTAAGGTAATTTAAAATGCTGGGATTTAAAGATTGTTAAATAGGGTGGCACACGATTAGGGTTAGGATCTCACAGGGACCTGGATTTGACTCCCGCTTGGGTCAATCTCTGTGCAGAGTCTGCATGTTCTCTCCATGTCTACATGGGTTTCCTCCAGATGGTCCCGTTTTCTCCCACAGTCTGAAAGTCATGCTGGTTGGGTGCATTGGCCATGCTAAATTCTCCTTTAATGTACCCAAACAGGTGTCACTGTGTGACAACTAGGGGATTTTCACAGTAACTTCATTGCAGTGTGAATGTAAGCCTTACTTGTGACACTAATAAATAAACTTTAAACTTTAAAAATCTTTAAAACCTCAAGAAATAGCAGTTCAAAGATGACCCATGTTTGTTCTATAAAGTCAAAATGGAATGGAGCTATGAAATATCAAGTGGGTTTACTTAGCTAAAGAACTGGAGGTGTGATGTCTGCAAAGCTTGTAGTAGTTACTGCCCAGGGAGATGTATCTGCTTTGGGAGGTAGTTCTTAGTTACTTGAAAATCATTCAGTAAACCCTGAGAATATGTAAAACTCACCAACTGCATCAGATCAAATAAATTATAAATAGGGATGGCTGACTTAAAGGTCAGTTTGAGGACAGCCCAGAACAGGTTATCTAGGCATGGAGATGAGTGGAGTTTAAAAACATGACGTGTTTTTAATTTATTTAGTTGTTTTTTGAGTTTTTAGTTGCAGTTTTGACCTCATGTGGTTTGCAGCTCACTGACAAGACAACCAAAGTAAATAATAGTCAGGCCCACACTGTAATCAGAGTAATGATTTAAAATCACTATGGACTGTGTGAAGTTTAGTCTTAGTTTGATGTTTGTGGGGGAAGAGAAACTGTAAGATTGCCTAGTGTAAAGCAACGGGAGAATCTAGCCACGAGCAGATTCAAGACAGTCTTTCACCGAAAAATAACATAATCAGCTGAATTAGTTTGGAAGTACCAAAATTAGTCAATAAAGCTGGACAATAAAGCTTGGAGCTGGGGCTCTTTTCCCTGGAGAGACGAAGGTTGAGAGGCGACCTGATAGAAGTTTACAAAATGTTGAGAGGAATAGATAGAGTGGACTCTCAGAGGCTATTTCCCCGGGTTGAAATGGTCGCTACGAGAGGACACAGATTTAAGGTACAGGGAGGGAAGTTCAGAAGTGATGTTAGGGGTAAGTTTTTCACTCAGAGGGTGGTGAGTGAATGGAATCGGCTGCCGTCAGTGGTTGTGGAGGCGAACTCGCTGGGGTCTTTTAAAAGACTTCTGGATGAGTATATGGGGTTTAATGAGATTGAGGGTTATAGATAGGTCTGTAGATTGGTGGGGTTGATGTGATCGGCGCAACTCGAGGGCCGAAGGGCCTGTTTGTGCTGTAGTGTTCTATGTTCTATGTTCTAATATCCTTTGAATACTAGATTAGTGTCAGCTGTTCAGTCTTGTCGTTGAATTGATGGTTGTGGGTTCAAGTCCCACTCCAGAAAAGAAGGAGCTGGGGCACCCTTCATCAAGAGATGGTAAATGGAAGTTTTACCTTTGCAAGTCATTGGAGATGAAGAGAAGTCTGCTGAGGGGTGGTTCCTACAGAAATAATAACTTTAAAATTTCTGTGCCTTATAAAGGAATTCTTGGGGTAAGTAAGAAGTAACCCTGAATCTATAACATAATTAGAAGCTACAGCGTTAACTTGATCATATTTTGCATTATTTAATTCTTACTATAAATGTTGTTTGCTTTTTAAAATGAAGTGAAATTTTGTGGTGTGGTTCCATTGGTTAAAATGTCTGCAATTTATAACCACACTGAAATGTGGTTAAAAAGAAATATAGACTTGCATTTATATAGCACCATTCACACCACCAGGATGTCCCTCAGTAGTTCATCACTTGTCAAAGTGTAGTGTCAACTGTTCTGTGTTGGAAAAATGGTAGCTAATTTATACTGTTAGCATACTTAGCACAAATAACAATGTGATGAATAGAATCATAGAATCCCTACAGTGCAGAAGGAGGCCATTTGTCCCATTGACTCCTGACTCTCTGGCAGAACATTTTACCCAGGCCCACTTCCCTACTCTATTCCCGTAAGGCCACACATTTTCAATGGCTAATCCCCCTAACCTACACATCTTTGGACACTAAGGGACAATTTAACGTAGAGGATCCATATAACCTGCATATCTTTGGAGTGTGGGAGAAAACTGCAGCACCTGGAGGAAACCCATGTAGACACGAGGAGAATGTACAAACTGCAGACAGACAGTGACCCAAGGCTGGAATCAAATTCAGGTCGCTGGTGCTGTGAGGCAACAGTGCTAACCATTGTGCCACCGTGCTGCCCCAAGTCCCAGATAATTGTTTTTTGTAATACTGATTAAGTGACAAATATCGGCCTGGACACTGACGATAATTCTACTGTTCTCCCTTCCAAATAGTGCCATGGAATCTTATACGTACACGTGAGACAGCAGAAGGAGCCTCGGGTTAAACCTCAGCCAAGAGATTGCAGCACTGGGGTATCCAGCTCCGGAACCCACAACTTTTTGATTCCAAGACAAGCCTGCTACCAACAAAGCCACAGCTGACGATTATTTGGGATTTAAAGGATGTTCACTGACTAATATTGTGGTCAGAGGATTGTATACTGATAGAGTCTGTGGTTTTGGAGGATGTTTACTGATAGGGATATTGTGTTAGAAGAATGTGTAATAATAGATACTGACGGTTGGGAGAATGTGAGCGAGTAAAACTTGCAGTTTGAATGAGATTGCAAGGATGGAGATTTTGAAGAATATTTCTCTATTGTGATTGAGGCTAAAGGTAACTTTATTAATGGAATTGAGGGTTAGAGAAACATCTACTGCTTGAGATAGACTTTCATTGTGTTCACTGAGTGTTGGTGAAGAGGGTTAGGTAATAGAGATGGGAGATTAGGAAAGATTTACTGATGGAGAATGATGCTGAGAAGGATATTTAATGATGGTGATTAAATGAAGCCTTCCTTTACTGTGGTTGCACCCACCACCAGTGGACCAGAAGCTCTGGGTTGGAGTCCAATGATAGACTTGTTCATGGAAGGAGTGTGTAACACGGTTCAGTAAGCTGATAATCAGCTCAGATAGCTTTCCAACACTTCCTGCACTATTCTCCAAAAAAGGACAACTAAAGCAGTATTTGGGCGTGAAGATATACTAACAACATGGAGATGAATGTTGAGCTACAGGTGCACCAAATTTCAGTTTTATACTTTATTTATTAGTCATGATGTGGAGATGCCGGTGTTGGACTGGGGTGGGCACAGTAAGAAGTCTCACAACACCAGGTTAAAGTCCAACAGGTTTATTTGGTAGCACGAACTTTCGAGTGTTACTCCTTCATCAGGTGAGTGAAGAGTTCAGTTCACAAACAGGGCATATATAGAAACAAAATACTCTGGAGAGTAGTCCATGGTGAGTCTGATGGTGGGATGGAACTTCTTGGCGTCATCATGTAGTTGTTTCAGTGATTGTTCGCCATGAGACCAAAGGAAGAAAATGTCATCAGTGTATCTAGTGTATAGCGTCAGTTGAAGATCCTGTACGGTGAAGAAGTTTTGTTTGAACCTGTACATGAAGATGTTGGCATATTGAGGTGCAAATTTGGTCCCCATGGCTGTTCTGTGTGCCTGGATGAAGAACTGGTGGTTGAAGGTGAAGACATTGTGGTCCAGGATGAAACAAATGAGTTGTAGAGTACTGAGGCAGTTGCAGCAATGCCTTTGTTACCGGGGATGTGGGTATAGAGTGCCGAGACATCCATTGTGATAAGGAGTGTTCCTGGTTCAACTGCTCTATGGGTGCTGAGTTTCTGTTGCGACAAAGGCTGGGGGTTCTTTGTATGATGGGTTTCAGGGTGACCTCAACGTAATCAGAGAGGTTCTCACACAGGGTCCCTTTGCCTGATATGGCGGAATGGCCGGGATGGACTACTCTGTGGAACCAGTTGCATTCTTGGGCACATACATCTCCATTGAGGATAGTCACCTTAGCACTTCACTGTACCGCAAGCCCACAGATAACCTCATGATGCTCCACTTCTCCAGCTTCCACTTTAAGCAAGTTAAGGAAGCCATCCCTTACAGATAAACCGTCCGTATACATACGATCTGCTCAGATGAGGAAGACCGCAATAGACACCTATAGTTGCTGAAAGGCACCCTCGTAAGAACAGGATATGGTGCTCAACTCATCGATTGACAGTTCGGATGTGCCACAGCGAAAAATCGCACTGACCTCCTCAGAAGACAAACATGGGATATGGCAGACAGAATACCCTTCGTTGTCTAGTACTTCCCCAGAGCGGGGAAACTATGACATCTTTTCTGGAGGCTTCAACATGTCATTGATACAGATGAACATCTCATCAAGGCCATTCCTACACCTCCACTATTTGCCTTCAAATAACCGCTCAACCTCAAACAGACCATTGTCAGCAGCTTATTACCCAGCCTTCAGAAGAACAGTGACTACGACACCACACAGCCCTGCCTCAGCAGCCTCTGCAAGATGTGCCGGACCATCAACACGGATGCCATCATCTCACGTGAGAACACCATCCACCAGGTACACGGTACATACTCTTAAGACTCGGCCAATGTTGTCTAACTGGTACGCTGCAGGAAAGGATGTCCCGAGGCTTGGTACAGTGACGAGACCATGCTGATGTTATGACAATGAATGAATGAACATCACTCAACAATCACCAGGCAGGAGAGTTCCCTTCCTGTTGGCGAACACTTCAGCAGTCAAGGGCATTCAGCCTCTGATCTTTGAGTAAGCGTTCTCCAAGGCGGCCTTCACAACACAAGACAATTCAGAATCGCTGAGCAGAGACTGATGGCCAAGTTCCGCACACATGAGGACGGTCTCAACAGGGATTTTGGGTTCATGTCGCACTATCTGTAACCCCCGTGACTTGCCTGGGTTTGCAAAATCTCACTAACTGTCCTGGCCGGACACAATTCACGTCTCTTTAACCTGTGCTTAACCCTCTCTCCTCTAACATTGTCTATATCTGTAAAGACTTGATTACTGTTAAAACTCGCATTCCAACCATTGTCTTATAATTGAGTTTGTGTCTATATATGCCCTGTTTGTGGACTGAACTCTTCACTTGCCTGCTGAAGGGGCAATGCTCTGAAGGAATGCGCTACCAAATAAACCTATTGGAATTTAACCTGGTGTTGTGAGACTACTTGCTGTTATTTTTTAGTGTCACAAGTAGGCTTACATTAACATTGCAATGAAGTTACTGTGAAAATCCCCTAGTTGCCACACTCTGGCACCTTTTTGGGTACATTGAGGGAGAAATTAACATGGCCAATACACCTTATCAGCTAAGGTGTCAGGACTGGAACAATGGGCTAGAAGGCTACATACGGAGAATAGGAGGAAACGTGGCAAAGGCTTGAATGTTAAAAATATTCAGGATTCAAGGTCAGCAGAGATCGAGTTTGATAGATTACTGGGGTTTTAAGAATGTGTTGAGCCCTCAATCTAACTGAATGATGGGAGGGACAGAATGGATCACTTTTGTTTATTTGCTGAATGAAGAATGCCTTCAATTGGAGTGAATGTCACCTTCCAAACTGCAGAAGGAAAAGGTGGTGGAAGGCCGCTTAGTTTCTGGGACTATCGGAATTCCCTCATTGGATGAACATGCTGCAACATTCCCATCCTGATGTGGAGATGCCGGCGTTGGACTGGGGTTGGCACAGTGAGAAGTCTCACAACACCAGGTTAAAGTCCAACAGGTTTATTTGATAGCAAACGCTTTCAGGGCTTTGTCATTCCCATCTTCCCGGTGGCTGGGGCCATGTTGAAGATCGTCTGACCATTCACACAGAGTGGCAGCTGCTGAATAAAACTGGGTGGCAGTTTGAAAAGCTGCCAACTCTGCCTGTGTAATTGGAAACCTAAATAGAAGGAGACCTCATGGCAAATGTTGTGTTGGCCTCTAATTTCTCCTCATGATAAAGTTCCTTCCAAGCATGCAGTTGGCATACCAAACTTAAGCCTCGTTGCTTTGATTGTGGGTCAATAAAGGACCATTTCTGGGAAACGCATCTGTTTCCATTTAGAATCACCAAACAGAAAGGAATCCAGAACGTTAGTTTATTAAAAATGCTATAAATACAAATCCCAGTGCTCCAGAATTCAATCTGCTGTCCGTGTTGTAGGCTGGGCTGGTTTCCGAATGGAACTCCTGGGTGGATTCTCTTTGGGCCCTCATGTTAGCAGGAGCTGAATGGGTAATCTGTGAGTCAAAAGATTGTGTCCAATCCAGGTTGAAATTTCAGTGAATGTTGAGAGAGTGCTGCCTGCCAAAGCTGCCAAACTTCAGCTGAGACACGAAACCAATTCTCCTAATCCTCTTCCAATCTAATCTTCCATTCTGTTCTCAGAGGTACATAAAAATTTTCACAGCACACTTCTGAAGAAGATGATCAAAGTTCACTCAATGTACTGGTCAATATTATTCCTCAACTGACATCACAAATGGGTGTAGGGATTACAAAGTCATTGACCCACTGGGCAGAGTGTGTGGGAGTGACCCAGTGGGCACAGTGTGTGGGAGTGACCCACCGGGCACAGTGTGTGGGAGTGATCCACCGGGCACAGTGTGTGGGAGTGACTCACTGGGCGCAGCGTGTGGGAGTGACCCACTCGGCGCGGTGTGTGGGAGTGACCCACTGGGCGCAGTGTGTGGGAGTGACCCACTGGGCGCAGTGTGTGGGAGTGACCCACTGGGCAGAGTGTGTGGGAGTGACCCACTGGGCACAGAGTGTGGGAGTGACTCACTGGGCGCAGCGTGTGGGAGTGACTCACTGGGCACAGTGTGTGGGAGTGACCCACTCGGCACAGTGTGTGGGAGTGACTCACTGGGCGCAGCGTGTGGGAGTGACTCACTGGGCACAGTGTGTGGGAGTGACCCACTCGGCGCGGTGTGTGGGAGTGACCCACTGGGCGCGGTGTATGGGAGTGACCCATGGGGAAGAGTGTGTGGGAGTGACTCACTGGGCACAGTGTGTGGGAGTGACCCACTGGGCGCGGTGTATGGGAGTGACCCACTGGGCGCAGTGTGTGGGAGTGACCCATGGGGAAGAGTGTGTGGGAGTGACCCACTGGGCACAGTGTGTGGGAGTGACCCACTGGGCACAGTGTGTGGGAGTGACCTGCTGGGTGCAGTGCTTGGGAGTGACCCACGGGGAAGAGTGTGTGGGAGTGACCCACTGGGCAGAGTGTGTGGGAGTGACCCACTGGGCGCAGTGTGTGGGAGTGACCCACTGGGCGTAGTGTGTGGGAGTGACCCACCGGGCACAGTGTGTGGGAGAGACCCACTGGGCGCAGTGTGTGGGAGTGACCCACTGGGCGGAGTGTGTGGGAGTGACCCACCGGGCAGAGTGTGTGGGAGAGACCCACTGGGCGCAGTGTGTGGGAGTGACCCACTGGGCGCAGTGTGTGGGAGTGACCCACTGGGCGCAGTGTGTGGGAGTGACCCACTGCGCGCAGTGCGTGGGAGTGACCCACTGGGCGCAGTGTGTGGGAGTGACCCACTGGGCGCAGTGTGTGGGAGTGACCCACCGGGCAGAGTGTGTGGGAGAGACCCACCGTGCGCAGTGTGTGGGAGTGACCCACTGGGCGCAGTGTGTGGGAGTGACCCACTGGGCGCAGTGTGTGGGAGTGACCCACTGGGCGCAGTGTGTGGGAGTGACCCACTGGGCGCAGTGTGTGGGAGTGACCCACTGGGCGCAGTGTGTGGGAGTGACCCACTGGGCGCAGTGTGTGGGAGTGACCCACTGCGCGCAGTGTGTGGGAGTGACCCACTGCGCGCAGTGCGTGGGAGTGACCCACTGGGCGCAGTGTGTGGGAGTGACCCACTGGGCGCAGTGTGTGGGAGTGACCCACTGGGCGCAGTGTGTGGGAGTGACCCACTGGGCGCAGTGTGTGGGAGTGACCCACTGCGCGCAGTGCGTGGGAGTGACCCACTGGGCGCAGTGCGTGGGAGTGACCCACTGGGCGCAGTGCGTGGGAGTGACCCACTGGGCGCAGTGTGTGGGAGTGACCCACTGGGCGCAGTGTGTGGGAGTGACCCACTGGGCGCAGTGTGTGGGAGTGACCCACTGGGCGCAGTGTGTGGGAGTGACCCACTGGGCGCAGTGTGTGGGAGTGACCCACTGGGCGCAGTGTGTGGGAGTGACCCACTGGGCGCAGTGTGTGGGAGTGACCCACTGGGCGCAGTGTGTGGGAGTGACCCACCGGGCAGAGTGTGTGGGAGAGACCCACCGGGCAGAGTGTGTGGGAGTGACCCACTGGGCGCAGTGTGTGGGAGTGACCCACTGGGCGCAATGTGTGGGAGTGACCCACTGGGTGCGGTGTGTGGGAGTGACCCACTGGGCGCAGTGTGTGGGAGTGACCCACTGGGCACAGTGTGTGGGAGTGACTCACTGGGCACAGTGTGTGGGAGTGACCCACTGCGCGCGGTGTGTGGGAGTGACCAATGGGTGCGGTGTGTGGGAGTGACCCACTGGGCGCAGTGTGTGGGAGTGACCCACTGGGCGCAGTGTGTGGGAGTGACCCACTGGGCGCAGTGTGTGGGAGTGACCCACTGGGTGCGGTGTGTGGGAGTGACCCACTGGGCACAGTGTGTGGGAGTGACCCACTGGGCACAGTGTGTGGGATTGACCCACTGGGCAGAGTGTGTGGGAGTGACCCACTGGGCACAGTGTGTGGGAGTGACCCACTGGGCACAGTGTGTGGGATTGACCCACTGGGCAGAGTGTGTGGGAGTGACCAAATGGGCACAGTGTGTAGGAGTGACCCACTGGGCACAGTGTGTGGGAGTGACCCACTGGGCACAGTGTGTGGGAGTGACCCACTGGGCACAGTGTGTGGGAGTGACCCACTGGGCACAGTGTGTAGGAGTGACCCACTGGGCACAGTGTGTGGGAGTGACCCACTGGGCACAGTGTGTGGGAGTGACCCACTGGGCACAGTGTGTGGGAGTGACTCACTGGGCAGAATGTGTGGGAGTGACCCACTGGGCAGAGTGTGTGGGATTGACCCACTGGGCAGAGTGTGTGGGAGTGACCCAGCGGGCACTGTGTGTGGGAGTGACCCACTGGGCGCAGTGTGTGGGAGTGACCCACTGGGCACAGTGTATGGGAGTGACCCACTGGGCACAGTGTGTGGGAGTGACCCACTGGGCACAGTGTGTGGGAGTGACCCACTGGGTGCAGTGTGTGGGAGTGACCCACTGGGCACAGTGTATGGGAGAGACCCACTGGGTGCAGTGTGTGGGAGTGACCCACTGGGCACAGTGTATGGGAGTGACCCACTGGGTGCAGTGTGTGGGAGTGACCCACTGGGCACAGTGTGTGGGAGTGACCCACTGGGTGCAGTGTGTGGGAGTGACCCACTGGGCACAGTGTATGGGAGTGACCCACTGGGCACAGTTTGTGGGAGTGACCCACTGGGCACAGTGTGTGGGAGTGACCAACTGGGCACAGTGTGTGGGAGTGACCCACTGGGCACAGTGTGTGGGAGTGACCCACTGGGCACAGTGTGTGGGAGTGACCCACTGGGCAGAGTGTGTGGGAGTGACTCACTGGGCACAGTGTGTGGGAGTGACCCACTGGGCACAGTGTGTGGGAGTGACTCACTGGGCACAGTGTGTGGGAGTGACCCACTGGGCACAGTGTGTGGGAGTAACTCACTGGGCACAGTGTGTGGGAGTGACTCACTGGGCACAGTGTGTGGGAGTGACCCACTGGGCACAGTGTGTGGGAGTAACTCACTGGGCACAGTGTGTGGGAGGGACCCACTGAGCACAGCGTGTGGGAGTGACCCACTGGGCACAGTGTGTGGGAGTGACTCACTGGGCAGAGTGTGTGGGAGGGACCCACTGAGCACAGCGTGTGGGAGTGACCCACTGGGCAGAGTGTGTGGGAGTGACCCACTGGGCAGAGTGTGTGGGAGTGACTCACTGGGCACAGTGTGTGGGAGTGACCCACTGAGCACAGCGTGTGGGAGTGACCCACTGGGCACAGTGTGTGGGAGTGACCCACTGGGCACAGTGTGTGGGAGTGACCCACTGAGCACAGCGTGTGGGAGTGACCCACTGGGCAGAGTGTGTGGGAGTGACCCACTGGGCAGAGTGTGTGGGAGTGACCTGCTGGGTGCAGTGCTTGGGAGTGACCCACGGGGAAGAGTGTGTGGGAGTGACCCACTGGGCAGAGTGTGTGGGAGTGACCCACTGGGCGCAGTGTGTGGGAGTGACCCACTGGGCGTAGTGTGTGGGAGTGACCCACCGGGCACAGTGTGTGGGAGAGACCCACTGGGCGCAGTGTGTGGGAGTGACCCACTGGGCGGAGTGTGTGGGAGTGACCCACCGGGCAGAGTGTGTGGGAGAGACCCACTGGGCGCAGTGTGTGGGAGTGACCCACTGGGCGCAGTGTGTGGGAGTGACCCACTGGGCGCAGTGTGTGGGAGTGACCCACTGCGCGCAGTGCGTGGGAGTGACCCACTGGGCGCAGTGTGTGGGAGTGACCCACTGGGCGCAGTGTGTGGGAGTGACCCACCGGGCAGAGTGTGTGGGAGAGACCCACCGTGCGCAGTGTGTGGGAGTGACCCACTGGGCGCAGTGTGTGGGAGTGACCCACTGGGCGCAGTGTGTGGGAGTGACCCACTGGGCGCAGTGTGTGGGAGTGACCCACTGGGCGCAGTGTGTGGGAGTGACCCACTGGGCGCAGTGTGTGGGAGTGACCCACTGGGCGCAGTGTGTGGGAGTGACCCACTGCGCGCAGTGTGTGGGAGTGACCCACTGCGCGCAGTGCGTGGGAGTGACCCACTGGGCGCAGTGTGTGGGAGTGACCCACTGGGCGCAGTGTGTGGGAGTGACCCACTGGGCGCAGTGTGTGGGAGTGACCCACTGGGCGCAGTGTGTGGGAGTGACCCACTGCGCGCAGTGCGTGGGAGTGACCCACTGGGCGCAGTGCGTGGGAGTGACCCACTGGGCGCAGTGCGTGGGAGTGACCCACTGGGCGCAGTGTGTGGGAGTGACCCACTGGGCGCAGTGTGTGGGAGTGACCCACTGGGCGCAGTGTGTGGGAGTGACCCACTGGGCGCAGTGTGTGGGAGTGACCCACTGGGCGCAGTGTGTGGGAGTGACCCACTGGGCGCAGTGTGTGGGAGTGACCCACTGGGCGCAGTGTGTGGGAGTGACCCACTGGGCGCAGTGTGTGGGAGTGACCCACCGGGCAGAGTGTGTGGGAGAGACCCACCGGGCAGAGTGTGTGGGAGTGACCCACTGGGCGCAGTGTGTGGGAGTGACCCACTGGGCGCAATGTGTGGGAGTGACCCACTGGGTGCGGTGTGTGGGAGTGACCCACTGGGCGCAGTGTGTGGGAGTGACCCACTGGGCACAGTGTGTGGGAGTGACTCACTGGGCACAGTGTGTGGGAGTGACCCACTGCGCGCGGTGTGTGGGAGTGACCAATGGGTGCGGTGTGTGGGAGTGACCCACTGGGCGCAGTGTGTGGGAGTGACCCACTGGGCGCAGTGTGTGGGAGTGACCCACTGGGCGCAGTGTGTGGGAGTGACCCACTGGGTGCGGTGTGTGGGAGTGACCCACTGGGCACAGTGTGTGGGAGTGACCCACTGGGCACAGTGTGTGGGATTGACCCACTGGGCAGAGTGTGTGGGAGTGACCCACTGGGCACAGTGTGTGGGAGTGACCCACTGGGCACAGTGTGTGGGATTGACCCACTGGGCAGAGTGTGTGGGAGTGACCAAATGGGCACAGTGTGTAGGAGTGACCCACTGGGCACAGTGTGTGGGAGTGACCCACTGGGCACAGTGTGTGGGAGTGACCCACTGGGCACAGTGTGTGGGAGTGACCCACTGGGCACAGTGTGTAGGAGTGACCCACTGGGCACAGTGTGTGGGAGTGACCCACTGGGCACAGTGTGTGGGAGTGACCCACTGGGCACAGTGTGTGGGAGTGACTCACTGGGCAGAATGTGTGGGAGTGACCCACTGGGCAGAGTGTGTGGGATTGACCCACTGGGCAGAGTGTGTGGGAGTGACCCAGCGGGCACTGTGTGTGGGAGTGACCCACTGGGCGCAGTGTGTGGGAGTGACCCACTGGGCACAGTGTATGGGAGTGACCCACTGGGCACAGTGTGTGGGAGTGACCCACTGGGCACAGTGTGTGGGAGTGACCCACTGGGTGCAGTGTGTGGGAGTGACCCACTGGGCACAGTGTATGGGAGAGACCCACTGGGTGCAGTGTGTGGGAGTGACCCACTGGGCACAGTGTATGGGAGTGACCCACTGGGTGCAGTGTGTGGGAGTGACCCACTGGGCACAGTGTGTGGGAGTGACCCACTGGGTGCAGTGTGTGGGAGTGACCCACTGGGCACAGTGTATGGGAGTGACCCACTGGGCACAGTTTGTGGGAGTGACCCACTGGGCACAGTGTGTGGGAGTGACCAACTGGGCACAGTGTGTGGGAGTGACCCACTGGGCACAGTGTGTGGGAGTGACCCACTGGGCACAGTGTGTGGGAGTGACCCACTGGGCAGAGTGTGTGGGAGTGACTCACTGGGCACAGTGTGTGGGAGTGACCCACTGGGCACAGTGTGTGGGAGTGACTCACTGGGCACAGTGTGTGGGAGTGACCCACTGGGCACAGTGTGTGGGAGTAACTCACTGGGCACAGTGTGTGGGAGTGACTCACTGGGCACAGTGTGTGGGAGTGACCCACTGGGCACAGTGTGTGGGAGTAACTCACTGGGCACAGTGTGTGGGAGGGACCCACTGAGCACAGCGTGTGGGAGTGACCCACTGGGCACAGTGTGTGGGAGTGACTCACTGGGCACAGTGTGTGGGAGGGACCCACTGAGCACAGCGTGTGGGAGTGACCCACTGGGCAGAGTGTGTGGGAGTGACCCACTGGGCAGAGTGTGTGGAAGTGACCCACCGGGCACAGTGTGTGGGAGTGACTCACTGGGCAGAGTGTGTGGGAGGGACCCACTGAGCACAGCGTGTGGGAGTGACCCACTGGGCAGAGTGTGTGGGAGTGACCCACTGGGCAGAGTGTGTGGGAGTGACTCACTGGGCACAGTGTGTGGGAGTGACCCACTGAGCACAGCGTGTGGGAGTGACCCACTGGGCACAGTGTGTGGGAGTGACCCACTGGGCACAGTGTGTGGGAGTGACCCACTGAGCACAGCGTGTGGGAGTGACCCACTGGGCAGAGTGTGTGGGAGTGACCCACTGAGCACAGCGTGTGGGAGTGACCCACTGGGCACAGTGTGTGGGAGTGACCCACTGGGCACAGTGTGTGGGAGTGACCCACTGGGCACAGTGTGTGGGAGTGACCCACTGGGCACAGTGTGTGGGAGTGACCCACTGGGCACAGCGTGTGGGAGTGACCCACTGGGCAGAGTGTGTGGGAGTGACCCACTGAGCACAGCGTGTGGGAGTGACCCACTGGGCAGAGTGTGTGGGAGTGACCCACTGAGCACAGCGTGTGGGAGTGACCCACTGGGCACAGCGTGTGGGAGTGACCCACTGGGCAGAGTGTGTGGGAGTGACCCACTGAGCACAGCGTGTGGGAGTGACCCACTGGGCACAGTGTGTGGGAGTGACCCACTGGGCACAGTGTGTGGGAGTGACCCACTGGGCACAGTGTGTGGGAGTGACCTACCGGGCACAGTGTGTGGGAGTGACCCACTGGGCACAGTGTGTGGGAGTGACCCACTGAGCACAGCGTGTGGGAGTGACCCACTGGGCACAGTGTGTGGGAGTGACCCACTGGGCACAGTGTGTGGGAGTAACTCACTGGGCACAGTGTGTGGGAGTGACCCACTGAGCACAGCGTGTGGGAGTGACCCACTGGGCAGAGTGTGTGGGAGTGACCCACTGGGCAGAGTGTGTGGGAGTGACCCACCGGGCACAGTGTGTGGGAGTGACCCACTGGGCACAGTGTGTGTGAGTGACCCACTGGGCACAGTGTGTGGGAGTGACCCACTGAGCACAGCGTGTGGGAGTGACCCACTGGGCAGAGTGTGTGGGAGTGACCCACTGGGCAGAGTGTGTGGGAGTGACCCACTGGGCACAGTGTGTGGGAGTGACCCACTGGGCACAGTGTGTGGGAGTGACCCACTGGGCACTTTATGTGGGAGTGACTCACTGGGCACAGTGTGTGGGAGTGACTCACTGGGCAGAGTGTGTGTGAGTGACCCACTGGGCACAGCGTGTGGGAGTGACTCACTGGGCACAGTGTGTGGGAGTGACTCACTGGGCACAGTGTGTGGGAGTGACCCACTGGGCACAGTGTGTGTGAGTGACCCACTGGGCACAGTGTGTGGGAGTGACTCACTGGGCACAGTGTGTGGGAGTGACCCACTGGGCACAGCGTGTGGGAGTGACTCACTGGGCAGAGTGTGTGGGAGTGACCCACTGGGCAGAGTGTGTGTGAGTGACCCACTGGGCACAGTGTGTGTGAGTGACTCACTGGGCAGAGTGTCTGGGAGTGACTCACTGGGCAGAGTGTGTGGGAGTGACTCACTGGGCAGAGTGTGTGGGAGTGACCCACTGGGCACAGTGTGTGGGAGTGACCCACTGGGCGCAGTGTGTGGGAGTGACCCACTGGGCACAGTGTGTGTTAGTGACTCACTGGGCAGAGTGTCTGGGAGTGACCCACTGGGCACAGTGTGTGGGAGTGACCCACTGGGCACAGTGTGTGGGAGTGACCCACTGGGCACAGTGTGTGTGAGTGACTCACTGGGCAGAGTGTCTGGGAGTGACCCACTGGGCACAGTGTGTGGGAGTGACCCACTGGGCACAGTGTGTGGGAGTGACCCACTGGGCACAGTGTGTGGGAGTGACCCACTGGGCACAGTGTGTGGGAGTGACCCACTGGGCACAGTGTGTGTGAGTGACTCACTGGGCAGAGTGTCTGGGAGTGACCCACTGGGCACAGTGTGTGGGAGTGACCCACTGGGCGCAGTGTGTGGGAGTGACCCACTGGGCACAGTGTGTGGGAGTGACCCACCGGGCAGAGTGTGTGGGAGTGACCCACTGGGCACAGTGTGTGGGAGTGACCCACTGGGCGCGGTGTGTGGGAGTGACTCACTAGGCACAGTGTGTGGGAGTGACCCACTGGGCACAGTGTGTGGGAGTGACCCACCGGGCAGAGTGTGTGGGAGTGACCCACTGGGCACAGTGTGTGGGAGTGACCCACTGGGCGCGGTGTGTGGGAGTGACTCACTAGGCACAGCGTGTGGGAGTGACCCACCGGGCAGAGTGTGTGGGAGTGACCCACTGGGCACAGTGTGTGGGAGTGACCCACCGGGCACAGTGTGTGGGAGTGACTCACTGGGCAGAGTGTGTGTGAGTGACCCACTGGGCAGAGTATCTGGGAGTGACTCACTGGGCACAGTGTGTGGGAGTGACTCACTGGGCAGAGTGTGTGGGAGTGACCCACTGGGCACAGTGTGTGGGAATGACCCACTGGGCGCAGTGTGTGGGAGTGACTCACTAGGCACAGTGTGTGGGAGTGACCCACTGGGCAGAGTGTGTGGGAGTGACCCACTGGGCACAGTGTGTGGGAGTGACTCACTGGGCACAGTGTGTGGGAGTGACCCACTGGGCACAGTGTGTGGGAGTGACCCACTGGGCACAGTGTGTGGGAGTGACTCACTGGGCAGAGTGTGTGGGAGTGACCCACTGGGCACAGTGTGTGGGAGTGACCCACTGGGCGCGGTATGTGGGAGTGACCCACTGGGCACGGTGTGTGGGAGTGACCCACTGGGCACAGTGTGTGGGAGTGACCCACTGGGCACAGTGTGTGGGAGTGACCCACTGGGCACAGTGTGTGGGAGTGACTCACTGGGCAGAGTGTGTGGGAGTGACCCACTGGGCACAGTGTGTGGGAGTGACCCACTGGGCGCGGTGTGTGGGAGTGACCCACTGTGCACAGTGTGTGGGAGTGACCCACTGGGCACAGTGTGTGGGAGTGACCCACTGGGCACAGTGTGTGGGAGTGAGCCACTGGGCACACTGTGTGGGAGTGACCCACTGGGCACAGTGTGTGGGAGTGACCCACTGGGCACAGTGTGTGGGAGTGACCCACTGGGCACAGTGTGTGGGAGTGATCCACTGGGCACAGTGTGTGGGAGTGAGCCACTGGGCACAGTGTGTGGGAGTGATCCACTGGGCAGTGTGTTTGCATAATTTGTTGACTGCACTTGTCTGCTGGGAGGTCTATAATTAAAGATGTAGTTACCCTCTTTGGAGGTGTTGTAGCAAAAGTTCACTGGATCAAGCTGGGGAAGGGCAATATCTTGAGGCCAGATTTTGGTGTATCTCTCTTCTCTGGGTTGTAAAGAATGAGAGGTGGTGTCATTTAAAAATGAAGATTCTGAAGGTACTTGACAGTTAGTTTGCAAGATTGTTTCCCCTGATGGGTGAATCCTGAACATAGAACATTACAGCGCAGAACAGGCCCTTCGGCCCACGATGTTGTGCCGACCAATTAAAAAGCAATGACCCTCTAACCTAAACCAATCCCTTTCCATCCATAAACCTATCCACAGATATCATAAATGCTCCCAAACTAGGCGCATCTACAACTGCAGCAGGCAGGGCATTCCAATCCCTCACCACCCTCTGGGTAAAGAACCTACCCGTGACATCCGTCCTATAACTACCCCCCTTAATTTAAAGCCATGCCCCCTCGTGCTAGCTTTCTCCATCCGAGGAAAAAGGCTATCACTATCCACCCTGTCTAAACCTCTAATCATCTTATATGTTTCAATAAGATCCCCTCTTAGCCGCCTTCTTTCTAACGAAAACAACCTCAAATCCCTCAGTGTCTCCTCATAGGACCTCCCCTCCATACCAGGCAACATCCTGGTAAACCTCCTCTGCACCCTCTCCAAAGCCTCCACATCCTTTCTATAATGTGGGGACCAGAACTGCACACAGTACTCCAAGTGCGGCCGCATCAGAGTTTTGTACAGTTGCAACATGACGCTGTGGCTCCGAAATTCAATCCCCCTACCAGTAAACGCCAAGACACCGTATGCCTTCCTAACAACCCTATCTACTTGATTCCCAACTTTCAGGGAGCTATGCACACATACACCTAGATCCCTCTGTTCATCAACACTATTCAAAGTCCTCCCGTTAGCCCTATACTCTACCCAGCTGTTATTCCTGCCAAAGTGAATTATCTCACACTTTTCCGCATTAAACTCCATCTGCCACCTCTCGGCCCAGCTCTGCAACTTGTCCAAGTCTCTCTGTAAACTATGACACCCTTCCTCACAATCTACCACAACTCCGACTTTGGTGTCATCAGCAAATTTCCTAATCCACCCACCCTCATCCAGATCATTTATAAAAATTACAAACAGTAGTGGCCCCAAGACAGATCCCTGAGGCACACCACTTGTAACTGAACTCCATGACGAATACTTACCATCAACCACCACCCTCTGTCTCCTATCTGCTAGCCAATTCCTGATCCAATTACCTAAATCACCCTCAATCCCATACATCTGCATTTTCTGCAGAAGCCTTCCATGGTGAACCTTATCAAATGCCTTACTAAAGTCCATATACACCACATCAACTGCCTTACCCCCATCCACCTCTTTGGTCACTTTCTCAAAAAACTCAATAAGGTTAGTAAGGCACGACCTACCTGCTACAAAACCATGCTGACTATCTCCAATCAATTCATTACTCTCTAAATAACTATAAATCCTATCCCTAATAATTTTTTCTAAAACCTTGCCCACAGCAGAAGTAAGACTCACCGGTCTATAATTCCCGGGGAAGTCTCTGTTCCCCTTCTTAAACAATGGGACAACATTCGCTGTCCTCCAATCTTCCAGTACTATACCTGTGGCCAATGACGACCTGAAGATCAGAGCCAGAGGCTCTGCAATCATCTCTCTTGCCTCCCAGAGAATCCTAGGGCAAATCCCGTCCGGCCCAGGGGACTTATCTATTTTCAAACCCTCAAGAATATCTAGCACATCCTCCTTATCAACTGCAATACTGTCCAGTTTACAACCCTGTAACCCAGTGTTCTCCACAGCTACATCTATGTCCCCCTGCGTGAATACCGAAGAGAAATACTGGTTCAATGCCTCTCCAATCTCTTCCAGTTCCACACACAACTTCCCACTGCTGTCTCTAACTGGCCCTAATCTTGCCCTAACCAATCTTCTGTTCTTAACATATCTATAGAACGCCTTAGGATTCTCCTTAATCCTATCAGCCAAAGTCTCCTCATGTCCTCTTTTAGCCCTTCTTAATTCCCTCTTCAACTCCCTCCTAGCCAATCTAAAGCTTTCTAGTGCACTACCTGAGCCCTCAAGTCTCATCCGAACATAAGCCTCCTTTTTCTTTTTAACCAATGAATCAACTTTTTTAGTGCACCACGGTTCCCTAGCTCGACCATTTCCTCCTTGCCTGACAGGGACATACATATCAAGGACTCGCAGTAGCTGCTCCTTGAAAAAACTCCACATTTCGGACGTTCCCAGACCCTGTAGTCTCCAAGTCCAACCTATGCTTCCTAATTCTCTCCTAATAGCCTCATAATTGCCCTTCCCCCAGCTAAAACTACTGGCCCGAGGTTCATGCCTATCCCTTTCCATCACTAAGGTGGACGTAACCGAATTGTGGTCACTATCACCAAAATGCTCACCAACTTCCAAGTCTAACACCTGGTCTGGCTCATTTCCCAGCACCAAATCCAATATAGCCTCACCTCTAGTTGGCCTATCTACATACTGAGTCAAAAAACCTTCCTGCACACTTTGTGTAAAAACTGACCCCTCTAATGAGCTAGAGCTATAGCTATTCCAATCAATATTAGTAAAGTTAAAGTCCCCCATAACAATTACCCTATTACTTTCACTCCTATCCAGGACTGTCTCCGCAATCCTTTCTTCAACCTCTCATTGTCTCAGGATAAAAGGACAAACATATAGGACTGGGATGTAGAGAAATTTCTTTATTCAAAGTGTTGTGAATCTTTGGAATTCTCTGTCCCAGACGGTGTGGATGCTCCATTGTTGAATATATTTAAAGCTGGGATAGACAGATTTTTGGTGTCTCAGATAAGTAAGGGGAATGGAGAACAGGATCAGCCACGATCATATTGGATATCAAAGCAGGGTCCACGGGCCTTAGTGTCTTCATCCCTGTCTTTGTAAGTTCGTGTGTGGGACCTCAAATCTCACCTGTCTAATACGACTTAACTTGCACCTCTTAAAGAAAGGTACATTGTGTCTTCAAGAAGTGTTTGGAATTTGTTCAGAAACACTGCGATACTTGGAACAATGGCTGAAGATGTGAGAAGCATGCACCACGATGTTCAGTCACTACATTGGAGAAGGTGTAAAGAAGGACAGCTATCTTGTATCCATCGGGATCAGGGAGCCTTCCAGTCAGATTCCCAGGAAACTAGGCACAAAGAGCAATGGAGATGAATGCCAACAATGTTGCTCCAAGAACATGAAAGCAGTGTGGGAAGAAATTCAATAATCTGATTCAAGTTATCAAGATGTGTGAGTTCATCTTAGAAACGCTACGATGCAGAAAGAGTCCATTTGGCCCTTCGAGTCTGCACTGACCACAATCCCACCCAGGCCTACATATTTTACCTGCTAATCCCTCTAACCTACACATCTCAGGACACTAAGGGGCAACTTTAGAATGGCCAATCAACCTAATCCACACATCTTTGAACTGTGGGAGGAAACTGGAAACCTGGAGGAAACCCACGCAGACACGAGGAGAATGTGCGAACTCCACACAGACAGTGACCCAAGCTTGGAATCGAACCCAGGTCCCTGGAGCTATGCAGCAGTAGTGCTAACCATGGTGCTACCAAGCCTTCATATGTCATATCCCACCAAAATACACTTCAAACCTCACTCGCTGCTCAATTCACTGTATTGCCATCACCCACCCAAAAATGGGTGGATCAGTCCTCAACCCTTCAATTTAGATCTTTTATAACTGCAGAACCATAGAATTCCTACACACAGAAGGAGGCCATCTGGCCCATCAAGCCTGCATTGAGTCTCCGAGGAAGCATCCCATCCAAGCCCTATCCCAGTAACCCTGTGCATTTATCATAGCCAATCCACCTAACCTGGACATCTTTAGAGCACGGGAGGAAACCGAGCACCCGGCGGAAACCCACGCAGACATTGGGAGAATGTGCACACAGATGGTTATCTGAGGCCAAAATTGTACCTGGGTCCCTGGCACATGAAAGCAGTGCGGGAAGAAATTCAATAATCTGATTCGATTGTCAAGATGTGTAAGTTCATCTTTATATGTTATATCCTACTAATTAAACTTCAAACCTCACTCCCTGCTCAATTCACCGTATTGCCATCACCCACCCAAAAATAACCGCAATCAATCCTCAACCCTTCAATTCACATGCAGCAGTGCTAATCTCTGTGCCACTGTGCTTCCCTGTTGCAAACCGCACATTTGCACACTGTTACAATCTTTGTAACTTTAGAAAGAGATTCAACTTTAGTTACTAACTGAAAGAATGACACAAAATTTCACATTTCTAAATTTACTGTTCCAAATAAGTGCTATTGGCTAAATGGGCAACTTACACTTTAAAATATGGAGAGAAGCATCCCCCTTTTAAATGCATCACACTTTTCATAAAGTCCTTCTAGCAAACAATCCACAGTTGTTTCCAGCTTCTAATGGGTTTCTGCATCTCTGCATCTGAGTATTCATTTCAAGATACTGTCTTCAGGTGCTTTGTCCTGTTTTGGAGAGTTTCTCATCCACCACTTGCAGTAAAGCTTGTCCCCATGACGTTTCTTTACCATTTGTAATGACCAATCTCCAGAATCCTTTAGTGGCTGCAGGATTTTTCTCTGACTCCTTCTGGCATCTAGCTGTTGTACGAGCAAAGCCAAGTAACCTCTTCTTGGTTGACCACATTTTCCGTCTGAGATATTTATTGATCTGTGGAGAATAGTTGAAATTTAGAGGCCTCCTTCTCTGATGAGAGAGAAGTAGTTTCGTCGCTAGTCTCTCCTTTTTCATGGTGATAAAGTCTATTTTATTCAAATATTCTTGATTAAAAGATAACACAATTGATTTTGTTTGTAAAGCTTTGTCAAGAACAATTTTGCTGATTTCTGATAGTCCCATTAGCTACTGAATACCTTTTCCTCTCCTGTTGCACGAGGCTTACAAAGCAATTGCTTATATCCATAACTAGTCCTTTTTCCTCTCGAATAGGTCAGTAGCCTGTCACCAGAGGCTATATCTTCAGGAGTGCCACTCTGCATCAAGCACGGCTGACCAGACCACCCAATCACTCTTACCACTTGTCTTCTTTGGTATCATCATCCTGGTACCAAAGAAAAGCCAGGCAGTGTGCCTTAAGGTCTATCATCCAGGTTAGTCATGGCACAAACCAATTCCTGCCTCCCAGACTGCCTGGATCCACTACAGTTCACCTAGTGCCACAACAGGTCCACAGAAGATGCCTTCTCCCTGGCCCTGCGCTCAATCCTGGAACACCTAGATAACAAACACCCATGTCAGACTCTTATTTATCGACCACAGTTCAGCCTTTATCACCATTATTCCTACAAAAGGCATGTCCAAGCTTTGTGGTCTGCAGCCCAGCTCCTCCCTCTGCGATTGGATCCTGAAGTTCCTAACCCACAGACAGCAATCAGTAAGGATAGGCAACAACACCACTTCCATGATGATCCTCAATGCCGGTGCCCCACAAGGCCTTGTCCCCGTACGGGCCACCAAACTGGCTACAGTAGGGGTACCATTCGCATACACACGGGGCAAGGTAGGTGTAGGAAAATGCTTTAAGATGGCGGTGCGGGCTCGTTGGGCCGTAGGGCCTGTTTCCCGTGCCGGATTGTTCTTTGTTCTTTGTTCTCAGCCCCCTACTCTTAATACACCTCTGACTGTAAAACCAAATTCTCCTCCAACTTGATTTACAAGTTTGTTGATGGCACCACGTTGTATGTTGGATCTTAAACAATGACAAGACACAATACAGGAAAGAGATAGATAGAGAATCTGGTGAACTGATGCAATGACAATAATCTCTTCCTCAAGATCAACAACAAAGGAGATAGTCATCAACTTCAGGAAGCTTTGTGGAGAACATGTCTCTGTCAACATCAATGGGGTCAAAGTAGAGATGTTCGAGAGCTTCAAGTTTTTAGGTGTCCAGATTACCAACAACCTGTCCTGCTCCCTCCATGCGGACACAATCATTAAGAAATCCCACCAACACCTCTACTTTCTCAGAAACTACAACTCTCATCAACTCCTACAGATGCACCACAGAAAGCATTCTTTCTGGTTGTATCACAACTTGGTATGGCTCCTGCTTTGACCAAGACCATAATAAACTAGAAAGGGTCATGAATGAAGCCCAGTCCATCACGCAAACCAGCCTCCCATCAATTGACCCTGTCTTCCCTTTCCACTGCCTTGGAACAGCAGCCAGCATTATCAAGGACCCTATGCATCCCGGACATTCTCTCTTCCACCTTCTTTCATTGGTAAAAAGAGACAAAAGTCAGGACATATACGAACTAACTTAAAAAGACCCTCTTCCCTGTGGCTTTTGAATGGACCTACCTCGCATTAATTTGGTCTTTCTCTACACCCTAGCTATGACTGTAACATTACATTCTGCATTCTCCCCTTTCCTTCTCTATGTAGTAGTTATGGGGGATTTCAATCTGCATATTGATTGGTCGACCCATGTTGGATGTGGTGGGCTTGAGGAGGAGTTCTTGGACTGCTGCCGGGATAGTTTCTTTGAACAGTGTGTGTAGGAGCCGACGAGGGAGCGAGCTATCTTGGATCTGGTGTTATGTAATGAGGCGGGTAGAATCAGGGACCTTGCGGTGAAGGATTCTCTTGGGGAGAGTGATCATTGTATGGTGGAGTTTCTGGTGCAGATGGAGGAGGACAAAGTGGGTTCCCGGACGCGTGTCCTTTGTTTGAACAGAGGGGAGTACGGTAGGAGAGAGGAATTGGCGAATGTGGACTGGGGGAGTGCATTGGAAGGTAGGTCTGCTGAGGAGCAGTGGAGGATTTTTAAGGAGATCTTTCTTGGTGCTCAGCAGAAATTTATTCCGATGGTCAAAAAGGACCGTCGGAGGAGAGGTAATAAGCCATGGATAACGAAGGAGGTGAAGGAAAGTGTTAAATTAAAAGCGGAGGCGTTTAGAGTAGCTAAGAGTAGTAGGCGAGAAGAGGATTGGGAGAGGTTTAAATGTCAACAAAGAAGTTGATAAAGAAGGGTAGGAGAAACTATGAAGCTGGGCTAGCGCTTAATATAAAAAAGGATAGCAAGAGTTTTTATAAATATATAAAAAGGAAGAGGCTGGCTAGGGTGAACGTTGGACCTTTAGAGGATGAGAGGGGGGACTTAGTGGTGGGGGATGGGGAAATGGCTGAGGTCTTGAATAACTTTTTTGTTTCGGTCTTCACGGAGGAGGACGTGAATAATTTGCCGGGTGTTAGCGATGGAAAGGTGGTAGGACTGGAGGGTCTCAATGACATTATTGTTACTAGAGAGGCGGTGCTCGACAGACTGGAGGGGCTGATTGTGGACAAGTCCCCAGGACCGGATGAAATGCATCCGAGGGTTCTGAAAGAAATGGCGGAGGTGATAGTGGATGCCTTGGTGGTTATTTTCTAGACGTCGCTGGATTCCGGGGAAGTGTCGGAAGATTGGAAAGCGGCTAATGTTACGCCGTTGTTTAAGAAGGGTGCCAGGCAAAATGCGGGGAATTATAGGCCGGTTAGTTTAACGTCTGTTGTAGGTAAAATGTTAGAATCCATCATCAAGGAGGAAATAGCGAGGCATCTTGAGGGGAATTGCTTGATAGAGCAGACGCAGCACAGTTTCGTTAAGGGGAAGTCGTGTCTGACAAATTTACTGGAGTCCTGAGGATGTGTCTAGGGCGGTGGATAGAGGAGAGCCGGTGGATGTGGTCTTTTTTGATTTTCAGAAGGCGTTTGACAAGGTACCTCACAAGAGGTTATTGCAGAAAGTCAGGGGACATGGAGTTGGGGGTAGGGTGTTAGCGTGGATAGAGGACTGGTTGTCAAATAGGTGGCAGAGAGTGGGGGTCAATGGGTGCTATTCAGATTGGCAGTTGGTGACTAGTGGAGTGCCCCAGGGGTCGGTGCTGTGGCCTCAGCTATTTACCATTTATATAGATGATCTGGAGGAGGGAACCGAGTGTAGGGTGTCGAAATTTGTTGATGACACCAAGATTGGTGGAACGGCAAATTGCGCGGAGGGTGTGGAGAGTCTGAAGAAGGATATAGATAGGCTGGGAGAATGGGCCAGGAACTGGCAAATGGAATTTAATGTTGGCAAGTGCGAGGTGGTCCACTTTGGTAGGAATAATGGTAGGAAGGGTTATTACTTACGTGGCGAAAAACTGCAGCAGGCGATGGTGCAGAGGGACCTCAGGGTCCTTGTGCATGAGTCGCAAAAACTCAGCTTGCAGGTGCAGCAAGTGGTCAGGAAGGCGAATGGGATGCTGGCCTTCATAGCGAAGGGGATTGAATATAAAAGTAGGGAGGTCTTGCTGCGGCTGTATAGGGCATTGGTGAGGCCGCAGCTGGAGTACTGTGTGCAGTTTTGGACGCCGTACTTACGCAAGGATATTTTGGCCTTGGAGGGAGTGCAAAGGAGGTTTACGAGGCTGATGCCGGAGTTGAGGGGGTTGAGCTATGAGGAGAGGCTGAATAAACTAGGCTTGTACTCGTTAGAGTTTAGAAGAATGAGGGGAGATCTCATTGAGACGTATAAGATGATGAATAGGATGGATAGTATAGAGGTGGAGAGGCTCTTCCCGCTCAGAAAGGACAGTAGGACTAGGGGGCACAGCCTCAAGATAAAGGGGGGGCGGTTTAGAATGGAGTTGAGGAAGAACTTCTTCACTCAAAGAGTGGTGAATCTCTGGAATTCTCTGCCCATTGAAGTGGTGGAGGCTGCCTCGCTAAATATTTTTAAGACGTGGGTTGATGGGTTTTTGATAAGAGAAGGGATTAAGGGTTATGGGGAGAGGGCGGGAAGGTGGAGCTGAGTCACGACAGATCAGCCATGATCTTATTGAATGGCGGGGCAGGCTCGAAGGGCCAGATGGCCTACTCCTGCTCCTATTTCTTATGTTCTTATGTAGGGTATGTTTTGTCTGTATTGTGCGCAAGAAACAATACTTTTCATTATTTTCTAATACATGTGACAATAATAAATCAAATCAAATAGATGTATCAGAAAGATTTACAGATTGATTCTGATTGGTCCAGTTATGTTTACATCTGCGGGCATCTACTCTGGAGCAGAGTCAAGAGGCAGCGATTTTTGGGCGAGTGAGGAGGCAGCAAAAAGGTATATTTTTCAGTTTATACTGGGTAACTTTTTATTTTAGTTTTAAAGTCGCGAGTTTCGGCGTTTTTTTAAAAATTAGTTAGAAACCGGAAGTCGTCACTAGGGCGCTTGCCGGTACTTGTAGTTTTTTTTTCGGGCCCCTAACCCTATAAATTAGCGCAGAGAGGATACCCGATTCTCTACACTGGTAGAGAATCCCACCCTTCCACCTCCTCTAACCTAATTATAAGTGTGTGGGAAGTTTTTTTTAAATATATTTTTATTTTTCTGCTGGGAACTGATTCAGGAATGGCAGTTCAGGCTGTAAGCTGCATCTCCTGTGGGATGTATGTAGTGAGGGAGTCCAGCAGTGTTTCAGGTAGTTTTACTTGTGGGAAGTGTGTAAAATTGCAGTTTCTGGAGGAGCGTGTAAAGGAGCTGGAGGTGGAATTAGAGGAGCTCCGCATAATCCGGAAAGTGGAGGAGGACTTAGAAAGGAGTTATAAGGAGATAGTTACTCCTAGAAATGAGTCTTGGGTCACTGTCAGGAAGAGGGGAAAGAAGCAGTTGGGGGGTCAATCCCCTGGGGCTGTTCCCCTCCAAAATAGGTTTTCGGTCCTGGAGGCTACAGTTGAGGAGGAATCAACTGGGGATAGCCAAAGGGAGCAGGTCTCTGGGGGTGAGCCTATTGGGAAACCTCAGGTGGTTAGGGGTAAGAGGCTGGGCCTCGTGATTGGGGACTCCACAGTTAAGGGGACGGATAGGAGAGTTGGAGGTAAGGGTAGGGACTCAGGGCTGGTGTGTTGCCTACCTGGGGCTGGGGTCCGGGATGTTTCGGACAGGGTATTCAGGACTCTTAGGGGAGAGGGAGATCAACCCCAAGTTATAGTTCATGTGGGGACACATGACACAGGGAGATTGAGGGAAGGGGATATTAAGCAAAGATTTATGGAGTTGGGGTGGAAACTAAAGGCCAAGTCTGGAAGAGTAGTTATATCCGGACTCTTGCCTGTGCCACGGGATAGTTTAGAGAGGAATAGAGAGAGGGAAAGTTTGAACTCGTGGCTGAGGGGATGGTGCAGGAGGGAGGGGTTCCGGTACTTAAGCAATTGGGGCTCATTCTGGGGAAGGTGGGACCTCTATATGAGTGATGGTCTACACCTGAACCAGAGGGGAATCAATATCCTGGGGGGTAAATTTGCAAAGGCTATGCGGGGAGGTTTAAACTGATTTGGAGGGGGGGTGGGATCTTGAGTAGAGGGGATGAAAGTGAGGGGGGCATAGATGGGGAATGCAAGGCACGGCGTAGTGGGGGTGGGGCGGAGCAGGGTTTGAAATGCATGCACTTTAATACTTTAAAGGTAGGGGAGGACCGCAGGAAATATGGGAGGGAGGTTAGACAGGGGGTGGAGAAGGGAAATGCCAAGACTGAGGGGCTGAAGTGTGTATATTTTAATGCAAGGAGTATAGTAAATAAGGTAGATGAGCTTAGGGCATGGATAGCTGCTTGGGAATGTGATGTGGTGGCCATTACGGAGACTTGGATGTCTCAGGGACAGGACTGGGTACTTCAGGTGCCAGGTTTCAGATGTTTCAGGAAGGACAGGGAGGCTGGCAGAAGAGGTGGTGGAGTGGCACTGTTAATCAGGGACAGTGTCATGGCTGCAGAGAAAGAGGATGCCGTGGAGGGACTTTCTACAGAGTCTCTGTGGGTGGAAGTTACGAACAGCAAAGGGTTGAAAACTTTGCTGGGTGTATTCTATAGGCCGCCCAATAGTGACAGGGAAGTTGAAGTGCAGATAGGGAACCAGATTCTGGAGAAATGTATTAAAAACAGAGTTGTTGTGATGGGAGACTTCAATTTCCCAAACATCGACTGGAATATCCCTAGAGTAAGGGGTTTGGCTGGAGAGGAGTTTGTTAGGTGTGTTCAGGAAGGTTTCCTGACACAGTATGTGGACAAGCCTACGAGGGGAGAGGCTGTACTTGACCTGGTACTGGCAAATGAACCAGGGCAGGTGATGGATCTCTCGGTGGGAGAGCATCTTGGGAATGGTGACCATAATTCTATCTCCTTCACAATTGCATTGGAACGAGATAGGATCAGGCAGGCTAGGAAGGTGTTTGTCTGGAGTAAGGGGAGATACAAGGAAGTCAGGAAGTTACTTGGACAAATAAACTGGAAGGAGGCATTCTTAGGGAAAAGTACCGAAGGAAGGTGGCGGATATTCAAGGAATGTTTGTCTGGCGCTCTGCATGACAATGTTCCAATGAGACAAGGGGGTTTTGGTAGGTCGCGGGAACCGTGGTGCACGAAGGCTGTGTTGAACCTAGTCAGGAGGAAAAGGAAGGTGTACAAAAGGTTCAGGGAACTAGGAGAGGTTAAGGATCTTGAAGAATATAAGGACTGTAGAAAGGAGGTTAAAAGGGAAATTAGGAGAAGGGGTCATGAGAAGACCTTGGCGGGTAAGATTAAGGAAAATCCCATGGCCTTCTATAAGTATGTGAAAGGTAAAAGGGTGAGAAGGGAAAGGATAGGACCTATAAAAGGTGAAGGGGGAAAGGTCTGTGTAGAACCAGAAGAAATGGCGGAGGTGCTTAATGAGTACTTTGCATCAGTATTCACAGTGGAAGCTGATTTGGGAGATCTTGCTATGGACTTGCAGCAGGTGGAAAAGATTGAGTACGTGGACATTAAGGAGGAGGATGTGTTAGAACTTTTGAATTCTATCAAAATAGATAAGTCGTCGGGACCAGATGGGATGTACCCCAGGATACTGTGGGAGGCCAGGGAAGTGATTGCAGAGCCCCTGGCGATGATCTTTGCGTCGTCAATGGAGACGGGAGCGGTTCCGGAAGATTGGAGGATTGCGGATGTTGTCCCTATTTTCAAGAAAGGGAACAGAGATAGCCCGAGAAATTACCGCCCGGTGAGTCTGACCTCAGTGGTTGGTAAGCTGATGGAGAGGCTTCTGAGGGACAAGATTTATGAGCATTTGGAGAGGTTTGACATAATCAGGAATAGTCAGCATGGATTTGTCAAGGGCAGGTCGTGCCTTACGAGCCTAGTTGAGTTCTTCGATAATGTGACTGAACACATTGACGAAGGAAGTGCCATGGACGTAGTGTACATGGACTTCAGCAAGGCGTTTGATAAGGTCCCCCATGCAAGACTTCTTGAGAAGGTGAGAGGGCATGGGATCCAAGGGCCTTTGGCCTTGTGGATCCAGAACTGGCTTGCCTGCAGAAGGCAGAGAGTGGTTGTGGATGGGTCTTTTTCGGAATGGAGGTCAGTCACCAGTGGGGTGCCCCAGGGATCTGTTCTGGGACCCTTGCTGTTTGTCATTTTCATAAATGACCTGGATGAGGAAGTGGAGGGATGGGTTAGCAAGTTCGCTGATGACACGAAGGTCGGCGGTGTTGTGGATGGTCTGGAAGGATGTCAAAAGTTGCAGCAGGACATAGATAGGATGCAGGAATGGGCGGAGAAGTGGCAGATGGACTTCAACGCGGACAAATGTGTAGTCGTCCATTTCGGCAGAATCAACGGGATGAACGAGTACACTATCAAGGGCAGGAGTCTTAGTAGCGTTGAAGAGCAGAAGGATCTCGGGGTCCGGGTCCACAGGACTCTTAAATCGGCTTCGCAGGTGGAGGAGGTGGTCAAGAAGGCGTATGGTGTACTGGCCTTCATTAATCGAGGGATTGAGTTTAGGAGTCGGGAGGTAATGCTGCAACTTTACAGGACCCTCGTCAGGCCTCATTTGGAGTACTGTGCGCAGTTCTGGTCACCTCACTATAGGAAGGACGTAGAAGCTATTGAAAGGGTGCAGAGGAGATTTACAAGGATGTTGCCTGGACTGGGAGGCATGCCTTATGAAGATAGGTTGAGGGAGCTGGGACTCTTTTCCCTAGAGAGGCGAAGGTTGAGAGGCGACCTGATAGAAGTTTATAAAATGTTGAGAGGAATAGATAGGGTGGACTCTCAGAGGCTATTTCCCCGGGTTGAAATGGTTGCTACGAGAGGACACAGATTTAAGGTGCGGGGAGGGAAGTACAGAGGTGATGTTAGGGGTAAGTTTTTCACTCAGAGGGTAGTGAGTGATTGGAATCGGCTGCCGTCGTCGGTGGTGGAGGCGAACTCGCTGGGGTCTTTTAAAAGACTTCTGGATGAGTATATGGGGTTTAATGGGATTGGGGGTTATAGATAGGTCTATAGATTGGTGGAGTTGATGTGATCGGCGCAACTCGAGGGCCGAAGGGCCTGTTTGTGCTGTAATGTTCTATGTTCTATGTTCTATGTTCTATCTTCCATGGTCATTGAATGCTGATGTGAGATTTGAACCTGGAATGTGTGGCTCAGTGGTAGGGAGATTACACACTGCACCACAGGATTGCCTTCACTAGCAAATACCAGTAGTTAGAAATAGTAGAAATTCCCTGTTATGATGCTTCAGTATTTCCTTTTATTTTCCTTTAGAATCCTCCCATCAATCACCCGTCCCATGTTGGAATGATTGAGCTCCATTCTATTTTATGACTGCAGATTTCTTTTAATGTCCAAATCCACAAAAACCATTTGGCTGGACAACCATCTGAGTCATCTTTCTCCTGCTTCAATACAGGATTAGGTTGTTTTAACAATCTTGTTGAAATTATGCTCATGTTCATAATATTTTTTAATTTGCTCTCGCTATTTTCTACACTTTTACTGTTTCTCATTTTCCCATTCAGTGCAAACTTGGTCCAATTCTTCCCAAGCAAAAACCCACAGCTTCCACATTTTAGAAATTTATTTTTCACTTTAATGTGCTGCCAAAACTCCAGTGCATCAGAATTAACTGCAGCAGCACAGTCTTTCCCTGGGGTGTCTGTTAACCAGGATCTCTGATGCTGTATTCTGTCTTTACACCTGCCACTTAGGATCTTCAGGCAAGTTCAGAGCTGACAGGTTCAGCTTATTTGAACTCTTCATTGTCAGTTGGAGGTTTCGGGAGTTTTTTTTCACTCTCACAAGTTGGGCCTTTTGATTCTCGAGATAAATGTTAGGCTGCAGCAGTACTTTACATACCAGAATTACAAATAGTTGCTGACTGTTTGAGAACATTGCCTTGCCTCCCATCTGAAGAGGTGAAAACACTGTATCCTCGCACCTAATGTGAAATCAACCTGACTAGTAGGCAATTTCGATATGACTCCTACAGTAACAGGACCTGGCATTTAAGAAGGCATTTAAGTCCACCTTGTTGACCAGCAAGGGGCATGCATGCGGCAGGTTGTAGTGGGCTGTTCTTGGATGTTGCTTCGGGAGTTGCCTATTGCTTCATGTCGTTAGTGTGCTTAAACTGGACCATCTCAAGGGCAACATGACAGCTCAGAGACTATCTCTGTTGCTGTGCGGACACATGGATTTGGGCCTGTGTCCGTGGGAGTTTGCGTGTTCTCCCCGTGGTTGCGTGGGTTTCCTCCGGGTGCTCCGGTTTCCTCCCACATCCCAAAGATGTGCTTTTAGGCTGATTGATTGGGTAACAAATTGTCCCTATATTGGACCTCCCTGATCCTCGCACATTCGGTGTAGACTAAAATCATGAATAGGTCACTGAGACAATGGGACGGCGGCGCGGGCTCATGTTGTGTTGTTCTTTGTTTTGCTTTTTTAGAACCACTGACTAAAACAGTTTAAATTTACTCTGCACAATGGAATAGGTAAATGTCCATCCTGGATCAATGCTCCTTTATTTATCAAACTCACTGGACAGATATTTGCATATTTTGCAAACAACAAACTTTGAGCTGATGCTGATATAATGGCCTCCTTCTGTGCCATAATAGTTCTGTGACTCTGTATCCCTACTTTGAATGGCATCTAGCTTTCATTCCTGCTAGCCCCCTCTTTGTCACTGATAACCTTTTCATAATAAATTGTTTATCACTCCAGCTTCTGTGTGAGTTTGGAATCAGAGGTCTGGTTCTAGTGAAGTGTTTGTGGACTAGGTAGTAGCTATCAGCTATAACAGCTGCTCCCCTAACATTAGAAGCTTTATGGTCTTCCAGATGAGTCTTGATTTGTTAAGGAAAGCTATTTTTAAATTCCTCCATTAACAGCATCTCTCATCTATGTTTTCAAAGTCCCAATTCAACATCATAGACCTAGACTATTGATCGAGGGTCATTGATAGGCACAATGGTCCCTGCTCACTGTGCCAGTCGATCAGTGCACTGGGCTGGGCAGATAACACGCAAGGCTGAAAATCCAGTTCGCACCCTGACATGACATTATCAGGGCCGGTTCAGCCATTTCTGCCCTCCCAGAATTTCCCCACCAATACAGACCAGATAGGATGGTCATGCCAGTGGCACCAGAGGCCAATGATGCCCCCAGGTAATCAGGGGGCAAGGCCAGGCAGTGCCCATCAGGCACCTTAACGGTGCCTAGCAAAGGCACAATGTAGTGTCAGTGAGAGAGAGAGAGAGAGAGACACTGCACTGCAACAGGTAGAGGTAGTTAAATGTAAATGCAGTGACCTGCAGAAGTTTTGTACCAGGCAGAAAAAGCAAAAACAGCCCGCGCAACAGACCACTCCAAATGCCTGTATGAGATATAGAACATTGAACATAGAACATTACAGCACAAACAGGCCCTTAGGCCCTCGAGTTGCGCCGATCACATCAACCCCACCAATCTATAGACCTATCTATAACCCCCAATCCCATTAAACCCCATATACTCATCCAGAAGTCTTTTAAAAGACCCCAGCGAGTTCGCCTCCACCACCGATGACGGCAGCCGATTCCATTCACTCACCACCCTCTGAGTGAAAAACTTACCCCTAACATCACCTCTGTACTTCCCTCCCCGCACCTTAAATCTGTGTCCTCTCGTAGCGACCATTTCAACCCGGGGAAATAGCCTCTGAGAGTCCACCCTATCTATTCCTCTCAACATTTTATAAACTTCTATCAGGTCGCCTCTCAACCTTCGCCTCTCCAGGGAAAAGAGTCCCAGCTCCCTCAACCTAACTTCATAAGGCATGCCTCCCAGTCCAGGCAACATCCTTGTAAATCTCCTCTGTACCCTCTCAATAGCTTCTACATCTTTCCTATAGTGAGGCGACCAGAACTGCGCACAGTACTCCAAATGAGGCCTGACAAGGGTCCTGTAAAGTTGCAGCATTACCTCCCGACTCCTTAACTCAATCCCTCGATTAATGAAGGCCAGTACACCATACGCCTTCTTGACCACCTTCTCCACCTGCGAGGCCGATTTAAGAATCCTGTGGACCCGAACCCCGAGATCCTTCTGATTTAAAATCACAACGAGCCATAAAAGGTGTATAATGTGGGCATACATCACTGAAACAGGGGACAGTGACCCAGGGGGAGAGTGGGGAGATTTGGAAGAGGTTGCCTGCCATTATACAACAGCTAGTGTTACTGCCGACTGGGGACCCCCACCTCCCTTCCCGGCAGTGGAACCTATGGCTCCGCCTAATCTGGCTCCCATCCCAGAACACTCAGCCTCAGCTCCTTGTCCTACTCCCATCTCGATAAGTGCAGTCACTGATCTGGTTCCCGTACCAATGAATCCGGTCACTACCCAACGACAGGACAGACAGAACCACAACATGACGTGTGTCACTCCATACACCATGACACAGCTCACTGACATAGCTAAAGTGATTGGAGTATTTGAACCCTCTGGGGATCCACATGCTCTCTTTGACCAGGTCTCCCAATATTGTGTTTTAAACAGAGGTTAAACTTACTCTGTTATGTTTAAGTCCTGCCATCCATTCCGCCCTACCCGAACCCCAGAATGTGGCTGGGGGAACCCTACCAGAAATGAAGGCAGCTGTTCTGGCTGCCATAGGCTACAATAGGGATGACCTGGTACGAGGCTTAAACAGTTGCCAACAAAAGCGAGGGGAGAACCCGACAGCCTATGCTGGCTGGCTGTGAATTAGAATTAGAATTAGAACCCTACAGTGCAGAAACAGGCCCTTCAAGTCTGCACCGAACACAATCCCACCCAGACCCTATCCCCATATCCCTACACATTTACCTGCTAATCCCTCTAACCTACACATCCCAGGACACTAAGGGGCAATTTTAGCATAGCCAATGAACCTAACCCGCACATCTTTGGACTGTGGGAGGAAACCGGAGCACCCGGAGAAAACCCACGCAGACACGAGGAGAATGTGCAAACTCCACACAGGCAGTGACCCGAGCCGGGAATCAAACCCAGGACCCTGGAGCTATGAAGCAGCAGTGCTAACCACTGTGCTACCGTGCCGCCCCAATTGTGGAACCAATTTGTTGCAGTTTTCGGTCAGTTAAATAGAGTTTAATTAAACACACATCACTGGTCCACGTGGATCCAAACCCTGATAGAACAGACTGTCGAGAGGAGTCAGAAAGCCTGTGAGAATTTTGATCCCAATGATATTCCACAGGCAGAGCCCTGGGCCATTCGCAAAATGACTCCAATGTGGGAACAGGAATTCAGACAAACAGACACCCCCAAGCCCACAAAACACGGAAAGATGAACCCAATCCACACAGACCTGGCCCCGGTTTAGCGTAACAAAGGGGGAAGTGATAACAGGGACTGGGAAATTCACCCCCAATATACCCCTGCCAATCATCAATACAGAAAACCGCAGCCTTGTGCAGAACCCCGATATATTCCCAACCCCAGGCATCGGGCAAAAGATAAAACCAACCCAGGTATCCACCCTCACAAGCACAGTGTTATAACTGCGGGCAACCCAACCATTTTGCCCGGGACTGTAGGGCACCACCAAATTCCACAGCCATACACTATTGCTGATCATTGACACAGGGAATCACAAGGCTGCACAGGGCATAGGTCCAACCTCTGACCCTGAGAACAAGACAGAGCTGAGCCTGGAGGCCCACGCCCACAAGCACGGTGTTATACCAGCAGGCAAGCCAACAGTTTTGCCTGGGACTATAGGGCACCATGCAACTAACCCATCCGACCATGTCAACGATTCCCTGACAATGGACCCTGGCCCATCCCCCTTGAAGGACTGACCCAACAAGCCATTAGAACCCCCAGAACCAGCACATGCAAGCTCGGTTGCTGCTCCAATTTACAGGACTTCAGGAATAAAACCCCGGCTCAGGGGACCCTGACAAAAAGGATGGGCAATCCGCAAAACTTCCCCCCTATGGTGCCCCTGGCACTGGGACTCCCAGAACAGTTTGAGGCGTGGTAATGCAGTGGGTACCCGGCAGACAAAGCCCGCCAACACAGACTCCCTTCACTAAGGAAGAATCAGGACATCACAGGCCAAATTGTAAATAGCTTTATCCGTCCACCCCCTGCATCACCCTAAAAACATAAGAACGTAAGAAATAGGAGCAGGAGTCGGCCATCTGGCCCCTCGAGCCTGCCCCACCATTCAATAAGATCATGGCTGATCTGTCGTGGCTCAGCTCCACCTTCCCGCCCTCTCCCCATAACCCTTAATCCCTTCTCTTATCAAAAACCCATCAACCCGTTTCTTAAAAATATTTAGCGAGGCAGCCTCCACCACTTCAACGGGCAGAGAATTCCAGAGATTCACCACCCTTTGAGCGAAGAAGCTCCTCCTCAACTCTGTTCTAAACCACCCCCCCTTTATCTTGAGGCTGTGCCCCCTAGTCCTACTGTCCTTTCTGAGCGGGAAGAGCCTCTCCACCTCTATCCTATCCATCCCATTCATCATCTTATACGTCTCAATGAGATCTCCCCTCATTCTTCTAAACTCTAACGAGTACAAGCCTAGTTTATTCAGCCTCTCCTCATAGCTCAATCCCCTCAACTCAGGTATCAGCCTAGTAAACCTCCTCTGCACTCCCTCCAAGGCCAAAATATCCTTGCGTAAGTGCGGCGACCAAAACTGCACACAGTACTCCAGCTGCGGCCTCACCAGTGCTCTGTACAGTTGCACTTACGCAAGGATATTTTGGCCTTGGAGAGAATGCAGAGGAGGTTTACTAGGTTGATACCGGAGTTGAAGGGGTTGAACTATGAGAACCCTATTGAAAAGGGCTTCTTATCTGCCCACATTACCCTCCGTCATAATCTTCCAACACACCGGTTTGGTTGTGGGATGAGGAATCTATTGTTACACTGTGTCAGGGTGCCCTGTGGCCACTGTCAAGGTGCCAAGCTGGCAGTGTCAGGGTGCCAGGTTAGCACCCTGTTGGGGGGAGACCCCTGTTTCCAGGGTATGGACAATGTTTGTTCAGCAGAAGACATTCTAAGGTCCTCCATGATATTGAGAACAGGGTAATGGGTTGGTAGCTGTGTGGGTCATTGGGTGCCTTCTCTGGCTTGGCAATGACCATTATCTTGGTATGGTACCAGCTGTTTGGAATGGTGCCTGTGCTGAGACTGTTGGTAAACATCTTTGCAAGCCACTTCCTTCCCTGTGATCTAATGTTCTTCTGGAATTCTGGCTGAATCCCATCAGCTCCTGCTGCTTTGCCTGGCTTGGCTGCTGTCAGTGAGTTCTCCACTTCCTCTATTGTGTAAGGGCTTGAGGTGTCTATCTGCTCCGGGCAGCATGGAGAGACAGCGTCACGACTGTTTTTTCCATCCACTGATCTTTCTATCTGGCTGATAGCTTTGGATTTATTAGGGGCTGTGACGCAATGGATCAGTGTTGATTCTGAGTTGCTGGTGTGGTTGCTGCTCAGTTGCTTCTGGGATTTTATAGGAATCTTCATGCCTTTCCACTTGATTTCAGGATAAAGTTGGAGGAGCTGCAAGTGAAAGATTAACTCTGGCTCATACCAGTTGGACTGGCTGGTTTGTTACTGTGTTTTTTGAATTTTTTGAGGAGGTGACTAGGTGTGCAGATGAGGTGGTGCATTAGATTTAGTTTATATAGATTTCAGAAAGGCTTTTGACAAGGTCCGATACGGGAGACTGATCTTGAAGGTAAGATTCCATGGGATCCAGGACAATTTGGCAAATTGGATACAAAATTGTGGGCTGTAGCAACTTCCCCAGTACCTAAGTTAGGTTCATTGGTCTATAGTTCCCTGTTTTCTCTCTACTTCCCTTCCTGAATGGCAGGCTTACATTAGCTACCTTCCAAACTGTGGGAACCAGTTCAGAGTCCAAAGAAGTTTGGAAAATGACCACCAATCAATCTATATTTCCAGGGCCACTTTCTTAAGAACTCTGGGATGAAGATTATCAGGCCCTGAAGATTTATCCACTTTCAAACCCACCAATTTCCCCAAAACCATTTCTCTACTCATGTTCATTTCCTTCAGCTCCTCACTAAAACTCGATTCTCTCAGAACTTCTGGTGCATTACTCATGTCTTCCTTTGTGAAGACAGAAGCAAAGCACAAATTTAGTTCCTCAGCCATTTCTTTGTTCCCTGTTATGAATTCCCCAGTTTTTGACTGAAGTGGGCCTACATTTGTTTTTGTCAATCTTTTTCTCTTATGTGCCTGGTCACTTCTATGTTCCCCACTGGCTTATTTTCATATTCTATTTTCCCTTTCTTAATTAATCCTTTGGTGAATTAATCCTTTGCTCCCAATCTTCTGATCTTTTTCTTGCCAATTTGTATGCTTCTTCTTTGAACCTGGTACTATCTCTAATTTCCTTTGTAAACCATTGTTTGACCACAATTCCCTTTCCACTCTTGTGCCAAACAGGAATTAACAATTTTTGGAGTTCACCTATCTGCTCTTTAAATGTCTGCCATTGCCAGCCCACTGTCTTTCCTTTCAGTAATGTTTCCCAGTCCGTAATGGCCAATTCATGTCTCATTGCATTATAGTTACCTTTATTGAGATTCAGGACCCTCGTCTCAGAATCAAATATATCACTATCCAACATGACAAAGAATTCTATCATATTATGGCCACTCATCCCAAGAGTTCTCTCACAACTAGATTGCCAACTAATCCTTTCTCATTGCACAATATACCCAGTCCAGGATGGCCTGCTCCTTTGTTGGTTCCTCAACATATTATAGGTCAGAAAACCATCTCATATACAATCCAGAAATTCCTCCTCTATTGTACTGTGACTAATTTGACTCTCCCAATCTATTTGCAAATTAGTCACCATTAATCACAGATGTTCCTTTAATACATGCATCTCAGATTTCTGGTCTAACGCTATTCTCAACATTACCACTGAAGTATGGTGATGTGTAAGCCACCCCACGAATGTTTTTTGCCCTTTGGAGTTTCTTAACTCAACTCGTACAGAATCCACATCATCTGTGCTAATATGTTTCCTCAATATTGTATCAATATCTTCATTAATCAACAATGCAACTCCGCCACCTTTTCCTTTCTGTCTGTTCTTTCTAAATACTGAATAGCTCTCAATTTTTAGTTCCAATCCTTGGCCACCTTGGAGCCATATTGCCAACAATACCCCTTTACATTTACCTCTGCAACTAATTCATCCATGTGGTTTCAAATGCTCTGAGCATTTAGTTACAAATGCTTAAGATGAGCACTTTTAATGTTTTTGTCCCATTCTTTTTTTTAACTGCATCCTTATCTGCTTCTAGTCCTTGATTTCTCTACCTATCACTTTTCTTATTTTCCTTGCTGTCTTTTCCTCTTGTTCTTGATTGTCCCTGCTCTGAATCTTTACATAGGTTCCCATCCCCTTAGGATATTAGTTTAAACCTTCCCCAACCACTCTAGCAAGTACCTCACCCCGCCCCCACCCCGCTGCCCAGGACATCAGTCCTTGCCCCGTCCTGGTGTAACCCAGTAAAAAGTCTGACAACACCAGCTTTTAGTCCAACTGATTTATTTGATAGCAAGGCTTTTGATAAGGTCCCCCATGCAAGACTTCTTGAGAAGGTGAGAGGGCATGGGATCCAAGGGGCTTTGGCCTTGTGGATCCAGAACTGGCTTGCCTGCAGAAGGCAGAGAGTGGTTGTGGATGGGTCTTTTTCGGAATGGAGGTCAGTCACCAGTGGGGTGCCCCAGGGATCTGTTCTGGGACCCTTGCTGTTTGTCATTTTCATAAATGACCTGGATGAGGAAGTGGAGGGATGGGTTAGCAAGTTCGCTGATGACACGAAGGTCGGCGGTGTTGTGGATGGTCTGGAAGGATGTCAAAAGTTGCAGCAGGACATAGATAGGATGCAGGAATGGGTGGAGAAGTGGCAGATGGACTTCAACGTGGATAAATGTGTAGTCGTCCATTTCGGCAGAACCAACGGGATGAACGAGTACACTATTAAGGGCAGGAGTCTTAGTAGCGTTGAAGAGCAGAAGGATCTTGGGGTCCGGGTTCACAGGACTCTTAAATCGGCCTCGCAGGTGGAGGAGGTGGTCAAGAAGGCGTATGGTGTACTGGCCTTCATTAATCGAGGGATTGAGTTTAGGAGTCGGGAGGTAATGCTGCAACTTTACAGGACCCTCGTCAGGCCTCATTTGGAGTACTGTGCGCAGTTCTGGTCGCCTCACTATAGGAAAGACGTAGAAGCTATTGAAAGGGTGCAGAGGAGATTTACAAGGATGTTGCCTGGACTGGGAGGCATGCCTTATGAAGATAGGTTGAGGGAGCTGGGACTCTTTCCCCTGGAGAGGCGAAGGTTGAGAGGCGACCTGATAGAAGTTTATAAAATGTTGAGAGGAATAGATAGGGTGGACTCTCAGAGGCTATTTCCCCGGGTTGAAATGGTCGCTACGAGAGGACACAGATTTAAGGTGCGGGGAGGGAAGTACAGAGGTGATGTTAGGGGTAAGTTTTTCACTCAGAGGGTGGTGAGTGAATGGAATCGGCTGCCGTCATCGGTGGTGGAGGCGAACTCGCTGGGGTCTTTTAAAAGACTTCTGGATGAGTATATGGGGTTTAATGGGATTGGGGATTATAGATAGGTCTATAGACTGGTGGGGTTGATGTGATCGGCGCAACTCGAGGGCCGAAGGGCCTGTTTGTGCTGTAATGTCCTATGTTCTATGTTCTAAACTCACAAGCTTTCGAGGGGACTGCCTCTTCGTCAGGTGAATGGAGAGTTCTGTGTAACCCATCCAGTTTGTACTAGTCCCACTTCCCCCAGAACCAGTTCTAATGTCCTAGGAACCTGAAACTCTCGCTATTCTCCTCCTCACACCATCTTCTCAGCCGTGTATCAATCCTATACATCCTGCTCTGGCTGGCATGGGTGTTGAGATCAGTATCTTTGAGGTCCTACTTTTCAGCTTGCCTCCTAGCTCCCTATATTCTGCTCTTTGAGCCTCTTACTATTTTTTTACCTATGTTGTCTGTCTCAACGTATATCAGAACCACTGGCTGTTCACCCTCCCTCTCTAGAATGTCCTGTAACCCCTCTGAGACATCCTAGCACCAGGGGGGCAACATACCACCCTGGAGTCTCATTTGTGACCAGAGAAACATCAGTCTATTCCCCTTCTACGATTTACCGAGAACTATTGAATTTCTTCGCCTTTCACTCCCTCTATTCGGCAGAGCCAATCATGGTGCTATGAATTTGGCTGCTGCTGTTTTCCTCTGAGAGATCGTTTCCCTCAACAATATCCAAAATGGTATGTCCGTTTTGCAGGGGAATGACCACAGGAGATTACTACGCTGCCTGCCTAGAATAAGTCTGGAAGAGAGCAAAGAGATCTCATTTCAGTGTTCAGACAAAATACACACTGTTTCAGTTAACTGCTGTGCAAATCAATATTTCAGAAAGGTCATCCGACATGGCATCATCTGTGTGCCAGTGTTGATGCCTGCAGATACACAAGAGATTAACAAATAATGTTAAAACACACACAAGAACATGAACCAATGATCTGACTGACTCATCACAAAGACAGGCTCAAAAAAAACCTCTCAATGAGTTCACTTCAATCTGACCCAATCACCTCTCAAGATTTATCGGTCAGCTCAAGTTCAGTTGATGGGAAAGTGGAGGCTAGTTTTATGAAGCTGTGGTCATTGTGGAGTCAGGATCTCTTGATTATTGCTGCATTACTATTCCATGATATTCCAGAACTCTGAACTATTAGTGAATCATCAGGGTTTCAGTGACTGCTCTCAATGAATTATGTTCTTCACTATTCACATGAACTCGGTTGGACACATTTTATTTGGTATCTAAACAGCCACAATGGATAGAGCAGTGAGAGAGAATGCTGTCCTGTCAACTTGCAAATCATAAAGGATCAAAGCCTCAGCCTTTGGAAAAATAATTCATCAAGCCCCAGCCCATTCCCGAGTTAGCATAAACCCACAGAAAGGCCAACCTATAATTCAGAAAAATTTGGTAATTTTAACCCAGGGCTGCCACATTCTAACTGGGCTGGGTGTTTAAAATATTCAGCTGGAGCAGTGAGGGAAGTTCTTCTGAGGTTTTGGTCTGGATGATTTTGATGCAGCAGGGGAAGACTTTACTCTGTATTTAAACCCTTGCTGTACCTGACCTGGGAGTGTTTGATGGGGACAGTGTAGAGGGAGATTTACTCTGTATCTAACCCCGTGCTGTACCTGTCCTGGGAGTGTTTAATGGGGACAGTGTAGAGGGAGATTTACTCTGTATCTAACCCCGTGCTGTACCTGTCCTGGGAGTGTTTAATGGGGACAGTGTGGAGGGAGATTTACTCTGTATCTAACCCCATGCTGTCCCTGTCCTGGGAGTGCTTGATGGGGACAGTGTAGAGGAAGCTTTACTCTGTATCTAACCCCATGCTGTACCTGTCCTGGGAGTGTTCGATGGGGGCAGTGTGGAGGGAGATTTACTCTGTATCTAACCCCGTGCTGTACCTGTCCTGGGAGTGTTTGATGGGGGCAGTGTGGAGGGAGATTTACTCTGTATCTAACCCCATGCTGTATCTGTCCTAGCGTATTTGATGGGGACAGTATAGAGGGAGAGTTACTCTGCATCTGGTCAGTGATTACTTCTGTGTGTTTGATGGGTGAATGAGTTTTACTCTTGATCTACTCAGTGGTCCATTTAGAATCATGTGGAAATGAAATTCAGTACCCTGTAATCTCGGAGCTCTTTTCATTGATGCCATTGCTTAGAAATTGATAACACTTTTACTTCCCGCACTGATGATCCACTGAGTTAAAAGCATAAGCAATGTTCACAAAACATGGGGGGCTAAAATAAACATAGACAGATCCTTGCTTAACTTCCCTTTTGTGACTGTTTCTATATCCACTATTTCTGGTCCATTTCTCATGTGTTTTTCACCTTGTATGAAGCAGTGTGCTCTCCTCTACTTACAGAATGTTCTTAATGTTGTTGTTGGATGAGGTGCATTGTCATCAAGGAACATTCTCTGTCTATCTCTTGAGTGAACCAAATCAGTTTGACTGAGTATATCTGATCTTAACTCCAACACTAGTGAGGCCATGGTTTCAGACCACTCTCACATTTACAGTTCCAGAAGCTCTGTCTTCATCAAATGAAGAGTTTCCATTTTTCATAATGACTTTCACAGCCTCCTGCTACAAGAGGTGAAGGTGATAAAGGGGGGTACCATGGCGTAGTGGTGCTATCGGTAGGTTGGTAATCCAGAGACCCAGTCCAACAATCTGTGGCAAGGCTTGAAACCCCATCAAAGCATCTGGTGAGGCAGGCTTGAGGGGCTGAATGGCCTACTCCTGGTTCTAATTTGTAAGTTGGTGAAATTTAAATTCAATTTCATTGAAAAGGAAGTGTCAGTAATGATGACCATGAAATTATTGTCATAAAAACCCATCTGACTCACTAATGTCTTTTAGGGAAGGAAATTTGGTGTCCTTATCTGCCTTACCAGCCTACATGTGACTCCAGAGACACAGTGATATGGTTGACTCCTAAGATGCTCAGTTCAAGGGCATTTAGGAATGATCAATAAATGCTGTCCCAGCCAGCGATGCCCACATCCCATGAAAGAATTAAAATTTTACAACCCCAATGAAGAGTAGCCATTGTTGTAATGTGGGGATTATGGCAGCTGACTTGTACACAGCAAGATCCCATAAAGAGATAACACCAAGGCACTCTATTGTAGTGATATTGGGCAGGTAACTATTGAATGAAACATGAGGAAGGACACTGCTGCTTTAAGCGGCATGGGATGTTTTACATCCCCCTGATTTACCATCTCACTGAAAAGACAACACTTCCTGGGAGCGCCAGCCTGGATTGCATGTTCAAATGCCTGGTGTGGGATTGAAAAGCACAAGTGTGTGACACAGACAGGAATACCTCCAACTGAGCCAATACTTAAAGTTCTCTGTTTTTTTCACTGTACGTCAATTCATGTGACAATAATAAATCAAATCAAATCAAATCAAAATCAAAGCAGGAGGCCATGTGAAGGCTGCTGCTAAAAGTCTTCTTTTGGAGAAAAAAACAAATCAGTGAAGGAATCTTCACTGAGCCAGACCATCCGGCAGCTGTGTCTGGGGAGAATACCACCCCCCTGCGTTGTCGAGCTGCGCATTTTCTAGTTTACTCAGTAGCCTGAGCCTCCTGTGGAGTCACACAGAAACTCCCTTTGGTCCCCACCCGATACTGTTCCTGACTCCAAATGACGACAGGACATTTTCCGACTTGGAGGGAACTTCCATATATCAATTTAATGAGTTGGAAAACAAGAGGATGATCTGTCCAGGAGATACTGAAGGGCAAGTCAACAAGCTTTTTGTAAAGAGCAGATCCCTTTACTTCTGGGGAAGAAGGGAGAGAGGGAAATAGCTGACATTCCATGAATTGTGCATGGGTTTTGATATCATAGCAGCCACACTATATTGTGGGATTAGAATCCTGGAAAAGACCCAATGTAAATTCAACATCAAAAACTGAATTAACAGTAAACAGCTTTCTCCAAACTTTTTCTCAATTTTAGAACTGGAGGTTGTAATAAAAAGGTTTCCTCCTTTTTTATTCTTTCAACGCTGCCAATGATTCTCTCACATTTCCCTCTCCCTCCCACTCCTCATCTTCCCCCACACAGTTATCCAGCTGTGGATGTTCCCCCCATCAACATCTGCCTCAGTATCAAAGCCAAAGTGTCCATCATTCATAACCAGGACCACACAATGACAATTTCTGGGGGAAAGGGTGGAGTGTGGCTACCATTGTACCGATTAATGATTGCATGTCACTATCATGAACATGAGCAAGAGAGTTCTCCCTAATGTTCAGGGTGTCACTGAGCACTCAACAGATATCTCATCATTATCACATTGTTTGCTGCGGGAGTTTGCGGGGAACAAATTTGCTGCTGTGATCCCGCTGACTATAGACCATAAATTTTCATGTTTATTGAAGACACTTTCAAGGCCAGATAAGGTGGAAGTTGAACTTGAATGGGCAGAAACGGGGCCTGGACCATCTTCAAGCCCAAGATTTGCTCTGAGCACTGAGTGCTCCTCATTCAGAGGGCCCAAAGCCTCAAACTGGGTCCCAGCTCTCGTGTTAACATCATGGAGGAATTGCCTGTTGTACCTCACAAGCTTCTGACCATTGTAACCGCCTTTGTAGCAGGAGTATGGCTTCACCAGGAAAGACTCCCAGCCAGATTCCAGGCAGGGATTGCGGGAGAGGACGGCAAGTTTATGGGAATGGCATTCCTCATCCTTTCATTCTAAGGGAGGGGAAAGCCTTTCTTCAGGTAACTACTGCTAAAGAATCTTTTTGTTTATATTGTGTTATTAAAAAGAGGGACTGTGTATTTGAAGGGAAGAATGCTGATTACACTCATCTTTGTAAACTTCTCTCAGCTTAAAGTGTATTAAATAGTGTCCATCCTAATCCTAAATTTAGATTTATTTGAAAGGAAAAGATGAAACTTCAAGACACGACGGAGCTCTGTTTTATTCCAGAAAGCTCGTGGTGAAGGATAGAACTGAAGCCAATATTTTAGTAGTTTGTATGAACAGAGCCACACATTCCAAAAATGTACCTCCAAAACCAACAAGCTCAGTTCCAATCTGTTCCTATTTCTAGGGCACAAGTGAATCTCCAGTTAATATACTCCACCTTGAATGCAATTAAACATAATTAATATAGAATTAACTGCCAGTGGTTAGAAAATTCAAATATTCTAACAACTGTGAGCAGTTTTGGGTCCCATACCTAAGGAAGAAGGTGCTGGTCTTGGAGGGGGTCCAGAGGAGGTTCACAAGCAATGAAGGATTTGTCATATGAGGAGAAGTTGAGGAGTCTGGGACTATACTCAATGGAGTTTAGAAGGATGAGGGGGGACCTAATTGAAACTCATAGAATACTGCGAGGCCTAAATAGAGTGGACATGGAGAAGATGTTTCCACTAGTGGGAGAGACTAGAACTCCACAACCTCAGAGTGAAGGGACACTCCTTTAAAACAGAGATGAGGAGGAATTTCTTTAGACGAAGGGTGGTGAATCTGTGGTACTCTTTACCGCAGAAGGCTGTGGAGGTCAGATCATTGAATGTCTTTAAGACCGAAATAGATAGGTACTTGATCAATAAGGGGATCAATGGTTAAGGGAAGAAGGCAGGAGAATACGGATGAGAATCATATCAGCCATGATTGAAAAGCGGAGCAGACCCAATGGGCTGAATGGCTCCTATATCTTATAGTCTTATGGTCTAAGAGCAGGAGAGAGGGGGAAGAGGAGAGGAACGATGGACGGTGTTAGAGGCGGGGGTAGGAGGAGTGTAAGTTGAGTGAAGGGGAGCAGGAGACGAGTTAAGGAGCAGAGAGGAAGAGAGTGCAGGAGATGAGATAGGATCGGAGTGGAAAAGTGAGTAGATGGGAGATAGGGAGGAGGGCGGGAGAGGAAAGTGAAGGAGAGAATATAGAGCGGAGGAGTACAGCAGAGAGAAGAAAGGTGAAGATAGAGCAGAAGCAGGAGAAAACAAAGGATATTTGTTCTGAGCCGGAATCCACTGCCTGAAAGAGATGGAAGCAGATTCAATCCATTTGAAAAGTGAATTTGAAAAGGAACAGAGAACTGGAGGAGGACCTGGGGAAGTCAGTCTAATTGGATAGTTCTTTTAAAGGACCAGCATTAGCACAGTGGGCTGAATGGCCACTTTTTATGCTAGAGAGAGCAACACTAAATAGAGACAGAGAAGGTCACCTGAGCAATACAGACAAGAGACACAATATTCTGCAACTTACTATGTGTAACGTCACAGCAGATTTATGGACATCGCTGTTAATCTCCTGCAGCTTCTTGAGTTGGCAGCATCCATGGTCCCTTGATACACGACATGGCGCTGCGCTAATCGTGTGGGTCACCGCACCAAGCCCCTGTTTGAACAGCTACTCAAACAGTTCCTGCAGGTGAAAGCACACTCGTGTCCTCTACATCAACCCCCATCTCTTTGCTCCTGCTAAACTGGAATGGACAGGAACAGCAGCCCAGACAATCTTCATCTTCCCTTAGCCCTGTGAGAGCATTAAATCAAAATCCAAACCATTCCATCAGAGACCACAAGACCCAGGTCACACATTCAGACATTTTGTTAAGATTATCACATTCCAATCGAGTCAATGACTGGCCAGTATAAAGTTCTGTTGCTGCAAGTTGATTGGAATGTTAACGTTGATGTTTTTAAATCAGATTATAACTAGGATCAGAACATGGACAAGAAACAGTGCAGCCAGAAAAGAGAGTGGGAGAGAGCTTTGTACTGCAAGGCTAACGTGGCAGAGGAAACTCACAGTGCTTAGAGGACATACAGACTGCCATTGTGGGGCAGCCCCAATACTGATTATTCCTTATCTGGATTGAAACAGGAATTATTTCTCCAGGAGTTGGGAGTCGCAGTGATTCACTTTACCCGTTAAACAGCTGCAATACCTAATGTGGACCTGAGAGCAGGAACACCCCAAGATTAATTGACCTCAGTGCCTAGGGCTGTTCACCAGGATTCCCATTCCTGCTGATTATCCTGTGAAATCCGCCCACCATGCCTCTACTTTCTCAGGGGGCTAAGCAAATTCAGCATGTCCACTACACCGCTCACCAATTTTTAAAGATGCACCATAGAAAGCATCCTTTCTGGTTGTATCACAACTTGGTATGACTCCTGCTCTGCCCAAGACCACAAGAAGACACAAAGGGTCGTGAACGAAGCCCAGTCCATCCAGCCTCATCTCCATTGATTCTGTCTCTGTCTTGGAAAAACAGCCAGCATAATTAAGGATCCCACGCACCCCGGATATTCTCTCTTCCACCTTCTTCCGTGGGGAAAAAGGGATTGAGGGAGTGGGGAGGAAGGGGCTGATGGAGAAGGGGGAAGGGGATGAGGGAGTGGGGGAGAATGGGGTGAGGGAGTGGGGAAGGGGATGAGGGAATGGGGAAAGGGTAAGGGAGTTAGGGAAAAGGGGTGAGGGAGTGGGGGGGAAGGGGTGAGGGAGTGGGGGGAAAGGGGTGAGGGTGGGGGAAAGAAGTGTGGAAAAGGGGTGAGGGTGGAGGAAAGGAGTGGGGTGAAAGGGGTGAAGGCGTAGGGGAGAAAGGAGTAAGGGGGAAAGGGGTGAAGGAATGAGGGGAGAGATGGGGGGAAGGGGGTGAGGGAGTGTGGGAGAAAGGGATGAGGGACGGAAGGAATGGGTGAGGGAAGGGGGAAGGGATGACGGATGGAGGGAAGGGGTCAGGGATGGAGGGAAGGGGTGAGGGATGGAGGGAAAGGGTGAGAGAGAGGGGAGAGATGGGGGGAAGGGGGTGAGGGAATGTGGGAGAAAGGGATGAGGGACGGAAGGAATGGGTGAGGGAAGGGGGAAAGGGATGACGGATGGAGGGAAGGGGTCAGGGACGGAGGGAAGGGATGAGGGACGGAGGGAAAGGGTGAGAGAGAGGGGAAAGGGATGAGGGACGGAGGGAAGGAGTGAGGGACGGAGGGAAAGGGTGGCCGTGGAAGCAGATTCAATAGAAACATGCATAATGGAATTGGATAAATACAGCAAGTAGAAAGATTGACCTGGCTATTGGCAATGAGTGGCAAGTAGAGACTCTGTGAATAATTGCTGACACTGATGGGCTGAATGGCCTTGTGTTCAGCTGCACCATGCTGTGACAGTAATTGATTTCACTGACACATTCAGCAGCCTCTAACTAATCAAAGTAACATGTGCTTAGTGGATTTTGAGTGACTTTATCATTGAGATTCAGTGTGCAGTTTGACACATTGCCCAGTTCTTCATTGATGTTCTTATGTTTAACTTTCTTAACCGAGGTCGACTGGGATCTATAGCTGAAATCTGATCTCAATTAAAATCGGCAACGGAGAGGAAACTGAGAAACAAGCGAACCTCAGCAGCACTCACACAAAGTATAGAGTGCCTCTTGCAAACGAAAATATGTTTTCTTTCCTCAGCAAGAGGAGTTTAACAGCAACAACTTGTGTTTATATAGATAGTATTTTTCATATTGCTGGGAACCTCACATGGGCTGACAGTTCTGTCAGCTGAAGGCACTACTGTCAAAAGGTGAAGTGATTAAAATTGTGGGATCGCACAGACCTCAAAGGCTTGGGGCCCTGAAGCAGATTACAGAGACTGGCAGGTGTGAGGCCACGGAGAGAATGGAAAACAAGGCTGAGAACCTCTTTGGATAGGGAACCAGGGAGGTTAGTGAGCACTGAGGTGAAGAGATAGACAGAAGAGGTTTAAATGAGCGCAAGTGATGTGAGGAGGAAGTAGGGAGGTCGGCCAGGAATATTCTGGAATGATTGAATCTGGATGGAATAAAAGTGTGGATGAGGGTTTGAGGAGCAGATGGATTGAGGCAGTGCTAGAATCTATCAATGTTGCTCCGGATTCCTCCCACACTCCGAAAGGTGTGCTGGTTAGATGCATTGGCCATGTTAAATTCTCCCTCAGTGTGCCTGAATAGGTACTGGAGTGTGGCGACCAGGGGAATTTGACAGTAACTTCATTGCAGTGTTAATGTAAGCATACTTGTGACACTAATAAATAAACTTTAAATTTTTAAGCGGAAATCGATGGTCTTGGCAAGTGGGGGAGGGCATGGGATTCAGAGCCCAGTTCAGACTCAGACTGAGTCTAGTTCTGCTTGAGAAGGATAGAGATGGAATGGTTAGTGAAGGAACAAAGTTAGTGGAGGTTCACAAAGACAATGAACACAAGAAATAGGAGCAGCAATATACCATTCGGCCCATCACACCTGCTAAATGATCATGTCTTATCTTGGACTTCAACTCCAGTTTCCTGCCCATTCCCCATTTCCTCAGAATCTCTGTGATATCAAAATCTGTCTATTCCAGCCTTAAATATATTCAACACTGGAGCACCCAAAGCCCTCTGGAGACAGAATTCCAAAAGTTCACAACAGTTTGAGTGAAGACATTTTTCCGCATCACAGTCCAAAACTATCAGCCCCGTATCCCGAGACCATTATGGATCCAGAGAGGGAGTGAGGAATATCTGGGATTACAGGGATAGGGCAGGAGTGGAGAACGTGTGAGGTTATGGGGATAGGGCGGGAGTGGGGAATGTGTGGCGCTACAGGGAAAGGGCAGGGAATGGGGAATGTGTGGGGTTATGGGGATAGGGCAGGGAGCGGGGAATGTGTGGATTTATGTGGATAGGGTGTGAGGGGGGAATGTGTGGGGTTATAGGGATAGGGCGGGAGTGGGGAATGTGTGGGGTTATAGGGATAGGGCAGGGAGTGGGGAATGTGTGGGGTTATAGGGATAGGGCGGGAGTGGGAAAAGTGTGGGGTTATAGGGATAAGTCGGGAGTGGGGAATTTGTGGGATTACAGGGATAGACCGGGAGTGGGGAATATGTGGGGTTACAGGGATAGGTCGGGAGTGGGGAATGTGTGGGGTTATAGGGATAGGATGGGAGCGGGTAATGTGTGGGTTTATAGGGATAGGCCGGGAGTAGGGAATGTGTCGGGTTATGGGGGTAGGGTGGGAGTGGGGAATGTGTGGGGTTATAGGGATAGGGTGGGAGTGGGGAATGTGTGGGGTAATAGGGATAGGGTGGGAGTGGGGATTGTGTAGGGTTACAGGGATAGGTCAGGAGAGGGGAATGTGTGGGGTTATAGGGATAGGGTGGGAGCGGGGAATGTGTGGGGTAATAGGGATAGGGCAGGAGTGGGGAATGTGTGTGGTTACAGGGATAGGGTGGGAGTGGGGAATGTGTGGGGTTATGGGGATAGGGTGTGAGTGGGGAATGTGTGGGGTTATAGGGATAAGGCAGGAGTGGGGAATGTGTGTGGTTAAAGGGATAGGGAGGGAGTGGGGAATGTGTGGGGTTATGGGGATAGGGTGGGAGTGGGGAATGTGTGGGGTTATGGGGATAGGGTGGGAGTGGGGAATGTATGGGGTTATAGGGATAGGGCGGGAGTGGGGAATGTGTGGGGTATAGGGATAGGGCGGGAGTGGGAAATGTGTGGGGTTACAGGGAAGGGGCAGGAGGGGGAATGTGTGGGGTTATAGGGATAGGGCGGGAGTGGGGAATGTGTGTGATTACAGGGATAGGGTGGGAGTGGGGAATGTGTGGGGTTATGGGGATAGGGTGGGAGTGGGGAATGCGTGGGGTTATGGGGATAGGGCGGGAGTGGGGAAGTGTGGGGTTATAGGGATAGGGTGGGAGTGGGGAATGTGTGGGGTTATAGGGATAGGGAGGGAGTGGGGAATGTGTGGGGTTATAGCGATAGGGTGGGAGTGGGGAATGTGTGGGGTTATAGGGATAAGGCAGGAGTGGGGAATGTGTGTGGTTACAGGGATAGGGAGGGAGTGGGGAATGTGTGGGGTTATGGGGATAGGGTGGGAGTGGGGAATGTGTGGGGTTATGGGGATAGGGTGGGAGTGGGGAATGTATGGGGTTATAGGGATAGGGTGGGAGTGGGGAATGTGTGGGGTTATGGGGATAGGGCGGGAGAGTGCAATGTGTGGGGTTATAGGGATAGTGTGGGAGTGGGGAATGTGTGGGGTTACAGGGATAGGGCGGGAGTGGGGAATATGTGGTGTTATAGGGATAGGGTGGGAGTGGGGAATGTGTGGGTTATGGGGATAGGGTGGGAGTGGGGAATGTGTGGGGTTATAGGGATAGTGTGGGAGTGGGGAATGTGTGGGGTTATAGGGATAAGGTGGGAGTGGGGAATGTGTGGGGTTAGGGGGATAGGGTGGGAGTGGGGAATGTGTGGGGTTATGGGGATAGGGTGGGAGTGGGGAATGTGTGGGGTTATAGGGATAGTGTGGGAGTGGGGAATGTGTGTGGTTAAAGGGATAAGGTGGGAGTGGGGAATGTGTGGGGTTATGGGGATAGGGCAGGAGTGGGGAATGTGTGGGGTTATAGGAATAGGGTGGGAGTGGGGAATGTGTGTGGTTACAGGGATAGGGAGGGAGTGGGGAATGTGTGGGGTTATAGCGATAGGGTGGGAGTGGGGAATGTGTGGGGTTATAGGGATAAGGCAGGAGTGGGGAATGTGTGTGGTTACAGGGATAGGGAGGGAGTGGGGAATGTGTGGGGTTATGGGGATAGGGTGGGAGAGGGGAATGTGTGGGGTTATGGGGATAGGGTGGGAGTGGGGAATGTATGGGGTTATAGGGATAGGGCGGGAGTGGAGAATGTGTGGGGTATAGGGATAGGGCGGGAGTGGGAAATGTGTGGGGTTACAAGGAAGGGGCAGGAGGGGGAATGTGTGGGGATACAGGGATAGGACGGGAGTGGGGAATGTGTCGTGTTACAGGGATAGGGCGGGAGTGGGGAATGTGTGGGGTTACAGGGATAGGTCGGGAGGGGGAATGTGTCGTGTTACAGGGATAGGGCGGGAGTGGGGAACGTGTGGGGTTACAGGGATAGGGCGGGAGGGGGAGGGTGTCGGGTTACAGGGATATGGCGGGAGGGGGAATGTATCGGGTTACAAGGATAGGGCGGTATTGGGGAATGTGTGGTGTTACAGGGATAGTGTGGGAGTGGGGAATGTGTGGGGTTATAGGGATAGTGTGGGAGTGAGGAATGTGTGGGGTTATAGGGATAAGGTGGGAGTGGGGAATGTGTGGGGTTATGGGGATTGGGCAGGAGTGGGGAATGTGTGGGGTTATAGGGATAAGGTGGGAGTGGGGAATGTGTGTGGTTACAGGGATAGGGAGGGAGTGGGGAATGTGTGGGGTTATAGGGATAGGGTGGGAGTGGAGAATGTGTGGGGTTATAGGGATAGGGTGAGAGTGGGGAATGTGTGGGGTTATAGCGATAGGGTGGGAGTGGAGAATGTGTGGGGTTATAGGGATAAGGTGGGAGTGGGGAATGTGTGGGGTTATAGGGATAAGGTGAGATTGGGGAATATGTGTGGTTACAGGGATAGGGTGGGAGTGGGGAATGTGTGGGGTTATAGGGATAAGGTGGGAGTGGGAAATGTGTGGTGTTATAGGGATAGGGCGGGAGTGGGGAATGTGTGGGGTTACAGGGATAGGGTGGGAGTGCGGAATGTGTGGGGTTATAGGGATAGGGTGGGAGTGAGGAATGTTTGGGGTTATAGGGATAGGGTGGGAGTGGGGAATGTGTGGGGTTATGGGGATAGGGTGGGAGTGGGAAATGTGTGGGGTTATAGGGAAAGGGCAGAAGGGGGAATGTGTCGCGTTACAGGGATAGGGTGGGAAGGGGAATGTGTCGGGTTACAGGGAAAGGCGGGAGTGGGGAATGTGTTGGGTTACAGGGATAGGGTGGGAGTGAGGAATGTGTGGGGTTACAGGGACAGGGCGGGAGGGGGAATGTGTCGGATTACAGGGATAGGGCGGGAGTGGGGAATGTGTGGGGTTACAGGGATAGGGCGGGAGGGGGAATGTGTCGGGTTACAGGGATAGGGTGGGAGTGGGGAATGTGAGGGATTACAGGGATAGGGTGGGAGTGGGGAATGTGTGGGGTTATAGGGATAGGGTGAGAGTGGGGAATGTGTGGGGTTATAGGGATAGGGTGGGAGTGGGGAATGTGTGGGGTTATAGGGATAGGGTGGGAGTGGGGAATGTGTGGTGTTATGAGGGTAGGGCGGGAGTGGGGAATGTGTGGGGTTATAGGGATAAGGTGGGAGTGGGGAATGTGTGGGGTTAGAGGGATAGGGCGGGACGGGGAATGTGTCGGGTTACTGGGATAGGGCGGGAGTGGGGAATGTTTGGGGTTACAGGGATAGGGCGGGAGGGGGAGTGTGTCGGGTTACAGGGATAGGGTGGGAGTGGGGAATGTGTAGGGTTATGGGGATAGGGTAGGGGTGGGGAATGTGTGGGGTTATAGGGATAAGGTGGGAGTGGGGAATGTGTGGGGTTATGGGGATAGGACAGGAGTGGGGAATGTGTGGGGTTATGGGGATAGGGTATGGGTGGGGAATGTGTGGGGTTATGGGGATAGGGTATGAGTGGGGAATGTGTGGGGTTATGGGGATAGGGTGGGAGTGGGGAATGTGTGGGGTTATAGGGATAGTGTGGGAGTGGGGAATGTGTGGGGTTACAGGGATAGGGCGGGAGTGGGGAATGTGTGGGGTTATAGGGATAGGGTGGGAGTGAGGAATGTGTGGGGTTATGGGGATAGGGTGGGAGTGAGGAATGTGTGGGGTTATAGGGATAGTGTGCGAGTGGAGAATGTGTGGGGTTATAGGGATAAGGTGGGAGTGGGGAATGTGTGGTGTTATGGGGATAGAGTGGTAGTGGGGAATGTGTGGGGTTGTAGGGATAAGGTGGGAGTGGGGAATGTGTGGGGTTATAGGGATAGGGTGGGAGTGGGGAATGTGTGGGGTTATAGCGATAGGGTGGGAGTGGAGAATGTGTGGGGTTATAGGGATAAGGTGGGAGTGGGGAATGTATGGGGTTATTGGGATAGGGCAGGAGTGGGGAATGTGTGGGGTTATAGGGAGAGGGTGGGAGCGGGGAATGTGTGGGGTAATAGGGATAGGGCAGGAGTGGGGAATGTGTGTGGTTACAGGGATAGGGTGGGAGTGGGGAATGTGTGGGGTTATGGGGATAGGATGGGAGTGGGGAATGTGTGGGGTTATGGGGATAGGGTGGGAGTGGGGAATGTATGGGGTTATAGGGATAGGGCGGGAGTGGGGATTGTGTGGGGTATAGGGATAGGGCGGGAGTGGGAAATGTGTGGGGTTACAGGGAAGGGGCAGGAGGGGGAATGTGTGGGGTTATAGGGATAGGGCGGGAGAGGGGAGTGTGTGTGATTACAGGGATAGGGTGGGAGTGGGGAATGTGTGGGGTTATGGGGACAGGGTGGGAGTGGGGAATGCGTGGGGTTATGGGGATAGGGCGGGAGTGGGGAAGTGTGGGGTTGTAGGGATAGGGTGGGAGTGGGGAATGTGTGGGGTAATAGGGATAGGGTGGGAGTGGGGAATGTGTGGGGTTATGGGGATAGGGCGGGAGTGGGCAATGTGTGGGGTTATAGGGATAGTGTGGGAGTGGGGAATGTGTGGGGTTACAGGGATAGGGCGGGAGTGGGGAATATGTGGTGTTATAGGGATAGGGTGGGAGTGGGGAATGTGTGGGTTATGAGGATAGGGTGGGAGTGGGGAATGTGTGGGGTTATAGGGATAGTGTGGGAGTTGGGAATGTGTGGGGTTATAGGGCTAAGGTGGGAGTGGGGAATGTGTGGGGTTATGGGGATAAGGTGGGAGTGGGGAATGTGTGGGGTTATGGGGATAGGGTGGGAGTGGGGAATGTGTGGGGTTATAGGGATAGTGTGGGAGTGGGGAATGTGTGTGGTTAAAGGGATAAGGTGGGAGTGCGGACTGTGTGGGGTTATGGGGATAGGGCAGGAGTGGGGAATGTGTGGGGTCATAGGGATAGGGTGGGAGTGGGGAATGTGTGTGGTTACAGGGATAGGGAGGGAGTGGGGAATGTGTGGGGTTATAGCGAAAGGGTGGGAGTGGGGAATGTGTGGGGTTATAGGGATAAGGCAGGAGTGGGGAATGTGTGTGGTTACAGGGATAGGGAGGGAGTGGGGAATGTGTGGGGTTATGGGGATAGGGTGGGAGTGGGGAATGTGTGGGGTTATGGGGATAGGGTGGGAGTGGGGAATGTGTGGGGTTATAAGGATAGAGTGGGAGTGGGGAATGTGTGGGGTTATGGGGAAAGGGTGGGAGTGGGGAATGTGTGGGGTTATGGGGATAGGGTGGGAGTGGGGAATGTATGGGGTTATAGGGATAGGGCGGGAGTGGAGAATGTGTGGGGGATAGGGATAGGGCGGGAGTGGGAAATGTGTGGGGTTACAAGGAAGTGGCAGGAGGGGGAATGTGTGGGGATACAGGGATAGGACGGGAGTGGGGAATGTGTCGTTTTACAGGGATAGGGCGGGAGTGGGGAATGTGTGGGGTTACAGGGATAGGTCGGGAGGGGGAATGTGTCGTGTTACAAGGATAGGGCGGGAGTGGGGAATGTGTGGGGTTACAGGGATAGTGCGGGAGGGCGAGGGTGTCGGGTTACAGGGATATGGCGGGAGGGGGAATGTATCGGGTTACAATGATAGGGCGGGATTGGGGAATGTGTGGTGTTACAGGGATAGGGTGGGAGTGGGGAATGTGTGGGGTTATAGGGATAGGGTGGGAGTGGGGAATGTGTGGGGTTATAGGGATAGGGTGGGAGTGGGGAATGTGTGGGGTTATAGGGATAGTGTGGGAGTGGGGAATGTGTGGGGTTATAAGGATAGAGTGGGAGTGGGGAATGTGTGGGGTTATAGGGATAGTGTGGGAGTGAGGAATGTGTGGGGTTATAGGGATAAGGTGGGAGTGGGGAATGTGTGGGGTTATGGGGATTGGGCAGGAGTGGGGAATGTGTGGGGTTATAGGGATAAGGTGGGAGTGGGGATTGTGTGGGGTTATAGGGATTGGGCAAGAATGGGGAATGTGTTGGGTTATAGGGATAGGGTGGGAGTGGAGAATGTGTGGGGTTATAGGGATAGGGTGAGAGTGGGGAATATGTGGGGTTATAGCGATAGGGTGGGAGTGGAGAATGTGTGGGGTTATAGGGATAAGGTGGGAGTGGGGAATGTGTGGAGTTATAGGGATATGGTGAGATTGGGGAATATGTGTGGTTACAGGGATAGGGTGGGAGTGGGGAATGTGTGGGGTTACAGGGATAGGGTGGGAGTGGGGAATGAGTGGGGTTATAGGGATAGGGCGGGAGTGGGGAATGTGTGGGGTTATATGGATAGGGTGGGAGTGAGGAATGTTTGGGGTTATAGGGATAGGGTGGGAGTGGGGAATGTGTGGGGTTATGGGGATAGGGTGGGAGTGGGAAATGTGTGGGGTTATAGGAATAGGGCAGAAGGGGGAATGTGTCGGGTTACAGGGATAGGGTGGGAAGGGGAATGTGTCGGGTTACAGGGATAAGGCGGGAGTGGGGAATGTGTTGGGTTACAGGGATAGGGTGGGAGTGGGGAATGTGTGGGGTTACAGGGACAGGGCGGGAGGGGGAATGTGTCGGATTACAGGGATAGGGCGGGAGTGGGGAATGTGTGGGGTTACAGGGATAGGGCGGGAGGGGGAATGTGTCATGTTACAGGGATAGGGCGGGAGTGGGGAATGTGTGGGGTTACAGGGATAGGGCGGGAGGGGGAATGTGTCGGGTTACAGGGATAGGGTGGGAGTGGGGAATGTGAGGGATTACAGGGATAGGGTGGGAGTGGGGAATGTGTGGGGTTATAGGGATAGGGTGAGAGTGGGGAATGTGTGGGGTTATAGGGATAGGGTGGGAGTGGGGAATGTGTGGGGTTATAGGGATAGGGTGGGAGTGGGGAATGTGTGGTGTTATGAGGGTAGGGCGGGAGTGGGGAATGTGTGGGGTTATAGGGATAAGGTGGGAGTGGAGAATGTGTGGGGTTAGAGGGATAGGGCGGGACGGGGAATGTGTCGGGTTACTGGGATAGGGCGGGAGTGGGGAATGTTTGGGGTTACAGGGATAGGGCGGGAGGGGGAGAGTGTCGGGTTACAGGGATAGGGTGGGAGTGGGGAATGTGTAGGGTTATGGGGATAGGGTAGGGGTGGGGAATGTGTGGGGTTATAGGGATAAGGTGGGAGTGGGGAATGTGTGGGGTTATGGGGATAGGACAGGAGTGGGGAATGTGTGGGGTTATGGGGATAGGGTATGTGTGGGGAATGTGTGGGGTTATGGGGATAGGGTATGAGTGGGAAATGTGTGGGGATATGGGGATAGGGTGGGAGTGGGGAATGTGTGGGGTTACAGGGATAGGGCGGGAGTGGGGAATGTGTGGGGTTATAGGGATAGGGTGGGAGTGAGGAATTTGTGGGGTTATGGGGATAGGGTGGGAGTGAGGAATGTGTGGGGTTATAGGGATAGTGTGCGAGTGGGGAATGTGTGGGGTTATAGGGATAAGGTGGGAGTGGGGAATGTGTGGTGTTATGGGGATAGGGTGGGAGTGGGGAATGTGTGGGGTTGTAGGGATAAGGTGGGAGTGGGGAATGTCTGGGGTTATAGGGATAGGGTGGGAGTGGGGAATGTGTGGGGTTATAGCGATAGGGTGGGAGTGGAGAATGTGTGGGGTTATAGAGATAAGGTGGGAGTGGGGAATGTGTGGGGTTATTGGGATAGGGCAGGAGTGGGGAATGTGTGGGGTTATAGGGATAAGGTGGGAGTGGGGAATGTGTGGGGATATAGGGATAGGGTGGGAGTGGGAAATGTGTGGCGTTATAGGGATAGGGTGGGAGTGGGGAATGTCTGGAGTTATAGGGATAGGGCGGGAGTGGGGAATGTGTGGGGTTACAGGGATAGGGCGGGAGTGGGGAATGTGTGGGGTTATGGGGATAGAGTGGGAGTGGGGAAAGTGTGGGGTTATAGGGATAGGGTGAGAGTGGGGAATGTGTGGGGTTATAGGGATAGGGTGGGAGTGGGGAATGTGTGGGCTTATAGGGAAATGGTGGGAGTGGGGAATGTGTGGGGTTATGGGGAAGGGTGGGAGTGGGAATGTGTGGGTGGGGATAGGGTGGGAGTGGGGAATATGGGGTTATAGGGATAGGGCGGGAGTGGAGAATGTGTGGGGGATAGGGATAGGGCGGGAGTGGGAAATGTGTGGGTTACAGAGGAGAGGGCTGGAGTGGGGATACAGGGATACAGGAAGGGCAGGAGTGGGAATGTGTGGGTTACAGGGATAGGACGGGAGGGGGGAATGTGTCGTGTTACAGGGATAGGGCGGGAGTGGGGAATGTGTGGGGTTACAGGGATAGGTCGGGAGGGGGAATGTGTCGTGTTACAGGGATATGGCGGGAGGGGGAATGTATGGGGTTACAGATGACTAGTCGCGGGATCTGGAATGTTCAATGTGTTATTGGGGAATGTGTGGTGTTACAGGGATAGGGTGGGAGTGGGGAATGTGTGGGGTTATAGGGATAGGGTGGGAGTGGGGAATGTGTGGGGTTATAGGGATAGGGTTGGAGTGGGGAATGTGTGGGGTTATAGGGATAGTGTGGGAGTGGGGAATGTGTGGGGTTATAAGGATAGAGTGGGAGTGGGGAATGTGTGGGGTTAGAGGGATAGTGTGGGAGTGAGGAATGTGTGGGGTTATAGGGATAAGGTGGGAGTGGGGAATGTGTGGGGTTATGGGGATTGGGCAGGAGTGGGGAATGAGTGGGGTTATAGAGATAAGGTGGGAGTGGGGATTGTGTGGGGTTATGGGGATTGGGCAAGAATGGGGAATGTGTTGGGTGAGAGGGATAGGGTGGGAGTGGAGAATGTGTGGGGTTATAGGGATAGGGTGAGAGTGGGGAATATGTGGGGTTATAGCGATAGGGTGGGAGTGGAGAATGTGTGGGGTTATAGGGATAAGGTGGGAGTGGGGAATGCGTGGAGTTATAGGGATATGGTGAGATTGGGGAATATGTGTGGTTACAGGGATAGGGTGGGAGTGGGGAATGTGTGGGGTTATAGGGATAGGGTGGGAGTGGGGAATGTGTGGGGTTATAGGGATAGGGTGGGAGTGGGGAATGTGTGGGGTATAGGGATAGGGTGGGAGTGGGAAATGTGTGGCGTTATAGGGTTAGTGTGGGAGTGGGGAATGTGTGGTGTTATAGGGATAGGGCGGGAGTGGGGAATGTGTGGGGTTACAGGGATAGGGTGGGAGTGGGGAATGAGTGGGGTTATAGGGATAGGGCGGGAGTGGGGAATGTGTGGGGTTATATGGATAGGGTGGGAGTGAGGAATGTTTGGGGTTATAGGGATAGGGTGGGAGTGGGGAATGTGTGGGGTTATGGGGATAGGGTGGGAGTGGGAAATGTGTGGGGTTATAGGGATAGGGCGGGAGTGGGGAATGTGTGGGGTTACAGGGATAGGGCGGGAGGGGGAGGGTGTCGGGTTACAGGGATATGGCGGGAGGGGGAATGTATCGGGTTACAATGATAGGGCGGGATTGGGGAATGTGTGGTGTTACAGGGATAGGGTGGGAGTGGGGAATGTGTGGGGTTATAGGGATAGGGTGGGAGTGGGGTATGTGTGGGGTTATAGGGATAGGGTGGGAGTGGGGAATGTGTGGGGTTATAGGGATAGTGTGGGAGTGGGGAATGTGTGGGGTTATAAGGATAGAGTGGGAGTGGGGAATGTGTGGGGTTATAGGGATAGTGTGGGAGTGAGGAATGTGTGGGGTTATAGGGATAAGGTGGGAGTGGGGAATGTGTGGGGTTATGGGGATTGGGCAGGAGTGGGGAATGAGTGGGGTTATAGAGATAAGGTGGGAGTGGGGATTGTGTGGGGTTATGGGGATTGGGCAAGAATGGGGAATGTGTTGGGTGAGAGGGATAGGGTGGGAGTGGAGAATGTGTGGGGTTATAGGGATAGGGTGAGAGTGGGGAATATGTGGGGTTATAGCGATAGGGTGGGAGTGGAGAATGTGTGGGGTTATAGGGATAAGGTGGGAGTGGGGATTGTGTGGGGTTATGGGGATTGGGCAAGAATGGGGAATGTGTTGGGTGAGAGGGATAGGGTGGGAGTGGAGAATGTGTGGGGTTATAGGGATAGGGTGAGAGTGGGGAATATGTGGGGTTATAGCGATAGGGTGGGAGTGGAGAATGTGTGGGGTTATAGGGATAAGGTGGGAGTGGGGAATTCGTGGAGTTATAGGGATATGGTGAGATTGGGGAATATGTGTGGTTACAGGGATAGGGTGGGAGTGGGGAATGTGTGGGGTTATAGGGATAGGGTGGGAGTGGGGAATGTGTGGGGTTATAGGGATAGGGTGGGAGTGGGGAATGTGTGGGGTATAGGGATAGGGTGGGAGTGGGAAATGTGTGGCGTTATAGGGTTAGTGTGGGAGTGGGGAATGTGTGGTGTTATAGGGATAGGGCGGGAGTGGGGAATGTGTGGGGTTACAGGGATAGGGCGGGAGTGGGGAATGAGTGGGGTTATAGGGATAGGGCGGGAGTGGGGAATGTGTGGGGTTATATGGATAGGGTGGGAGTGAGGAATGTTTGGGGTTATAGGGATAGGGTGGGAGTGGGGAATGTGTGGGGTTATGGGGATAGGGTGGGAGTGGGAAATGTGTGGGGTTATAGGGATAGGGCAGAAGGGGGAATGTGTCGGGTTACAGGGATAGGGTGGGAAGGGGAATGTGTCGGGTTACAGGGATAATGCGGGAGTGGGGAATGTGTTGGGTTACAGGGATAGGGTGGGAGTGGGGAATGTGTGGGGTTACAGGGACAGGGCGGGAGGGGGAATGTGTCGGATCACAGGGATAGGGCGGGAGTGGGGAATGTGTGGGGTTACAGGGATAGGGCGGGAGGGGGAATGTGTCATGTTACAGGGATAGGGCGGGAGTGGGGAATGTGTGGGGTTCCAGGGATAGGGTGGGAGGGGGAATGTGTGGGGTTACAGGGACAGGGCGGGAGGGGGAATGTGTCGGATCACAGGGATAGGGTGGGAGTGGGGAATGTGTGGGGTTACAGGGACAGGGCGGGAGGGGGAATGTGTCGGATCACAGGGATAGGGCGGGAGTGGGGAATGTGTGGGGTTACAGGGATAGGGCGGGAGGGGGAATGTGTCATGTTACAGGGATAGGGCGGGAGTGGGGAATGTGTGGGGTTCCAGGGATAGGGTGGGAGGGGGAATGTGTCGGGTTACAGGGATAGGGTGGGAGTGGGGAATGTGAGGGATTACAGGGATAGGGTGGGAGTGGGGAATGTGTGGGGTTATAGGGATAGGGTGAGAGTGGGGAATGTGTGGGGTTATAGGGATAGGGTGGGAGTGGGGAATGTATGGGGTTATAGGGATAGGGTGGGAGTGGGGAATGTGTGGTGTTATGAGGGTAGGGCGGGAGTGGGGAATGTGTGGGGTTATAGGGATAAGGTGAGAGTGGGGAATGTGTGGGGTTAGAGGGATAGGGCGGGACGGGGAATGTGTCGGGTTACTGGGATAGGGCGGGAGTGGGGAATGTTTGGGGTTACAGGGATAGGGCGGGAGGGGGAGAGTGTCGGGTTACAGGGATAGGGTGGGAGTGGGGAATGTGTAGGGTTATGGGGATAGGGTAGGGGTGGGGAATGTGTGGGGTTATAGGGATAAGGTGGGAGTGGGGAATGTGTGGGGTTATGGGGATTGGGCAGGAGTGGGGAATGTGTGGGGTTATAGGGATAAGGTGGGAGTGGGGATTGTGTGGGGTTATAGGGATTGGGCAAGAATGGGGAATGTGTTGGGTTATAGGGATAGGGTGGGAGTGGAGAATGTGTGGGGTTATAGGGATAGGGTGAGAGTGGGGAATATGTGGGGTTATATGGATAGGGTGGGAGTGGGGAATGTGTGGAGTTATAGGGATAAGGTGGGAGTGGGGAATGTGTGGAGTTATAGGGATATGGTGAGATTGGGGAATATGTGTGGTTACAGGGATAGGGTGGGAGTGGGGAATGTGTGGGGTTACAGGGATAGGGTGGGAGTGGGGAATGAGTGGGGTTATAGGGATAGGGCGGGAGTGGGGAATGTGTGGAGTTATAGGGATATGGTGAGATTGGGGAATATGTGTGGTTACAGGGATAGGGTGGGAGTGGGGAATGTGTGGGGTTACAGGGATAGGGTGGGAGTGGGGAATGAGTGGGGTTATAGGGATAGGGCGGGAGTGGGGAATGTGTGGGGTTATATGGATAGGGTGGGAGTGAGGAATGTTTGGGGTTATAGGGATAGGGTGGGAGTGGGGAATGTGTGGGGTTATGGGGATAGGGTGGGAGTGGGAAATGTGTGGGGTTATAGGAATAGGGCAGAAGGGGGAATGTGTGGGGTTATAGGGATAGGGTGGGAGTGGGGAATGTGTGGGCTTATAGGGAAATGGTGGGAGTGGGGAATGTGTGGGGTTATGGGGATAGGGTGGGAGTGGGGAATGTGTGGGGTTATGGGGAAAGGGTGGGAGTGGGGAATGTGTGGGGTTATGGGGATAGGGTGGGAGTGGGGAATGTATGGGGTTATAGGGATAGGGCGGGAGTGGAGAATGTGTGGGGGATAGGGATAGGGCGGGAGTGGGAAATGTGTGGGGTTACAAGGAAGGGGCAGGAGGGGGAATGTGTGGGGATACAGGGATAGGACGGGAGTGGGGAATGTGTCGTGTTACAGCGATAGGGCGGGAGTGGGGAATGTGTGGGGTTACAGGGATAGGTCGGGAGGGGGAATGTGTCGTGTTACAGGGATAGGGCGGGAGTGGGGAATGTGTGGGGTTACAGGGATAGGTCGGGAGGGGGAATGTGTCGTGTTACAGGGATATGGCGGGAGGGGGAATGTATCGGGTTACAATGATAGGGCGGGATTGGGGAATGTGTGGTGTTACAGGGATAGGGTGGGAGTGGGGAATGTGTGGGGTTATAGGGATAGGGTGGGAGTGGGGAATGTGTGGGGTTATAGGGATAGGGTTGGAGTGGGGAATGTGTGGGGTTATAGGGATAGTGTGGGAGTGGGGAATGTGTGGGGTTATAAGGATAGAGTGGGAGTGGGGAATGTGTGGGGTTAGAGGGATAGTGTGGGAGTGAGGAATGTGTGGGGTTATAGGGATAAGGTGGGAGTGGGGAATGTGTGGGGTTATGGGGATTGGGCAGGAGTGGGGAATGAGTGGGGTTATAGAGATAAGGTGGGAGTGGGGATTGTGTGGGGTTATGGGGATTGGGCAAGAATGGGGAATGTGTTGGGTGAGAGGGATAGGGTGGGAGTGGAGAATGTGTGGGGTTATAGGGATAGGGTGAGAGTGGGGAATATGTGGGGTTATAGCGATAGGGTGGGAGTGGAGAATGTGTGGGGTTATAGGGATAAGGTGGGAGTGGGGAATGCGTGGAGTTATAGGGATATGGTGAGATTGGGGAATATGTGTGGTTACAGGGATAGGGTGGGAGTGGGGAATGTGTGGGGTTATAGGGATAGGGTGGGAGTGGGGAATGTGTGGGGTTATAGGGATAGGGTGGGAGTGGGGAATGTGTGGGGTATAGGGATAGGGTGGGAGTGGGAAATGTGTGGCGTTATAGGGTTAGTGTGGGAGTGGGGAATGTGTGGTGTTATAGGGATAGGGCGGGAGTGGGGAATGTGTGGGGTTACAGGGATAGGGTGGGAGTGGGGAATGAGTGGGGTTATAGGGATAGGGCGGGAGTGGGGAATGTGTGGGGTTATATGGATAGGGTGGGAGTGAGGAATGTTTGGGGTTATAGGGATAGGGTGGGAGTGGGGAATGTGTGGGGTTATGGGGATAGGGTGGGAGTGGGAAATGTGTGGGGTTATAGGGATAGGGCGGGAGTGGGGAATGTGTGGGGTTACAGGGATAGGGCGGGAGGGGGAGGGTGTCGGGTTACAGGGATATGGCGGGAGGGGGAATGTATCGGGTTACAATGATAGGGCGGGATTGGGGAATGTGTGGTGTTACAGGGATAGGGTGGGAGTGGGGAATGTGTGGGGTTATAGGGATAGGGTGGGAGTGGGGTATGTGTGGGGTTATAGGGATAGGGTGGGAGTGGGGAATGTGTGGGGTTATAGGGATAGTGTGGGAGTGGGGAATGTGTGGGGTTATAAGGATAGAGTGGGAGTGGGGAATGTGTGGGGTTATAGGGATAGTGTGGGAGTGAGGAATGTGTGGGGTTATAGGGATAAGGTGGGAGTGGGGAATGTGTGGGGTTATGGGGATTGGGCAGGAGTGGGGAATGAGTGGGGTTATAGAGATAAGGTGGGAGTGGGGATTGTGTGGGGTTATGGGGATTGGGCAAGAATGGGGAATGTGTTGGGTGAGAGGGATAGGGTGGGAGTGGAGAATGTGTGGGGTTATAGGGATAGGGTGAGAGTGGGGAATATGTGGGGTTATAGCGATAGGGTGGGAGTGGAGAATGTGTGGGGTTATAGGGATAAGGTGGGAGTGGGGATTGTGTGGGGTTATGGGGATTGGGCAAGAATGGGGAATGTGTTGGGTGAGAGGGATAGGGTGGGAGTGGAGAATGTGTGGGGTTATAGGGATAGGGTGAGAGTGGGGAATATGTGGGGTTATAGCGATAGGGTGGGAGTGGAGAATGTGTGGGGTTATAGGGATAAGGTGGGAGTGGGGAATTCGTGGAGTTATAGGGATATGGTGAGATTGGGGAATATGTGTGGTTACAGGGATAGGGTGGGAGTGGGGAATGTGTGGGGTTATAGGGATAGGGTGGGAGTGGGGAATGTGTGGGGTTATAGGGATAGGGTGGGAGTGGGGAATGTGTGGGGTATAGGGATAGGGTGGGAGTGGGAAATGTGTGGCGTTATAGGGTTAGTGTGGGAGTGGGGAATGTGTGGTGTTATAGGGATAGGGCGGGAGTGGGGAATGTGTGGGGTTACAGGGATAGGGCGGGAGTGGGGAATGAGTGGGGTTATAGGGATAGGGCGGGAGTGGGGAATGTGTGGGGTTATATGGATAGGGTGGGAGTGAGGAATGTTTGGGGTTATAGGGATAGGGTGGGAGTGGGGAATGTGTGGGGTTATGGGGATAGGGTGGGAGTGGGAAATGTGTGGGGTTATAGGGATAGGGCAGAAGGGGGAATGTGTCGGGTTACAGGGATAGGGTGGGAAGGGGAATGTGTCGGGTTACAGGGATAATGCGGGAGTGGGGAATGTGTTGGGTTACAGGGATAGGGTGGGAGTGGGGAATGTGTGGGGTTACAGGGACAGGGCGGGAGGGGGAATGTGTCGGATCACAGGGATAGGGCGGGAGTGGGGAATGTGTGGGGTTACAGGGATAGGGCGGGAGGGGGAATGTGTCATGTTACAGGGATAGGGCGGGAGTGGGGAATGTGTGGGGTTCCAGGGATAGGGTGGGAGGGGGAATGTGTGGGGTTACAGGGACAGGGCGGGAGGGGGAATGTGTCGGATCACAGGGATAGGGTGGGAGTGGGGAATGTGTGGGGTTACAGGGACAGGGCGGGAGGGGGAATGTGTCGGATCACAGGGATAGGGCGGGAGTGGGGAATGTGTGGGGTTACAGGGATAGGGCGGGAGGGGGAATGTGTCATGTTACAGGGATAGGGCGGGAGTGGGGAATGTGTGGGGTTCCAGGGATAGGGTGGGAGGGGGAATGTGTCGGGTTACAGGGATAGGGTGGGAGTGGGGAATGTGAGGGATTACAGGGATAGGGTGGGAGTGGGGAATGTGTGGGGTTATAGGGATAGGGTGAGAGTGGGGAATGTGTGGGGTTATAGGGATAGGGTGGGAGTGGGGAATGTATGGGGTTATAGGGATAGGGTGGGAGTGGGGAATGTGTGGTGTTATGAGGGTAGGGCGGGAGTGGGGAATGTGTGGGGTTATAGGGATAAGGTGAGAGTGGGGAATGTGTGGGGTTAGAGGGATAGGGCGGGACGGGGAATGTGTCGGGTTACTGGGATAGGGCGGGAGTGGGGAATGTTTGGGGTTACAGGGATAGGGCGGGAGGGGGAGAGTGTCGGGTTACAGGGATAGGGTGGGAGTGGGGAATGTGTAGGGTTATGGGGATAGGGTAGGGGTGGGGAATGTGTGGGGTTATAGGGATAAGGTGGGAGTGGGGAATGTGTGGGGTTATGGGGATTGGGCAGGAGTGGGGAATGTGTGGGGTTATAGGGATAAGGTGGGAGTGGGGATTGTGTGGGGTTATAGGGATTGGGCAAGAATGGGGAATGTGTTGGGTTATAGGGATAGGGTGGGAGTGGAGAATGTGTGGGGTTATAGGGATAGGGTGAGAGTGGGGAATATGTGGGGTTATATGGATAGGGTGGGAGTGGGGAATGTGTGGAGTTATAGGGATAAGGTGGGAGTGGGGAATGTGTGGAGTTATAGGGATATGGTGAGATTGGGGAATATGTGTGGTTACAGGGATAGGGTGGGAGTGGGGAATGAGTGGGGTTATAGGGATAGGGCGGGAGTGGGGAATGTGTGGAGTTATAGGGATATGGTGAGATTGGGGAATATGTGTGGTTACAGGGATAGGGTGGGAGTGGGGAATGTGTGGGGTTACAGGGATAGGGTGGGAGTGGGGAATGAGTGGGGTTATAGGGATAGGGCGGGAGTGGGGAATGTGTGGGGTTATATGGATAGGGTGGGAGTGAGGAATGTTTGGGGTTATAGGGATAGGGTGGGAGTGGGGAATGTGTGGGGTTATGGGGATAGGGTGGGAGTGGGAAATGTGTGGGGTTATAGGAATAGGGCAGAAGGGGGAATGTGTCGGGTTACAGGGATAGGGTGGGAAGGGGAATGTGTCGGGTTACAGGGATAAGGCGGGAGTGGGGAATGTGTTGGGTTACAGGGATAGGGTGGGAGTGGGGAATGTGTGGGGTTACAGGGACAGGGCGGGAGGGGGAATGTGTCGGATTACAGGGATAGGGCGGGAGTGGGGAATGTGTGGGGTTACAGGGATAGGGCGGGAGGGGGAATGTGTCATGTTACAGGGATAGGGCGGGAGTGGGGAATGTGTGGTGTTACAGGGATAGGGCGGGAGGGGGAATGTGTCGGGTTACAGGGATAGGGTGGGAGTGGGGAATGTGAGGGATTACAGGGATAGGGTGGGAGTGGGGAATGTGTGGGGTTATAGGGATAGGGTGAGAGTGGGGAATGTGTGGGGTTATAGGGATAGGGTGGGAGTGGGGAATGTGTGGGGTTATAGGGATAGGGTGGGAGTGGGGAATGTGTGGTGTTATGAGGGTAGGGCGGGAGTGGGGAATGTGTGGGGTTATAGGGATAAAGTGGGAGTGGAGAATGTGTGGGGTTAGAGGGATAGGGCGGGACGGGGAATGTGTCGGGTTACTGGGATAGGGCGGGAGTGGGGAATGTTTGGGGTTACAGGGATAGGGCGGGAGGGGGAGAGTGTCGGGTTACAGGGATAGGGTGGGAGTGGGGAATGTGTAGGGTTATGGGGATAGGGTAGGGGTGGGGAATGTGTGGGGTTATAGGGATAAGGTGGGAGTGGGGAATGTGTGGGGTTATGGGGATAGGACAGGAGTGGGGAATGTGTGGGGTTATGGGGATAGGGTATGGGTGGGGAATGTGTGGGGTTATGGGGATAGGGTATGAGTGGGAAATGTGTGGGGTTATGGGGATAGGGTGGGAGTGGGGAATGTGTGGGGTTACAGGGATAGGGCGGGAGTGGGGAATGTGTGGGGTTATAGGGATAGGGTGGGAGTGAGGAATTTGTGGGGTTATGGGGATAGGGTGGGAGTGAGGAATGTGTGGGGTTATAGGGATAGAGTGCGAGTGGGGAATGTGTGGGGTTATAGGGATAAGGTGGGAGTGGGGAATGTGTAGTGTTATGGGGATAGGGTGGGAGTGGGGAATGTGTGGGGTTGTAGGGATAAGGTGGGAGTGGGGAATGTCTGGGGTTATAGGGATAGGGTGGGAGTGGGGAATGTGTGGGGTTATAGCGATAGGGTGGGAGTGGAGAATGTGTGGGGTTATAGGGATAAGGTGGGAGTGGGGAATGTGTGGGGTTATTGGGATAGGGCAGGAGTGGGGAATGTGTGGGGTTATAGGGATAAGGTGGGAGTGGGGAATGTGTGGGGATATAGGGATAGGGTGGGAGTGGGAAATGTGTGGCGTTATAGAGATAGGGTGGGAGTGGGGAATGTCTGGAGTTATAGGGATAGGGCGGGAGTGGGGAATGTGTGGGGTTACAGGGATAGGGCGGGAGTGGGGAATGTGTGGGGTTATGGGGATAGAGTGGGAGTGGGGAAAGAGTGGGGTTATAGGGATAGGGTGAGAGTGGGGAATGTGTGGGGTTATAGGGATAGGGTGGGAGTGGGGAATGTGTGGGCTTATAGGGAAATGGTGGGAGTGGGGAATGTGTGGGGTTATGGGGATAGGGTGGGAGTGGGGAATGTGTGGGGTTATGGGGAAAGGGTGGGAGTGGGGAATGTGTGGGGTTATGGGGATAGGGTGGGAGTGGGGAATGTATGGGGTTATAGGGATAGGGCGGGAGTGGAGAATGTGTGGGGGATAGGGATAGGGCGGGAGTGGGAAATGTGTGGGGTTACAAGGAAGGGGCAGGAGGGGGAATGTGTGGGGATACAGGGATAGGACGGGAGTGGGGAATGTGTCGTGTTACAGCGATAGGGCGGGAGTGGGGAATGTGTGGGGTTACAGGGATAGGTCGGGAGGGGGAATGTGTCGTGTTACAGGGATAGGGCGGGAGTGGGGAATGTGTGGGGTTACAGGGATAGGGCGGGAGGGGGAGGGTGTCGGGTTACAGGGATATGGCGGGAGGGGGAATGTATCGGGTTACAATGATAGGGCGGGATTGGGGAATGTGTGGTGTTACAGGGATAGGGTGGGAGTGGGGAATGTGTGGGGTTATAGGGATAGGGTGGGAGTGGGGAATGTGTGGGGTTATAGGGATAGGGTGGCAGTGGGGAATGTGTGGGGTTATAGGGATAGTGTGGGAGTGGGGAATGTGTGGGGTTATAAGGATAGAGTGGGAGTGGGGAATGTGTGGGGTTATAGGGATAGTGTGGGAGTGAGGAATGTGTGGGGTTATAGGGATAAGGTGGGAGTGGGGAATGTGTGGGGTTATGGGGATTGGGCAGGAGTGGGGAATGAGTGGGGTTATAGAGATAAGGTGGGAGTGGGGATTGTGTGGGGTTATGGGGATTGGGCAAGAATGGGGAATGTGTTGGGTGAGAGGGATAGGGTGGGAGTGGAGAATGTGTGGGGTTATAGGGATAGGGTGAGAGTGGGGAATATGTGGGGTTATAGCGATAGGGTGGGAGTGGAGAATGTGTGGGGTTATAGGGATAAGGTGGGAGTGGGGAATGCGTGGAGTTATAGGGATATGGTGAGATTGGGGAATATGTGTGGTTACAGGGATAGGGTGGGAGTGGGGAATGTGTGGGGTTATAGGGATAGGGTGGGAGTGGGGAATGTGTGGGGTTATAGGGATAGGGTGGGAGTGGGGAATGTGTGGGGTATAGGGATAGGGTGGGAGTGGGAAATGTGTGGCGTTATAGGGTTAGTGTGGGAGTGGGGAATGTGTGGTGTTATAGGGATAGGGCGGGAGTGGGGAATGTGTGGGGTTACAGGGATAGGGTGGGAGTGGGGAATGAGTGGGGTTATAGGGATAGGGCGGGAGTGGGGAATGTGTGGGGTTATATGGATAGGGTGGGAGTGAGGAATGTTTGGGGTTATAGGGATAGGGTGGGAGTGGGGAATGTGTGGGGTTATGGGGATAGGGTGGGAGTGGGAAATGTGTGGGGTTATAGGGATAGGGCAGAAGGGGGAATGTGTCGGGTTACAGGGATAGGGTGGGAAGGGGAATGTGTCGGGTTACAGGGATAATGCGGGAGTGGGGAATGTGTTGGGTTACAGGGATAGGGTGGGAGTGGGGAATGTGTGGGGTTACAGGGACAGGGCGGGAGGGGGAATGTGTCGGATCACAGGGATAGGGCGGGAGTGGGGAATGTGTGGGGTTACAGGGATAGGGCGGGAGGGGGAATGTGTCATGTTACAGGGATAGGGCGGGAGTGGGGAATGTGTGGGGTTCCAGGGATAGGGTGGGAGGGGGAATGTGTCGGGTTACAGGGATAGGGTGGGAGTGGGGAATGTGAGGGATTACAGGGATAGGGTGGGAGTGGGGAATGTGTGGGGTTATAGGGATAGGGTGAGAGTGGGGAATGTGTGGGGTTATAGGGATAGGGTGGGAGTGGGGAATGTGTGGGGTTATAGGGATAGGGTGGGAGTGGGGAATGTGTGGTGTTATGAGGGTAGGGCGGGAGTGGGGAATGTGTGGGGTTATAGGGATAAGGTGAGAGTGGGGAATGTGTGGGGTTAGAGGGATAGGGCGGGACGGGGAATGTGTCGGGTTACTGGGATAGGGCGGGAGTGGGGAATGTTTGGGGTTACAGGGATAGGGCGGGAGGGGGAGAGTGTCGGGTTACAGGGATAGGGTGGGAGTGGGGAATGTGTAGGGTTATGGGGATAGGGTAGGGGTGGGGAATGTGTGGGGTTATAGGGATAAGGTGGGAGTGGGGAATGTGTGGGGTTATGGGGATTGGGCAGGAGTGGGGAATGTGTGGGGTTATAGGGATAAGGTGGGAGTGGGGATTGTGTGGGGTTATAGGGATTGGGCAAGAATGGGGAATGTGTTGGGTTATAGGGATAGGGTGGGAGTGGAGAATATGTGGGGTTATAGGGATAGGGTGAGAGTGGGGAATATGTGGGGTTATATGGATAGGGTGGGAGTGGGGAATGTGTGGAGTTATAGGGATAAGGTGGGAGTGGGGAATGTGTGGAGTTATAGGGATATGGTGAGATTGGGGAATATGTGTGGTTACAGGGATAGGGTGGGAGTGGGGAATGTGTGGGGTTACAGGGATAGGGTGGGAGTGGGGAATGAGTGGGGTTATAGGGATAGGGCGGGAGTGGGGAATGTGTGGAGTTATAGGGATATGGTGAGATTGGGGAATATGTGTGGTTACAGGGATAGGGTGGGAGTGGGGAATGTGTGGGGTTACAGGGATAGGGTGGGAGTGGGGAATGAGTGGGGTTATAGGGATAGGGCGGGGGTGGGGAATGTGTGGGGTTATATGGATAGGGTGGGAGTGAGGAATGTTTGGGGTTATAGGGATAGGGTGGGAGTGGGGAATGTGTGGGGTTATGGGGATAGGGTGGGAGTGGGAAATGTGTGGGGTTATAGGAATAGGGCAGAAGGGGGAATGTGTCGGGTTACAGGGATAGGGTGGGAAGGGGAATGTGTCGGGTTACAGGGATAAGGCGGGAGTGGGGAATGTGTTGGGTTACAGGGATAGGGTGGGAGTGGGGAATGTGTGGGGTTACAGGGACAGGGCGGGAGGGGGAATGTGTCGGATTACAGGGATAGGGCGGGAGTGGGGAATGTGTGGGGTTACAGGGATAGGGCGGGAGGGGGAATGTGTCATGTTACAGGGATAGGGCGGGAGTGGGGAATGTGTGGGGTTACAGGGATAGGGCGGGAGGGGGAATGTGTCGGGTTACAGGGATAGGGTGGGAGTGGGGAATGTGAGGGATTACAGGGATAGGGTGGGAGTGGGGAATGTGTGGGGTTATAGGGATAGGGTGAGAGTGGGGAATGTGTGGGGTTATAGGGATAGGGTGGGAGTGGGGAATGTGTGGGGTTATAGGGATAGGGTGGGAGTGGGGAATGTGTGGTGTTATGAGGGTAGGGCGGGAGTGGGGAATGTGTGGGGTTATAGGGATAAGGTGGGAGTGGAGAATGTGTGGGGTTAGAGGGATAGGGCGGGACGGGGAATGTGTCGGGTTACTGGGATAGGGCGGGAGTGGGGAATGTTTGGGGTTACAGGGATAGGGCGGGAGGGGGAGAGTGTCGGGTTACAGGGATAGGGTGGGAGTGGGGAATGTGTAGGGTTATGGGGATAGGGTAGGGGTGGGGAATGTGTGGGGTTATAGGGATAAGGTGGGAGTGGGGAATGTGTGGGGTTATGGGGATAGGACAGGAGTGGGGAATGTGTGGGGTTATGGGGATAGGGTATGGGTGGGGAATGTGTGGGGTTATGGGGATAGGGTATGAGTGGGAAATGTGTGGGGTTATGGGGATAGGGTGGGAGTGGGGAATGTGTGGGGTTACAGGGATAGGGCGGGAGTGGGGAATGTGTGGGGTTATAGGGATAGGGTGGGAGTGAGGAATTTGTGGGGTTATGGGGATAGGGTGGGAGTGAGGAATGTGTGGGGTTATAGGGATAGTGTGCGAGTGGGGAATGTGTGGGGTTATAGGGATAAGGTGGGAGTGGGGAATGTGTGGTGTTATGGGGATAGGGTGGGAGTGGGGAATGTGTGGGGTTGTAGGGATAAGGTGGGAGTGGGGAATGTCTGGGGTTATAGGGATAGGGTGGGAGTGGGGAATGTGTGGGGTTATAGCGATAGGGTGGGAGTGGGGAATGTGTGGGGTTATAGGGATAAGGTGGGAGTGGGGAATGTGTGGGGTTATTGGGATAGGGCAGGAGTGGGGAATGTGTGGGGTTATAGGGATAAGGTGGGAGTGGGGAATGTGTGGGGATATAGGGATAGGGTGGGAGTGGGAAATGTGTGGCGTTATAGGGATAGGGTGGGAGTGGGGAATGTCTGGAGTTATAGGGATAGGGCGGGAGTGGGGAATGTGTGGGGTTACAGGGATAGGGCGGGAGTGGGGAATGTGTGGGGTTATGGGGATAGAGTGGGAGTGGGGAAAGTGTGGGGTTATAGGGATAGGGTGAGAGTGGGGAATGTGTGGGGTTATAGGGATAGGGTGGGAGTGGGGAATGTGTGGGCTTATAGGGAAATGGTGGGAGTGGGGAATGTGTGGGGTTATGGGGATAGGGTGGGAGTGGGGAATGTGTGGGGTTATGGGGAAAGGGTGGGAGTGGGGAATGTGTGGGGTTATGGGGATAGGGTGGGAGTGGGGAATGTATGGGGTTATAGGGATAGGGCGGGAGTGGAGAATGTGTGGGGGATAGGGATAGGGCGGGAGTGGGAAATGTGTGGGGTTACAAGGAAGGGGCAGGAGGGGGAATGTGTGGGGATACAGGGATAGGACGGGAGTGGGGAATGTGTCGTGTTACAGCGATAGGGCGGGAGTGGGGAATGTGTGGGGTTACAGGGATAGGTCGGGAGGGGGAATGTGTCGTGTTACAAGGATAAGGCGGGAGTGGGGAATGTGTGGGGTTACAGGGATAGGGCGGGAGGGGGAGGGTGTCGGGTTACAGGGATATGGCGGGAGGGGGAATGTATCGGGTTACAATGATAGGGCGGGATTGGGGAATGTGTGGTGTTACAGGGATAGGGTGGGAGTGGGGAATGTGTGGGGTTATAGGGATAGGGTGGGAGTGGGGAATGTGTGGGGTTATAGGGATAGGGTGGGAGTGGGGAATGTGTGGGGTTATAGGGATAGTGTGGGAGTGGGGAATGTGTGGGGTTATAAGGATAGAGTGGGAGTGGGGAATGTGTGGGGTTATAGGGATAGTGTGGGAGTGAGGAATGTGTGGGGTTATAGGGATAAGGTGGGAGTGGGGAATGTGTGGGGTTATGGGGATTGGGCAGGAGTGGGGAATGAGTGGGGTTATAGAGATAAGGTGGGAGTGGGGATTGTGTGGGGTTATGGGGATTGGGCAAGAATGGGGAATGTGTTGGGTGAGAGGGATAGGGTGGGAGTGGAGAATGTGTGGGGTTATAGGGATAGGGTGAGAGTGGGGAATATGTGGGGTTATAGCGATAGGGTGGGAGTGGAGAATGTGTGGGGTTATAGGGATAAGGTGGGAGTGGGGAATGCGTGGAGTTATAGGGATATGGTGAGATTGGGGAATATGTGTGGTTACAGGGATAGGGTGGGAGTGGGGAATGTGTGGGGTTATAGGGATAGGGTGGGAGTGGGGAATGTGTGGGGTTATAGGGATAGGGTGGGAGTGGGGAATGTGTGGGGTATAGGGATAGGGTGGGAGTGGGAAATGTGTGGCGTTATAGGGTTAGTGTGGGAGTGGGGAATGTGTGGTGTTATAGGGATAGGGCGGGAGTGGGGAATGTGTGGGGTTACAGGGATAGGGTGGGAGTGGGGAATGAGTGGGGTTATAGGGATAGGGCGGGAGTGGGGAATGTGTGGGGTTATATGGATAGGGTGGGAGTGAGGAATGTTTGGGGTTATAGGGATAGGGTGGGAGTGGGGAATGTGTGGGGTTATGGGGATAGGGTGGGAGTGGGAAATGTGTGGGGTTATAGGGATAGGGCAGAAGGGGGAATGTGTCGGGTTACAGGGATAGGGTGGGAAGGGGAATGTGTCGCGTTACAGGGATAATGCGGGAGTGGGGAATGTGTTGGGTTACAGGGATAGGGTGGGAGTGGGGAATGTGTGGGGTTACAGGGACAGGGCGGGAGGGGGAATGTGTCGGATCACAGGGATAGGGCGGGAGTGGGGAATGTGTGGGGTTACAGGGATAGGGCGGGAGGGGGAATGTGTCATGTTACAGGGATAGGGCGGGAGTGGGGAATGTGTGGGGTTCCAGGGATAGGGTGGGAGGGGGAATGTGTCGGGTTACAGGGATAGGGTGGGAGTGGGGAATGTGAGGGATTACAGGGATAGGGTGGGAGTGGGGAATGTGTGGGGTTATAGGGATAGGGTGAGAGTGGGGAATGTGTGGGGTTATAGGGATAGGGTGGGAGTGGGGAATGTGTGGGGTTATAGGGATAGGGTGGGAGTGGGGAATGTGTGGTGTTATGAGGGTAGGGCGGGAGTGGGGAATGTGTGGGGTTATAGGGATAAGGTGAGAGTGGGGAATGTGTGGGGTTAGAGGGATAGGGCGGGACGGGGAATGTGTCGGGTTACTGGGATAGGGCGGGAGTGGGGAATGTTTGGGGTTACAGGGATAGGGCGGGAGGGGGAGAGTGTCGGGTTACAGGGATAGGGTGGGAGTGGGGAATGTGTAGGGTTATGGGGATAGGGTAGGGGTGGGGAATGTGTGGGGTTATAGGGATAAGGTGGGAGTGGGGAATGTGTGGGGTTATGGGGATAGGACAGGAGTGGGGAATGTGTGGGGTTATGGGGATAGGGTATGGGTGGGGAATGTGTGGGGTTATGGGGATAGGGTATGAGTGGGGAATGTGTGGGGTTATGGGGATAGGGTGGGAGTGGGGAATGTGTGGGGTTACAGGGATAGGGCGGGAGTGGGGAATATGTGGGGTTATAGGGATAGGGTGGGAGTGAGGAATTTGTGGGGTTATGGGGATAGGGTGGGAGTGAGGAATGTGTGGGGTTATAGGGATAGTGTGCGAGTGGGGAATGTGTGGGGTTATAGGGATAAGGTGGGAGTGGGGAATGTGTGGTGTTATGGGGATAGGGTGGGAGTGGGGAATGTGTGGGGTTGTAGGGATAAGGTGGGAGTGGGGAATGTCTGGGGTTATAGGGATAGGGTGGGAGTGGGGAATGTGTGGGGTTATAGCGATAGGGTGGGAGTGGAGAATGTGTGGGGTTATAGGGATAAGGTGGGAGTGGGGAATGTGTGGGGTTATTGGGATAGGGCAGGAGTGGGGAATGTGTGGGGTTATAGGGATAAGGTGGGAGTGGGGAATGTGTGGGGATATAGGGATAGGGTGGGAGTGGGAAATGTGTGGCGTTATAGGGATAGGGTGGGAGTGGGGAATGTCTGGAGTTATAGGGATAGGGCGGGAGTGGGGAATGTGTGGGGTTACAGGGATAGGGCGGGAGTGGGGAATGTGTGGGGTTATGGGGATAGGGTGGGAGTGGGGAAAGTGTGGGGTTATAGGGATAGGGTGAGAGTGGGGAATGTGTGGGGTTATAGGGATAGGGTGGGAGTGGGGAATGTGTGGGCTTATAGGGAAATGGTGGGAGTGGGGAATGTGTGGGGTTATGGGGATAGGGTGGGAGTGGGAAATGTGTGGGGTTATAGGGATAAGGTGGGAGTGGGGAATGTGTGGGGTTATAGGGATAGGGCGGGAGTGGGGAATGTGTGGGGTTACAGGGAAGGGGCAGGAGGGGGAATGTGTGGGGTTATAGGGATAGGGCGGGAGTGGGGAGTGTGTGTGATTACAGGGATAGGGTGGGAGTGGGGAATGTGTGGGGTTATGGGGATAGGGTGGGAGTGGGGAATGCGTGGGGTTATGGGGATAGGGCGGGAGTGGGGAAGTGTGAGGTTGTAGGGATAGGGTGGGAGTGGGGAATGTGTGGGGTAATAGGGATAGGGTGGGAGTGGGGAATGTGTGGGGTTATGGGGATAGGGCGGGAGTGGGCAATGTGTGGGGTTATAGGGATAGTGTGGGAGTGGGGAATGTTTGGGGTTACAGGGATAGGGCGGGAGTGGGGAATATGTGGTGTTGTAGGGATAGGGTGGGAGTGGGGAATGTGTGGGTTATGAGGATAGGGTGGGAGTGGGGAATGTGTGGGGTTATAGGGATAGTGTGGGAGTTGGGAATGTGTGGGGTTATAGGGCTAAGGTGGGAGTGGGGAATGTGTGGGGTTATGGGGATAAGGTGGGAGTGGGGAATGTGTGGGGTTATGGGGATAGGGTGGGAGTGGGGAATGTGTGGGGTTATAGGGATAGTGTGGGAGTGGGGAATGTGTGTGGTTAAAGGGATAAGGTGGGAGTGCGGAATGTGTGGGGTTATGGGGATAGGGCAGGAGTGGGGAATGTGTGGGGTCATAGGGATAGGGTGGGAGTGGGGAATGTGTGTGGTTACAGGGATAGGGAGGGAGTGGGGAATGTGTGGGGTTATAGCGATAGGGTGGGAGTGGGGAATGTGTGGGGTTATAGGGATAAGGCAGGAGTGGGGAATGTGTGTGGTTACAGGGATAGGGAGGGAGTGGGGAATGTGTGGGGTTATGGGGATAGGGTGGGAGTGGGGAATGTGTGGGGTTATGGGGAAAGGGTGGGAGTGGGGAATGTGTGGGGTTATGGGGATAGGGTGGGAGTGGGGAATGTATGGGGTTATAGGGATAGGGCGGGAGTGGAGAATGTGTGGGGGATAGGGATAGGGCGGGAGTGGGAAATGTGTGGGGTTACAAGGAAGGGGCAGGAGGGGGAATGTTTGGGGATACAGGGATAGGACGGGAGTGGGGAATGTGTCGTGTTACAGGGATAGGGCGGGAGTGGGGAATGTGTGGGGTTACAGGGACAGGTCGGGAGGGGGAATGTGTCGTGTTACAGGGATAGGGCGGGAGTGGGGAATGTGTGGGGTTACAGGGATAGGGCGGGAGGGGGAGGGTGTCGGGTTACAGGGATATGGCGGGAGGGGGAATGTATCGGGTTACAATGATAGGGCGGGATTGGGGAATGTGTGGTGTTACAGGGATAGGGTGGGAGTGGGGAATGTGTGGGGTTATAGGGATAGGGTGGGAGTGGGGAATGTGTGGGGTTATAGGGATAGGGTGGGAGTGGGGAATGTGTGGGGTTATAGGGATAGTGTGGGAGTGGGGAATGTGTGGGGTTATAAGGATAGAGTGGGAGTGGGGAATGTGTGGGGTTATAGGGATAGTGTGGGAGTGAGGAATGTGTGGGGTTATAGGGATAAGGTGGGAGTGGGGAATGTGTGGGGTTATGGGGATTGGGCAGGAGTGGGGAATGTGTGGGGTTATAGAGATAAGGTGAGAGTGGGGATTGTGTGGGGTTATGGGGATTGGGCAAGAATGGGGAATGTGTTGGGTGAGAGGGATAGGGTGGGAGTGGAGAATGTGTGGGGTTATAGGGATAGGGTGAGAGTGGGGAATATGTGGGGTTATAGCGATAGGGTGGGAGTGGAGAATGTGTGGGTTTATAGGGATAAGGTGGGAGTGGGGAATGTGTGGAGTTATAGGGATATGGTGAGATTGGGGGATATGTGTGGTTACAGGGATAGGGTGGGAGTGGGGAATGTGTGGGGTTATAGGGATAGGGTGGGAGTGGGGAATGTGTGGGGTTATAGGGATAGGGTGGGAGTGGGGAATGTGTGGGGTATAGGGATAGGGTGGGAGTGGGAAATGTGTGGCGTTATAGGGATAGGGCGGGAGTGGGGAATGTGTGGGGTTACAGGGATAGGGTGGGAGTGGGGAATGAGTGGGGTTATAGGGATAGGGCGGGAGTGGGGAATGTGTGGGGTTATATGGATAGGGTGGGAGTGAGGAATGTTTGGGGTTATAGGGATAGGGTGGGAGTGGGGAATGTGTGGGGTTATGGGGATAGGGTGGGAGTGGGAAATGTGTGGGGTTATAGGGATAGGGCAGAAGGGGGAATGTGTCGGGTTACAGGGATAGGGTGGGAAGGGGAATGTGTGGGGTTACAGGGATAAGGCGGGAGTGGGGAATGTGTTGGGTTACAGGGATAGGGTGGGAGTGGGGAATGTGTGGGGTTACAGGGACAGGGCGGGAGGGGGAATGTGTCGGATTACAGGGATAGGGCGGGAGTGGGGAATGTGTGGGGTTACAGGGATAGGGCGGGAGGGGGAATCTGTCATGTTACAGGGATAGGGCGGGAGTGGGGAATGTGTGGGGTTACAGGGATAGGGCGGGAGGGGGAATGTGTCGGGTTACAGGGATAGGGTGGGAGTGGGGAATGTGTGGGGTTATAGGGATAGGGTGAGAGTGGGGAATGTGTGGGGTTATAGGGATAGGGTGGGAGTGGGGAATGTGTGGGGTTATAGGGATAGGGTGGGAGTGGGGAATGTGTGGTGTTATGAGGGTAGGGCGGGAGTGGGGAATGTGTGGGGTTATAGGGATAAGGTGAGAGTGGGGAATGTGTGGGGTTAGAGGGATAGGGCGGGACGGGGAATGTGTCGGGTTACTGGGATAGGGCGGGAGTGGGGAATGTTTGGGGTTACAGGGATAGGGCGGGAGGGGGAGAGTGTCGGGTTACAGGGATAGGGTGGGAGTGGGGAATGTGTAGGGTTATGGGGATAGGGTAGGTGTGGGGAATGTGTGGGGTTATAGGGATAAGGTGGGAGTGGGGAATGTGTGGGGTTATGGGGATAGGACAGGAGTGGGGAATGTGTGGGGTTATGGGGATAGGGTATGGGTGGGCAATGTGTGGGGTTATGGGGATAGGGTATGAGTGGGGAATGTGTGGGGTTATGGGGATAGGGTGGGAGTGGGGAATGTGTGGGGTTACAGGGATAGGGCGGGAGTGGGGAATGTGTGGGGTTATAGGGATAGGGTGGGAGTGAGGAATTTGTGGGGTTATGGGGATATGGTGGGAGTGAGGAATGTGTGGGGTTATAGGGATAGTGTGCGAGTGGGGAATGTGTGGGGTTATAGGGATAAGGTGGGAGTGGGGAATGTGTGGTGTTATGGGGATAGGGTGGGAGTGGGGAATGTGTGGGGTTGTAGGGATAAGGTGGGAGTGGGGAATGTCTGGGGTTATAGGGATAGGGTGGGAGTGGGGAATGTGTGGGGTTATAGCGATAGGGTGGGAGTGGAGAATGTGTGGGGTTATAGGGATAAGGTGGGAGTGGGGAATGTGTGGGGTTATTGGGATAGGGCAGGAGTGGGGAATGTGTGGGGTTCGAGGGATAAGGTGGGAGTGGGGAATGTGTGGGGATATAGGGATAGGGTGGGAGTGGGAAATGTGTGGCGTTATAGGGATAGGGTGGGAGTGGGGAATGTCTGGAGTTATAGGGATAGGGCGGGAGTGGGGAATGTGTGGGGTTACAGGGATAGGGCGGGAGTGGGGAATGTGTGGGGTTATGGGGATAGGGTGGGAGTGGGGAAAGTGTGGGGTTATAGGGATAGGGTGAGAGTGGGGAATGTGTGGGGTTATAGGGATAGGGTGGGAGTGGGGAATGTGTGGGCTTATAGGGAAATGGTGGGAGTGGGGAATGTGTGGGGTTATGGGGATAGGGTGGGAGTGGGAAATGTGTGGGGTTATAGGGATAAGGTGGGATTGGGGAATGTGTGGGGTTATAGGGATAGGGCGGGAGTGGGGAATGTGTGGGGTTTTGGGGATAGGGTGGGAGTGGGGAATGTGTGGGGTTATAGGGATAGGGTGGGAGTGGGGAATGTGTGGGGTTACAGGGATAGGGCGGGAGGTGGTATGTGGCGGGTTACAGGGATATGGTGGGAGGGGGAATGTGTGGGGTTACAGGGATCGGGCGGGAGGGGGAATGTGTCGGGCTACAGGGATAGGGCGGGAGTGGGGAATGTGTGGGGTTACAGGGATAGGGCGGGAGTGGGGAATGTGTGGGGTTACAGGGATAGGGCGGGAGGGGGAATGTGTCATGTTACAGGGATAGGGCGGGAGTGGGGAATGTGTGGGGTTACAGGGATAGGGCGGGAGGGGGAATGTGTCGGGTTACAGGGATAGGGTGGGAGTGGGGAATGTGAGGGATTACAGGGATAGGGTGGGAGTGGGGAATGTGTGGGGTTATAGGGATAGGGTGAGAGCGGGGAATGTGTGGGGTTATAGGGATAGGGTGGGATTGGGGAATGTGTGGGGTTATAGGGATAGGGTGGGAGTGGGGAATGTGTGGTGTTATGAGGGTAGGGCGGGAGTGGGGAATGTGTGGGGTTATAGGGATAAGGTGGGAGTGGGGAATGTGTGGGGTTAGATGGATAGGGCGGGACGGGGAATGCGTCGGGTTACTGGGATAGGGCGGGAGTGGGGAATGTTTGGGGTTACAGGGATAGGGCGGGAGGGGGAGAGTGTTGGGTTACAGGGATAGGGTGGGAGTGGGTAATGTGTAGGGTTATGGGGATAGGGTAGGGGTGGGGAATGTGTGGGGTTATAGGGATAAGGTGGGAGTGGGGAATGTGTGGGGTTATGGGGATAGGACAGGAGTGGGGAATGTGTGGGGTTATGGGGATAGGGTATGGGTGGGGAATGTGTGGGGTTATGGGGATAGGGTATGAGTGGGGAATGTGTGGGGTTATGGGGATAGGGTGGGAGTGGGGAATGTGTGGGGTTACAGGGATAGGGCGGGAGTGGGGAATGTGTGGGGTTATAGGGATAGGGTGGGAGTGAGGAATTTGTGGGGTTATGGGGATAGGGTGGGAGTGAGGAATGTGTGGGGTTATAGGGATAGTGTGCGAGTGGGGAATGTGTGGGGTTATAGGGATAAGGTGGGAGTGGGGAATGTGTGGTGTTATGGGGATAGGGTGGGAGTGGGGAATGTGTGGGGTTGTAGGGATAAGGTGGAGTGGGGAATGTGTGGGGTTATAGGGATAGGGTGGGAGTGGGGAATGTGTGGGGTTATAGCGATAGGGTGGGAGTGGAGAATGTGTGGGGTTATAGGGATAAGGTGGGAGTGGGGAATGTGTGGGGTTATTGGGATAGGGCAGGAGTGGGGAATGTGTGGGGTTATAGGGATAAGGTGGGAGTGGGGAATGTGTGGGGATATAGGGATAGGGTGGGAGTGGGAAATGTGTGGCGTTATAGGGATAGGGTGGGAGTGGGGAATGTCTGGAGTTATAGGGATAGGGCGGGAGTGGGGAATGTGTGGGGTTACAGGGATAGGGCGGGAGTGGGGAATGTGTGGGGTTATGGGGATAGGGTGGGAGTGGGGAAAGTGTGGGGTTATAGGGATAGGGTGAGAGTGGGGAATGTGTGGGGTTATAGGGATAGGGTGGGAGTGAGGAATGTGTGGGCTTATAGGGAAATGGTGGGAGTGGGGAATGTGTGGGGTTATGGGGATAGGGTGGGTGTGGGAAATGTGTGGGGTTATAGGGATAAGGTGGGAGTGGGGAATGTGTGGGGTTATAGGGATAGGGCGGGAGTGGGGAATGTGTGGGGTTATGGGGATAGGGTGGGAGTGGGGAATGTGTGGGGTTATAGGGATAGGGTGGGAGTGGGGAATGTGTGGGGTTACAGGGATAGGGCGGGAGGTGGAATGTGTCGGGTTACAGGGATATGGTGGGAGGGGGAATGTGTGGGGTTACAGGGATCGGGCGGGAGGGGGAATGTGTCGGGCTACAGGGATAGGGCGGGAGTGGGGAATGTGTGGGGTTACAGGGATAGGGCGGGAGGGGGAATGTGTGGGGTTATAGGGATAGGGTGGGAGTGGGGAATGTGTCGGCTTATAGGGATAGGGTGGGTGTGGGGAATGTGTGCGGTTATAGGGATAGAGTGGGAGTGGGGAGTGTGTGGGGTTATAGGGATAAGGTGGGAGTGGGGAATGTGTGGGGTTACAGGGATAGGGCGGGAGGGGGAATGTGTCGGGTTACAGGGATAGGGAGGGAGTGGGGAATGTGTGGCATTACTGGGATAGGGCGGGAGGGGGAATGTGTGGGGTTACAGAGATAGGGCGGGAGGGGGAATGTGTCGGGTTACAGGGATAAGGTGGGAGTGGGGAATGTGTCGGGTTATGGGGATAGGGCAGGAGTGGGGAATGTGTGGGGTTATGGGGATAGGGTGGGAGTGGGGAATGTGTGGGGTTATGGGGAAAAGGCGGGAGTGAGGAATGTGTGGGGTTATAGGGATAGGGCGGGAGTGGGGAATGTGTGGGGTTATGGGGAAAAGGCGGGAGTGGGGAATGTGTGGGGTTATAGGGATAATGTGGGAGTGGGGAATGTGTGGGGTTGTGGGGAAAAGGCGGGAGTGGGGAATGTGTAGGGTTATAGGGATAGTGTGGGAGTGGGTAATGTGTGGGGTTACAGGGATAGGGCGGTAGTGGGAAATGTGTGGGGTTATAGGGATAGGGTGGGAGTGAGGAATGTTTGGGGTTATGGGGATAGGGCGGGAGTGAGGAATGTGTGGGGTTGTAGGGATAGTGTGGGAGTGGGGAATGTGTGGGGTTAGAGGGATAAGGTGGGAGTGGGGAATGTGTGGGGTTATGGGGATAGGGTGGGAGTGTGGAATGTTTTGGATTATGGGGATTGGGTGGGAGTGGGGAATGTGTGGGGTTATATGGATAAGGTGGGAGTGGGGAATGTGTGGGGCTATGGGGATAGGGCAGGAGTGGGGAATGTGTGGGGTTGTAGGGATAGGGTGGGAGTGGGGAATGTGTGGGGTTATGGGGATAGGGCAGGGGTGGGGAATGTGTGAGGTTATAGGGATAGGGTTTGAGTGAGGAATGTTTGGGGTTATGGGGATAGGGCGAGAGTGGGGAATGTGTGGGGTTATGGGGATAGGGTATGGGTGGGGAATGTGTGGGGTTATGGGGATAGGGTGGGAGTGGGGAATGTGTGGGGTTATAGGGATAGGGAGGGAATGGGGAATGTGTGGGGTTATAGGGATAGTGTGAGAGTGGGGAATGTGTGGGGTTACAGGGATAGGGCGGGAGTGGGGAATTTGTGGGGTTATAGGGATAGGGTGGGAGTGAGGAATGTGTGGGGTTATGGGGATAGGGTGGGAGTGAGGAATGTGTGTGGTTATAGGGATAGTGTGGGAGTGGGGAATGTGTGGGGTTATAGGGATAAGGTGGGTGTGGGGAATGTGTGGGGTTGTGGGGATAGGGTGGGAGTGGGGAATGTGTGGGGTTTTAGGGATAGGGTGGGAGTGGGGAATGTGTGGAGTTATGGGGATAGGGTGGGAGTGAGGAATGTGTGTGGTTATAGGGATAGTGTGGGAGTGGGGGATGTGTGGGGTTATAGGGATAAGGTGGGAGTGGGGAATGTGTGGGGTTATGGGGATAGGGTGGGAGTGGGGAATTTGTGGGGTTTTAGGGATAGGGTGGGAGTGGGGAATGTGTGGTGTTATAGGGAAAAGGTGGGAGTGGGGAATGTGTGGGGTTTTAGGGATAGTGTGGGAGTGGGGAATGTGTGGGGTTATAGGGATAAGGTGAGAGTGGGGAATTAGTGGGGTTATGGGGATAGGGCAGGAGTGGGGAATGTGTGGGGTTATAGGGATAGGGTGGGAGTGGGGAATGTGTGGGGTTATGGGGATAGGGCAGGAGTGGGGAATGTGTGGGGTTATAGGGATAGGGTTGGAGTGGGGCATGTGTGGGGTTATAGCGATAGGGTGGAAGTGGAGAATGTGTGGGGTTATAGGGATAAGGTGGGAGTGGGGAATGTGTGGGGTTATGGGGATAGGGCAGGAGTGGGGAATGTGTGGGGTTATAGGGATAAGGTGGGAGTGGGGAATGTGTGGGGTTACAGGGATAGGGTGGGAGTGGGGAATGTGTGGGCTTATAGGGATAGGGTGGGAATGGGGAATGTGTGGGGTTATAGGGATAGGGTGGGAGTGGGGAATGTGTGGGGAAATAGGGATAGGGTGGGAGTGGGAAATGTGTGGGGTTATGGGGATAGGGTGGGAGTGGGGAATGTCTGGAGTTATAGGGATAGGGCGGGAGTGGGGAATGTGTGGGGTTATGGGGATAGGGTGGGAGTGGGGAAAGTGTGGGGTTATAGGGATAGGGTGAGAGTGGGGAATGTGTGGGGTTATAGGGATAGGGTGGGAGTGGGGAATGTGTGGGCTTATAGGGAAATGGTGGGAGTGGGGAATGTGTGGGGTTATGGGGATAGGGTGGGAGTGGGAAATGTGTGGGGTTATAGGGATAAGGTGGGATTGGGGAATGTGTGGGGTTATAGGGATAGGGCGGGAGTGGGGAATGTGTGGGGTTATGGGGATAGGGTGGGAGTGGGGAATGTGTGGGGTTATAGGGATAGGGTGGGAGTGGGGAATGTGTGGGGTTACAGCGATAGGGTGGGAGGTGGAATGTGGCGGGTTACAGGGATATGGTGGGAGGGGGAATGTGTGGGGTTACAGGGATCGGGCGGGAGGGGGAATGTGTCGGGCTACAGGGATAGGGCGGGAGTGGGGAATGTGTGGGGTTACAGGGATAGGGCGGGAGTGGGGAATGTGTGGGGTTACAGGGATAGGGCGGGAGGGGGAATGTGTCGGGTTACAGGGATAGGGTGGGAGTGGGGAATGTGAGGGATTACAGGGATAGGGTGGGAGTGGGGAATGTGTGGGGTTATAGGGATAGGGTGAGAGTGGGGAATGTGTGGGGTTATAGGGATAGGGTGGGATTGGGGAATGTGTGGGGTTATAGGGATAGGGTGGGCGTGGGGAATGTGTGGTGTTATGAGGGTAGGGCGGGAGTGGGGAATGTGTGGGGTTATAGGGATAAGGTGGGAGTGGGGAATGTGTGGGGTTAGAGGGATAGGGCGGGACGGGGAATGTGTCGGGTTACTGGGATAGGGCGGGAGTGGGGAATGTTTGGGGTTACAGGGATAGGGCGGGAGGGGGAGAGTGTTGGGTTACAGGGATAGGGTGGGAGTGGGTAATGTGTAGGGTTATGGGGATAGGGTAGGGGTGGGGAATGTGTGGGGTTATAGGGATAAGGTGGGAGTGGGGAATGTGTGGGGTTATGGGGATAGGACAGGAGTGGGGAATGTGTGGGGTTATGGGGATAGGGTATGGGTGGGGAATGTGTGGGGTTATGGGGATAGGGTATGAGTGGGGAATGTGTGGGGTTATGGGGATAGGGTGGGAGTGGGGAATGTGTGGGGTTACAGGGATAGGGCGGGAGTGGGGAATGTGTGGGGTTATAGGGATAGGGTGGGAGTGAGGAATTTGTGGGGTTATGGGGATAGGGTGGGAGTGAGGAATGTGTGGGGTTATAGGGATAGTGTTCGAGTGGGGAATGTGTGGGGTTATAGGGATAAGGTGGGAGTGGGGAATGTGTGGTGTTATGGGGATAGGGTGGGAGTGGGGAATGTGTGGGGTTGTAGGGATAAGGTGGAGTGGGGAATGTGTGGGGTTATAGGGATAGGGTGGGAGTGGGGAATGTGTGGGGTTATAGCGATAGGGTGGGAGTGGAGAATGTGTGGGGTTATAGGGATAAGGTGGGAGTGGGGAATGTGTGGGGTTATTGGGATAGGGCAGGAGTGGGGAATGTGTGGGGTTATAGGGATAAGGTGGGAGTGGGGAATGTGTGGGGATATAGGGATAGGGTGGGAGTGGGAAATGTGTGGCGTTATAGGGATAGGGTGGGAGTGGGGAATGTCTGGAGTTATAGATATAGGGCGGGAGTGGGGAATGTGTGGGGTTACAGGGATAGGGCGGGAGTGGGGAATGTGTGGGGTTATGGGGATAGGGTGGGAGTGGGGAAAGTGTGGGGTTATAGGGATAGGGTGAGAGTGGGGAATGTGTGGGGTTATAGGGATAGGGTGGGAGTGGGGAATGTGTGGGCTTATAGGGAAATGGTGGGAGTGGGGAATGTGTGGGGTTATGGGGATAGGGTGAGAGTGGGAAATGTGTGGGGTTATAGGTATAAGGTGGGAGTGGGGAATGTTTGGGGTTATAGGGATAGGGCGGGAGTGGGGAATGTGTGGGGTTATGGGGATAGGGTGGGAGTGGGGAATGTGTGGGGTTATAGGGATAGGGTGGGAGTGGGGAATGTGTGGGGTTACAGGGATAGGGCGGGAGGTGGAATGTGTCGGGTTACAGGGATATGGTGGGAGGGGGAATGTGTGGGGTTACAGGGATCGGGCGGGAGGGGGAATGTGTCGGGCTACAGGGATAGGGCGGGAGTGGGGAATGTGTCGGGCTACAGGGATAGGATGGGAGTGGGGAATGTGTGGGGTTATGGGGATAGGGTGGGAGTGGGGAATGTATGGGGTTATAGGGATAGGGCGGGAGTGGGGATTGTGTGGGGTATAGGGATAGGGCGGGAGTGGGAAATGTGTGGGGTTACAGGGAAGGGGCAGGAGGGGGAATGTGTGGGGTTATAGGGATAGGGCGGGAGTGGGGAGTGTGTGTGATTACAGGGATAGGGTGGGAGTGGGGAATGTGTGGGGTTATGGGGATAGGGTGGGAGTGGGGAATGCGTGGGGTTATGGGGATAGGGCGGGAGTGGGGAAGTGTGGGGTTGTAGGGATAGGGTGGGAGTGGGGAATGTGTGGGGTAATAGGGATAGGGTGGGAGTGGGGAATGTGTGGGGTTATGGGGATAGGGCGGGAGTGGGCAATGTGTGGGGTTATAGGGATAGTGTGGGAGTGGGGAATGTGTGGGGTTACAGGGATAGGGCGGGAGTGGGGAATATGTGGTGTTGTAGGGATAGGGTGGGAGTGGGGAATGTGTGGGTTATGAGGATAGGGTGGGAGTGGGGAATGTGTGGGGTTATAGGGATAGTGTGGGAGTTGGGAATGTGTGGGGTTATAGGGCTAAGGTGGGAGTGGGGAATGTGTGGGGTTATGGGGATAGGGTGGGAGTGGGGAATGTGTGGGGTTATAGGGATAGTGTGGGAGTGGGGAATGTGTGTGGTTAAAGGGATAAGGTGGGAGTGCGGAATGTGTGGGGTTATGGGGATAGGGCAGGAGTGGGGAATGTGTGGGGTCATAGGGATAGGGTGGGAGTGGGGAATGTGTGTGGTTACAGGGATAGGGAGGGAGTGGGGATTGTGTGGGGTTATAGCGATAGGGTGGGAGTGGGGAATGTGTGGGGTTATAGGGATAAGGCAGGAGTGGGGAATGTTTGTGGTTACAGGGATAGGGAGGGAGTGGGGAATGTGTGGGGTTATGGGGATAGGGTGGGTGTGGGGAATGTGTGGGGTTATGGGGATAGGGTGGGAGTGGGGAATGTGTGTGGTTATAAGGATAGAGTGGGAGTGGGGAATGTGTGGGGTTATGGGGAAAGGGTGGGAGTGGGGAATGTGTGGGGTTATGGGGATAGGGTGGGAGTGGGGAATGTATGGGGTTATAGGGATAGGGCGGGAGTGGAGAATGTGTGGGGGATAGGGATAGGGCGGGAGTGGGAAATGTGTGGGGTTACAAGGAAGTGGCAGGAGGGGGAATGTGTGGGGACACAGGGATAGGACGGGAGTGGGGAATGTGTCGTGTTACAGGGATAGGGCGGGAGTGGGGAATGTGTGGGGTTACAGGGATAGGTCGGGAGGGGGAATGTGTCGTGTTACAGGGATAGGGCGGGAGTGGGGAATGTGTGGGGTTACAGGGATAGGGCGGGAGGGCGAGGGTGTCGGGTTACAGGGATATGGCGGGAGGGGGAATGTATCGGGTTACAATGATAGGGCGGGATTGGGGAATGTGTGGTGTTACAGGGATAGGGTGGGAGTGGGGAATGTGTGGGGTTATAGGGATAGGGTGGGAGTGGGGAATGTGTGGGGTTATAGGGATAGGGTGGGAGTGGGGAATGTGTGGGGTTATAGGGATAGTGTGGGAGTGGGGAATGTGTGGGGTTATAAGGATAGAGTGGGAGTGGGGAATGTGTGGGGTTATAGGGATAGTGTGGGAGTGAGGAATGTGTGGGGTTATAGGGATAAGGTGGGAGTGGGGAATGTGTGGGGTTATGGGGATTGGGCAGGAGTGGGGAATGTGTGGGGTTATAGGGATAAGGTGGGAGTGGGGATTGTGTGGGGTTATGGGGATTGGGCAAGAATGGGGAATGTGTTGGGTTATAGGGATAGGGTGGGAGTGGAGAATGTGTGGGGTTATAGGGATAGGGTGAGAGTGGGGAATATGTGGGGTTATAGCGATAGGGTGGGAGTGGAGAATGTGTGGGGTTATAGGGATAAGGTGGGAGTGGGGAATGTGTGGAGTTATAGGGATATGGTGAGATTGGGGAATATGTGTGGTTACAGGGATAGGGTGGGAGTGGGGAATGTGTGGGGTTATAGGGATAGGGTGGGAGTGGGGAATGTCTGGGGTATAGGGATAGGGTGGGAGTGGGAAATGTGTGGCGTTATAGGGTTAGTGTGGGAGTGGGGAATGTGTGGTGTTATAGGGATAGGGCGGGAGTGGGGAATGTGTGGGGTTACAGGGATAGGGTGGGAGTGGGGAATGAGTGGGCTTATAGGGATAGGGCGGGAGTGGGGAATGTGTGGGGTTATATGGATAGGGTGGGAGTGAGGAATGTTTGGGGTTATAGGGATAGGGTGGGAGTGGGGAATGTGTGGGGTTATGGGGATAGGGTGGGAGTGGGAAATGTGTGGGGTTATAGGAATAGGGCAGAAGGGGGAATGTGTCGGGTTACAGGGATAGGGTGGGAAGGGGAATGTGTCGGGTTACAGGGATAAGGCGGGAGTGGGGAATGTGTTGGGTTACAGGGACAGGGCGGGAGGGGGAATGTGTCGGATTACAGGGATAGGGCGGGAGTGGGGAATGTGTGGGGTTACAGGGATAGGGCGGGAGGGGGAATGTGTCGGGTTACAGGGATAGGGGGCGGATTGGGGAATATGTGGAGTTACAGGGAAAGGGCGAGAGGGGGAATGTGTCTTGTTACAGTGATAGGGCGGGAATGGGGAATGTGTGGGGTTACAGGGATAGGGCAGGAGGGGGAATGTGTCGGGTTACAGGGATAGGGTGGGAGTGGGGAGTGTGTGGGGTTACAGGGATAGGGCGGGAGGGGGAATGTGTCGGGTTACACTGATATGGCGGGAGGGGGAATGTGTGGGGTTACAGGAATCGGGCGGGAAGGGGAATGTGTCGGGTTACAGGGATAGCGCGGGAGTGGGGAATGTGTGGGGTTACAGGTATAGGGCGGGAGGGTGAATATGTCAGGTTGCAGGGATAGGGTGGGAGTGGGGAATGTGTGTGGTTATAGGAATAGGGTGGGAGTGGGGAGTGTGTGGGGTTATAGGGATAAGGTGGGAGTGGGGAATGTGTGGGGTTACAGGGATAGGGCGGGAGGGGGAATGTGTCGGGTTACAGGTATAGGGCGGGAGTGGGGAATGTGTGGCGTTACAGGGATAGGGCGGGAGGGGGAATGTGTGGGGTTACAGGGATAGGGCGGGAGGGGGAATGTGTCGGGTTACAGGGATAGGGCGGGAGTGGGGAATGTGTGGGGTTACAGGGATAGGGCGGGACGGTGAATGTGTCGGGTTACAGGGATAAGGTGGGAGTGGGGAATGTGTGGCGTTATAGGGATAAGGTGGGAGTGGGGAATATGTGGGGTTATGGGGATAGGGCAGGAGTGGGGAATGTGTGGGGTTATAGGGATAGGGTGGGAGTGGGGAATGTGTGGGGTTATGGGGATAGGGCAGGAGTGGGGAATGTGTGGGGTTATAGGGATAGGGTGGGAGTGGGGAATGTGTGGGGTTATGGGGAAAAGGCGGGAGTGGGGAATGTGTGGGGTTATAGGGTTAGGGCGGGAGTGGGGAATGTGTGGGGTTATGGGGAAAAGGCGGGAGGGGGAATGTGTCGGGTTACAGGGATAGGTGGGGGATTGGGGAATATGTGGAGTTACAGGGAAAGGGCGGGAGGGGGAATGTGTCGTGTTACAGTGATAGGGCGGGAATGGGGAATGTGTGGGGTTACAGGTATAGGGCGGGAGGGGGAATGTGTCGGGTTACAGCTCGACAGAATGGAGGGGCTGATTGTGGACAAGTCCCCAGGACCGGATGGAATGCATCCGAGGGTTCTGAAAGAAATGGCGGAGGTGATAGTGGATGCCTTGGTGGTTATTTTCCAGACGTCGCTGGATTCCGGGGAAGTGCCGGAAGATTGGAAAACGGCTAATGTTACGCCGTTGTTTAAGAAGGGTGGCAGGCAAAAGGCGGGGAATTATAGGCCGGTTAGTTTAACGTCTGTGGTAGGTAAAATGTTAGAAACCGTCATTAAGGAGGAAATAGCGAGGCATCTTGAGGGGAATTGCTTGATAGGGCGGACGCAACACGGTTTCATTAAAGGGAAGTCGTGTCTGACAAATTTACTGGAGTTCTATGAGGATGTGTCTAGGGCAGTGGATGGAGGAGAGCCGGTGGATGTGGTCTTTCTGGATTTTCAGAAGGCGTTTGACAAGGTACCTCACAAGAGGTTATTGCAGAAGGTCAGGGGACATGGAGTTGGGGGTAGGGTGTTAGCGTGGATAGAGGATTGGTTGTCAAATAGGAGGCAGAGAGTGGGGGTCAATGGATGCTATTCGGATTGGCGGTTGGTGACTAGTGGGGTGCCCCAGGGGTCGGTGCTGGGGCCTCAGCTATTTACCATTTATATAGATGATCTGGAGGAGGGAACCGAGTGCAGGGTGTCGAAATTTGCTGATGACACCAAGATTGGGGGAAAGGCAAATTGTGCGGAGGGTGTGGAGAGTCTGCAGAAGGATCTAGATAGGCTGGGCGAATGGGCCAGGAAATGGCAAATGGAATTCAATGTTGGCAAGTGTGAGGTGGTCCACTTTGGTAGGAGGAATGGTAGGAAGGACTATTACTTACGGGGCGAAAAACTGCAGCAGGCGACGGTGCAGAGGGACCTCGGGGTCCTTGTGCATGAGTCGCAAAAACCCAGCTTGCAGGTGCAGCAGGTGGTCAGGAAGGCGAATGGGATGCTGGCCTTCATAGCGAAGGGGATTGAATATAAAAGTAGGGAGGTCTTGCTGCAGCTGTATAGGGCATTGGTGAGGCCGCAGCTGGAGTACTGTGTGCAGTTTTGGGCGCCGCACCTGCGCAAGGATGTTTTGGCCCTGGAGGGAGTGCAGAGGAGGTTTACTCGGCTGATACCGGAGTTGAGGGGATTGAGCTATGAGGAGAGGCTGAATAAACTAGGCTTGTACTCGTTAGAGTTTAGAAGAATGAGGGGAGATCTCATTGAGACGTATAAGATGATGAATGGGATGGATAGGATAGAGGTGGAGAGACTGTTCCCGCTCAAAAAAGACAGTAGGACTAGGGGGCACAGCCTCAAGATAAAGGGGGGGCGGTTTAGAACAGAGTTGAGGAGGAACTTCTTCACTCAAAGGGTGGTGAATCTCTGGAATTCTCTGCCCGTTGAAGTGGTGGAGGCTGCCTCGCTAAATATTTTTAAGAAACGGGTTGATGGGTTTTTGATAAGAGAGGGGATTAAGGGTTATGGGGAGAGGGCGGGAAGGTGGAGCTGAGTCACGACAGATCAGCCATGATCTTATTGAATGGCGGGGCAGGCTCGAAGGGCCAGATGGCCTACTCCTGCTCCTATTTCTTATGTTCTTATGTTCTTATGATAGGGTGGGAGTGGGGAGTGTGTGGGGTTACAGGGATAGGGCGGGAGGGGGAATGTGTTGGGTTACAGGGATATGGCGGGAGGGGGAATGTGTGGGGCTACAGGGATCGGGCGGGAAGGGGAATGTGTCGGGTTACAGGGATAGCGCAGGAGTGGGGAATGTGTGGGGTTACAGGGATAGGGCGGGAGGGTGAATATGTCGGGTTACAGGGATAGGGTGGGAGTGGGGAATGTGTGTGGTTATAGGGATAGGGTGGGAGTGGGGAGTGTGTGGGGTAATAGGGATAAGGTGGGAGTGGGGAATGTGTGGGGTTACAGGGATAGGGCGGGAGGGGGAATGTGTCGGGTTTCAGGGATAGGGCGGGAGTGGGGAACGTGTGGCGTTACAGGGATAGGGCGGGAGGGGGAATGTGTGGGGTTACAGGGATAGGGCGGGAGGGGGAATGTGTCGGGTTACAGGGATAGGGCGGGAGTGGGGAATGTGTGGGGTTACAGGGATAGGGCGGGACGGGGAATGTGTCGGGTTACAGGGATAGGGTGGGAGTGGGGAATGTGTAGTGTTATGGGGATAGGGTAGGGGTGGGGAATGTGTGGGGTTATAGGGATAAAGTGGGAGTGGGGAATGTGTGGGGTTATAGGGATAGTGTGGGAGTGGGGAATGTGTGGTGTTGTGGGGAAAAGGCGGGAGTGGGGAATGTGCGGGGTTATAGGGATAGTGTGGGAGTGGGGAATGTGTGGGGTTATGGGGATAGGGCAGGAGTGGGGAATGTGTGGGGTTATAGGGATAGGGTGGGAGTGGGGAATGTGTGGGGTTATGGGGATAGGGCAGGAGTGGGGAATGTGTGGGGTTATAGGGCTAGGGTGGGAGTGGGGAATGTGTGGGGTTATGGGGATAGGGCAGGAGTGGGGAATGTGTGGGGTTATAGGGATAGGGTTTGAGTGAGGAATGTTTGGGGTTATGGGGATAGGGCGGGAGTGGGGAATGTGTGGGGTTATGGGGAAAAGGCGGGAGTGGGGAATGTGTGGGGTTATATGGATAGTGTGGGAGTGGGGAATGTGTGGGGTTACAGGGATAGGGCGGGAGTGGGAAATGTGTGGGGTTATAGGGATAGGGTGTGAGTGAGGAATGTTTGGGGTTATGGGGATAGGGCGGGAGTGAGGAATGTGTGGGGTTATAGGGATAGTGTGGGAGTGGGGAATGTGTGGGGTTATAGGGATAAGGTGGGAGTGGGGAATGTGTGGGGTTATGGGGATAGGGTGGGAGTGGGGAATGTGTGGGGTTATGGGGATAGGGTGGGGGGGGGGGAATGTGTCGGGTTACAGGGATAGGGTGGGAGGGGGAATGTGTCGGGTTACGGGGATAGGGCGGGAGTGGGGAATGTGTCGGGTTACAGGGATAGGGTGGGAGTGGGGAAAGTGTGGGGTTACAGGGATAGTGCGGGAGGGGGAATGTGTCGGGTTACAGGGATAGGGGGGGGATTGGGGAATATGTGGAGTTACAGGCAAAGGGCGGGAGGGGGAATGTGTCGTGTTACAGGGATAGGGCGGGAATGGGGAATGTGTGTGGTTACAGGGATAGGGCGGGAGGGGGAATGTGTCGGGTTACAGGGATAGGGTGGTAGTGGGGAATGTGTGGGGTTACAGGGATAGGGCGGGAGGGGGAATGTGTTGGGTTACAGGGATATGGCGGGAAGGGGAATGTGTGGGGTTACAGGGATCGGGCGGGAATGGGAATGTGTCGGGTTACAGGGATAGGGCGGGAGTGGGGAATGTGTGGGGTTACAGGGATAGGGCGGGAGGGTGAATGTGTCGGGTTACAGGGATAGGGTGGGTGTGGGGAATGTGTGGGGTTATAGGGATAGGGTGGGAGTGGGAATGTGTCGGGTTACAGGGATAGGGCGGGAGTGGGGAATGTGTGGCGTTACAGGGATAGGGCGGGAGGGGGAATGTGTGGGGTTACAGGGATAGGGCGGGAGGGGGAATGTGTCGGGTTACAGGGATAGGGCGGGAGTGGGGAATGTGTAGGGTTATGGGGATAGGGTAGGGGTGGGGAATATGTGGGGTTATAGGGATAAGGTGGGAGTGGGGAATGTGTGTGGTTATGGGGATAGGGCAGGAGTGGGGAATGTGTGGGGTTATAGGGATAGGGTGGGAGTGGGGAATGTGTGGGGTTATGGGGAAAAGGCGGGAGTGGGGAATGTGTGGTGTTATAGGGATAGGGCGGGAGTGGGGAATGTGTGGGGTTAGAACATAGAACATAGAACATTACAGCACAAACAGGCCCTTCGGCCCTCGAGTTGCGCCGATCGCATCAACCCCACCAATCTATAGACCTATCTATAACTCCCAATCCCATTAAACCCCATATACTCATCCAGAAGTCTTTTAAAAGTCCCCAGCGAGTTCGCCTCCACCACCGACAACGGCAGCCGATTCCAATCACTCACTACCCTCTGAGTGAAAAACTTACCCCTAACATCACCTCTGTACTTCCCTCCCCGCACCTTAAATCTGTGTCCTCTCGTAGCGACCATTTCAACCCGGGGAAATAGCCTCTGAGAGTCCACCCTATCTATTCCTCTCAACATTTTATAAACTTCTATCAGGTCGCCTCTCAACCTTCGCCTCTCCAGAGAAAAGAGTCCCAGCTCCCTCAACCTATCTTCATAAGGCATGCCTCCCAGTCCAGGCAACATCCTTGTAAATCTCCTCTGCACCCTTTCAATAGCTTCTACGTCTTTCCTATAGTGAGGCGACCAGAACTGCGCACAGTACTCCAAATGAGGCCTGACGAGGGTCCTGTAAAGTTGCAGCATTACCTCCCGACTCCTAAACTCAATCCCTCGATTAATGAAGGCCAGTACACCATACGCCTTCTTGACCACCTCCTCCACCTGCGAGGCCGATTTAAGAGTCCTGTGAACCCGGACCCCGAGATCCTTCTGCTCTTCAACGCTACTAAGACCCCTGCCCTTAATAGTGTACTCGTTCATCCCGTTAGTTCTGCCGAAATGGACTACTACACATTTATCCGCGTTGAAGTCCATCTGCCACTTCTCCGCCCATTCCTGCATCCTATCTATGTCCTGCTGCAACTTTTGACATCCTTCCAGACCATCCACAACACCGCCGACCTTCGTGTCATCAGCGAACTTGCTAACCCATCCCTCCACTTCCTCATCCAGGTCATTTATGAAAATGACAAACAACAAGGGTCCCAGAACAGATCCCTGGGGCACCCCACTGGTGACTGACCTCCATTCCGAAAAAGACCCATCCACAACCACTCTCTGCCTTCTGCAGGCAAGCCAGTTCTGGATCCACAAGGCCAAAGGCCCTTGGATCCCATGCCCTCTCACCTTCTCAAGAAGTCTTGCATGGGGGACCTTATCAAAAGCCTTGCTGAAGTCCATGTACACTACGTCCACGGCACTTCCTTCGTCAATGTGTTCAGTCACATTATCGAAGAACTCAACTAGGCTCGTAAGGCACGACCTGCCCTTGACAAATCCATGCTGACTATTCCTGATCATGTCAAACCTCTCCAAATGCTCGTAAATCTTGTCCCTCAGAAGCCTCTCCATCAGCTTACCAACCACTGAGGTCAGACTCACCGGGCGGTAATTTCCCGGGCTATCTCTGTTCCCTTTCTTGAAAATAGGGACTACATCCGCAATCCTCCAATCTTCCGGAACCTCTCCCGTCTCCATTGACGACGCAAAGATCATCGCCAAGGGCTCTGCAATCACTTCCCTGGCCTCCCACAGTATCCTGGGGTACATCCCATCTGGTCCCGGCGACTTATCTACCTTGATAGAATTCAAAAGTTCTAACACATCCTCCTCCTTAATGTCCACGTACTCAATCTTTTCCACCTGCTGCAAGTCCATAGCAAGATCTCCCAAATCAGCTTCCACTGTGAATACTGATGCAAAGTACTCATTAAGCACCTCCGCCATTTCTTCTGGTTCTACACAGACCTTTCCCCCTTCATCTTTTATAGGTCCTATCCGTTCCCTTCTCACCCTTTTACCTTTCACATACTTATAGAAGGCCTTGGGATTATCCTTAATCTTACCCGCCAAGGTCTTCTCATGACCCCTTCTGGCTCTCCTAATTTCCCTTTTAACCTCCTTTCTACAGTCCTTATATTCTTCAAGATCCTTAACCTCTCCTAGTTCCCTGAACCTTTTGTACACCTTCCTTTTCCTCCTGACTAGGTTCAACACAGCCTTCGTGCACCACGGTTCCCGCGACCTACCAAAACCCCCTTGCCTTATCGGAACATTGTCATGCAGAGCGCCAGACAAACATTCCTTGAATATCCGCCACCTTCCTTCGGTACTCTTCCCTAAGAATGCCTCCTTCCAGTTTATTTGTCCAAGTAACTTCCTGACTTCTTCGTATCTCCCCTTACTCCAGACAAACACCTTCCTAGCCTGTCTGATCCTATCTCGTTCCAATGCAATTGTGAAGGAGATAGAATTATGGTCACCATTCCCAAGATGCTCTCCTACCGAGAGATCCATCACCTGCCCTGGTTCATTCGCCAGGACCAGGTCAAGTACTGCCTCTCCCCTCGTAGGCTTGTCCACATACTGTGTCAGGAAACCTTCCTGAACACACCTAACAAACTCCTCTCCAGCCGAACCCCTTACTCTAGGGATATTCCAGTCGATGTTTGGGAAATTGAAGTCTCCCATCATGACAACTCTGTTTTTAATACATTTCTCCAGAATCTGGTTCCCTATCTGCACTTCAACTTCCCTGTCACTATTGGGCGGCCTATAGAATACACCCAGCAAAGTTTTCGACCCTTTGCTGTTCGTAACTTCCACCCACAGAGACTCTGTAGAAAGTCCCTCCACGGCATCCTCTTTCTCTGCAGCCATGACACTGTCCCTTATTAACAGTGCCACTCCACCACCTCTTCTGCCAGCCTCCCTGTCCTTCCTGAAACATCTGAAACCTGGCACCTGAAGTACCCAGTCCTGTCCCTGAGACATCCAAGTCTCCGTAATGGCCACCACATCACATTCCCAAGCAGCTATCCACGCCCTAAGCTCATCTACCTTATTTACTATACTCCTTGCATTAAAATATACACACTTCAGCCCCTCAGTCTGGGCATTTCCCTTCTCCACCTCCTGTCTAACCTCCCTCCCATGTTTCCTGCGGTCCTCCCCTACCTTTAAAGTATTAAAGTGCATGCATTTCAAACCCTGCTCCGCCCCACCCCCACTACGCCGTGCCTTGCATTCCCCATCTATGCCCCCCTCCCTTTCACCCCCTCTACTCAATATCCCACCCCCCCCCCAAATCAGTTTAAACCTCCCCGCATAGCCTTTGCAAATTTACCCCCGAGGATATTGATTCCCCTCTGGTTCAGGTGTAAACCATCACTCATATAGAGGTCCCACCTTCCCCAGAATGAGCTCCAATTGCTTAAGTACCTGAACCCCTCCCTCCTGCACCATCCCCTCAGCCACGAGTTCAAACTTTCCCTCTCTCCATTCCTCTCTAAACTATCCCGTGGCACAGGCAAGAGTCCGGATATAACTATTCTTCCAGACTTGGCCTTTAGTTTCCACCCCAACTCCATAAATCTTTGTTTAATTTCCCCTTCCCTTAATCTCCCTATGTCATGTGTCCCCACATGAACTATAACTTGGGGTTGATCTCCCTCTCCCCTAAGAGTCCTGAATACCCTGTCCGATACATCCCGGACCCCAGCCCCAGGTAGGCAACACACCAGCCCCGAGTCCCTACACTTACCTCCAACTCTCCTATCCGTCCCCTTAACAGTGGTTATGGGGAAAAGGCGGGAGTTGGGAATGTGTGGGGTTATAGGGATAGTGTGGGAGTGGGGAATGTGTGGGGTTATGGGGAAAAGGCGGGAGTGGGGAATGTGTGGGGTTATAGGGATAGTGTGGGAGTGGGGAATGTGTGGGGTTACAGGGATAGGGCGGGAGTGGGAAATGTGTGGGGTTATAGGGATAGGGTGGGAGTGAGGAATGTTTGGGGTTATGGGGATAGGGCGGGAGTGAGGAATGTGTGGGGTTATAGGGATAGTGTGGGAGTGGGGAATGTGTGGGGTTATAGGGATAAGGTGGGAGTGGGGAATGTGTGGGGTTATGGGGATAGGGTGGGAGTGGGGAATGTGTGGGGTTATAGGGATAAGGTGGGAGTGGGGAATGTGTGGGGCTATGGGGATAGGGCAGGAGTGGGGAATGTGTGGGGTTGTAGGGATAGGGTGGGAATGGGGAATGTGTGGGGTTATGGGGATAGGGCAGGAGTGGGGAATGTGTGGGGTTATAGGGATAGGGTTTGAGTGAGGAATGTTTGGGGTTATGGGGATAGGGCGGGAGTGGGGAATGTGTGGGGTTATGGGGAAAAGGCGGGAGTGGGGAATGTGTGGGGTTATAGGGATAGTGTGGGAGTGGGGAATGTGTGGGGTTATGGGGAAAAGGCGGGAGTGGGGAATGTGTGGGGTTATAGGGTTAGTGTGGGAGTGGGGAATGTGTGGGGTTACAGGGATAGGGCAGGAGTGGGAAATGTGTGGGGTTATAGGGATAGGGTGGGAGTGAGGAATGTTTGGGGTTATGGGGATAGGGCGGGAGTGAGGAATGTGTGGGGTTATAGGGATAGTGTGGGAGTGGGGAATGTGTGGGGTTATAGGGATAAGGTGGGAGTGGGGAATGTGTGGGGTTATGGGGATAGGGTGGGAGTGGGGAATGTGTGGGGTTATAGGGATAAGGTGGGAGTGGGGAATGTGTGGGGCTATGGGGATAGGGCAGGAGTGGGGAATGTGTGGGGTTGTAGGGATAGGGTGGGAATGGGGAATGTGTGGGGTTATGGGGATAGGGCAGGAGTGGGGAATGTGTGGGGTTATAGGGATAGGGTTTGAGTGAGGAATGTTTGGGGTTATGGGGATAGGGCGGGAGTGGGGAATGTGTGGGGTTATGGGGAAAAGGCGGGAGTGGGGAATGTGTGGGGTTATAGGGATAGTGTGGGAGTGGGGAATGTGTGGGGTTACAGGGATAGGGTGGGAGTGAGGAATGTTTGGGGTTATGGGGATAGGGCGGGAGTGAGGAATGTGTGGGGTTATGGGGATAGTGTGGGAGTGGGGAATGTGTGGGTTTATAGGGATAAGGTGGGAGTGGGGAATGTGTGGGGTTATGGGGATAGGGTGGGAGTGGGGAATGTGTGGGGTTATGGGGATAGGGTGGGAGTGGGGAATGTGGGGGATATAGGGATATGGTGGGAGTGGGGAATGTGTGGGGCTATGGGGATAGGGCAGGGGTGGGGAATGTGTGGGGTTGTAGGGATAGGGTGGGAGTGGGGAATGTGTGGGGTTATGGAGATAGGGCAGGAGTGGGGAATCTGTGGGGTTATAGGGATAAGGTGGGAGTGGGGAATGTGTGGGGTTATGGGGATAGAGCAGGAGTGGGGAGTGTGTGGGGTTATGGGGATAGGGTATGGGTGGGGAATGTGTGGGGTTATGGGGATAGGGTTGGAGTGGGGAATGTGTGGGGTTAAGGGGATAGGGTGGGAGTGGGGAATGTGTGGGTTTATAGGGATAGTGTGGGAGTGAGGAATGTGTGGGGTTACAGGGATAGGGCGGGAGTGAGGAATGTGTAGGGTTATAGGGATAGGTTGGGAGTGAGGAATGTGTGGGGTTATGGGGATAGGGTGGGAGTGAGGAATGTGTGGGGTTCTAGGGATAGTGTGGGAGTGGGGAATGTGTGGGATTATAGGGATAAGGTGGGAGTGGGGAATGTGTGGGCTTATGGGGAGAGGGTGGGAGTGGGGAATGTGTGGGCTTTTAGGGATAGGGTGGGAGTGGGGAATGTGTGGGGTTATAGGGATAAGGTTGGAGTGGGGAATGTGTGGGCTTATGGGGAGAGGGTGGGAGTGGGGAATGTGTGGGGTTTTAGGGATAGGGTGGGAGTGGGGAATGTGTGGGGTTATAGAGATAGGGTGGGAGTGGGGAATGTGTGGGGTTTTAGGGATAGTGTGGGAGTGGGGAATGTGTGGGGTTATAGGGATAAGGTGGGAGTGGGGAATGTGTGGGGTTATGGGGATAGGGCAGGAGTGGGGAATGTGTGGGGTTATAGGGATAGGGTGGGAGTGGGGAATGTGTCGGGTTATGGGGATAGGGTTGAGTGGGGAATGTGTGGGGTTATAGGGATAGGGTGGGAGTGGGGAATGTGTGGGGTTATAGCGATAGGGTGGGAGTGGAGAATGTGCGGGGTTATTGGGATAAGGTTGGAGTGGGGAATGTGTGGGGTTATGGGGATAGGGCAGGAGTGGGGAATGTGTGGGGTTATAGGGATAAGGTGGGAGTGGGGAATGTGTGGGGTTACAGGGATAGGGTGGGAGTGGGGAATGTGTGGGGTTATAGGGAGAGGGTGGGAGTGGGGAATGTGTGGGGATATAGGGATAGGGTTGGAGTGGGAAATGTGTGGGGTTATAGGGATAGGGTGGGAGTGGGGAATCTGTGGGGTTATAGGGATAGGGCGGGAGTGGGGAATTTGTGGGGTTCTGGGGATAGGGTGGGAGTGGGGAATGTGTGGGGTTATAGGGATAGGGTGGGAGTGGGGAATGTGTGGGGTTATAGGGATAGGGTGGGAGTGGGGAATGTGTGGGCTTATAGGGATAGGGTGGGAGTGGGGAATGTGTGGGGTTATGGGGATAGGGTGGGAGTGGGAAATGTGTGGGGTTATAGGGATAAGGTGGGAGTGGGGAATGTGTGGGGTTATAGGGATAAGGCGGGAGTGGGGAATGTGTGGGGTTATGGGGATAGGGTGGGAGTGGGGAATGTGTGGGGTTATAGGGATAGGGTGGGAGTGGGGAACGTGTGGGGTTATAGGGATAGGGTGGGACTGGGGAATGTGTGGGGTTATGGGGATAGGGTGGGAGTGGGAAATGTGTGGGGTTATGGGGATAAGGTGGGAGTGGGGAATGTGTGGGGTTATAGGGATAAGGTGGGAGTGGGGAATGTGTGGGGTTATAGGGATAGGGTGGGAGGGGGAATGTGTCGGGTTACAGGGATAGGGTGGGAGGGGGAATGTGTCTGGTTACGGGGATAGGGCGGGAGTGGGGAATGTGTCGGGTGACAGGGATAGGGTGGGAGTGGGGAATGTGTAGGGTTACAGGGATAGGGGGGGGATTGGGGAATATGTGGAGTTACAGGGATAGGGCGGGAGGGGGAATGTGTCGTGTTACAGGGATAGGGCGGGAATGGGGAATGTGTGGGGTACAGGGATAGGGCGGGAGGGGGAATGTGTCGGGTTACAGGGATAGGGTGGGAGTGGGGAATGTGTGGGGTTACAGGGATAAGGCGGGAGGGGGAATGTGTCGCGTTACAGGGATATGGCGGGAGGGGGAATGTGTGGGGTTACAGGGATCGGGCGGGAGGGGAAATGTGTTGGGTTACAGGGATAGGGCTGGAGTGTGGAATGTGTGGGGTTACAGGGATAGGGCGGGAGGGTGAATGTGTCGGGTTACAGGGATAGGGTGGGTGTGGGGAATTTGTGGGGTTATAGGGATAGTTTTAGATTGGCTAGGAGGGAGTTGAAGAGGGAGTTAAGAAGGGCTAAAAGAGGACATGAGATGATTTTGGCTGATAGGATTAAGGAGAACCCTAAGGCGTTTTACAGGTATGTCAAGAACAGAAGGTTGGTTAGGACAAGATTAGGGCCAGTTACAGACAGTAGAGGGAAGTTGTGTGTGGAACCGGAGGAGATTGGAGAGGCGTTGAACCAATATTTCTCTTCGGTGTTCACGCAAGGGGACAGGAATGTAGCTGAGGAGGTCACTGGGGTGCAGGGGTGTGAAATAGATAGTATTGCAGTTGATACGGGGGATGTGCTGGATATTTTAGAGGGATTGAAAAAAGATAAGTCCCCTGGTCCAGATGGGATTTACCCTAGGATTCTTTGGGAGGCAAGAGGGGTGATTGCGGAGCCTCTGGCTCTGATCTTCAGGTCGTCGTTAGTCTCTGGTATAGTACCAGAAGATTGGTGGACAGCAAATGTTGTCCCATTGTTTAAGAAGGGGAGAAGGGACTTCCCTGGGAATTATAGACCGGTGAGTCTTACTTCTGTGGTGGGTTAGGTTTTGGAAAGGATTATTAGAGACAGGATTTATAGTTATTTGGAAAGTAATGAGTTGATTAGAGACAGTCAGCATGGTTTTGTAGCGGGTAGGTCATGCCTTACTAACCTTATCGAGTTCTTTGAGAAAGTGACCAAAGAGGTGGATAGGGGTGAGGCAGTTGATGTGGTGTATATGGATTTTAGCAAGGCGTTTGATAAGGTTCACCATGGTAGGCTTCTGCAGAAAATGCAGATGTATGGGATTGGGGGTGATCTAGGTAATTGGATCAGGAATTGGCTCGCAGATAGGAGACAGAGAGTGGTGGTTGATGGGAAATATTCGTCATGGAGTTCGGTTACAAGTGGTGTGCCTCAGGGATCTGTTTTGGGGCCACTGCTGTTTGTAATTTTTATTAATGATCTGGATGAGGGTATAGTTGGGTGGATTAGTAAGTTTGCTGATGACACCAAAGTAGGAGGTGTGGTAGATTGTGAGGAAGGGTGTCATAGTTTGCAGGGTGACCTAGACAGGTTGCAGAGCTGGGCTGAGAGGTGGCGGATGGAGTTTAATGTGGAGAAGTGTGAGGTAATTCATTTCGGTAGGAATAACAGATGTGTTGAGTATAGGGCTAACGGGAGGACTTTGAATAGTGTGGAGGAGCAGAGGGATCTAGGTGTATGTGTACATAGATCCCTGAAAGTTGGGAATCAAGAAGATAAGGTTGTTAAGAAGGCATACAGAGTTTTGGCGTTTATTGGTAGGGGGATTGAATTTAGGAGTCGCAGCGTCATGATGCAACTGTACACATCTCTGGTGCGGCCGCACTTGGAGTTTTGTGTGCAGTTCTGGTCCCCACATTACAGGAAGGATGTAGAGGCTTTGGAGAGGGTGCAGAGGAGGTTTACCAGGATGTTGCCTGGTATGGAGGGGAGATCCTATGAGGAGAGATTGAGAGATTTGGGGTTGTTTTCGCTGGAAAGAAGGCGGCTAAGAGGGGATCTCATTGAAACATATAAGATGATTAGAGGTTTAGACAGGGTAGATAGTGATAGCCTTTTTCCTAGGATGGAGAAAGCTAGCACGAGGGGGCACGATTTTAAATTAAGGGGGGGTAGTTATAGGACAGATGTCAGGGGTAGGTTCTTTACCCAGAGGGTGGTGAGGGACTGGAATGCCCTGCCAGCTGCAGTTGTAAATGCACCTAGTTTGGGGGCGTTTAAAAGATCTGTGGATAGGTTTATGGATGAAAAGGGATTGGTTTAGGCAAGTGGGTCATTGTTTTGTAACTGGTCGGCGCAACATCGTGGGCCGAAGGGCCTGTTCTGCGCTGTAATGTTCTATGTTCTATGTTCTATGTTCTATGATAGGGTGGGAGTGGGGAGTGTGTGGGGTTATAGGGATAGGGTGGGAGTGGGGAATGTGTGGGATTATAGGGATAAGGTGGGAGTGGGGAATGTGTGGGGTTACAGGGAGAGGGCGGGAGGGGGAATGTGTCGGGTTACAGGGATAGGGCGGCAGGGGGAATGTGTCGGGTTACAGGGATAGGGCGGGAGTGGGGAATGTGTGGGGTTACAGGGATAGGGCGGGACGGGGAATGTGTCGGGTTACAGGGATAGGGTGGGAGTGGGGAATGTGTAGGGTTATGGGGATAGGGTAGGGGTGGGGAATGTGTGTGGTTATAGGGATAAGGTGGGAGTGGGGAATGTGTGGGGTTATGGGGATAGGGCAGGAGTGGGGAATGTGTGGGGTTATAGGGATAGGGTGGGAGTGGGGAATGTGTGAGGTTATGGGGAAAAGGCGGGAGAGGAATGTGTTGGGTTATAGGGATAGGGCGGGAGTGGGGAATATGTGGGGTTATGGGGAAAAGGCGGGAGTGGGGAATGTGTGGGGTTATAGGGATAGTGTGGGAGTGGGGAATGTGTGGGGTTATGGGGAAAAGGCGGGAGTGGGGAATGTGTGGGGTTATAGGGATAGTGTGGGAGTGGGGAATGTGTGGGGTTACAGGGATAGGGCGGGAGTGAGGAATGTTTGGGGTTCTGGGGATAGGGCAGGAGTGAGGAATGTGTGGGGTTATGGGGATAGTGTGGGAGTGGGGAATGTGTGGGGTTATAGGGATAAGGTGGGAGTGGGGAATGTGTGGGGTTATGGGGATAGGGTGGGAGTGGGGAATGTGTGGGGTTATGGGGATAGGGTGGGAGTGGGGAATGTGTGGGGTTATAGGGATAAGGTGGGAGTGGGGAATGTGTGGGGCTATGGGGATAGTGCAGGAGTGGGTAATGTGTGGGGTTGTAGGGTTAGGGTGGGAGTGGGGAATGTGTGGGGTTATGGGGATAGGGCAGGAGTGGGGAATGTGTGGGGTTATAGGGATACGGTGGGAGTGAGGAATGTTTGGGGTTATGGGGATAGGGCGGGAGTGGGGAATGTGTGGGGTTATGGGGAAAAGGTGGGAGTGGGGAATGTGTGGGGTTATAGGGATAGTGTGGGAGTGGGGAATGTGTGGGGTTACAGGGATAGGGCGGGAGTGGAAAATGTGTGGGGTTATAGGGATAGGGTGGGAGTGAGGAATGTTTGGGGTTATGGGGATAGGGCGGGAGTGAGGAATGTGTGGGGTTATAGGGATAAGGTGGGAGTGGGGAATGTGTGGGGTTATGGGGATAGGGTGGGAGTGGGGAATGTGTGGGGTTATGGGGATAGGGTGGGAGTGGGGAATGTGTGGGGTTATAGGGATAAGGTGGGAGTGGGGAATGTGTGGGGCTATGGGGATAGGGCAGGAGTGGGGAATGTGTGGGGTTGTAGGGATAGGGTGGGAGTGGGGAATGTGTGGGGTTGTAGGGATAGGGTGGGAGTGGTGAATGTGTGGCGTTATAGGGCTAAGGTGGGAGTGGGGAATGTGTGGGGTTATGGGGATAGGGCAGGAGTGGGGAATGTGTGGGGTTATAGGGATAAAGTGGGAGTGGGGAATGTGTGGGGTTACAGGGATAGGGTGGGAGTGGGGAATGTGTGGGGTTATAGGGATAGGGTGGGAGTGGGGAAACTGTGGGGTTATAGGGATAGGGTGGGAGTGGGGAATGTGTGGGGATATAGGGATAAGGTGGCAGTGGGGAATGTGTGGGGTTATGGGGATAGGGTGGGAGTGGGGAATGTGTGGGGTTATGGGGATAGGGTGGGAGTGGGGAATGTGTGGGGTTATAGGGGTATGGTGGGAGTGGGGAATGTGTGGGGCTATGGGGATAGGGCAGGAGTGGGGAATGTGTGGGGTTGTAGGGATAGGGTGGGAGTGGGGAATGTGTGGGGTTATGGGGATAGGGTGGGAGTGGGGAATGTGTGGGATTATGGGGATAGGGTGGGAGTGGGGAATGTGTGGGGTTATAGGGATAGTGTGGGAGTGGGGAATGTGTGGGGTAATGGGGATAGGGTGGGAGTGAGGAATGTGTGGGGTTATAGGGATAGTGTGGGACTGGGGAATGTGTGGGGTTATAGGGATAAGGTGGGAGTGGGGAATGTGTGGGCTTATGGGGATAGGGTGGAAGTGGGGAATGTGTGGGGTTTTAGGGATAGGGTGGGAGTGGGGAATGTGTGGGGTTATAGGGATAGGGTGGGAGTGGGGAATGTGTGGGGTTTTAGGGATAGTGTGGGAGTGGGGAATGTGTAGGGTTATAGGGATAAGGTGGGAGTGGGGAATGTGTGGGGTTATGGGGATAGGGCAGGAGTGGGGAATGTGTGGGGTTATAGGGATAGGGTGGGAGTGGGGAATGTGTGGGGTTATGGGGATAGGGCAGGAGTGTGGAATGTGTGGGGTTATAGAGATAGGGTGGGAGTGGGGTATTTGTGGGGTTATAGTGATAGGGTGGGAGTGGAGAATGTGTGGGGTTATAGGGATAAGGTGGGAGTGGGGAATGTGTGGGGTTATGGGGATAGGGCAGGAGTGGGGAATGTGTGGGGCTATAGGGATAAGGTGGGAGTGGGGAATGTGTGGGGTTACAGGGATAGGGTGGGAGTGGGGAATGTGTGGGGATATAGGGATAGGGTGGGAGTGGGGAATGTGTGGGGTTATAGGGATAGGGTGGGAGTGGGGAATGTGTGGGGATATAGGGATAGGGTTGGAGTGGGAAATGTGTGGGGTTATAGGGATAGGGTGGGAGTGGGAAATGTGTGGGGTTATGGGGATAAGGTGGGAGTGGGGAATGTGTGGGGTTATAGGGATAAGGTGGGAGTGGGGAATGTGTGGGGTTATAGGGATAGGGTGGGAGTGGGGAATAGAACATAGAACATAGAACATAGAACATTACAGCACAAACAGGCCCTTCGGCCCTCGAGTTGCGCCGATCGCATCAACCCCACCAATCTATAGACCTATCTATAACCCCCAATCCCATTAAACCCCATATACTCATCCAGAAGTCTTTTAAAAGACCCCAGCGAGTTCGCCTCCACCACCGACGACGGCAGCCGATTCCAATCACTCACTACCCTCTGAGTGAAAAACTTACCCCTAACATCACCTCTGTACTTCCCTCCCCGCACCTTAAATCTGTGTCCTCTCGTAGCGACCATTTCAACCCGGGGAAATAGCCTCTGAGAGTCCACCCTATCTATTCCTCTCAACATTTTATAAACTTCTATCAGGTCGCCTCTCAACCTTCGCCTCTCCAGGGAAAAGAGTCCCAGCTCCCTCAACCTATCTTCATAAGGCATGCCTCCCAGTCAAGGCAACATCCTTGTAAATCTCCTCTGCACCCTTTCAATAGCTTCTACGTCTTTCCTATAGTGAGGCGACCAGAACTGCGCACAGTACTCCAAATGAGGCCTGACGAGGGTCCTGTAAAGTTGCGGCATTACCTCCCGACTCCTAAACTCAATCCCTCGATTAATGAAGGCCAGTACACCATACGCCTTCTTGACCACCTCCTCCACCTGCGAGGCCGATTTAAGAGTCCTGTGAACCCGGACCCCGAGATCCTTCTGCTCTTCAACGCTACTAAGACCCCTGCCCTTAATAGTGTACTCGTTCATCCCGTTGGTTCTGCCGAAATGGACTACTACACATTTATCCGCGTTGATGTGTGGGGTTACAGGGATAGGGCGGGAGGGGGAATGTGTCGGGTTACAGGGATAGGGTGGGAGTGGGGAATGTGTGGGGTTACAGGGATAGGGCGGGAGGGGGAATGTGTCGGGTTACAAGGATAGGGGGGGGATTGGGGAATATGTGGAGTTACAGGGATAGGGCGGGAGGGGGAATGTGTCGTGTTACAGGGATAGGGCGGGAATGGGGAATGTTTGGGGTTACAGGGATAGGGCGGGAGGGGGAATGTGTCGGGTTACAGGGATAGGGTGGGATTGGGGAATGTGTGGGGTTACAGGGATAGGGCGGGAGGGGGAATGTGTCGGGTTACAGGGATATGGCGGGAGGGGGAATGTGTGGGGATACAGGGATCGGGCGGGAGGGGGAATGTGTCGGGTTACAGGGATAGGGCGGGAGTGGGGAATGTGTGGGGTTACAGGGATAGGGCGGGAGGGGGAATGTGTCGGGTTACAAGGATAGGGGGGGGATTGGGGAATATGTGGAGTTACAGGGATAGGGCGGGAGGGGGAATGTGTCGTGTTACAGGGATAGGGCGGGAATGGGGAATGTTTGGGGTTACAGGGATAGGGCGGGAGGGGGAATGTGTCGGGTTACAGGGATAGGGTGGGATTGGGGAATGTGTGGGGTTACAGGGATAGGGCGGGAGGGGGAATGTGTCGGGTTACAGGGATATGGCGGGAGGGGGAATGTGTGGGGATACAGGGATCGGGCGGGAGGGGGAATGTGTCGGGTTACAGGGATAGGGCGGGAGTGGGGAATGTGTGGGGTTACAGGGATAGGGCGGGAGGGTGAATGTGTCGGGTTACAGGGATAGGGTAGGTTTGGGGAATGTGTGGGGTTATAGGGATAGGGTGGGAGTGGGGAATGTGTAGGGTTATAGGGATAAGGTGGGAGTGGGGAATGTGTGGGGTTACAGGGAGAGGGCGGGAGGGGGAATGTGTCGGGTTACAGGGATAGGGCGGGAGTGGGGAATGTGTGGGGTTACAGGGATAGGGCGGAACGGGGAATGTGTCGGGTTACAGGGATAGGGTGTGAGTGGGGAATGTGTAGGGTTATGGGGATAGGGTAGGGGTGGGGAATGTGTGGGGTTATAGGGATAAGGTGGGAGTGGGGAATGTGTGGGGTTATGGGGATAGGGCAGGAGTGGGGAATGTGTGGGGTTATTGGGATAGGGTGGGTGTGGGGAATGTGTGGGGTTATGGGGAAAAGGCGGGAGTGGGGAATGTGTGGGGTTATAGGGATAGGGCGGGAGTGGGGAATGTGTGGGGTTATGGGGAAAAGGCGGGAGTGGGGAATGTGTGGGGTTATAGGGATAGTTTGGGAGTGGGGAATGTGTGGGGTTATGGGGAAAAGGCGGGAGTGGGGAATGTGTGGGGTTATAGGGATAGTGTGGTAGTGGGGAATGTGTGGGGTTGCAGGGATAGGGTGAGAGTGGGAAATGTGTGGGGTTATAGGGATAGGGTGGGAGTGAGGAATGTTTGGGGTTATGGGGATACGGCGGGAGTGAGGAATGTGTGGGGTTATAGGGATAGTGTGGGAGTGGGGAATGTGTGGGGTTATAGGGATAAGGTGGGAGTGGGGAATGTGTGGGGTTATGGGGATAGGGTGGGAGTGGGGAATGTGTGGGGTTATGGAGATAGGGTGGGAGTGGGGAATATGTGGGGTTATAGGGATAAGGTGGGAGTGGGGATTGTGTGGGGCTATGGGGATAGGGCAGGAGTGGGGAATGTGTGGGGTTATTGGGATATGGCGGGAGTGGGGAATGTGTGGGGTTATAGGGATAGGGTGGGAGTGGGGAATGTGTGGGGTTATGGGGATAGGGCAGGAGTGGGGAATGTGTGGGGTTATAGGGATAGGGTGGGAGTGGGGAATGTGTGGGGTTATGGGGATAGGGCAGGAGTGGGGAATGTGTGGGGTTATAGGGCTAAGGTGGGAGTGGGGAATGTGTGGGCTTATTGGGATAGGGCAGAAGTGGGGAATGTGTGGGGTTATAGGGATAAGGTGGGAGTGGGGAATGTGTGGGGTTACAGGGATAGGGTGGGAGTGGGGAATGTGTGGGGTTATAGGGATAGGATGGGAGTGGGGAATATGTGGGGTTATAGGGATAGGTGGGAGTGGGGAATGTGTGGGGATATAGGGATAGGGTGGGAGTGGGGAATGTGTGGGGTTATAGGGATAGGGTGGGAGTGGGGAATGTGTGGGGATATAGGGATAAGTTGGGAGTGGGAAATGTGTGGTGTTATAGGGATAGGGTGGGAGTGGGGAATGTGTGGGGTTACAGGGATAGGGTGGGAGTGGGGAATGTGTGGGGTTATAGGGATAGGGCGGGAATGGTGAATGTGTGGGGTTTCAGGGATAGGGTGGTAGTGGGGAATGTGTGGGGTTATAGGGATAGGGTGGGAGTGGGGAATTTGTGGGGTTACAGGGATAGGGTGGGAGTGGGGAATTTGTGGGCTTATAGGGATAGGGTGGGAGTGGGGAATGTGTGGGGTTATGGGGATAGGGTGGGAGTGGGAAATGTGTGGGGTTATAGGGATAGGGCGGGAGGGGGAATGTGTCGGGTTACAGGGATAGGATGGGAGGGGGAATGTGTCGGGTTACAGGGATAGGGCGGGAGTGGGGAATGTGTGGGGTTACAGGGATAGGGCGTGAGGGGGAATATGTCGGGTCACAGGGATAGGGCGGGAGTGGGGAATGTGTGGGGTTACAGGGATAGGGCGGGAGGGGGAATGTGTCGTGTTACAGGGATAGGGCGGGAGTGCGGAATGTGTGGGGTTACAGGGTAGGGCGGGAGGGGGAATGTGTCGGGTTACAGGGATAGGGTGGGAGGGGGAATGTGTGGGGTTACAGGGATAGGGCGGGAGGGGGAATGTGTCGGGTTACAGGGATAGGGTGGGAGTGGGGAATGTATGGGGTGATCGGGATAGGGTGGGAGTGGGGAATGTGTGAAGTTATAGGGATAGGGTGGGAGTGGGGAATGTGTGGCGTTATGGGGATAGGGCGGGAGTGGGGAATGTGTGGGGTGATAGGGATAGGGTGGGAGTGGGGAATGTGTGGGGTTATAGGGATAAGTTGGGATTGGGGAATGTGTGGCGTTACAGGGATAGGGCGTGAGGGGGAATCAGAACATAAGAACATAAGAAATAGGAGCACGAGTAGGCCATCTGGCCCTTCGAGCCTGCCCCGCCATTCAATAAGATAATGGCTGATCTGTCGTGGCTCAGTTCCACTTTCCGGCCCTCTCCCCATAACCCTTAATCCCCTCTCTTATCAAAAACCCATCAACCCGCTTCTTAAATTTATTTAGCGAGGCAGCCTTCACCACTTCAACGGGCAGAGAATTCCAGAGATTCACCACCCTTTGAGTGAAGAAGTTCCTCCTCAACTCTGTTCTAAACCGCACCCCCTTTATCTTGAGGCTGTGCCCCCTAGTCCTACTGTCTTTTTTGAGCGGGAAGAGTCTCTCCACCTCTATCCTATCCATCCCATTCATCATCTTATACGTCTCAATGAGATCTCCCCTCATTCTTCTAAACTCTAACGAGTACAAGCCTAGTTTATTCAGCTTCTCCTCATAGCTCAATCCCCTCAACTCCGGTATCAGCCTAGTAAACCTCCTCTGCACTCCCTCCAGGGCCAAAATATCCTTGCGCAGGTGCGGCGCCCAAAACTGCACACAGTACTCCAGCTGCGGCCTCACCAATGCCCTATACAGCTGCAGCAAGACCTCCCTACTTTTATATTCAATCCCCCTCGCTATGAAGGCCAGCATCCCATTCGCCTTCCTGACCACCTGCTGCACCTGCAAGCTGGTTTTTCCGACTCATGCACAAGGACCCCGAGGTCCCTCTGCGCCGTCGCCTGCTGCAGTTTATCGCCCTGTAAGTAATAGTCCTTCCTACCATTCCTCCTACCAAAGTGGACCACCTCACACTTGCCAACATTAAATTCCATTTGCCATTTCCTGGCCCATTCGCCCAGCCTATCTAGATCCTTCTGCAGAATCTCCACACCCTCCTCACAATTTGACTTTCCCCCAATCTTGGTGTCATCAGCAAATTTCGACACCCTGCACTCGGTTCCCTCCTCCAGATCATCTATATAAATGGTAAATAGCTGAGGCCCCAGCACCGACCCCTGGGGCACCCCACTAGTCACCAACCGCCAATCCGAATAGCATCCATTGACCCCCACTCTCTGCCTCCTATTTGACAACCAATCCTCTATCCACGCTAACACCCTACCCCCAACTCCATGTCCCCTGACCTTCTGCAATAACCTCTTGTGAGGTAACTTGTCAAACGCCTTCTGAAAATCCAGAAAGACCACATGTGTGGGGTTACAGGGATAGGGCGGGAGGGGGAATGTGTCGGGTTACAGGGATAGGGCGGGAGTGGGGAATGTGTGGGGTTACAGGGATAGGGCGGGAGGGGGAATGTGTCGGGTTACAGGGATAGGGTGGGAGTGGGGAATGTGTAGTGTTATAGGGATAAAGTGGGAGTGGGGAATGTGTGGGGTTACGGGGATAAGGTGGGAGTGGGGAATGTGTGGGGTTATGGGGATAGGGCAGGAGTGGGGAATGTGTGAGGTTATAGGGATAGGGTGGGAGTGGGGAATGTGTGGGGTTATAGCGATAGGGTGGGAGTGGAGAATGTGTGGGTTTATGGGAAAGGGCAGGATTGGGGAATGTGTGGGGTTATAGGGATAAGGTGGGAGTGGGGAATGTGTGGGGTTATAGGGATAGGGTGGGAGTGGGGAATGTATGGGGTTATAGGGATAGGGCGGGAGTGGGGAATGTGTGGGGTTACAGGGATAGGGTGGGAGCGGGGAATGTGTGGGGTTATAGGGATAGGGTGGGAGTGGGGAATGTGTGGGGTGATAGGGATAGGGTGGGAGTGGGGAATGTGTGGCGTTATGGGGATAGGGCGGGAGTGGGTCTTGTGTGGGGTTATAGGGAAAGGGTGGGAGTGGGGAATGTGTTGCGTTACAGGGATAGGGCGGGAGGGGGAATGTGTCAGGTTACAGGGATAGGGCGGGAGTGGGGAATGTGTGGGTTACAGGGATAGGGCGGGAGGGGGAATGTGTCGGGTTACAGGGATACGGTGGGAGTGGGGAATGTGTGGGGTTATAGGGATAAGGTGGGAGTGGGGAATGTGTGGGGCAATGGGGATAAGGTGGGAGTGGGGAATGTGTGTGGTTACAGGGATAGGTTGGGAGTGAGGAATGTGTGGGGTTATAGGGATAGGGCGGTAGTGGGGAATGTGTGGGGTTACAGGGATAGCGTGGGAGTGGGGAATGTGTGGATTTATAGGGATAGGGTGTGAGTGGGGAATGTGGGGGTTATGGGGATAGGGTGGGAGTGGGGAATGTGTGGGGTTATGGGGATAAGGTGGGAGTGGGGAATGTGTGGGGTTACAGGGATAGGTTGGGAGTGGGGAATGTGTGGGGTTATGGGGATAAGGTGGGGGTGGGGAATGTGTGGGGTTATAGGGATAGGGCGGGAGTTGGAAATGTGTGGGGTTACAGGGATAGGGTGGGAGTGGGGAATGTGTGGGGTTACAGGGATAGGGTGGGAGTGGGGAATGTGTGGGGTTATGGGGATAAGGTGGGGGTGGGGAATGTGTGGGGTTATAGGGATAAGGTGGGAGTGGGGAATTTGTGGGGTTTCAGGGATAAGGTGGGAGTGGGGAATGTGTGGGGTTACAGGGATAAGGTGGGAGTGGGGAATGTGTGGGGTTGTAGGGAAAGGTTGGGAGTGGGGAATGTGTGGGCTTATAGGGATAGGGCGGGAGTGGGGAATGTGTCGGGTTATAGGGATAGGGTGGGAGTGGGGAATGTGTGGGGTTACAGCGATAGGGCGGGAGTGGGGAATGTGTAGGGTTACAGGGATAGGGAGGGAGTGGGGAATGTGTGTGGTTACAGGGATAGGGTGGGAGTGGGGAATGTGTGGGGTTATAGGGATCGGGTGGGAGTGGGGAATGTGTGGGGTTATAGGGATAGGGCGGGAGTGGGGAATGTGTGGGGTTACAGGGATAGGGTGGGAGGGGAAATGTCTCGGGTTACGGGGATAGGGCGGGAGTGGGGAATGTGTCGGGTTACAGGGATAGGGTGGGAGTGGGGAATGTGTCGTTTTCCAGGGTTAGGGCGGGAGGGGGAATGTGTAGGGTTACAGGGATAGCGGGGGGAGTGGGGAATATGTGGAGTTACAGGGATAGGGCGGGAGGGGGAATGTGTGGGGTTACAGGGATAGGGCGGGAGGCGGAATGTGTCGGGTTACAGGGATCGGGCGGGAGGGGGAATGTGTCGGGTTACAGGGATAGGGCGGGAGTGGGGAATGTGTCGGGTTACAGGGATCGGGCGGGAGGGGGAATGTGTCGGGTTACAGGGATAGGGCGGGAGTGGGGAATGTGTGGGGTTACAGGGATAGGGTGGGAGTGGGGAATGTGTGGGGTTATGGGGATAGGGTGGGGGTGGGGAATGTGTGGGGTTATAGGGATAGGGCGGGAGTGGGGAATGTGTGGGGTTACAGGGATAGGGCGGGAGTGGGGAATGTGTGGGGTTATAGGGATAGGGTGGGAGTGGGGAATGTGTGGGGTTACTGGGATAGGGCGGGAGTGGGGAATGTGTGGGGTTACAGGGATAGGGCGGGAGTGGGGAATGTGTGGGGTTATAGGGATAGGGTGGGAGTGGGGAATGTGTGGGCTTACAGGGATAGGGTGGGGGTGGGGAATGTGTGGGGTTATAGGGATAGGGCGGGAGTGGGGAATGTGTGGGGTTACAGGGATAGGGCGGGAGTGGGGAATGTGTGGGGTATAGGGATAGGGTGGGAGTGGGGAATGTGTGGGGTTACAGGGGTAGGGTGGGAGTGGGGAATGTGTGGGGTTACAGGAATAGGGTGGGAGTGGGGAATGTGTCGGGTATAGGGATAGCGTGGGAGTGGGGAATGTTTGGGGTTGTGGGGATAGGGTGGGAGTGGGGAATGTGTCGGGTTATGGGGATAAGGTGGGAGTGGGGAATGTGTGGGGTTACAGGGATAGGTTGGGAGTGGGGAATGTGTGGGGTTATGGGGATAGGATGGGAGTGGGGAATGTGTCGGGTTATGGGGATAAGGTTGGAGTGGGGAATGTGTGGGGTTACAGGGATAGGTTGGGAGTGGGGAATGTGTGGGGTTATGGGGATAGGGTGGGAGTGGGGAATGTGTCGGGTTATGGGGATAAGGTGGGAGTGGGGAATGTGTGGGGTTACAGGGATAGGGTGGCTGTGGGGAATGTGTGGGGTTATGGGGATATGGTGGGAGTGGGGAATATGTGGAGTTATGGGGATAGGGTGGGAGTGGGGAATGTGTGGGGTTACAGGGATAGGTTGGGAGTGGGGAATGTGTGGGGTTATAGGGATAGGGCGGGAGTGGGGAATGTGTGAGGTTACAGGGATAGGGTGGGAGTGGGGAATGTGTCGGGTTATAGAGATAGGGTGGGAGTGGGGAATGTGTGGGGTTATGGGGATAGGGTCGGAGTGGGGAATGTGTGGGGTTACAGGGATAGGGCGGGAGTGGGGAATATGTAGGGTTACAGGGATAGAGCGGGAGTGGGGAATGTGTGTGGTTACAGGGATAGGGCGGGAGTGCGGAATGTGTGGTGTTACAGGTATAGGGTGGGAGTGGGGAATATGTGGGGTTATGGGGATAGGGTGGGGGTGGAGAATGTGTGGGGTTATAGGGATAGGGCAGTAGTGGGGTATGTTTCGGGTTACAGGGATAGGGCGGGAGTGGGGAATGTGTGGGGTTATAGGGATAGGGTGGGAGTGGGGAATGTGTGTGGTTACAGGGCTAGGGCGGGAGTGTGGAATGTGTGGGGTTATAGGGATAGTGTGGGAGTGGGGAATGTGTGGGGTTACAGGGATAGAGTGGGAGTGGGGTATGTGTGGGGTTACAGGGATAGGGTGGGAGTGGGGAATGTGTCGGGTTACAGGGATAGGTTGGGAGTGGGGAATGTGTGGGGTTGTAGGGATAGGGTGGGAGTGGGGAATGTGTGGGGTTATAGGGATAGGATGGGAGTGGGGAATGTGTGGGGTTATGGGGATAAGGTGGGAGTGGGGAATCTGTGGGGTTATAGGGATAGCGCGGGAGTGGGGAATGTGTAGGGTTATGGGGATAGGGCTCGAGTGGGGAATGTGTAGGGTTATGGGCATGGGGCTCGAGTGGGGAATGTCTAGGGTTATAGGAATTGGGCGGGATTGGGGAATGTGTGGGTTTATAGGGATAGGGCTGGAGTGGGGAATGTGTGGTGTTACAGGGATAGGGTGGGAGTGGGGAATGTGTCGGGTTACAGGGATAGGTTGGGAGTGGGGAATGTGTGGGGTTATAGGGATAGGGTGGGAGTGGGGAATGTGTGGGGTTATAGGGATAGGGTGGGAGTGGGGCATGTGTGGGGTTATTGGGATAGGGTGGGAGTGGGGAATGTGTGGGGTTATGGGGATAGGGCGGGAGTGGGGAATATATGGGGTTATAGGGATGGGGTGGGAGTGGGGAATGTGTGGGGTTATGGGGATAGGGTGGGAGTGGGGAATGTGTGGTGTTATAGGGATAGGGCGGGAGTGGGGAATATGTAGCGTTATGGGGATAGGGCTCGAGTGGGGAATGTGTAGGGTTATGGGGATAGGGCTCGAGTGGGGAATGTCTCGGGTTGTAGGAATAGGGCGGGATTGGGGAATGTGTGGGTTTATAGGGATAGGGCGGGAGTGGGGAATGTGTGGGGTTACAGGGATAGGGCGGGATTGGATAATGAGTGGGGTTATCGGGATAGGGCGGGATTGGGGAATGTGTGGGGTTACAGGGTTAGGGCACGGAGTGGGGAATGTGTGGGGTTACAGGGATAGGGCTGGGGGAATGTGTGGGGTTATAGGGACAGGGCTTGCCGGGGGGGTGGTGCCTGGTGAATATATGGGGAAAGCTCTGGGGGCTGATGCCTGAGTAAGGTACCCTTTTGGAGAGTTGGTACAAACTCGATGGGTTGAATGGCATCCTTCTATTGTTTAAGATGCCTTACACAATAATTGGCAATGGCATGAAAATTAGACCTTGACTATTCAGGGCTGATATCGGGAAATCTTTCTTCACAGGGGACAGCAAAATCTGAAACTCACGCTGTGTCAATTAAATAATAGATTCCGGCATTTTCCCACCAACTGATGTCAGATTAACTTCACTGTTTTCCCCATCCCTCACTTCTTTACAAGCAGAGTTGTCTTTAGCAACTTCCAATCTGATGGGGCCATTCTTGAATCCAATAGTTTTCCCATTGTTGAAAGGAGGAAGTTGTACCTTCTTCACGATGACATGCTGTATAATCAACCTGAAAGCAAAGGCAGTGGAGAAGATCGAGGGAGATGGTCACTCGATCTTCTTTGTTAATATTCTTTAGGTCAGCAGTCCAAAGACCCAGGCTAATGGTCTGCACACACCCTTCAGGGTAGTTGATAGAATTTAAATTCAAAAAATAAATTGAGAACTATAAACCTATCCCCAGTGATGGTGACCATGAAGCCATTGCCGATTGTTGTAAAAACCCATCTGCTTCACTAATGCCCTTTAGGGAAGGAAATCCGTCATCCTTACCCGGTCTGGCCTACATGTGACCTTCAGACCCACTCTTAAATGGCCCAGCAAGCTTGTAAGTTGAAGGGCAATTTGGATTAGGCAATAAACAATGGCCTTGATAGTAACCCTCACAACCCATGGAAAAATTAAAAAAATCATAGGTCTCACAGCAGTTAGCATTACTGTCTCACAGCGGTTAGCATTACTGTCTCACAGCGGTTAGCATTACTGTCTCACAGCGGTTAGCATTACTGTCTCACAGCGGTTAGCATTACTGTCTCACAGGGTTAGCATTACTGTCTTACAGCGGTTAGCATTACTGTCTCACAGTGCCACAGACCGAGGTTCAATTCCAGCCTCAGGTCACTGTCTGTATGGAGTCTGCATGTTCTTCCAGTCTCTGCATGGGTTTCCTCTGGGTGCTCCAGTTTAAGAACATAAGAACATAAGAAATAGGAGCAGGAGTAGGCAATCTAGCCCTTCGAGCCTGCCCCGCCATTCAATAAGATCATGGCTGATCTGTCGTGGCTCAGTTCCACTTTCCGGCCCTTTCCCCATAACCCTTAATCCCCTCTCCTATCAAAAACCCATCAACCCGCTTCTTGAAAATATTTAGCGAGGCAGCCTCCACCACTTCAACGGGTAGAGAATTCCAGAGATTCACCACCCTTTGAGTGAAGAAGTTCCTCCTCAACTCCGTTCTAAAACGCCCCCCCTTTATCTTGAGGCTATGCCCCCTAGTCCTACTGTCCTTTCTGAGCGGAAAGAGTCTCTCCACCTCTATCCTATCCATCCCATTCATCATCTTATATGTCTCAATGAGATCTCCCCTCATTCTTCTAAACTCCAACGAGTACAAGCCTAGTTCATTCAGCCTCTCCTCATAGCTCAATCCCCTCAACTCTGGTATCAGCCTAGTAAACCTCCTCTGCACTCCCTCCAAGGCCAAAATATCTTTGCGCAGGTGCGGCGCCCAAAACTGCGCGCAGTACTCCAGCTGCGGCCTCACCAATGCCCTACACAGCTGCAGCAAGACCTCCTTACTTTTACATTCAATCCCCTTCGCTATGAAGGCCAGCATCCCATTTGCCTTCCTGACCACCTGCTGCACCTGCAAGCTGGGTTTTTACAACTCATGCACAAGGACCCCGAGGTCCCTCTGCACTGTCGCCTGCTGCAGTTTTTCGCCACGTAAGTAATAATCCTTCCTACCATTCTTCCTTCCAAAGTGGACCACCTCACACTTGCCAACATTAAATTCCATTTGCCATTTCCTGGCCCATTCGCCCAGCCTATCTAGATCGTTCTGCAGACTCTCCACACCCTCCGCACAATTTGCCGTTCCCCCAATCTTGGTGTCATCCGCAAATTTCGACACCCTACACTCGGTTCCCTCCTCCAGATCATCTATATAAATGGTAAAAAGCTGAGGCCCCAGCACTGACCCCTGGGGCACTCCACTAGTCACCATCCGCCAATCCGAATAGCACCCGTTGACCCCCACTCTCTGCGTCCTATTTGACAACCAATCCTCTATCCACGCTAACACCCTACCCCCAACTCCAAGTCCCCTGGCCTTCTGCAATAACCTCTTATGAGGTACTTTGTCAAACGCCTTCTGAAAATCCAGAAAGACCACATCCACCGACTCTCCTCTATCCACCGCCCTAGACACATCCTCATAGAACTCTAGTAAATTTGTCAGACACGACTTCCCTTTAATGAAACTGTGCTGCGTCTGCTCTATTAAGCAATTCCCTTCAAGATGCCTCGCAATTTCCTCCTTAATGACGGATTCTAACATTTTACCTACCACAGACATTAAACTAACTGGCCTATAATTCCCTGCCTTTTGCCTGGCACCCTTCTTAAACAACGGCGTAACATTAGCCGTTTTCCAATCTTTCGGCACTTCCCCAGAATCCAGCGACGTCTGGAAAATAACCACCAATGCATCCACTATAACCTCCGCCATTTCTTTCAGAACCCTTGGATGCATTCCATCCGGTCCTGGGGACTTGTCCACAATCAGCCCCTCCAGTCTGTCAAGCACCGCCTCTCTAGTAACAGTAATGTCATTAAGACCCTCCAGTCCTACCACCTTTCCATCGCTAACACCCGGCAAATTATTCACGTCCTCCTCCGTGAAGACAGAAACAAAAAAGTTATTCAATACCTTAGCCATATCCTCATCCCCTACCACTAGGTCCCCTTTCTCATCCTCTAAAGGACCAACGTTCACCCTAGCCAGCCTCTTCCTTCCTCCCACACTCCTAAAATATGCAGATTAGATGGATTGACTATGCTGAATTGACCGTTAGCAGGGTGGATGCGTGGGGTTATGGAGATAGGCTTGGGTGAGCTTGTTGTCACTGCAGGCTCGATGGGTCGAATGGCCTCTTTCTACACTGTAGGGATTCTATGATTCTATACGTACTTGTCGATTCTCCCTGCAGTGCTACCACTGAGAGACAGGGGGAGCCTATCGATGGGATGCAGGAAAGACCCTCAGGTGACTCCAGAGGTAATGGCACAGAAGCAGGAAGCAGAGGCGGTTTAAGAGATCTTATGATTATTGATTCTAAAGCAATGAATGTGGATGAGAGTGGTAACTTTTGTGAGACGCCGTGAAAGGTTATTACGTGACTTTGCTAAGAACCGTTTCAGTATTGTTAAAGAAAAATGTGATGGAAGTGATTTGAGCTTGGAGCTCTGAGAAAGATTTGAGAGGTGACCGTACAGTTACGGTTTTTAGAGAGGTAAATTAGCTGGAAATGGAGTGGTAATTTGGAAGAAATGTAGGAACGAAAGCAGGAGCAGGAAATCAGATCTATCCGACATCATTATCTGATCTGATCAACACGTGTCTCTTCATTGAACTGACTATTTTAGATGGTAAATAGTGGAGACCTCAGCATTGACAATAGTATTGTGAAATAGCAGAACCAGGAGTAGCAACGGGAATGGGGGCAGGAGGAGGAATTGATTTGATTTGATTTATTATTATCACATGTATTTGGATACAGTGAAAAGTATTGTTTCTGGATCCAAAAGTATTGTGCTATAAAGACAGAGCATACCATTAATAGAGTACAAAGGGGAGAAGGAAAAGGAGAGGGTGCAGAATGTTGCAACTACAGGTAGGGTGAAGAGAAAGATCAGCTTAATGTACGAGGGGGACATTTAACAGTCTGAATGCAGCAGGGAAGAAGTTGTTCTTCAGTTGGTTCATTGAATCATAGAATTCCTACAGTGCAGAAGGAGGCCATTTGGCCCATTGATTCTGCACCGACCACAATCCTACCCAGGACCTATCCCCATAATCCCACATATTTACCCTGCTAATCCCCCTGACACTAAGGCGCAATTTAGCATGGCCAATCCACCTATCCTAGACATATTTGGATTGTTTGGTACCTGTTTTCAGACTTTTGTACCTTTTTCCTGATGGAAAAAGATGGAAGAGAGTATAGGGCGTGTGAGATCCTTAATTATGCTGGCTGCTTTTTTGAGGCAACGGGAAGTGTAGACTGTCTCAATGAATGAAGTTGATTTGTGTGATGGACTGGGCTACATTCATGATCCTTAGTAGTTTATGGTGGCCTTGTTCAGAGCAGGAGCCATATTAAGCTGTGATACACTAGAAAGGCTGCTTTCTATGGTGCATCTGTAAAAGTTGGTGAGAGTTGTAGCTGACATGTTGAGTCTCCTTAGCCTTCTGAGAAAGTAGAGGCTTTGGTGGCCTTTCTTAACTATTGTGTTGGCATGGGAGGGATCCAGGATGGTGATCTGGATACCTAGAAATTTGAAGCTCTCAACCATCTCCACTTCATCCCCATTGATGTAGGCAGGGACATGTTCTTCACTACACTTCCTGAAGTTGATGGCTATCTCTTTCTTTTTACTGACATTGAGGGAGAGATTATTGTCGTCGTACTAGTTCACCAGATTCTCTATCTCTTTCCTGTAATTTGTCTCGTCACTGTTTGAGATACAACCCACTACAGTGGTGTTATCAGCAAAATTAAAAATCGAGCTGGAGGGGAATTTGGCCACACAGTCATAGGTGTATAAGGATATAGTAAGTGGCTGAGAACACAGCCTTGTGGGGCATTGAAGATGATCGGATGGAGGTGTTCTTCCCTGTCCTTATTGATTGTGATTTGTGAGTTAGGAAATCTAGGATCCAGTCACATCGTGGGGAGCTGAACACTAGGCCATGGAGTTTGGTGATGAGTTTTGTTGGGATAATGATGTTGAAGGCTGAGCTGTAGTCAATAAATAGGAATCTGTTTATTTTTGTCTTTATTATCCAGGTGTTCCAGGGTTGAGTGCAGGGCCAGGGAGATGGCATCTGCTGCGGACTGTTGTGGGAATTGGTGAACTATAGTGGATCCAGGCAATCTGGGACGCTGGAATTGATTGGTGCCATGACTAACTTTTCAAAGCACTTCATAAGGATGGATGTCAGAGCCATTGGGCAGTAGTCATTAAGGCATGCTGCCTGGCCTTTCTTTGGTACTGGAATGATGGTTGGCTTCTTGAAACAGACTCAGATCAGAGCAGGAGGAGGAGCAGGAACAGGAAGAGCAGTTCATGCCCAAATGCAGCCAGACCTGGAGAATATTCAGGCTTGGGCTGACAAGTGGCAAGTAACATTCATGCCACACAAGTGTCAGGCAATAGCCACCTCCAACAAAAAAGTGGATCTAGCATTCAATGGCATTACCATTGCTGAATCCCCCACTATCAATATCGTGGGATCTACCATTGACCAGACACTGAACTGGGCTAGTAATATAAATACTGTAGCTACCAGGGCAGAAACTAAGAATTCTATGATGAGTAACTCATCTCCTGACTCCCCAAAGCCTGTCCATCATCTTTAAGGCACAAGTCAGGAATATGATGGAATATTCCCCATTTGCCTGGATGGATGCAGCTCTTGATGTGGAGATGCCGGTGTTGGACTGGGGTAAACACATTAAGAAGTCTCACAACACCAGGTTAAAGTCCAACAGGTTTATTTGGTAGTTTGAGGGGCTTTTGAGTTTGCCCCTTCATCAGGTGAGTGGATGAAGCTCCAACAGCACTCAAGAAGCTTGACACCATCCAAGACAAAGTAATCCACTTGATTGGCATCCTATCCAGCACCTTCAACATTCACTCCCTCTGCCACCAATGCACAGTGGCAGCCATGTGTACTGTCTACAAGATACACTGCAGCAACTCACCAAGGATCCTCCAAACCCAAACCCAAAACCGCTATCATCTAGAAGGATAAGGGCTGCAGGTAAATGGGAACACCAATAGCTGCAAGTTCCCCTCCAAGTCATTCACCATCCTGACTTGGAAATATATCGCAGTTCCTTCGCAATGGCTAGGCCTAAATCTTGGAATTCCGTCCCTAAGAGCACTGTGGGTGTACCTACATCATGTGGACTGCAGGGTTTTAAGAAGGTAGCTCAGCACCGCCTCTCAAGGACAGTTAGGGAGGGACAATAAATGCTGACTTTACCAGTGATGTTCACATCGTGTGGAAGAATAAAAAACAGTGCCAGTCTCGATATCTGAGCTGAAAGGTGATGGGGTCCTTAGGAAAGGCCCATCACTTTAAGAGCTAATGAGCACAGATCAGGCTAGTGGCGTGCTCTCCAGGGATCAAGGACATTGGGGATGAAGTCACATCAGACAGGAGTTGCCAGCAAATCAGAGGCAGCAGATGAATTGGATGCTGGAGGTGGAGTCTGTTGTCTGTATAACACTCACCCGAGGCCTAGTGTTACCCCTGGATCCAAGGCCACAGGTAAGTGATAGTGGGAGGATATTCACAGAGGAGGAGAAAAGCTCAGTAGGGTGCCTCTCAGTGGGCTCTCCCCTTCTCAATGACATATCCCTCCATCAGATGCCAAATGCCTTTGAATAAAGGACTCCGCCCTTTACATGGCAAGGCACCTACCTATCACACAGTTAATATCAGTGGCAATGGGAGGAGGCTTTTGAGACGGCATTAATTTCCTACTTAGAAATCCCAGTTCAATTTGAGAAAGGAAGACTGGGATGTGGACATCTCTGGCTGGGCCAACATTTATTGCCCATTGCTGATCATGTAAGAGTGAACCACATTGCTGTGGCTCTGGACTCACATGTAGACTAGACCAAGTAAGAACAGCAGATTTCCTTCCCTAACGATTTTATGATATCCGACTCACGGCTATCATTAGACTTTTAATTCCAGATTTCTTTTAATTGAATTCGATTTCCACTATTTGCCATGGTGAGACTTGAACCTGGGTCCCCAGAACACCACCCTGGGTCTCTGGATTCCCAGTCCAGTGACAATACCATTATTCCACCACACTTTCATCCATTACCCACCCCCACCCCTCCCCATGAGCAAATTCAGAATCAAAATGGCTACCAACTGAGACATAGGGAGTGTCTCAGGCCTCATGCTTTTATTTCCTAAATTGGTTCTCTTATTGCCCAGGATTTTGGAAACAACTTTGATATTTTTATGAAAGAAATAACATTATTGTTATTGTTCCAGATCCTCCAGATTGATATTATTCTTCTGTTCCTCCCATGATTCCAGGGCTATGTGGTCATGGGTGTTCTGAAGAGTGACCTCTCCAGATTTTGGACTGGATGATCCCTTTGGAATGAAAGATCCTCATTCAACCTCTTGCCTAGAGCCTGGGGGAGATTTCAAGATTGGCCTTGCACAGAAATGAGTCAACGAGAGGCACTGGTTGGGGATAGATTTTGTTTTGCTGTGACTTTGCTCGGCAGGAATTGAATATAACAGACTCTTTGAGATCAACCCCTTACAAATTCATCAAGAATGGTTACAGTTGGACCTGGATGATGCTTGCATTAACATTGCTTCAATGGAGACAACATCTGATTTTAACCTTTGAATCCAAGGCCCATTCTCATGAATGACAGCAAGAAAACACTCAACACAGAAATACCCTTAGCATAGAGCATAGAACCCTACAGTGCAGAAACAGGCCCTTCGGCCCATCGAGTCTGCACCGAATACAATCCCACCCAGACCCTATCCCCATATCCCTACACATTTACCTGCTAATCCCTCTAACCTACACATCCCAGGACACTAAGGGGCAATTTTTAGCATAGCCAATGAACCTAACCCGCACATCTTTGGACCTCCCTGGACCCCACAAACACCAAAACACAGAATTGTACCCCTGACATCGGTGTATGAGAAGTTAACTCCCTGTGTTGCGAAGCATTCAATCCAGATAATTGGGGAACATTAGAATCATAGAATCCCTCCAGTCCAAAAGGAGGCCATTTGGCCCATCAAGCCTGCACTGACAATCCTACCCAGGCCTTATCCCCGTAACACTGCTAATCCATCAAACACTAAGAGGCAATTTAGCATGGCCAATCCACCAAACCCACCATCTTTGTCCGCTCAAATGTTGTTTTGTGATCCCACGTTGGGAATTTAAAAATTTTACACACAGGGAATGAATAAATGATTTGGCCCATTAGATTTCTACTCTTGGACAAGACATCCACTCATGCACCTTGATTGTGTACAGGGAATTAAGGCAGAATAGTTTCCATCTCATTTAAAAAAAGGTCAGCAACAAAATTGAAGATCTTGGGTGTTCTGAAGCAGAATAAACCAAAATATTTTGCCAAGATCCAGAGCGTAGACGAGGACAAAAACACGCTGCAAAAAGCCTCCAGTGAATATTTATCCAACGAATTGAGATTTGTGGTTCATTGTTTGTCAGTATCAATGCCAGCACTGGCTCGGGAAGAGCACTCCACCTGTCAATCAGAAGCTAAATTACCCCTTAGTGTCCAAAGACGTGTGTGTGTTCGTAGGGTTGGCCATGCTAAATTGACCCTTAGTGTCAGGGGACCAGCTAGGGTAAATGCATGGGGCTGTGGGGATAGAGCCTGGGTGGGACTGTGGTCAGTGCAGACTCGGTGGGTTGAATGGCCTCCTTTTGCACTGTCAGATTCTATGAAGGTTGTGGAATTGATTCACGAACAATACCCTGAGACCATAATTCATGCTACCAATCCAGCGCAGTAGAGCAGAGTATTGCTGGAGCAGAGGTACCAGCTTTCAGTGAAATATTAAAGTGAAATGTCTTCAGCCCTCTCAGTTGCACCTAACAATCTTAATGCATTTTACCATTTTCATGGTATCATTTATGAATGATCTGGATGAGGGTATAGTTGGGTGGATTAGTAAATTTGCTGATGACACCAAAGTCGGAGGTGTGGTAGATAGTGATGAAGGGTGTCATAGTTTGCAGGAAAACTTAGACAGGTTGCAGAGCTGGGCCGAGAGGTGGCGGATGGAGTTTAATGCGGAGAAGTGTGAGGTAATTCACTTTGGTAGGAATAACAGATGTGTCGAGTATAGGGCTAACGGGAGGACTTTGAATAGTGTGGATGAGCAGAGGGATCTAGGAGTATGTGTACATAGATCCCTGAAAGTTGGGAGTCAAGTAGATAAGGTTGTTAAGAAGGCATACGGTGTCTTGGCGTTTATTGGTAGGGGGATTGAATTTAGGAGTCGCAGCGTCATGTTGCAACTGTACACAACTCTGGTGCGGCCGCACTTGGAGTACTGTGTGCAGTTCTGGTCCCCACATTACAGGAAGGACGTGGAGGCTTTGGAGAGGGTGCAGAGGAGGTTTACCAGGATGTTGCCTGGTATGGAGGGAAGGTCCTATGAGGAGAGGCTAAGGGATTTGAGGTTGTTTTCACTGGAAAGAAGGAGGCTAAGAGGGGATCTTATTGAAACATATAAGATGATTAGAGGTTTAGATAGGGTGGATAGTAATAGCCTTTTTCCTCTGATGGAGAAATCTAGCACGAGGGGGCATGGCTTTAAATTAAGGGGGGGTAGTTATAGGACTGATATCAGGGGTAGGTTCTTTACCCAGAGGGTGGTGAGGGACTGGAATGCCCTGCCTGCTGCAGTTGTAAATGCGCCTAGTTTGGGGGCGTTTAAGAGATCTGTGGATAGGTTTATGGACGAAAAGGTATTGGTTTAGGCTAGTGGGTCATTGTTTTGTAACTGGTTGGCGCAACATCGTGGGCCGAAGGGCCTGTTCTGCGCTGTAATGTTCTATGTTCTATGTTCTATTTTCATTCTAAGTGTTGAACCTGGGTGTAATGGAGATCTGACCTGGAGATCTGCTTTCAGGCACCCCCATACGCACTCAGCCTGATAAAAAATCACCAGTCCCATTCGCGTTGTGGGCGGGGCTTAGCGCGGCCAGAATGATCGGAGCTCTGAACTGCCCATGCACAGTTAGAAAAAGATTTGAAAAAGTGGGACTGTCAGATCGCTCCCGGACCGCGGAAAGCAAAAAGCAGGAGCGATGGCCCGCACATTCATCGCTGTCCCCCTTATCCACCCTACACCACTACCCAAACACATCGCTGTCCCCCTTATCCACCCGACACCACTACCCGAACACATCGCTGTCCCCCTTCTCCACCCTACACCACTACCCAAACACATCGCTGTCCCCCTTATCCACTCTACACCACTACCCAAACACATCGCTGTCCCCCTTTTCCACCCTACATCACTACCCAAACACATCGCTGTCCCCCTTATCCACCCTACACCACTACCCAAATACATCGCTGTCCCCCTTATCCACCCACCCCCTCCCAAGATTGATCGCCAGCCCTGCCCCCCTCCCTCCCACCAATCATCCACAAAGTGGTAGTGGACCATTCCCACGCCCCACCAGAGATCCATCTGCCCCCTCACCAGAGATCAATCTGTCCTGCCCACCAGTGTGTCATCTGCCCCCCCCCCCCACCAGAGATCCATCTGCCCACCCCCCCCTCCCTACCAGAGGCCTATCTGCCCCCCCCCCCCCCCCCCAGTGAACGATCTGGCCTCCTACAGCCCCCACATCAGACATCGATCTTGGCTCACTCACCACGCACCCCCTCCAGGCAACGAACTGGCCTCTCTCATCCCACCCCCACCCTCTCCAGACAACAATCTGGCTTCTCTCTTTCCCCTCCCCCCCACCTCCAGACAACAATCTGGCTTCTCTCTTTCCCCTCCCCCCCACCTCCAGACAACAATTTGGCCTCGCTCTCCTCCCCCCCCCCCCCCCAACCAAGCAGAGAACAATCTGACCTGGCTCCCTCCTTGCCCCCACCACTGATCTCAGTCAGAGATCAGTTGCATTCTTGGACACACGCATCTCCATTAAGGACGGTCACCTCAGCACCTCACTGTACCGCAAACCCACAGACAATCTCACAATGCTCCACTTCTCCAGCTTCCACCCTAAACATGTTAATGAAGCTATTCCCTATGGACAAGCCCTCCGTATACACAGGATTTGCTCAGATGAGGAGGATCGTGACAGACACCTCCAGACCCTGAAAGATGCCCTCATAAGAACAGGATATGGTGCTCGACTCATAGATCGGCAGTTCCGATGTGCCACAGCGAAAAACCGCACCGATCTCCTCAGAAGGCAAACACAGGACACAATGGACAGAGTACCCTTCGTCGTCCAGTACTTCCCCGGAGCGGAGAAGCTACGACATCTTCTCCGGAGTCTTCAACATATCATTGATGAAGACGAACATCTCGCCAGGGCGATCCCCACACCCCCACTTCTTGCTTTCAGACAACCACACAACCTCAAACAGACCATTGTTCGCAGCAAACTACCCAGCCTTCAGGAGAACAGTGACCACAATACCACACAACCCTGCCACAGCAACCTCTGTAAGACATGCCGGATCATCGACATGGATACCATCATCACACGTGAGAATACCATCCACCAGGTACATGGTAAATACTCTTGCAACTCGGCCAACATTGTCTATCTGATACGTTGCAAGAAAGGATGTCCCGAAGCATGGTACATTGGGGAGACCATGCAGACGCTACGACAACGGATGAATGAACATCGCTCGACAGTCACCAGGCAAGACTGTTCCCTTCCTGTTGGTGAACACTTCAGCGGTCACGGGCATTCAGCCTCTGACCTTCGGGTAAGCATTCTCCAAGGCGGCCTTCACGACATACGACAGCGCAGAGTCGCTGAACAGAGACTGATAGCCAAGTTCCGCACACATGAGGGATCTTGGGTTCATGTTTCACTATCTGTAACCCCCGTGACTTGCCTGGGTTTGCAAAACCTCACTTACTGTACTGTCTGGAGACAATACACATCTCTTTAAACTGTGATCAGTGCTCCTTCCACTCACATTGTCAGCCACTTCAGGTGTTGAACAGCAGGTTAGGTGTAAGGATTCGCATTCTAATCAGCAATCACTAAACTGTCTGTGCTTTATGTGCTCTGTCTGAGGCCAGAACTCTCCATTCACCTGACAAAGAGGGTAACCTCGAAAGCTTGCTTGCTTGTGAGAATATTATCAAATAAATCGGTTGGACTAAAACCTGGTGTTGTCAGAGTTTTTACTCAGTCAGAGAGCCATTGGAAGGCCTATATGCGCTCTTCAGAAGCTGGAGCGCCCGATTCAGATTATTTAGCAGGTCCCTAAATTGTCCCTAAATTAGTCTTCCCTCAATCTGGTTATGGTTCCTTTATTGTGGGGTCCAATAGGCATAGACAAAGGTCATAGGTAGAAGAAGGCACTCACAATGTTAAAATGGCGGTGCAGGCTCATTGGGCCGAAGGGCCTGTTTCCCGTGCTGTGTTGTTCTTTGTTCTTTGTATTACGGTTCCATTTGGCAAACGCTTTGATAAAGGGGGAAATGCTGATAAAGTTGGGTGGGCAGTTCATTAATTCAATTTAAATGCATGCAAATGTATTTAAATCATCGTTGCACCCATTTTGGGCACAAAGTGGATCGCTGCCATTCCCGGGTTTCAGTACATTGGCAACCTGTGTGGACACAGGTACGGATCATGTTAATGGCCTCACACTCAACTTTACCACATTTTCGCGCCCAAAAACAGGCACGATGCATTGGTAAATTTCTACTTATTTCTACTTTTCATTATCTGCTTCATGAGAATGAATAGTGGGGATAAAAACGGGGCTGTGGGTTTAGTGTGTGGGTGTGAATGTCTCTCCCTGGAAACTCTCACAGAGATCTGTCAGAATTAAAGATTAATCCTGAAGACACAACTACAGTCAACCCAGGAGAGAAGAGTTCCAATAACCGTTCTTCGCCACTGTCTTTAAGTTATAAAACGTTGGAAATGGGACAACGCTGTGTTGGCTGGTAAGGGCAGGTCATGTGACAAATCCTGAAGAAAGATATCCAGTCGGGGTGGGAGCCATGAACTCCATGGATTGAGACATTGCTTCACCCAGCCTCCTGCCAAAAGCCAGCAGAGTGGTGTAGAGAGTGTGGGGATTGGTGTGAGTGGGGGTTCGGGCATCTAGGGGTGAGGAATCAGGCACGAATGGGAGGGGGGGGGGGAATCGGGTGGAGTGGGAGCGGGGTGGTGATCAGATGGGAGGTGCAGGGATCGGGTGCGAGTAGGGGGTCAGGCGAGAGATCAGGTGCAAGGCTGCTTGTCTCTTGAATGGTGTTCACAGCACAGCATTTGATCTCTGTGAGCTGGGGTGAGGATCATTCTGTTGCTTCCCGCCAGCTTTCACCGAGGTTTGGCAATCTCGGATATTGTCCCATGATTTAAAATTAAAATGGAATCTTTATGATGTCATTGGGCCTAAACTGAGCAAATAGGCCTTCTCCGTCCTGATTTAAATTGAAGCCCAGTTTGGACAGTTGATGCAGGAGAGCTTTGGGAATGTGGATCGACTCCTTCATTTACCGTCACAACCGCTGCCAGCGTATCCACCCTTAACCACTTCAACCAACTAACAGTTCTGTCAACTAAACTCCCTTACCAAAGGACCGGATATACATTCAGAACGGAGAGATCGTGCAATCGGGTGTAGGGAGGGGATGGTGAGTGAGTTGGGGTGAGAGTTTTGATAGGTCAAAAGGCAGCATTGGCAATGACTTAGGAGGCAGCAAGCCCCAGTAAAGGAGAGGGCAGGATTAAAGAGAGGTCAGAATTGGCAAAAAAGGCCAGAGTTAGAGAATCACCGTGCTCACTGTGTGATCAGGAAGATGCTGGTTTTCGGGAGGGTCTTGTGCCTGTTTTAATGTGGGGCAATTGTAAGCATTTATGGGTTGGTTTTTCTGGGAGTGTCGCCTTGGTCCAGTTACATTCAGATTAAACTAATATTGCCTGTCCACTAGCTTTGTCCACTGGATGATGGATTTCTCAGCCCAATGTTAATTTTATTACACGGACATCGAACTCCAATTGCTTCAGACTAGAGTCTCCACATCAGCCTCAAAGCATAATATCTGATTATTTTCCCTGACCATTAAGCTCAAACTGCACTAAAAACAACGGGATGTACAGAATGCTGGCTAATATTGAACCTGCTCTGGTGGGGTTCCCTGGAGGAACATTCAAATACAAACATCCTGTGGATTATCCTTGGTATCATACATTTTGCTCATCCTGTTCCATTTTTGACAAAATATTTCTCAGCCTCTCTTGTCCAAACCTGCCTGAAACTATTCCAGATCAATCGATGGAGAAGAGGACGCAAATGATCAATGACAAACCGGTGATTAAAAATTTAATATCGACGTGGCCAGCTGTCAGCTAGCCTTTACATTGCACAATAGAACATAGAACATTACAGCGCAGAACAGGCCCTTCGGCCCACGATGTTGCGCCAGACCAGTTACAAAAACAATGAACCACTAACCTAAACCAATCCCTTTTCGTCCATAAACCTATCCACGGACTCTTAAATGCCCCAAACTAGGCGCATTTACAACTGCAACAGGCAGGGCATTCCAATCCCTCACCACCCTCTGGGTAAAGAACCTACCCCTGACATCCGTCCTATAACTACCACCCCTTAATTTAAAGCCATGCCCCCTCGTGCTAGATTTCTCCATCAGAGGAAAAAGGCTATTACTATCCACCCTATCTAAACTCTAATCATCTTATATGTTTCAATAAGATCCCCTCTTAGCGCCTTCTTTCCAACGAAAACAACCCCAAATCCCTCAGCCTCTCCTCATAGGACCTCCCCTCCATACTAGGCAACATCCTGGTAAACCTCTTCTGCACCCTCTCCAAAGCCTCCACATCCTTCTGTAATGTGGGGACCAGAACTGCACACAGTACTCCAAGTGCGGCCACACCAGAGTTGTGTACAGTTGCAACATGACGCTGCGACTCCTAAATTCAATCCCCCTACCAATATACCCAATTACTATAATATCCACAGTACAATATACCTCAATTATTGTAATGCCCCCAGTACAATATACCCAATTTACTGTAATATCCACAGTACAATATACCCAATTACTGTAATATCCATAGTACAATATACCTAATTACTGTAATACGTTTTTCAGAATGGAGGTCAGTCACCAGTGGGGTGCCCCAGGGGATCTGTTCTGGGACCCTTGCTGTTTGTCATTTTCATAAATGACCTGGATGAGGAAGTGGAGGGATGGGTTAGCAAGTTCGCTGATGACACGAAGGTCGGCGGTGTTGTGGATGGTCTGGAAGGATGTCAAAAGTTGCAGCAGGACATAGATAGGATGCAGGAAGTGGCGGAGAAGTGGCAGATGGACTTTCAACGCGGATAAATGTGTAGTCGTCCATTTCGTGCAGAACCAACGGGATGAACGAGTACACTATCAAGGGCAGGAGTCTTAGTAGCGTTGAAGAGCAGAAGGATCTCGGGGTCCGGGTCCACAGGACTCTTAAATCGGCCTCGCAGGGTGGAGGAGGTGGTCAAGAAGGCGTATGGTGTACTGCCCTTCATTAATCGAGGGATTGAGTTTAGGAGTCGGGAGGTAATGCTGCAACTTTACAGGACCCTCGTCAGGCCTCATTTGGAGTACTGTGGCGCAGTTCTGGTCGCCTCACTATAGGAAAGACGTAGAAGCTATTGAAAGGGTGCAGAGGAGATTTACAAGGATGTTGCCTGGACTGGGAGGCATGCCCTTATGAAGATAGGTTGAGGGAGCTGGGACTCTTTTCCCTGGAGAGGCGAAGGTTGAGAGGCGACCTGATAGAAGTTTATAAATGTGAGAGGAATAGATAGGGTGGACTCTCAGAGGCTATTTCCCCGGTTGAAATGGTCGCTACGAGAGGACACAGATTTAAGGTGCGGGGAGGGAAGTACAGAGATGATGTTAGGGGTAAGTTTTTCACTCAGAGGGTGGGTGAGTGAATGGAATCGGCTGCCGTCATCGGTGATGGAGGCGAACTCGCTGGGGTCTTTTAAAAGACTTCTGGATGAGTATATGGGGTTTAATGGGATTGGGGGTTATAGATAGGTCTATTAGATTGGCGGGGTTGATGTGATCGGTGCAACTCGAGGGCCGAAGGGCCTGTTTGTGCTGTAATGTTCTATGTTCTATGTTCTATGTTCTAATACCCACAGTACAATATACCCCAATTACTGTAATATCCACAGTACAATATACCCAATTACTGTAATATCCACAGTACAATATACCCAATTACTGTAATATCCCACAGTATACAATATACCCAATTACTGTAATATCCACAGTACAATATACTCAATTACTGTAATATCCACAGTACAATATACCCAATTACTGTAATATCCACAGTACAATATACCCAATTACTGCAATATCCACAGTACAATATACCCAATTACTGTAATATCCACAGTACAATGTACCCAATTACTGTAATATCCACAGTACAATATACCCAATTACTGCAATATCCACAGTACAATATACCCAATTACTGTAATACCCACAGTACAATATACCCAATTACTGTAATACCCACAGTACAATATAATACATTATACACGTGCTCACTGTGTGTTTGTAAAATTATTAAAAATTGTAAAATGGTAAGAGTTGTAAAATTACATGGTCCATTTAAAAGGTAGTTATTTCTATACTTAGAGTTTTAAAAAAAGAGAGGTGCAGATGCGCACAGTACACAGATTGAAACATTGTATTAGAGGCAAAAGCGATGGGGTTGCCTTGGTAACAGGCTTCAGGTATTTGAATGTTTTGGAAGTTTGCCCAGTCAGGTTAAACTAGGCATTTGAATAACAGCAGCCTATCAGATTTGAATTTGATGTTTTGGTAACCTGTAAATCAATCCTATAGTGGAGATGTTGAATGTCATTAGGGATATAACAGCCAGGTCCAAGGTCCAGAGAACCAGCTAGCAACTACCTCTGCCACAGCTCACAGCCTTAGAGAGAGAGAGGGAGACAGCAACTGTCTCTTCCACAACTAATAGCTTTTAGCTCAAAGCTCATCTGAATTGAAAAGGCACCAGAAACAAGCCAGAAGTTCCATACAGAATAAATTGATAAAGAAGACAGAATATTCTGGTTTTATTTTTAGAATGATTAAAGTTCTATTTTTTGTTAATAAGTGGGAATTATATTTATCAAAACAGCAGTACATTAGAATAGTGTTTTATTCAGTTTGTTAATAGTTTAGATAATCTGTTCACAGTTAGTTAGGTATAAAAAGTGTTACTTGTTGCTTTTACAGGGCGAGCCTCAGGTAGTTATTTTTAATGTAACCACCAAAAGTTGCTAAAGAGCAGATCGTACTATTTCTCACACAGATTAACAGATTATGACGCGAGATACTCCTCTTTGTGTGGTTAGGTGTTAATTTTAAGAGAGGGAATACATATCTGCTTCGTAACAGATTAGGGGGGCTCGTGTCCTGGTTTTGAACAGTCTTGGATCTTTAAATAAACCTTTAAGTGAGAAGTGGAATATTTGTTAACCGACAACAAACCGCTTAAATCAAAAGTGGAGAAATGGCCTTTAAAATTGCTAAAGGGGGTCAGGAAGATGTTTCCCAAGTTTGCCAAAAAAGTTTAGAAAGACAGAAAAAGGTGACACTGATAGAATTGGCAAATAGGCTAAAATTGGATTTAACCAGGGCTAATAGGAAAGCTGAAATCGTAACAGAATTAGCCAAGAATTGATGTATATCAGAGGAACGAATGCAGTGGAGTTAGAAAAAAAATTATATTGCAAACAAGACGATTGGTGTTAGAAAATGAATTTAAAATGCCACAGTTAAAAAAAGAGAGAGCGGAAAGGGACAAGGAAAAAGAGAGGAAAAAAGAGAGAGAAGAAAGGGAAAGGTTGTCTGAGTTGGAAAAGATGAAGTTGGAAGTTTAAGCATTAAGACTTCAATGACAGAAGTGAAAATACAAGATGGAAGTGACAGTGAGAAAGCTCAGCTTAGCCAATCGCCTGGTGAGGATATATACAAACATATCCCAACATTATTAAAATTCAATGAGAAAGATGCAGAAGCCTTTTTCATTTCCTTTGAGAAATGGGCTGCACAGGTGAGATGTCCAGAGTGCGGTGTGGGTAATGTTAATTCAAGTTGGTAGGCAGGACCACTGAGGTGTTTGCAGCAACATCAGAGGAGGTGTCAGGAAAGTATGAAGAAATAAAGAAGGCAGCTTTGCGTGCTTACAAATTAGAAACAGAAGCATTTAAATGATAGTTCAGAAATGTAAGGAAGGAGCCAGGTGGGACATATATTGAGTTTGAAAGAATTAAGCAGAGCAACTTCGATAGACAGGTGAGAACATTAAAGATAGAAAAGACATATGAGGCTATTAGAGATATTATTCTGCTGGACAAGTTTAAAAACTCACTTCCAGAAATGATGAGAACTCATGTTGAGGTTAAAGCAGCAAGAAGAGCTGCAGAGATGGCAGATGAATACATATTGGTGCATAAATTCAAATGTAGCTTCTGACAGCAGTTTCATGAGGGATAGAAATTGGGAAAGACGGAGATCCTTGAATGAAAAACAAAAGGCAGGTCACGTCAGGAGCAGTTTGCCACCTGTGGGAAAAGAAACCCAAGAGTGGAAAAGAAGTGAAAACAGAAAGGCATTGGTGAAAAGGATGTGGTAAAAGATACTCAATCAGTAGGATTAGTTAAAATAGTGAAGGAAATCCCGAGAGAAGTTGAGAAGATCAAGAAGAATGCAGAGCCTAGGCATGGGCTGGATAGTAAGGCAGCGCCTGATCTTTCAAAGACTTCACCTGTGAATTCTTCCTCATGGCTACCTCTGCCTATTTGGTTCTCCCAATCTGTATGAAGATTAAAGTCACCATGATTAATATGCTGCCTTTTTTACATGCCCCCATTATCTCCTGATTTATTCTCAATCCGACATTATAGCTACTATTAGAGGATCTACAGACTGTTCCCATTAGTGCCTTCTTCACCTTGCTATCTCTTAATTCCATCCATATGGATTCTACAACTTCTGATCCAAAATCACTTCTTGCTAATGTACTTATCCCATTCTGTTCTAACAAGGCTAACCCTGCCACACTTTTTTTCTGTCTGTCCTTATGAAAAGTCACATGTTCATTGGATATTTAGTTCCCAGTTTTGATCTCCTTGTCACTGCATGCTTGTAATGGTTATAAGATCATATCCATTAACCTCAATTTGTGCCGTTAATTCATTTATTTTGTGTCAAATATTCCATATGCTTAATTTTGCCTTTTTAGCATTTTTTACCTTTTTGACCTTATTTGCTGCTGCTTATTATGATTGTACAGCTTGTCCCTTCCTATCACACTCTGGATATCATTATCTAAAAAGCTGCCTTGTAAGGCTGCCACGTTCTTTCACTTTGTAAGCCTACACATCCCCTCTCCAGAACTATCCCAGCCTAAGGACGAGCAACTGAGGAGAGCCGTTACATATAGTGGAATTCATCCCTGAGGTGATGGTCAGCTAACAGTGTGATTGATGGCATGCTCGACCGACTCACTTATTTCAGAAATCTAATATTCCTCTCAGGATAAAAACACACTGTGGGTCCGATGTGTTTGTTGCTACTGATCTGCTGTAGAGATTCAAGTTTGTAAATGCCGAAATGACTGTGAAGAGATTGTTTTGTTTAGTCTATACTGGTTAATTCCCTCCTGGAGTTCCAAAGCCTAGTTGGCTTTTACAAAACTCCAGATGGAATCTGTAAAGGAAATTGATGCTTTTCAAAGGGTGCCGATAATGTGTGTTTAAAACAGTTACAGAAAATAATAGTCAACAAAAAGTAACTGCAATTCACAACTCCCTTTGCAACTGAACAATCAGAAATAATTAGAGCCAGATTATGGATTGCAAATACCTAAAGATCAGTAAAGATAGGCATTATGAAATATTCTAATCTTCATCTTTTCTTCATGTACGTATGGAGCAATAAGGATTTGACTTTTTGAGGAAACATGATTAAACTACAATAATTTAGGGGAGATAGCGGCATAGTGGTAATGTCTCTGGACTAGTAACCCAGAGGCCCAGTTAATAATCTGGAGAGATGGGTTCAAATTCTACCATGGGGGCTGGTGGAATTTGAATACAATGAATAAATCTGAATTGATGTCTCACTAATGGTGACTGTGACCACTGCCATCGATTATTTGGTTCCATTTGGTTTTCTAATGTTCTTTAGGGAAGGCAATCTGCCATCCTTACCTGCTCTGGCCTACATGTGACTCCAGAGCCACAGCAATGTAGTTGAATCTCAACTGCCCTCTGAGATGACCAAGTGAAACAGCCGGTATTTAGGGATGGGTAACAAATGCTGGTCTTGCCAGAGATGTCCACACCCATGAAAGAATGATAAAAAAAAGAAGCAGTGACCTCCATGATAGCCGTGACACAGTGGATGCCACTCTTGCCAAGAACATAAAGACCATGGCTGGAGTTTTCTATGCCACCCACCAAGAGTAACAGAGTGGACGAGAGGCGGACAATGGGAAGGTCAGTTGATCTCAGGCAGGATTTTACAGTTTTGGGACGGGCAAGGCCGTAAAGTCCCGGCCCCATGGGTTCAAATCCCAGTCTAGACACTTATACATAAAATGCAGGGTGACCCTCCCAGTGCAGCACTGAAGGAGTGTTGGACATGTTGTCTGGGATCTGATACCTGTAGGCCTTTGTGAGTGCGCTTCAAAGATTCTGCTGCAATATGTGAAAACGGGGAATTCTCCACAATGTGCTGGTTAATCGCTCTTCCCGCCACCAACACCATTAGATTGTCTGGTCATGATCCCAGTAGGTTGTGTGGGGTCTTACTGTGGGTAAATTGTTGATGAATTTCCTACAACAGTGACCACACTTTAAAATGTTTGTTTGACTGTAAGTGCTTTCAGATGTCTTGAGGTTATGAAAGGTCAGAATCATAGAATTATAGAATCCCTACTGTGTAGAGGGAGGTCATTCAGCCCATTGAGTCTATACCAACAATCCCACCCAGGCCCTATCCTCATAACCCCACATATTTTCCCTGCTAGTCCTCCTGACACTAAAGGGCAATTTAAAATGGCCAATTACCCACAGATCCGACCAAAGGACACACTCATCAACTCAACAATCTGATCAAGACCTTTGATCCGGAACTTCAGAGCACCCTCCGTGTTCTCATTCCACGAACTCCCCGCATTGGAGATTTCTACTGCCTCCCAAAGATACACAAGGCAAACGCACCTGGCTGTCCCATCATATTGGGCAATGGAACTCTGTGTGAGAACCTCTCCGGCTACGTCGAGGGCATCCTGAAACCCATTGTACAAAGAACCCCCAGCTTTTGTCGCGACACTACGGACTTCCTACTGAAACTCAGCACACACGGAGCAGTTGAACCAGGGACACTCCTCGTCACAATGGATGTCTCGGCGCTCTACACCAACATCCCCCACAACGATGGCATTGCTGCGACTGCCTCAGTATTCAATGCTGACAACTGCCAGTTTCCAGATGCAATTTTACAACTCATCCGCTTTATCCTGGACCACAATGTCTTCACCTTCAACAACCAGTTTTTCATCCAGACACACGGACCAGCCATGGGGACCAAATTCGCACCTCAATATGCCAACATCTTCATGCACAGGTTTGAACAAGACTTCTTCACTGCACAGAATCTTCAACCAATGCTGTACACGAGATACATCGATGACATTTTCTTCCTTTGGCCTCATGGTGAACAATCACTGAAACAACTATATGATGATATCAACAAATTCCACCCCACCATCAGACTCACCATGGACTATTCCCCAGAATCAGTTGCATTCTTGGACACACGCATCTCCATTAAGGACGGTCACCTCAGCACCTCACTGTACCACAAGCCCACAGACAATCTCACGATGCTCCACTTCTCCAGTTTCCACCCTAAACATGTTAAAGAAGCCATTCCCTATGGACAAGCCCTCTGTATACATAGGATTTTCTCAGATGAGGAGGATCGTGACAGACACCTCCAGACGCTGAAAGATGCCCTCATCAGAACAGGATATGGTGCTCGACTCATAGATCGACAGTTCCGATGCACCACAGCGAAAAACCGCACCGATCTCCTCAGAAGGCAAACACGGGACACAGTGGACAGAGTACCCTTCGTCGTCCAGTACTTCCCCGGAGCGGAGAAGCTACGACATCTTCTCCGGAGTCTTCAACATATCATTGACGAAGACGAACATCTCGCCAGGGCCATCCCCACACCCCCACTTCTTGCCTTCAGACAATCACACAACCTCAAACAGACCATTGTTCGCAGCAAACTATCCAGCCTTCAGAAGAACAGTGACCACAATACCACACAACCCTGCCACAGCAACCTCTGCAAGACATGCCGGATCATCGACATGGATACCATCATCACACGTGAGAACACCATCCACCAGGTACATGGTAAATACTCTTGCAACTCGGCCAACATTGTCTACCTGATACGTTGCAAGAAAGGATGTCCTGAAGCATGGTACATTGGGGAGACCATGCAGACGCTACGACAACGGATGAATGAACATCGCTCGACAATCACCAGGCAAGACTGTTCCCTTCCTGTTGGCGAACACTTCAGTGGTCACGGGCATTCAGCCTCTGACCTTCGGGTAAGCATTCTCCAAGGCGGCCTTCACGACACACGACAGCGTAGAGTCGCTGAACAGAGACTGATAGCCAAGTTCCGCACACATGAGGACGGTCTCAACAGGGATCTTGGGTTCATGTCGCACTATCTGTAACCCCCCGTGACTTGCCTGGGTTTACAAAACCTCACTTACTGTACTGTCTGGAGACAATACACATCTCTTTAACCTGTGATTAGTGCTCCTTCCACTCACATTGTCAGCCACTTCAGGTGTTGAACAGCAGGTTAGGTGTAAGGGTTCGTATTCTAATCAGTAATCTCTAAACTGTCTGTGCTTTATATGCTCTGTCTGAGGCCAGAATTCTCCATTCACCTGACGAAGGGACGAACCCCGAAAGCTTGTGAGTCTATTATCAAATAAATCGGTTGGACTAAAACCTGGTGTTGTCAGACTTTTTACAATCTATCTAACTCAGAGACCTTTAGACTGTAGGAGGAAACTGGAGCACCCGGAGGAAACTCACGCAAACATGGAGAGAATGTGCAAACTCCACACAGACAGTGACCCGAGGACAGAACTGAACCCACAGTGAAGTGCCATTGTGCTCCAATACTGCCCTATCAATGCTCCATCAAAATTTTATTCCTTATACGTTTTCAACCTTTCCATGAATTCAAACACGAAAAATTGATTTCTCCTAATCTCTGTGAGTGCAGCTCCACCTTCTCAACTCTTATTGTAAGTATGTCCTTTCATTCCCAATATTGCCCTGGTCAATCTACCCTGAACCTGTCCAATAGCTGCAGCATTCAGTCTGGGCTGAGCTGGAGCTGTTTTGCTTCTGATAGCCAAGTTCCACACACATGAGGATGGTCTCAACAGGGATCTGAGGTTCATGTCGCACTATCTGTAACCCCCGTGACTTGCCTGGGTTTGCAAAACCCCACTTACTGTACTGTCTGGAGACAATACACATCTCTTTAACCTGTGCTTAATGCTCCTTCCACTCATATTGTTAGCCACTTTAAGACTTGAGTAGCAGGTTAGGTGTAAAGATTCGCATTCTAATCAGTAATCTGTAAACTGTCTGTGCTTTATATGCTCTGTCCGAGGCCAGTACTCTTCATTCACCTGACGAAGAGGGAAACCTCGAAAGCTTGTGAGTTTACTACCAAATAAATCAGTTGGACTTAAACGTGATGTTGTCAGACTTCTTACTGTGTTTGCCTCTGAGACAGAGCTTTGATTTGATTTGATTTATTATTATCACGTGTATTAATATACAATGAAAAACATTGTTTCTTGCATGCTATACAGGCAAAGCATACCATTCATAGAGAAAGAAAGAAACATGTGTAGAATGTAGTTTTACAGTCATAGCTAGGGTGTAGAGAAAGATCAACTTGATGCGAGGTAGGTTCATTCAAAAGTCCGATGTCAGCGGGGAAGAAGCTGTTCTCGAGTCGATTAGTATATGATCTCAGACTTTTGTATCTTTTTCCCGACAGAAGAAGGTGGAAGAGAGTAAGTCAGGGTACATGGAGTCCTTAATTATGCTGGCTGCTTTTCTGAGGCAGCGGAAAATGTAGGCAGTGTCAATGGATGAGAGGCTGTTCTGCGTGATGGACTGTGCTTTGTTCACGACCCTTTGTAGTTTCAAACTAGAAAGTTTGTAGAACGCAATTCACCACTTTCAATATTCACCCCCTCCAGACTGCAAAGTAGCAGCAATGTTTTCACTGCAGATACACTGCAGCAACTCATCAAGGCTCTTTCGACAGAGCACCTAACACCATCACCTCCGCTTTCACTTTCACTGGGTCATCACCATCTTCTCAGGGGCAATTAGAGCTGGGTAACAAATGCTAGCCTTAAACAGAGACACCCACATTCCACAAATTAGTAACAAAAAACTTAGCGGCTCTGGCAGTATCTGTGGTGAGAAAAACAGAGTTACTGGCGGAATTCTCTGGCCGTTCACACCCTGCCACTGCTGCCAGCAAGAACGGAGAATTTGGCGCTCAGCCAAATCTCTATTCACTGCAGCGGGACTGGAGAATCGCAGCCCCGGCGAGGTCGGAGAACCCGGCCCTATGTTTCAAACCTAATGTGACTCCTCTTCGGAACTGATGAAGATCTGGTTCTGATGAAGTCATCAGATTGGAAAGTTTAATCTGACTGTCTTCCCACAGTAGTCATGATGTGGGTATGCCGGCGTTGGACTGGCGTAAACACAGTAAAAAGTCTGACAACACCAGGTTTTAGTCCAACCGATTTATTTGATAATATACTCACAAGTTTTCGAGGGGGCTGCCTCTTCGTCAGGTGAATGGAGAGTTCTGGCCTCAGACAGACAGAGCATATAAAGCACAGACAGTTGCTGATTAGAATGCGAATCCTTACACCTAACCTGCTGTTCAAGTCTTAAAGTGGCTGATAATGTGAGTGGAAGGAGCACTGATCACAGTTTAAAGAGATGTGTATTGTCTCCAGACAGTACAGTAAGTGAGGTTTTGCAAACCCAGGCAAGTCACCCCCGTGTGACTTGTGATCAGTGCTCCTTCCACTCACATTATCAGCCACTTTAAGACTTGAACAACAGGTTAGGTGTAAGGATTCGTATTCTAATCAGCAACTGTCTGTGCTTTATATGCTCTGTCTGTCTGAGGTCAGAACTCTCCATTCACCTGACGAAGAGGCAGTCCCCTCGAAAGCTTGTGAGAATATTATCAAATAAATCGATTGGACTAAAACCTGGTGTTGTCAGACTTTTTGCTGTGTTCCCACAGTTGTGCCAGACCTACTGAGTCTCAGCAGCTTTTCAATTTTTTATTAAATGTGGGGTTTGGTGTGAGATGTTGGATGATATCAGCGAGGGGCTAACGGACAGGTGAGAATCTGAGGAAATCGATTTGAGCTTGTCGGTGAAATTGGGAGAAAGAGGGAGAGGTTGGAGGGTGGTGGATGAGAAATTTATTTTACTGAGTGTTTTGTGATCTGGAAAAGGGCAGGGTGGGGAGTGGGAGCCAAATGGAAGCTGACTTTCTTATTTTATTCATGTTCGCAGTCTCCATAAACCTCTTGCGGAGTGTCAGGGATAGAGTTGGGAATGACACTCAGACTCGAGGCAAATGGAAGTATAACATCTTTAAAGCAATGATCACACTAACTCAACATTCAACAATGTTTGCTTGTAAATATGTCTGCTCTGTGCTTTCGGTGAATGTCATTCACGTCCCCTGTTTCACTCCCACACTCCAAGATGTGCAGTTTAGGTGGATTGGCCATGCTAGATTGCCCCTTAGTGTCCAAAGATGTGTAGGTTAGAGGGATTAGTGGAATTAATATATGGGGTTACGGTGATACAGCCTGGGTAAAGTGCTCTGTCAGAGAATCAGTGCAGACTTGATGGGCCGAATGGCCTCCATCTGCACAGTAGGGAGTCTATGATTCAAATGTAACCCAATAACAGCTCTTCTGACTCACCAGAATAGGTTTTTCTGGACGATTTCTGCTGTGTCTGAATGAGATGCAAAGAGTGATTGAGACTCAGTTGGTGTTTCCTCAGATTCTGTCAAACTATAGCTCCAGAAATCCACCCCAATAATGTACTAAAAACTGCTCAGAATCCCTGTGCTGGGAATGGGATACAATCCCTGGGATGGGGGAATGGGATACAATCCCAGTGCTGGGAATGGTATACAATCCCCGTACTGGGAATGGGTTACAATCCCAGTGCTGGGAATGGGATACAGTCCCTGTACTGGGAAGGGGATACAATCCCTATGCTGAGAATGGGATACAATCCCTGTACTGGGAATGGGATACAATCCCCATACTGGGAAGGGGATACAATCCCTGTACTGGGAATGGGATACAATCCCTATGCTGGGAATAGGATATAATCCATGGGATAGGGGGAATGGGATACGATCCCTATGCTGGGAATGGGATGGACATTGGGGAATTCTGGAAGATTGAAGTAATGTATCCTTTCTCTGTGTAAGCACCTATTTTGAAACTTGAGGTGTTGTCCATAGGATGTGGGGATTTGTTAGCTTTTAGTACCATTAATTTCTCCAGTTTTGCTGCATTACCAGCATCCATCTGTTCCCTAGTAATGGAAATTAGCAGCAGCAATGGACCAAGTTCCCTTCAAGCCGATTCTGATATTTCTGTCTACACTTAGCTGCCCTACACTCATACCCAATCCCTTAACAGCCCAACAGTCTATCCATCTCCTCAGATTTGAATAAACTCATCATCTGACTATCTACAGGCTTCTACATAGAGAATTCCAAAGATTCACAACCCTCTTAGTGAAGATATTTCTCCTCATCTCAGTCCAAAATGGTCAAACACTTGTCTTATAACAGTGACCTCTAGTTCTAGGCTTTCTGACAAAGCCAATCACCACGTACACTGTCAAGTCAAAAAGAACAAAGAACAAAGAACAACCCAGCACGGGAAACAGGCCCTTCGGCCCAACGAGCCCACGCCGCCACATCACCCTGCACCTATTCTACCCTGCATATCTATGAATGGAACCCTACTCAGTCAGATTCAGGGAAGAAATAGTGTCAATTTGGTAAAAACCGATTAGCCTGAGAGCACATTTTTGGGGTGTGGGAGGAAACCGGAGCGCCCGGAGGAAACCCACGCAACCACAGGGAGAATGCACAAACTCCCACAGACACAGGCCCAAATCCATGTGCCTGCACAGCCAGCAGTGCTAGTCACTGATCTGTTGCGGCGCCCATCTACCGGTCCAGGATCAAGCACACACACTGACATGAAGTCCTAGGCCACTCCTGGAACTTCCAAGAGCAGCCCAGGCACGACCCGCCGTGTGAATGCCCCTCGTTCGACACGAGGTGGAGCTCCACCTAAGTCCCCTAAGGATTTAACGTTTCAGTCAGATCATAGAACATAGAACATAGAACATAGAACATTACAGCACAAACAGGCCCTTCGGCCCTCGAGTTGCGCCGATCACATCAACCCCACCAATCTATAGACCTATCTATAACCCCCAATCCCATTAAACCCCATATACTCATCCAGAAGTCTTTTAAAAGACCCCAGCGAGTTCGCCTCCACCACCGATGATGGCAGCCGATTCCATTCACTCACCACCCTCTGAGTGAAAAACTTACCCCTAACATCACCTCTGTACTTCCCTCCCCGCACCTTAAATCTGTGTCCTCTCGTAGCGACCATTTCAACCCGGGGAAATAGCCTCTGAGAGTCCACCCTATCTATTCCTCTCAACATTTTATAAACTTCTATCAGGTCGCCTCTCAACCTTCGCCTCTCCAGGGAAAAGAGTCCCAGCTCCCTCAACCTATCTTCATAAGGCAAGGCTCCCAGTCCAGGCAACATCCTTGTAAATCTCCTCTGCACCCTTTCAATAGCTTCTACGTCTTTCCTATAGTGAGGCGACCAGAACTGCGCACAGTACTCCAAATGAGGCCTGACGAGGGTCCTGTAAAGTTGCAGCATTACCTCCCGACTCCTAAACTCAATCCCTCGATTAATGAAAGCCAGTACACCATACGCCTTCTTGACCACCTCCTCCACCTGCGAGGCCGATTTAAGAGTCCTGTGGACCCGGACCCCGAGATCCTTCTGCTCTTCAACGCTACTAAGACTCCTGCCCTTGATAGTGTACTCGTTCATCCCGTTGGTTCTGCCGAAATGGACGACTACACATTTATCCGCATTGAAGTCCATCTGCCACTTCTCCACCCATTCCTGCATCCTATCTGGCTGAGGGGGGATTTGATAGAGGTTTATAAGATTATGAAGGGGACAGATAGAGTAGATGGTGATAAGCTTTTTCCGCTATTAGAAATGGATAGAACGAGGGGTCACGGGCTTAGGGTGAGGGGGGCTAGATATAAGACTAATGTTAGAGGGCAGTTTTTCACACAAAGGGTAGTGGGGATGTGGAATGCACTGCCGAGTAAGGTGGTGGAAGCAGGCACGCTAGGGTTGTTCAAGAGTCACTTGGACAGCCACATGAGCAGTTTACATATAGGGGGATATAGCAGGCCTTATTAAGCATTGTAGGCTTGGGGTCAGTTTTAGTCTCAGGGATATAGAGTCTTTAATAATGAAATTTTTATCCACAGGCACTTACCATCTCGAGGGCATCATGGCAGCACAGAGGCTATCTCTGTTGCTGTGCGGACACATGGAGTTGGGCCTGTGTCCGTGGGAGTTTGCGCGTTCTCTCCGTGGTTGCGTGGGTTTCCTCCGGGTGCTCCGGTTTCCTCCCACATCCCAAAAATGTGCTTTTAGGCTGATTGATTGGGTAACAAATTGTCCCTATATTGGACCTCCCTGATCCTCACACATTAGGCATAGACTAGAGTCATGAATAGGTCACTGACCATGGGACGGCGGCGCGGGCTCGTTGGGCCGAAGGGCCTGTTTCCCGTGCTGTTTTGTTGTTGTTCTTCTTCTTCTATCTATGTCCTGCTGCAACTTTTGATATCCTTCCAGACCATCCACAACACCGCCGACCTTCGTGTCATCAGCGAACTTGCTAACCCATCCCTCCACTTCCTCATCCATTGTCATTTATGAAAATGACAAACAACAAGGGTCCCAGAACAGATCCCTGGGGCACCCCACTGGTGACTGACCTCCATTCCGAAAAAGACCCATCCACAACCACTTCTGCAGGCACTTCTTGCCTTCTGCAGGCAAGCCAGTTCTGGATCCACAAGGCCAAAGGCCCTTGGATCCCATGCCCTCTCACCATCATCTCTTATTCTTCTAAACTCCAGAGAGGATAGGTTGATTCTATTCGATCCCTCCTCCTCCAATCACCCCTTTCATCCAAGGAATCACGATGGTGAAACTTTGTTGACTCCCTCTGAGAAAAATAAAATTTTCCTTAGTTCATGAATCCAAAACTGTGCACGTGACAGCACATGTGGTGTCACTAGAGCCCAACAGAATTGCAACATCCTTGTTCTTGTACTCTGACCCCTTTCCTCAATGGCTAACATATTATTGCTCACCCTAATTGCTTGCTGTACCTGCATGTCAGCTTTTTGTGATTCATGTGCAAGGATCCCAAAATCAATCTGACTCCTGATTTTAAAAATCCACTTGTTTTATTCTTCCTACCCCAGTAGATCATTTCACAATTTCCTGCATTTATTCCATCTACCCCTTTCCTGTGCAATCATTTAACCAGCCTATATCATCTTGCAGCGTCTGAATCCTCCTGACAGTTTCGCTTTGCACCATCCGCAAACTTGGTCCTCTCACTGATCGAGATTGTAAATAAGTGAGACATCCCATTCATTACAACTTGCTAACTCGTGAGTGCTCTGTTTATCCCTAAGCTTATTTAACAACCTTTTATTTGGCACATAATTGAGTGCTTTCTAAAAATTGAAATGTGCTGCATCCACTTGACATTGCATCCAATGTCAGTGTATAATTTCTCATGAACAATGTATAAGAGGTCAGGCTCCTAGCTAGAAATGGTAGGATATTGATGGCAAATGTCCTTCAGGCAAGTACCAGTTTGAGCTTTGTTTCATCAGAGGGTGATTCCTTGGGCAAGTTCTTGACTAGGAGACATCTTCAGCTAACTGGAAGATCAAAGAAAGGTGTGGGAGGCCCCCTGGCAATGTGAGATCATTTCAAAGTGTTAGTGAATGTGTAACTGTGTAGTAAACTATAACTTGTTGCTGTGGACACTGAGGAGATGGGGAAGTTTATGCTGCCAACTCTTCATTACCACAGGAATCTCTTCATAGAAAAATTGAAAGTGATTCCACCACCAGGACCTCCCACATTTTCCCGAATTAATGAACATGGTGCTAAGAACAGATCACTTTGCATTATGTTTATCAAAACTCAAACTCTTTTGGGACGGTTTGATTTTTTGGAAATGTGTTATGGAGCATGCTCAAAGCTCAATAACTAAAATAACTTTTGGGAAAAGATCACAGCTTTTCAAACACCTGTGAGTGATTGCTTGCAGCTTGAAAGCAAACAGATGTTCTCCTTCAAATCTTCCCTTCTTGAAAAGGTGCCATTTTTCCATCATTTTTATCTTTTGAGCTTGCTTACTATCTCACTGTGTCCAGCTGGCCAGAAACATTGATGTGCTAAGCATGCACACAAACACGAGTTCATTTGATTGCAGCTGAATTCAAAGGCTGTCAGAATTACAAACAGGAGGAGATGAGAGGATTTACAGCTTGTCAGAAGACTGGAATAATCTAACATGGGGCAGATCCACTCAACTCTCTGGGCATCTGGCCACTGGCTTTGTGATTGACAGGCCTGATAAGACACTGGGTATATAGAAATTATGAATACTCAGCAATCATTTATCCTATTCCCGCGCACCCTTTCACGCTTTTACTCCATCCTCAACTGACATTTGTTGGCCTCCCAACTTGGAACTCCAGATCATGGCTCATCTAAATCGTTTAAACACTACAAACCTTATAACGAAATCCACATGCTTGAGGCCATTAGTCCCTCTTCAAAGGTTCCTATTTGAATCAGAGCTAACGAGGAGGCTGTGGTGTAATGGTATTATCACTGGGCCCGTGATCCTGAGACCCAGGGAAATGCTCTGGGTACCTGGCTTCCAATGCCACCACGGCAGATGGTGCAATTTGAATTCAGTAAAACTATAAAATTAAAAGTCTAATGATGACTAAAAAAATCATTGTCGATTGTTAGGTTTTTCCCAACCCATTGCTTCACTAATGTCCTTCAGGGAAGCAAATCTGCTGTCCTTACCTGGTCTGGCTTATATTTGACTCCTGAGCCTCAGCAATCTGGTTGACTCTTAAATGCCCTCTGAAAAGGCCAAGTGATTCATTCAGTTCAAGGGTATTAGGGATGAGCAATGAATGCTGAGCCAGCCCACTTAGTTAAACGAATGAAATAAATTGTACTGTGATGACATTAATTATTACCGACACAAGGTGGATGAATGAATTTTAGGTAGAAATCAGCCATGAACAACTTGAATCATGGGACATGTTTAATGGGCTGAATGGTCTACTCCTATTCCTATCTTCCTGTTCTGAACACGACATTGAGTCACTGGACAGATTGAGATGATCTGGAAGTCAGGATAGTTCAGTCAATGGTGCTGGCTTCTGAAGTTCTGGGTTCAAATTCAAGAGGATCTTATCTGAAAAATGGCACCTCTGACAGTGAGGCATTCTTTCATATTGCACTGGGAGAGTTAGTGTGGTATGTCTGACAGTGCAGCACTCCTTCAGTATTACACTGAGAGAGTTAGTGTGGTATGTCTGACAGTGCAGCACTCCTTCAGTATACACTGGGAGAGTTAGTGTGGTATGTCTGACAGTGCAGCACTCCTTCAGGATACACTGGGAGAGTTAGTGTGGTATGTCTGACAGTGCAGCACTCCTTCAGTATACACTGGGAGAGTTAGTGTGGTATGTCTGACAGTGCAGCACTCCTTCAGTATTACACTGGGAGAGTTAGTGTGGTATGTCTGACAGTGCAGCACTCCTTCAGCATTACACTGGGAGAGTTAGTGTGGTATGTCTGACAGTGCAGCACTCCTTCAGTATTACACTGGGAGAGTTAGTGTGGTATGTCTGACAGTGCAGCACTCCTTCAGCATTACACTGGGAGAGTTAGTGTGGTATGTCTGACAGTGCAGCACTCCTTCAGTATTACACTGGGAGAGTTAGTGTGGTATGTCTGACAGTGCAGCACTCCTTCAGTATTACACTGGGAGAGTTAGTGTGGTATGTCTGACAGTGCAGCACTCCTTCAGCATTACACTGGGAGAGTTAGTGTGGTATGTCTGACAGTGCAGCACTCCTTCAGCATTACACTGGGAGAGTTAGTGTGGTATTTCTGACAGTGCAGCACTCCTTCAGTATTACACTGGGAGAGTTAGTGTGGTATGTCTGACAGTGCAGCACTCCTTCAGCATTACACTGGGGGAGTTAGTGTGGTATGTCTGACAGTGCAGCACTCCTTCAGCATTACACTGGGAGAGTTAGTGTGGTATGTCTGACAGTGCAGCACTCCTTCAGTATTACACTGGGAGAGTTAGTGTGGTATGTCTGACAGTGCAGCACTCCTTCAGCATTACACTGGGAGAGTTAGTGTGGTATGTCTGACAGTGCAGCACTCCTTCAGTATTACACTGGGAGAGTTAGTGTGGTATGTCTGACAGTGCAGCACTCCTTCAGCATTACACTGGGAGAGTTAGTGTGGTATGTCTGACAGTGCAGCACTCCTTCAGCATTACATTGGGAGAGTTAGTGTGGTATGTCTGACAGTGCAGCACTCCTTCAGTATTACACTGGGAGAGTTAGTGTGGTATGTCTGACAGTGCAGCACTCCTTCAGTATTACACTGGGAGAGTTAGTGTGGTATGTCTGACAGTGCAGCACTCCTTCAGCATTACACTGGGAGAGTTAGTGTGGTATGTCTGACAGTGCAGCACTCCTTCAGCATTACACTGGGAGAGTTAGTGTGGTATGTCTGACAGTGCAGCACTCCTTCAGTATTACACTGGGAGAGTTAGTGTGGTATGTCTGACAGTGCAGCACTCCTTCAGCATTACACTGGGAGAGTTAGTGTGGTATGTCTGACAGTGCAGCACTCCTTCAGTATTACACTGGGAGAGTTAGTGTGGTATGTCTGACAGTGCAGCACTCCTTCAGCATTACACTGGGAGAGTTAGTGTGGTATGTCTGACAGTGCAGCACTCCTTCAGCATTACATTGGGAGAGTTAGTGTGGTATGCCTGACAGTGCAGCACTCCTTCAGCATTACATTGGGAGAGTTAGTGTGGTATGTCTGACAGTGCAGCACTCCTTCAGCATTACACTGGGAGAGTTAGTGTGGTATGTCTGACAGTGCAGCACTCCTTCAGTATTACACTGGGAGAGTTAGTGTGGTATGTCTGACAGTGCAGCACTCCTTCAGTATTACACTGGGAGAGTTAGTGTGGTATGTCTGACAGTGCAGCACTCCTTCAGCATTACACTGGGAGAGTTAGTGTGGTATGCTTGATAGTGCAGCACTCCTTCAGCATTACACTGGGAGAGTTAAAATAGAAGATAGAACATAGAACATTACAGCACAAACAGGCCCTTCGGCCCTTGAGTTACGCCGATCACATCAACCCCACCAATCTATAGACCTATCTATAATCCCCAATCCCATTAAACCCCATATACTCATCCAGAATCTTTTAAAAGACCCCAGCGAGTTCGCCTCCACCACCGACGACGGCAGCCGATTCCAATCACTCACTACCCTCTGAGTGAAAAACTTACCCCTAACATCACCTCTGTACTTCCCTCCCCGCACCTTAAATCTGTGTCCTCTCGTAGCGACCATTTCAACCCGGGGAAATAGCCTCTGAGAGTCCACCCTATCTATTCCTCTCAACATTTTATAAACTTCTATCGGGTCACCTCTCAAACTTCGCCTCTCAAGGGAAAAGAGTCCCAGCTCCCTCAACCTATCTTCATAAGGCATGCCTCCCAGTCCAGGCAACATCCTTGTAAATCTCCTCTGCACCCTTTCAATAGCTTCTACGTTCTCTCCCTCAAGGTCTAGCAGCTCAGAGGCCAGTGGGATGGATATTGGCCTCAAGGGTAAGTGAAAGCTCCGTGGGTTTAGGAGTACCCCTTTAGCCTCCAACAAGGGAATCCATGACCCTCCCTGTGCCCTAGTTTTCTCTATCCACTCCCCTATCATTCCCATCTTTCAGTCGCTTCCCCACATAAAACCGACCTCCAGACCTTCCTTCAGCGTCTCTGGTTCTGTCTCCCGTCCAGCTCATCCGCTAACCACTGCATTCCTTCCAATTCAGATGGGCAAGTGACCAATGAAACCTGGCCATTAACCTGGGCCTTAAATTTAGGCCCAGATTTGCCTTCTGTGTTAGTCATGCCCACTGAGGAATTAAAACTAATCCCAGGGTGTCTCATGACTGATCTTATAAGACTTTATAAAAATAGTGGATGCGAAAGGATCCGACACTTGTATCCAATCAAGCAGCAAAGTGCAAAGGCACTCGGGGGTGGGGGGAGTGGGGAGGGGGAGAGGGTGGGGACGGAAGATGCCGCCATTTTAACAAGCCTGTGCTGTAAGCCCCATTAGACAATCCAGACAGTGTGTTGTCTTCCCCTGGCAGGAAACTCGCTGCTTAAACTGCCTGTGCTAAGTGAAGTGGCATGGGTACCAAGAGTTGACTCCCTCAAGACCCAGTGCCAACTGAATGCTCTAGGACCTGATTAAAACAAATCCACCCATTGGACGGAGACTGGGTGCCAGAGAGGCCTTTCTGAGATGAAAGCTATTGATCACGACCTGAACTTTGGAAATATCAAAAACCCCACTTTGACTGCGTCATTGCTGCCTCACTGTGAGGCCAAATACCGAGAAAGTCCCCATCCCTCTGTCACCTGCTGAATGTGTGCACATACTGAAGTTTGGCTGGTATTGAGCACATCTCCCTGAAATGATATATTGTGCCATTCAGGAGTGGACACATTTCCACAAATACTGATCGCCATTGTGCCCACTTCAGATGTGACTGTGCGTGAGTATCACGACCATATCCAACATCAGTGTTACAGGAGGCTATCTGACCCACGGCCTACACTGCGTTCAGAACCCTGACTGCAGTCAAAAGGCACATGTGGCTGCAGTGTGCATCACACAAACTCCCTCTACTTGCTTTATGGAGCCTGTGTCCAAACTGGGTTTTCCACTCCAGGATCTCCCACGATTGCTGCCTGACTGCAGAGTATTTATTGGAAGTACTGAAATCAGGAATAAATCCCACACTATCTGGACAGCTGTGGACACTCCATTCACTTCACACTTACCTTGGTGGGTCTAAACTGACGTCCTGCTTTCCCTTTCTGACTGTTTCTTGTCTCTCTGTCTCTCTTTCTCTCTCTGCCTTGTTGTTTCTCTGTCTTTCTCTCTCTCTCTCTCTGTGCTGCTCTCTGCCAGCCTACGGGAACTGGGCTAGGAGGCGGAAGATGGCAGATTGGCCAAACTGCAGACCCTGCGTTGTCCCTTTCACCCGGAAATCTCTCTTGTTCTCTCTCTCTCTCCCTGTCTTAGAACATAGAACATAGAACACTACAGCACAAACAGGCCCTTCGGCCCACGAGTTGCGCCGATCACATCAACACCTACCAATCTACAGACCTATCTATAACCCTCAATCTCATTAAACCCCATATACTCATCCAGAAGTCTTTTAAAAGACCCCAGCGAGTTTGCCTCCACCACCGATGATGGCAGCCAATTCCATTCACTCACCACCCTCTGAGTGAAAAACTTACCCCTAACATCACTTCTGAACTTCCCTCCCTGCACCTTAAATCTGTGTCCTCTCGTAGCGACCATTTCAACCCGGGGAAATAGCCTCTGAGAGTCCACCCTATCTATTCCTCTCAACATTTTGTAAACTTCTATCAGGTCGCCTCTCAACCTTCGCCTCTCTAGGGAAAAGAGTCCCAGCTCCCTCAACCTATCTTCATAAGGCATGCCTCCCAGTCCAGGCAACATCCTTGTAAATCTCCTCTGCACCCTTTCAATAGCTTCTACATCTTTCCTATAGTGAGGCGACCAGAACTGCGCACAATACTCTAAATGAGGCCTGACAAGGGTCCTGTAAAGTTGCAGCATTACCTCCCGACTCCTAAACTCAATCCCTCGATTAATGAAGGCCAGTACACCATACGCCTCCTTGACCACCTCCTCCACCTGCGAGGCCGATTTAAGAGTCCTGTGGACCCGGACCTGTAGATCCTTCTGCTCTTCAACACTACTCAGACTTCTGTCTTTGTCTGTCTCTCTTTTTCTCTCTGTTTCTCCCTTTGTCTCTCTCTGTCTCAGTTTCTGATTCTGTGTCTCTGTGACTCCCCATCTGCTCTTCCGCCTTAACTTTCTTTGTCTCTCTCTCTTTGATTCCTCTCTCTCAGTGCTCTTGTCTGTCTCTTTGTCTCTCTCTCTCTGTCACCCATTGTGTCTCTTCTTCCCTGCCTCTTCCTGTCTCTCTCCCTTCCTTTCTGCCTTTCTCTCTGTCACTTTCCCTTTCACACCTCTCTCTCTGTCACACACACACATGCACACACCCACAATCTCTGCATCTTCCTTTCTTTCCCTATTTGCCTCACTCCTCTTCCATTTTCTTGTTCAGTCACTTCTCTTTCTGACTGATTAATGGAAGTTGTTTTATTATTAGTTGAATGCTGATTCTCTTGGTGAGTGCGGCCACCCCTCGACCCACTTAGCACACCAGTTGGTTACAAATCCACCCCAGCTCCCCACCTGGCACAAAGATAAGCACTGCCAAAAGGAAAGCAATTGAGAAACAACACAATATTGATTCCTCCTTCTCTTTTTCCTGCAAATCCTTTAATGCATTTCCATCTGGAGACAGAAATCTCAGCTGAGTAACTTTGAAGATCACAGGTGAAGTGAGTCAGAGACCAGACCACGTCTGCTCCCAATAGACGTGAGGCCACACTAAAAGAATGTCCCAGAGTCAGACACACATTGGTTGATGATGTGGACAGATATTTGGGTCTTGTTTCCCTGGAGATTTGATTGGAGTCCATTGTCCAGGAACGAAAGGAGGAGAAAGTTAATAGTTGTGTTTCCATGAATAGTTACATCACTTTTTACAATGGGAACCGTGGGCAAAATAACATACATTCCAGAAGTTTCCTTACCATTCTTACATCCTGAGTCAATTTTAGCTGTTAACACAGAATGAAATAAGAAGAACAGTAGTAAGGGCATACTCAGTGTATTGTATATCATTATAGTCAAGGAAGGTTCTGCACACTGGGCTAAAATTACATGGAAAGTTACTATATAAGACCCTTGTCAGGCCTCATTTGGAGTGCTGTGCGCAGTTCTGGTCGCCTCACTATAGGAAAGACGTAGAAGCTATTGAAAGGGTACAGAGGAGATTTACAAGGATGTTGCCTGGACTGGGAGGCATGTCTTATGAAGTTAGGTTGAGGGAGCTGGGTCTCTTTTCCCTGGAGAGACGAAGGTTGAGAGGTGACCTGATAGAGGTTTATAAAATGTTGAGAGGAATGGATAGGGGGGATTCTCAGAGGCTATTTCCCCGGGTTGAAATGGTTGCTACGAGAGGACACAGATTTAAGGTGTGGAGAGGAAAGTACAGAAGTGATGTTAGGGGTAAGTTTTTCACTCAGAGGGTGATGAGTGAGTGGAATCGGCTGCCGTCAGTGGTGGTGGAGGCAAACTTGCTGGGGTCTTTTAAAAGACTTCTGGATGAGTATATGGGGTTCTATGGGATTGGGGGTTATAAATAGGTGTTGATGTGGTCGGCGCAACTTGTGGGCCAAAGGGCCTGTTTGTGCTGTAGTGTTCTATGGTCTATATTCTATAAGATTGACCACCCGAGATCGACCTAGAAGCTGAAAATGACCATCGTAAACCCCATCCTGTCAACACTTAAAACATCTTTAAAACTTGAATAGCAGGTTAGCTGTGAAGACTCACATTCTAATCAGTACTCTGTAAACTATGTGTGCTGTTATATGATCTGCCTGAGGCCAGAACTCTCCATTCACCTGATAAAGGGCCAAACCCTGAAAGCTTGTGAGTTTAGAACATAGAACATAGAACATAGAACACTACAGCACAAACAGGCCCTTCGGCCCTCGAGTTGCGCCGATCACATCAACACCTACCAACCTACAGACCTAGCTATAACCCTCAATCTCATTAAACCCCATATACTCATCCAGAAGTCTTTTAAAAGACCCCAGCGAGTTCGCCTCCACAACCACTGACGGCAGCTGATTCCACTCACTCACCACCCTCTGAGTGAAAAACTTACCCCTAACATCACTTCTGAACTTCCCTCCCTGTATCTTAAATCTGTGTCCTCTCGTAGCGACCATTTGAACCCGGGGAAATAGCCTCTGAGAGTCCACCCTATCTATTCCTCTCAACATTTTGTAAACTTCTATCAGGTCGCCTCTCAACCTTCGTCTCTCCAGGGAAAAGAGTCCCAGCTTCCTCAACCTAACTTCATAAGGCATGCCTCCCAGTCCAGGCAACATCCTTGTAAATCTCCTCTGAACCCTCTCAATAGCTTTTACATCTTTCCTATAGTGAGGCGACCAGAACTGTGCACAATACTCTAAATGAGGCCTGACAAGGGTCTTATAAAGTTGCAGCATTACCTCCCGACTCCTAAACTCAATCCCTCGATTAATGAAGGCCAGTACACCATACGCCTTCTTGACCACCTCCTCCACCTGTGAGGCCGATTTAAGAGTCCTGTGGACCCAGACCCCTAGATCCTTCTGCTCTTCAACACTAATCAGACTTCTGCCCTTGATAGTGTACTCGTTCATCCCGTTGGTTCTGCCAAAATGGACGACTACGCATTTATCTGCGTTGAAGTCCATCTGCCACTTCTCCGCCCAGTCCTGCATCCTATCTATGTCCTGCTGCAACTTTTGCCATCCTTCCAGACCATCCACAACACCACTGACCTTAGTGTCATCAGCGAACTTACTTACCCATCCCTCCACTTCCTCATCCAGGTCATTTATGAAAATAACAAACAACAAGGGTCCTAGAACAGATCCTTGAGGCACTCCGCTGGTGACTGACCTCCATTCAGAAAAAGCCCCATCCACAACCACTCTCTGCCTTCTGCAGGCAAGCCAGTTCTGGATCCACAAGGCCAAAGGCCCTTGGATCCCATGCCTTCTCACCTTCTCAAGAAGTCTTGCATGGGGGACCTTATCAAACGCCTTGCTGAATTCCATGTACACTACGTCCACGGTACTTCCTTCGTCAATGTGTTCAGTCACATTATCGAAGAACTCAACTAGGCTTGTAAGGCACGACCTGCCCTTGACAAATCCATGCTGACTATTCCTGATCCTGTCAAACCTCTCCAAATGTTCGTAAATCTTGTCCCTCAGAAGCCTCTCCATTAGCTTACCAACCACTGAGGTCAGACTCACCGGTCGGTAATTTCCCGGGCTATCTCTGTTCCCTTTCTTGAAAATAGGAACTACATCCGCAATCCTCCAATCCTCTGGAACCTCTCCCGTCTCCATTGACGACGCAAAGATCATCGCCAGGGGCTCCGCAATCTCTTCCCTCGCCTCCCACAGTATCCTGGGGTACATCCCATCTGGTCCAGGCGACTTATCTACCTTGATAGAATTCAAAAGTTCCAACACATCCTCCTCCTTAATATTCACGTATTCAATCTTTTCCATCTGCTGCAAATCCATAACAAAATCTCCCGGATCAGCTTCCACTGTGAATACTGAGGCGAAGTACTCGTTAAGCACCTCTGCCATTTCTTCTGGTTCCACACAAACCTTTCCCCCTTCACCTTTTATAGGTCCTATTCCTTCTCTTCTTATCCTTTTACCTTTCACATATTTATAGAAGGCCTTGGGATTCTCCTTAATCTTACCCGCCAAGGTCTTCTCATGACCCCTTCAGGCTCTCCTAATTTCCCTTTTAAGTTCCTTCCTACAGTCCTTATACTCCTCAAGATCTTTAACCTCTCCTAATTCCCTGAACCTCTATACACCTTCCCTTTCCTCCTGACTTGGTTCAACACAGCCTTCGTGCACCACGGTTCCCGCGACCTACTAAAACCCCCTTGTCTCATCAGAACGTTGAGCTCCAGAGCTCCAGACACACATTCCTTGAATATCTGCCACCTTCCTTCGGTACTTTTCCCTAAGAACGCCTCCTTCCAGTTTATTTGTCCAAGTAACTTCCTGACTTCTTCGTATCTCCCCTTACCCCAGACAAACACCTTCCTAGCCTGTCTGATCCTATCTCATTCCAATGCAATTGTGAAGGAGATAGAATTATGGTCACCATTCCCAAGATGCTCTCCTACCGAAAGATCCATCACCTGCCCTGGTTCATTCGCCAGTACCAGGTCAAGTACAGCCTCTCCCCTCGTAGGTTTATCCACATACTGTCAGGAAACCTTCCTGAACACACCTAACAAACTCCTCCCCATCCAAACCCCTTACCCTAGGGATATTCCAGTCGATGTTTGGGAAATTGAAGTCTCCCATCACGACAACTCTGTTATTAAAACATCTCTCCAGAATCTGTTTCCCTATTTGCACTTCAACTTCCCTGTCACTATTGGGCGGCCTATAGAATACACCCAGCAAAGTTTTCGACCCTTTGCTGTTTGTAACTTCCACCCACAGAGATTCTGTAGACATTCCCTCCATAACATCCTCTTTCTCTGCAGCCATGACACTGTCCCTGATCAACAGTGCCACTCCACCACCCCTTCTGCCACCCTCCCTGTCCTTCCTGAAGCACCTGAAGCCTGGCACCTGAAGTACCCAGTCCTGTCCCTGAGACATCCAAGTCTCCGTAATGGCCACCACATCACATTCCCAAGCAGCAATCCACGCCCTAAGCTCATCTACCTTATTCACTACACTCCTTGCATTAAAATATATACACTTCAGCCCCTCAGTCTGGGCATTTCCCATCTCCACCGCCTGTCTGACCTCCCTCCCATACTGCCTACGGTCCTCCCCTACCTGGGAGCGTACCTCCTCCGTCCCAGTCTCCCCATCACAGTTCCCTCCCCCCATCCTTTCTAGTTTACTATCAAATAAATTGGTTGGACTCTAACCTGGTGTTGTGAGACTTCTTACTGTGTTTACTCCAGTTCACATCATGACTCCCAAAACTTATCCACCATCTGCAAGATACAAGTCAGGAGTGTGATGGAATACTCCCCACTTGCCTGGATGAGTATGGATCTAACAACACTCAAGAAGCTTGACACCATCCAGGACAAAGCAGTCCGCTTGCTTGGCACCACAGCTATAAACCTTCCCTCCACCACTGACGCTCAGTAGCAGCAGTGTGTACTATCTATAAGATGCACTGCAGCAATTCACCAAAGATCATTAGACAGCATCTCCCAAACCCACAACCACTTCCATCTAAAAGGACAAGCTCAGCATATTCATGGGAACACCAGCACCTGCAAGTTTCCCTCCAAGCCACTCACAATCCTGACTTGGAAATATATCGGCATTCCTTCGCTGTCACTGGGTCAAACTCCTGGAACTCCATCCCTAATGACATTGTGGGTCAACCCACAGAACATAGACTGCTGCGATTCAAGAAGGCAGCTCACCACCACCTTCTCAAGGGCAGCTAGGGATGGGCAATAAATGCTGGCCAGCCAAAGATGCCCATGTCCCACGAATGGATTAAAAAAAATGGAAGTGCTGGCAACAGCCAGACATAGTCATACTCACATCCGATAAAGAATCCAATAAAGTTATGCAATGTTGGTCTGAGGAATTGAATGATTTCCGACAGGACTGCTCCAAGTTGGCCAGTATTCAAGTATTCAAGAACTTTGTGATCAACCTGAACGATCACATCACTACGGGAACAGACTCCATTAGTAAGTGTGTAGAAGATTGTGTGCCAAGGAAACAAATCTGGGTGTTTCCCAACTGGAAACCATGGATGAACAGGAATATTCATTGTTTGCCCAGGTCTGAATTGTTCAAGTCAGGCAATCCTGACCTATTCAAGAAATCCGGATAAGATCTATGGAGAACCATTAAAAGTGCCAATAGACAGTACAGGACCCAAGTTAGAGTCCTAGACTAGCTACACAACTCCCACCAATTATGGCAAGGTCTGTGAGACATAATAGGCTACAAGATGAAGGCACATAGTATCACCAGTATCAATGCACCCCTCCCCAATGAACTCAATGCATTCTAAGCCCGTTTTGAGCAAGAGGTCAGTGGGAACACGCCCTCCACCCTGGAAGCCTCAGTTGAACCTATATCCAAGGTCACTATCACAGACGTCAGATAACCTTTCTTGAAAGTCAACCCACGGAAAGTGACTGGCCTGGATGGGGGACCCTGACAAGCACTCAGATCCTGTGCGGATCAGCTGGTGGGGGTATTCGCTGTCATCTTCAACCTCTCTCTACAACAATCTGAGGTCCCTCTCTGCTTCAAGAAGACAACTATCATCTCAGTAACAAAAACAGCCAAGAAACATGCTTTCATGACTATCATCCAGTGGCTCTGATATCCATCAGTATGAAATCCTTTGAAAGGTTAGTCATGGCATGAATCAATTCCAGCCTCCCAGATTTCCTGGATCCACTACAGTTTGCCTACCATCACAACAGGTCCACAGCACATGCCATCTTCTTGGTCTTGCACTCATCCCTGGAACAGCTAGATAACAAAGACACAGATTTCAGACTCCTATTTATTGACTACAGCTCAGTCTCCAACACCATTATCCCTACTAAACTCATGTCCAAACTCCATGGCCTGGGTCTTGGCTCCTCCCCCTGCGACTGGATCCTGAACTTCCTAACCCACAGATCGCAATCAGTAAGGGTAGGCAACAACACCTCCTCCACACTCATCCTCAACACCGGTGCCTCACAAGGCTGTGTCCTCAGCCCTTACTATACTCATTGGACAAATTCCCCTTCAACTCCATTTTCAAATTTGCTAATGACACCGTAGGGGGTCGGATCTCAAACAATGATGAGATGAAGTACAGGAAAGAGCTAGAGAATCTGGTGAACTGGTGCGACGACAATAATCTCAATGTCAGTTAAATGAAGGATGTAGGCTTCAGGGGATGTAGTGGAGGACATGCCCCTGTCAATGGGGACCAAGTGGAAATAGTCGAAAGCTTCAGGTTTCAAACTGTCCTAATCACCAACAACCTGTCCTGGTCCCTCCATGTCTACAGATCGTTAAGAAAGCCCACCAATGCCTTTACGTTCTCAGGAGGCTAAGGGAATTTGGTATGTCTGCTACAGCTCTCACCAACACTTAGAGATGCACTATAAAAAGCATCCTTTCTGGATGTATCACAGCTTGGTATGGTTCCCACTCTGCCCAAGACTGCAAGAAACTATAAAGGGTGGTGAATGAAGCCCAGTCCATCACGCAAACCAGCCTCCTAACCATTAACTCTATCTACGCTTCCCGCTGCCTTGGAAAAGCAGCCAGCATAATCAAGGACCTCATGCACCCTGGCCATACTCTCTTCCACCTTCTTCCATCAGGAAAAAAAACTGCAGAAGTCTGAAATCGTGTACCAACTGACTCAAGAAAGAACTTCTTCCCTGCTGCCAAATAGGCCTACCTCGCATTAAGTTGATCTTTCTTTACACCCAAACTGTCACTGTAATATTATATTCTGCAATGTCTCCTTTCCTTCTCCCCTGTGTTCTCTATGTAGAGTATGCTTGTCTGCATAGTGCGCAAGAGACAGTGTTTTTCACTGTATACTAATGCATGTGACAATAATAAATCAAATCAAATCGCAGCTCATAGATAATGTCCCAGACACTACTCTCACCTTTCCTTGGATATCCTGTCTCACAGTCAGGAGAGAGTTGCCCTGGGAATCCTCACCATTGACTCTGGACCCCATGGAGCCCCATGGTACCTGGTCAAACATAGGCAAGGAAACCTCCTGCTGATTACCACATACCATCCCCCTCAGCTGATGAATCAGTACTCCTCCACACTGAACATCATTTGGAGGAAGCACTGAGGGTGGCAAGAGCAGGGAATATACTCAGGGTGGGGGACTTCAATGTCAACCACCAAGAGTGGCTCAGTAATAACACCACTGACTGACTGGCCAGTTCCTAAAGGACAAAGAACAAAGAGCAACACAGCACAGGAAACAGGCCCTTTGGCCCCACAAGCCACGCCGCCCATTTTAGTGAGTGCCTCATTCCTACAATTCCTTCTACCTACAACATTTGTCTACACCTCTTGGACTCTACAATAAAGGGGTGCAAATTTTGAGAATTATATCTGTGCCAGATTAAGGGACGTCTAATTTAGGGACAATTTATTAACACCAATCAGCCTAAAAGCACGTTTTGGGGGTGTGGGAGGAAACCGGAGCACCCGGAGAAAACCCATGCAAGCACGAGGAGAATGTGCAAATTCCCACAGACACCGACCCAAGACAGAGATCCGATCGGGTCCCTGTATCTGCACAGCAAACAGTGATAATCACTGAGTTGTTGTATTGCCCGTCAGTTGGTCCAGTTTAAGCGTACACTAATGACATGAAGCACTAGGCAACTCTCGAAGCAACCTCCAAGAGCAGCCCTCGCACAACCCGCCGTGTGTATGCCCCTTGTTGGCCAACAAGGTGGACCGATTCACCTGTGGGTGTAAAAAAGGAGACATCAATAAACATACAATAGCCTATACAGACATTCATGGACATAATTGCTTGACTGGTGGTGAGGGAACCAACAAGATGGAAAGACATTCTTGACCTCATCCTCACCAACCTGCCTGCCACTGATTCATCTGCCCACGGCAGTATCAATAGAAATGATCACCACACAATCCTTGTGGAGACAATATCCCATCTTCACATTGAGGATTCTCTCCATCGTGTTGTATGGCACCATCACCATATAAATGCCTGTCCACCATCGACAAGGCACAAGTTAGGAGTGTGATGGAGTACACCCTATTTACCTGGATGGGGGCAGCTCCAACACTGATGAAGCCTGACGCCATGGAGGACAAAACAGCCCATTGATTGGCACCACATCTACAAACATTCAATCCCTCCACCACCGACGCTCAGTAGCAGCAGTGTGAACTATCTACAAGATACACTGCAGCAGTTCACCAAAGATCCTTAGATGGCACCTTCCAAACCCACGGCCACTTCTATCTAGAAAGAGTAGGGCAACAGATACAACCTGCAAGTTCTCCTCCAAGCCACTCATCATCCTGACTTGGAAATATATTGCCATTCCTTCGCAGTTGTTGGGTCAAAACCCTGGAACTCCCTCCCTAACGGCATTGTGGGTCAACCCACAGAACACGGACTGCGGCGATTCAAGAAGGCAGCTCACCACCACCTTCTCTTGGGCAACTAGGGATGATGTGGATATACCGGTGTTGGACTGAGGTAAAAGCTTGCGAGTTTATTATCAAATAAATCAGTTGGACTTAAATCTGGTGTTGTCAGACTTTCGACTAGGGATGGGCAGTAAATGTTGGCCAGCAGCGACGCCCATGTCCCATGATTTAATTTTTTAAAAATGGGACAGACTTCGCTCAGATCTAGCAACTCAAGACTGGGCATCCTTGAGGTGCTGTGGGTCATCAACAGCAGCAGAACTGTACTCAAAACAATCTGTAATTTCATGGCCCAGTATATCACCCACTCTACTATTACCATCAAGCCAGGGGATCAAGTCTCGTTCAATAGAGAGTGCAGGAGGGCATGCCAGGAGCAGCACCAAGCATACCTAAAAATGAGGTGTCAACCTGGTAAAGCTACAACACAGGACTCCTTGCGTGCCAAACGGCATAAGCAGCAAGTGGTAGACAGAGCTAAGTGATCCCACAAAGGATCACATCTGAATTCTGCAGTCCTGCCACATCCAATTGGAAATGGTAGTGGATAATTAAACAGCACACTGGAGGAAGAGATTCTACAAATATTCCCATCCTCAATGATGGAGGAGCCCAGAACATCAGTGCAAAGATAAGGCTGAGACATTTGCAATAATCTTTACCAGAACCGTTAACTGCCCAGCAATGTTCAAATTCAAACTGGGTAGGTAGACTCTGATTGGCCCTTTGAAATGTACCAGGGATTGACTGTTCCTCAAACTTTCGTTCAATTTTTAAAATTTATTTATAGGACCTGGGCATCACTGGCTGACCAGCATTTATTGCCCATCCTACATGCCCTTGAGAAGGTGGTGTTGAGCTGTCTTCTTGTTCCGCTACCTTCCATGTAGTGTAGGTACACACACACTGCAGTTAGGGAGGGATTTCCAGGAATTTGGCACAATGATGCAGTGATATGTTTCCAAGTCATGGGCTAAGAAAGTAGGTTCAATTGAGGTAATCACACAGTATTGGGCTAAGAAAGGGATTAGGCGAAGATAAATGCGATCCTGGTAGAACATAGCTTGTGTTGACTAGAATTCAGCTATAAATGAAATAGTTAGAAATAGAAAAAGCTCAAGAAAAGCAAAAACTAGAACGTAAAAAAGAAAAATAAATAAAAAGCTTGAACTTGAACTCTAGAGAGAGAAATTAGAGGGACAGTTCAAAGGGAGGTTAAACATTCCAATTTTTGATGTAACAGAATCTTCACTTAATTCATTGAGGAAGGAGTTTTGAGGTATTTTATCTCACTTGAAAATGTCTACATTGTGAGGGTGGCCCAAGGACATACGTGCTCTTATTTTGCAGTGTTTTGGTGGGGAAAACAATGGATATTTATTCTAGTCTGTTCCCAATCCAGGTAAATTTTTTGTAGCCAGTCTCTTCCCAAAAGGCTGAGCTCTGGTCCTTGCACCACTATTCGGGGGAGTCAGACTGTCTGTGCACAACTGGGGTCACAGTGGTCCCAACAATACCTAATGGTTCCCTAGTGTTCTATTCAGCAAGCTTAAAGTCAAGATGCCCAATTGGAGTCCCCGAAAAATTTGCTCCCCAATAATAGATACAGCGTCTATTGTGTCTACCTCCATGTCCAGGGGTGGCCATTTACCTGGGGTTTAAACTTGATTGGAACCACTTTGAATGAGGTGATGTAATTTAGCTGTATCAATTTCTCATTCTCCAGCTAGTTTATTTCTAAATCCCTGTCCTGAGGTGGCTTCGCCCTTCAGTCTGAGTTTTAACTATTTGATTTGTTATTGTCACATGTACATGGATACAGTGTGAAGTCTTGTTTCTTGCACGCTATCCAGAAAAGACATACCATTCATAGAGTCCATGGTGGAGAAAGAAAGGAGAGGATGCAGCAAATATTGCAGCTACAGGTAGGGTGAAGAGAAAGATCAATTTAATATATGGTTGGTCCATTCAAAAGTCTGATGACAGCAGGAAAGAAGCTGTCCTTCAGTTGGTTGATACATGTTTTCAGACCTTTTTATCTTTTTCCCGACAGAAGAAGGTGGAAGAGATATGTGGTGTTTTTGATTAGCTAGCTATTTTGCCGAGGCAGTGGGAAGTGTAGACAGATTAATGGATGGAGGCTGGTTTGCATGATGGACTGGGCTTCGTTCATGACCTTTTGTAGTTTCTTGCAGTCTTGGGCAGAGCAGGAACCATACCAAGCTGTGATACATCCGGAAAGGATACTTTCGATGGTGCATCAGTAAATGTTGGTTAAGAGTCATAGCGGATATACCAAATTCCCTTAGCCTCCTGAGAAAGTGAAGGCATCGGTGGCCTTCTTAACTATATCATTGATATGGAGGGACCAGGACAGGTTGTTGATGATCTCGACTATTTCCACTTCATCGCCATTGATGTAGACTGGAGCATGTTCTCCACTACGCTTCCCAAAGTCAATGACTACCTCCTTCGTTTTATTGGCATTGACGTTTGCCTTGTCTAGGGCATATCCTATGACTACAATTGCAGAGATGTGCTCATTCCTCACTGTATTGTGAAGAGACTTTCCATCTGGTTCTGGAATCCAACTCCAATTGCCCGTTCTTGTCACCAAATGGGAAACACATGGGTCATCTGCTCGGGATGTGGTTCTGCAGTATGAGGATTGCCCAGAGCTAAGGACTGTACAATCTTTGGACCTCTGAATCTCCTGAGCTCCTTTTCCCACCTTATCATAGGAAAGGGGTTGCTTGTGGTTGGTTCAATCAGTAGTTTCATTTCGTGCAATATTATTAATTCCATATACCCTGTGCTCGCTTAATATTCCAGGGAGTACTGATCCGCACTCAGTGGTCTGCCAAATTCCTGCAGTCTCGTCAAGAATTCAGTGACTGGTTCCCCAGGGGGCTCTGGTTGCCGTGTTAAAGCTGAAGCGTTGCAATATTACAGATGGTTTAGGGGCGTAGTGGTCTGTTACCATATTTACTAATTCATTAAAAGACTGGGGCTACCGGGTAGAATAAAGTCGGGGTCCCACAAGCAGTCAGGAGGATAACTCTTTGTCAGTCTTTCCCTTCTATTCCATTTGCCTAGCAGAAATAGAGTGTTCTTTCGACGTACTGGGGCCAATCCTCCAGATCTGCATTGTAACCTTCCAGTTTCCCAAACAGCGGCAGTTTTAATATCTCCCTGTCACTGTCTTACCAAGTTCATTGAAAGAAAAGGCTATCCAAAACTTTTTTTGTTCCTCATCGCCAATGTAATGACCTAGGAAGCCCGACTGGAAAGGAACACAGTTTATTTCAGAATGCAAAATAAGACCACTATCCTGGTGTACACATTTGCCTTGGAACACCATTCAGCAGGCCAATTGGGCAGGCAACTGTCTGTTACCAGGGGAGCTCATACTCATACCCACAGAGAGATCAATCAGTGATTCCCCATTGGGGTTACCACAGTGCTCATTCTGAAAAAGACCTACAACACATTGTTCGCTTAATCAGCAAAGCTGATGAGAGCATTGGGACTTATCCTGCATAACAGGAAAGCCAAACGCCTCTGCCAACCCACACCAAATGTATCAAACCCATTCAACTGAGATTCATGGTGAAATGTTGGAAAATGTCCCTCACCTCCCAAATCTTGGAAAGTATCTGTTCCAAAAACCTGACATTGATTAAGAAGTACTCTATCAAATCCAATGTGTAATCATTTGCTAAATGATCTACTTGACTTTTTGTGAATCATAGCATCAGACCTGACATGAAACCTAAATGTGGAGATGCTGTGTGTGCCTTTATATGCCCTGTTTGTGATCAGAACTCCCCACTCACCTGACGAAGGAGCAGTGTTCCGAAAGCTAGTGATGTTTACTACCAAATAAACCTGTTGAACTTTAACTGGTGTTCTGAGACTTCTTACTGTGAAACCTAAAGGACAGAGCTCTCCTAACCCGCCTGTGATAGGTTTGGTGGCAGGAGGCCAGTGGTAAGCCTGGTGAGAGACATAAAAAATGTCAGGTTAGGTGTAAGGATTCGCATTCTAATCAGCAACTGTCTGTGCTTTGTATGCTCTGTCTGTCTGAGGCCAGAACTCTCCATTCACTTGACAAAGAGGCAGCCCCCTCGAAAGCTTGTGAGAATATTATCAAATAAATCGGTTGGACTAAAACCTGGTGTTGTCAGACTTTTTACTGTGTTTACGCCAGTCCAACGCCGGCATACCCACATCATGAGAGACATAAAATCAGCAACCCGTTAGTGTAGAATCATGTTGCAATTCTCCCAATGGTGGGTAAATAAGTGGGTCACTCTTCCTGCTGGCAGCTTGGGCAAACACCATCTGCATCACATAAATGTTCATTAAACCAACTGGCTGCCAGTATCCAGTCCTTATCTGAGGGCACTCAGTGGCACAGTAGTTAGCACTGCTGCCTCACACCCAGGGAGCCAGGTTTGATTCCTGGCTTGGGTCATTATCTGTGTGGAATCTGTATGTTCTCCCCATGTCTGCGTGGGTTTCCTTCAGTTGTTCCGGATTCCTCCCACTGTCTGAAAGACGTACTGGTTAGCTGCATTGGCCATGCTAAATTCTCGACTAGTGGGTTTTTACAATGACTTCGTTGCACTATTAATGTAAGCCTACTTAAGATACTAATAAATAAACTTTAAACTTTAAAAACTTTGCTATAGAGGGAGTGCAGCGAAGGTTTACAAGGCTGATTCCTGGGTTGACAGACCTGTCATATGAGGAGAGATTAAGTTGGTTAGCATTATGTTCATTGAAGTTTAGAAGAGTGAGAGGGGATCTCATAGAAACTTATAAAATTCTATCAGGGTTAGACAGGGTAGATTCAGAAAGTATGTCCCGATGGTAGGAAAATCCAGAACTCGGGGTCATAGTTTAAGGGTAAGGGTGAGCCTTAGAACTGAGGTGAGGAGAAATTTCCTCACCCAGAGAGTGGTGAATGTGTAGAATTCAGTACTACAGAATGTCATTGAGGCCAAAATGTCATCTGATTTCAAGAAGAAATTAGATATAGTTCTTGGGTTAAAGGGATCAAGGAATATGGGGGAAAGGGCGTCAGGATATTGAATTTGATGATTGGCCATGGTCATAATGAATCGTTGAGCAAGCTTGAAGGGCTGAATGGCCTACTCCTGCTTCTAGTTTCTATGTAACTGCAGGAGGACCTGGAAGGCTAGGGTAGGATTCATAAGGCAACACTGACATCTTGCTTAAACCCTCAAAAGAGTATCATGTTTGGCAATGAGGGGTTGCCTTCAACCCTTACCACCAACTCCGTTCTCTCCCATGTCATGCCTCTCCCATTCCTATATGCTCCTTGTTTCTCCTCTCTAATGTTTCAACCCACTGCCCATCACCAGGCCCAGTTAGGCCTCCTCCCATAAAGAATGGGAGCAGGATTAGACCACACGGCCCACTCAGTACCATCGCGATTGATCTTGGGCTTCAACTCCCACAGCCCGAGTGAACCTTGGGAAAAGGTCGTCGGTCCCAATCTGTTGATATGCAATCCGTCTGTCTTAAACAGGTTTTCCTGCCCCAGAACTGGTTCAAAAGCTTAGGGATCTGACTCATTCCCTCCTGCACTGAGCCGTGTAAAATCAAGGGCATATAATGTTTAACTAAGTTGTTTAAGTTTCTTGATGAGGTGACAGAGTTGATCAGGATAATGTGGTTACCTATAAGAACTGAAAAATGTGTTAGTGGGCAGGTTTGACAGAAAATGTGGAGCTCACTAAATAACAGAGAGAATAATGTCCTGGGCCTGAACTTTACCTTACCAGGCAAGCGCAGTTGGCAAGATCAGGAGCAAGTGTGAAATCCCCTCCTGCCCTCCATCAGCTCCTGACAGCAATTTCACACTGTCTGGCTAATTAACTAGAGGACAGTGTGAAGCAAGTACGGAGAGAGGCTCAGCGTTGCTGGGGGTGAGGGAGCAGAGGGGAGTGTGAGAACAGGGCAGGCACTGGGACAAGTGATGGGTGTGGGCAGTTGGACGATTTCACTGAAGACTGGCAGTCGCTGCGGAGATGTCTCAGGGAAGCTGAAAATGTCACCAACAATCGCTAATGCAACCACAGACAACTGACAGTAATACTCCAAACTCCTCAACCTTCTAACATCTTCAGGACATTTTCCCCCCCATCCTGAGTAGAGAATGGAGCAAAGACATGAAGGCCGCCTGGCTGAGTGGTCCTGAGCGGCAAATGTAAAACCTCCTGGCTGCCGGGGCTGTAATTGGCTCAATTGAAGCTTTCATTGTTGTACCTGCTAATGGTGAAATGGTGTAATCCAGCCAAGATCATATTGAATGGTGGATAGGCTCAAGGGGCTGAGTGGCCTACATCTGCTCTTCATTCATATCATCCTTTGTAAGTCGGGGCTGTTCTTCTTGGAGAAGAGATTATTAAAATCAGGTTCAAAATCACCTGGACAGAATAGACAGGGAGAGATTGTTCTCATTGGATGAATGATTAAGAATCACAGGATTCTGATTTAAAGCAGTGAGCAAAAGAAGGAACAGTGACATAAGGAAACTTTATTTTTTGTATTGATTGATTCATAGAATCAATAGAACCATAAAATCCCTCCAGTGCAGAAGGAGGTCATTTTGCCCACCGAGTATGCACCGACTCTCGAAAAGGACGCCTCACCCAGGTCCTTCCCTCTGCCCTCTCCTCGTAACCCCTCACATTTACCAAGGCCAGTCCACCTAACCTGTACATCTTTGGACTGTGGGAGGAAACCAGAGCACCCGGAGGAAACCCACGCAGACAGTTGCCACTGTGCCACCCGGATCAAGAATGCACAGCCTGAAAGTTTTGTGGAGGCAGGGGCAATTGTGAATTTCAAACAAAGAGGATAATTATTTGGAAAAATATTAGCCTGAATAGGGAAATGTGGGATGAGGTGACTAGCTCCTGCAAAGGCTGGCATGCTCTCAAAAGGCCAAATGGCCTCTTCCTGTCCTGCAACAAATTTATGATTCTATACTAAGTACAAAGGTACATGAATTACAAGAGTTTAAAGGAAATGAGTGGGAATGGATTTCTGACGATATCCCATTGAGTATCATGTGCTAATGTGCAAATCTTTCCCTTATGCTGGGAGAGTGAGTTTAAATGGGGAAAGTGATTATCATCATTATGAATGATAGCCATCATTATGAAGAGCTTCGAAAGGATTGCCTGAGTCCATTACAGTTCACCGAATGCCACAAAAGATCCATATCGGACGCCATCTCCCTGGCCCTGCACACAACCCTGGAACACCTTGATAAGAGTCCTACGTCAGACTCCTATTTATTGAATACAGCTCAGCCCTTAACACTGTTATTCCCATGAAACTCATTTCCAAACTCCGTGGCCTAGTCCTTGGCTTGTCCCTCTGCAAATGGATCCTGAATTTCCTAATCCACAGACCACAATCAGTAAAGATTGGCAACAACACTTTCTCCACAATCATCTTCAAGCCGATGCTTCACAAGGCTGTATCTCAGCCCCCGACTATACTCCTTATACACCTATGACTGTGTGTCCAAATCCCCCTCCAACTCAATTTTCAAGCTTGTTGATGACACCAGTGTAATGGATCCAATCGCAAACAATGACGAGACAGAGAGAGAAATGAGATAGAGAATCTGATGAACTGCTGCGACGACAATAATCTCTCCCTCAATGTCAACAAAACAAAAAAATAGATTCTGCAATACAGAGAAAAAGAAACACATGCAGGATTGACTTCACTAAGGATTACAACACAACTATAAAAGCAGAGGCCTCACTGAAGTAAGCAAAAAGTCGACTTCAGGAAGCGTAGGGGAGAACATGCCCCTGTCTATCTCAATGGGGATGAAGTAGAAAGGGTCGAGAGCTTCAAGTTTTTCGGTGTCCAGATCACCAACAACCTGTCCTGGTCCCCCCATGCCAACACTATAGTTAAGAAAGCCCACCAATGTCTCTACTTTCCCAGAAGACTAAGAAAATGTGGCATGTCAGTTACGACTCTCATCAACTTTTACAGATGCACCATAGGAAGCATTCTTTCTGATTGTATTACAGCTTGGTATGGCTCCTGCTCTGCCCAAGACTGCAAGTCTCAAACAACCAAACTATAAAAAGGTTGTGAATATAGCCCAATCCATCAGGCAAACCAGCCTCCCATCCATTGATTCTGTCTACACTTCCCGCTGCCTCGGCAAAGCAGCCAGCATAATTAAGGACCCCATGCACCCCAGACGTTCTTTCTTCCACCTTCTTCCATCAGGAAAAAGGTACAAAATTCTGAGGTCACGTACCAACTGACTCAAGAACAGCTTCTTCCCTGCTACCGTCAGACTTTTGAATGGACTTACCTCATATTAAGTTGATCTTTCTCTATACCCTAGCTGTGACTATTATTCCCACGAAATAAGTAAGCCAAATGCGAGGTGATGCATTTTGATAGATTGAACCAGGGCAGGACTTACTCAGTTAATGGTAGGGCATTGGGAAGAGTTATAGAACAAAGAGTTCTAAGGGTTCATATTCATAGTTCCTTGAAAGTGGAGTCATAGTTGGACAGAGTAGTGAAGCATTTGGCATGCTTGGTTTCATCAGTCAGAACATTGAATAGAGGATTTGGAATGTTCTGTTGAAGTTGTACAAGACATTGGTCAGACCACACTTGGAATACTGTGTGCAATTCTGGTCAACCTATTATAGAAATGTTAAACTAAGAAGAGTGCAGAAAAGATTTAAGAGTGCAGAAAAAGATTTACTAGGATGCTATCAGGACTTGATGGATTGAGTTATAAAGAGAGGTTGGATAGACTGGGCCTTTTTTTTCTGGAGCAGAGAAGGCTGCCAGGTGATCTTATAAAGGTCTATAAAATAGTGAGGGCCATAGATCAGATAGATAGTCATTATCTTTTTCCAAAGGTAGGGGGTCTAAAACTAAGGTTTAAGGTGAGAGGGGAGAGATACAAAAGTGTCCAGAGGGGCACTTTTTCCACACAGAGGGTGGTGAGTGTCTGGAACAAGCTGTCAGAGGTAGTAGTAGAGGGGGTAAAATTTTGACTTTTAGAAAGCATTTAGATAGTTACATGGGTGCGATGGGTATAGAAGGATATGGGCCAAATGCGGGCAATTGGGATTAGCTTAGGAGTTTTTTAAAAAACAGGTTGGCATGGACAAGTTGGGCCAAAGGGCCTGTTTCCAAGTTGTAAACCTCTATGACTACATTCTGCACTCTCTCCTTTCCTTCTCTATGTACGGTATGCTTTGTCTGTATAGTGCACAAGAAGCAATACTTTCATTCTATGCTAATACACATGACAATAATAAATTAAACCAAAATCAAATCAAATCAAAGAAAATGTGCTAATGGAGCACACTTGCCTAGCTGGGCTGACTCCAAGCCACCAGGCTCTCCCTTGCCCACATCCCTTACTGACACTACTCCAACAATGGTTTGCAGGACTGCATCATGTCAGTGTGTTGTCAGCCTGGCAGGGACATCACTCCCTCTTGGCTGCTTGTGGTTGTGGACTGGCAGATAAACCATACAGCTGTTAGCATTTATCAGTGGCCAGTGCTGCCTGTGTGCCCAGCCTACATGAGGCCGCATGCTGGAAGTTTCAGCTGCCAGTCTTTCATTTGGCATCACAATCTGTGGTGTGCCATTTGGAGCCTTTTGATACGTTACCTTCAACTTGCAATATCATGGGCTAGTGTGAAAGATCTAACCATTGGTGCAAATGTTTGTGAGTCTGTCTTAATGATGCTTCACTATGGCAACAGCATGCACTGTATGGTCAGAGGTTTAATTGGAGTTAACGTTGCAGTATACTGTAACTGTAGTTCTTCTTTTTTTGGATCTCTGCCTCAGAGAATATAACTGTTGCTTAATGTTGAAGGATCGTTCTGTAGGCGCATGATACAATTATAAAATATTTGCTGACTATTCATAGCAAATAATCCCGATTATTAGAGTAGATTTTGACTCTATGAGATACTGTAAAATGGCTATTTCACTGACTTCAGATTGATCAAAATGTAAAAAAAAAGAAACTGGTTGGCAATTTACGCAAACTAGCAAAAGCAAAATATATCCCAATTATTTTACAACAGAATCCTGACGTTAGGAAAGACTGGGAGAGCTTTAGAAGCCACAGGGAAGAGTTATATCTGAATGGACCCAAACGCAAGAGGAGATGGAGATAAGTTGTGGGGAAGGAAGGATATTATCACCAGCAAGTTAAGAAGACTTTTCGTGGCTTTGTCATTAGCCCTTTAATTCAGGCACTGAATGAATATGCTCTTTCCACATTTCCCAATCTATCAGAGGATTTCTAGTGAAATGGACAGCAAGGGGGTCAGAATGGGGGAGCTCTGATGCTTCAGCAACCTTAGGGATGGAAAGGAAACACTTGAAGCCAATTCACTTTGGCCCTCCCTCCAAGTTCTCCTGTCCTGCCCAGAAAGATACCCTCCTCTGGCAGGACAGAATGATGTCAAGCTCCAACTTTGTCAAAGATCTGTTTATGAGATGTCATATTTGTTTATGGTTAAGGTCACTAGCAAAGGCAGCATCCTTAATTATTACAACTTAGTGGCTTCCTCAGCTGTTTCTGAAGGCGTTTAAGAATCACCCACATTACTGTGCGACTGGAGTCTCATGTAGGCCAGGCGGGTAAGGATGGCAGATTTCCTTCCCTGAGGGACATTAGTGAACCAGATGGGTTTTTATAACAATCGGTGAGAGTTTCCTGGTCACCGTTACTGATGGCCAGCTTTCAATTCCAGATTTCTATTAATCTCTGGTTGGATTTGAATTTATCCCCAGTGGGGGCCACATTGGAAAATTTACAGACGGCACAAAGACTGGCGGAGTTGTGGATAGTGTAGAGGATAGCTATAATCTACAAAACAATATCGATGGGTTGGTGGAGAGGGTGGAAAGTGGCAAATGGATTTTGACATTGGGAAGTGTGAGGTAATTCATTTCGGGAGGTCAAACAGTTATAGGGAGTACACAATAAATGGGAAAGATGGGTAGGTGAATTGGGAGACATTGGCGTACAAGTACACAGGTCCCTAAAAGTAGCAGTTCAAAGAGCAAAGTACAACACAGCACGGGAAATAGGCCCTTCGGCCCAACGAGCCTGCGCCGCCATTTCAACACTGTGAGTCCCTTCTTAAGAACATAAGAACATAAGAAATAGGAACAGGAGTAGGCCATCTGGCCCTTCGAGCCTGCCCCGCCATTCAATAAGATCATGGCTGATCTGTCGTGACTCAGCTCCACCTTCCTGCCCTCTCCCCATAACCCTTAATCCCTTCTCTTATCAAAAACCCATCAACCCGTTTCTTAAAAATATTTAGCGAGGCAGCCTCCACCACTTCAACGGGCAGAGAATTCCAGAGATTCACCACCTTTTGAGTGAAGAAGCTCCTCCTCAACTCTGTTCTAAACCGCCCCCCCCCCTTTATCTTGAGGCTGTGCCCCCTAGTCCTACTGTCTTTTTTGAGCGGGAAGAGTCTCTCCACCTCTATCCTATCCATCCCATTCAACATCTGACACGTCTCAATGAGATCTCCCCTCATTCTTCTAAACTCTAACGAGTACAAGCCTAGTTTATTCAGCCTCTCCTCATAGCTCAATCCCCTCAACTCCGGTATCAGCCTAGTAAACCTCCTCTGCACTCCCTCCAGGGCCAAAATATCCTTGCGCAGGTGCGGCGCCCAAAACTGCACACAGTACTCCAGCTGCGGCCTCACCAATGCCCTATACAGCTGCAGCAAGACCTCCCTACTTTTATATTCAATCCCCCTCGCTATGAAGGCCAGCATCCCATTCGCCTTCCTGACCACCTGCTGCACCTGCAAACTGGGTTTTTGTGACTCATGCACAAGGACCCCGAGGTCCCTCTGCACCGTCGCCTGCTGCAGTTTTTCGCCCCTTAAGTAATAGTCCTTCCTACCATTCCTCCTACCAAAGTGGACCACCTCACACTTGCCAACATTAAATTCCATTTGCCATTTCCTGGCCCATTCGCCCAGCCTATCTAGATCCTTCTGCAGACTCTCCACACCCTCCGCACAATTTGCCTTTCCCCCAATCTTGGTGTCATCAGCAAATTTCGACACCCTGCACTCGGTTCCCTCCTCCAGATCATCTATATAAATGGTAAATAGCTGAGGCCCCAGCACCGACCCCTGGGGCACCCCACTAGTCACCAACCGCCAATCCGAATAGCATCCATTGACCCCCACTCTCTGCCTCCTATTTGACAACCAATCCTCTATCCACGCTAACACCCTACCCCCAACTCCATGTCCCCTGACCTTCTGCAATAACCTCTTGTGAGGTACCTTGTCAAACGCCTTCTGAAAATCCAGAAAGACCACATCCACTGGCTCTCCTCTATCCACTGCCCTAGACACATCCTCATAGAACTCCAGTAAATTTGTCAGACACGACTTCCCTTTAATGAAACCGTGTTGCGTCCGCCCTATCAAGCAATTCCCCTCAAGATGCCTCGCTATTTCCTCCTTGTGTCTACGCCTCTGGCTCTCCACATTGGAAACCAGATTGAGGGGAGACTAATTTAGGGACAATTTGTTACACCAATCAGCCTAAGAACACATCTTTGGGGTGTGGGAGGAAACCGGAGCACCCGGAGAAAACCCACGCAAGCACGGGGAGAATGCGCAAACTCCCACTGACACTGGCCCAAATCCATGTGTCTGCCCAGCAAACAGTGATAGTCACTGAGCTGACGTGTTGTCCATCAGCTAGTCCAGATTAAGCACACACTAACGACGTGAAGCACTAGGTTACTCTCGAAACAACCAAGAGCAGCCCTCGCACAACCCACCGTGTTTGCCCCTTGTTGGACAACAAGGCGGACCGAATCCCTGTGGATTAAAAGAGAAAAACATCAATAACATACACATCTTATGCAAACATTCAAGGGAATCCCCAGAAGTAAAACAAGTGAGCCAGAAAATATGTTGGAAGGTCCGTAGGAATCAATTGATTCCCAGGGACGTCCCAAGGCTCTTGATCCTTACTTAAAACAGTCTCCTATATCCCTCCACCTCCATCCCGCTCATGTGCCTATCTAAGTATCCCTTAAACAACTCCAGCATGCCAAGACAAGGTTGTAAAGAAGGCATATGGAATGCTCTCCTTCACTGGCAGAGGAGAAGAATACAAAAGTAAGGATATAGGGAGAAATTTTATGACCTCATTGTACCCATTTTGCAGCGGGAAAATGTTGGGCACAATGTGACTATTGGGAATGGCGACTATTCGCACCATTACCATTTTACCAAAAAAAATTAACATGATTGGGAGTCCGCCCAAAACAGGCAAAAAATCTAGTTGCTTTTTTTTGCATTCATTACAATGTTATTCGTGAGTTTCACTCCCAATTGTCCCAGATCACCCACCTGAACTGCCTGATTTGCTGCAGTCAAAACACCTCCTCTATAAAAGTCAGATTCAGGTGCTTGAACAGTGAGGGTGAACAAGGAGGTGAGTCTCCACATTCAAACTGCTCCTTGCTGCTCAGAGGGTTTTATGGTGGCCACATTGCGTTTCGGGTTGGGGGGGCTGTGGGTGTGCAGGTAGTGGGGATCTGTTGTTGCTCACAGAGTCTGATTTTGGATTCTGGGCACGGATTAGGCTCAGAGTGCTGACCTTGGGTCTGGGCCATGCCCTACAGTCCTCTAAGTCTGGGCCATGCCCTACAACCCCTCAACCATGACCCTCTGTGACTGGGGCACACTCTCGAGGCTCTGTGCTGTCCCGCTGGGTTTCCTGCAAGCTCTCGAGTCTCTCAGCCATGGGCTGAAGAATCTTGGGAAGCCTGTTGAGGCCCTCAGCTGTGGGCCACTGTGACTCAGCCATTGCTCATGGCGAGGATCCCCTGCCTCAGGCTTTCCACTGCGCATGCCACCCTTGCAGTGTTGGCCTGGGAACCACGCAAAACAGACAATAGCTGGTCCACTTGAAAACTTTGGGACTCCTCGCAACATCCTCACGGTCGGTCTAATGTCCCTCATCAGTCTCTCCTGCATTCCCTGGCTCCGTGGCTGTATCTCCAGCAGTTGAGAGTGAAGTGGTCTCAGAGACCCAGTGTGTAGCCTGGGGCCAACTCAGCCCTCGCCTCCGGCAGGCCCCCGCTCGTCAGAGGCCTCAGATGTTCCATCCTCTACCTGGTAGTGCACACCAGAGAGCGACCCAGATGCCTCACCACTATCTTGACCCATCGATGAGAGTCTCTGGGATGGTGAGTTGCGAGATGGAAGCTGACGCAAAATTGACGCAGGCCTCGGAAGTCCCTTCATCCATTTCCTCCGACGATTCTTCTGAGCTGTCAGGGGCAGGATGTGTGGGAGCAGCGGTGAGGGTGGTGATGCCAGATGGTCCAGGTGCATTGGGGTCCCTTCCTGCGACACAGGACACAAGGTTAAGTGCGAGGGAAAGAGATTACTTCACATATCACCAACAAGTGGAGGATTGACAGGTGCTCACCTCTACACGCCAGCACAACCATGCTGTCGCTAATGGTCCACATGCCCTCCTCAAAGGGGATGAAGACACAGATTTCAGACACTCCACCCCCTCCCAGCGATTATGGGTATTCTTCTCCTGTGGGGACAGAAAGAGTTAAGTCAAATTGGATGGCATGAGTCCTGCAGGGTTCAGGGGTAACCCTTAGAGGGCAAGGATTGTGATACTCTTGGGGAGGTGGGAGAAGGCAGCTGCTGGGGAGTCAGGGGCTGAAAGCATACAGGGTGCTGGGGATGAGGGGATCTGGGGGTCGTATAGGGGGGAGATGCTCAATGAGGTTAAACCGTTACCCTTGCTGCCTGGATTAGGTCATTCCATTTTTTGCAGGCATTGCTTCATGGTTCTCCTGGACAGGGCCCTGGCACTAATGCACGCTGCCAATGCCTGCCAGGCTGCGACTCCATCCCTTCCTTTGGGATGGCGTTCCGCCTTGCCTCCAGCAACCTGGCCAGCTCAGCGTATGAAAAATGGGGAGCTGTCTTCCTGGAGGCCGTTTCTCCTTGCACTGCCTGACCATCCTTGAGGTTCTTAGGAGCACTCCCTTGTTAGGGCAGATCAGCTCGCAGCCAGTTTGAGTGAGTCAGGCGCCTGTTAGATCATTCCAGTGAGTTTAATGCAGTTTCCCTTTCACCATGAGGGGAAGTCAAGTCAGTTCTTGCAGGTGTGCTGAAGGAGTGGGTTGGGATTTATGCCTCTGTGATAATTGGGGGCAGGGGGAGAGAGGGTCATGTCAGTCAGCGGGGTGGGGGGTGATGAAGGGGGCATGTGCAAGGATGTTTCGGGAAGAGCAGGTAAGGGGTCAGTAATGTTGTGGGGGGGGGGTGGAACTGATGTCTGTGGGGGTGAGGGGAAGGCTGTATCTGCCCAGGGGGTGGGAGGGGGTTTCTATCTGGAGAGCTGTGTCTGTTGTGCTTTTCTACACACGTGCAGTTTGTGTCTCCAATCGGAGCTGCTGACTGTCTGATGAATTAAGCCCCATCCACAGCCTCTGGATCCAGGAATGGTCTAGTCCGTATTTTCAAAGACTGAAAGCATAAAATTGAGAGTGAAAACTCACCTGAAAAACGGATCTGGAGCTCTCCCATTTTCATGCTAGCTGGACACTTAGGAAAAAACATACAAAGTTCCATCCAGAATGTTGGAATTATATAAAATGCTGATGAGGCAACAGCTAGAGTTGTGTGCAGTTCTGGTCACTGTGTTACAGGAAGAACATAATTGTCCTGGAGAGAATGCAGAGGAGGTTTACAAGATTGTTGCCAGGGCTGGAAAAGTGCAGCTATGAGGAGAGATTAGACAATTTGGGGCTATTTTCTTTAGAACAAGGAAGGCTGAAGGGTGACTTGAGGACAAGAGGATGGAATAAAATTGTTTCCCTTGGTGGAGAATTCTAGAACCAGGGGATATAGATTCAAGTGGCAGAAGCTGTGGAGGGGATACGAGGAAGGTGTTTTTTTGCACAGAGGGTTTTGGAATTCACTGCCCGGGTTGGTGATGGAAGTCGAGATCCTAAACTCTTAGAAAGTATCGGAATCTGCACCTTAAGTTCTGTAAGGTATGGACCAGACATAGGAAGGCGGGATTAGAAAGGGCACCTGGGTGTCCTTGGGCTAGCATGGACAAGATGGGCTGAATGTCCACTTTGGGGCTAATGTTTCTATGGTTGCATGGTCTAAGCCAGGGCCTCTAACTTACTCATCCAATCACATTATCACCTCCCTTGTGCCCACTATTCAGCAGCACAGCACATTACAGGACACTAGTAGTTGCATTCATTCTTCCCTCTGTAGGCACCTCCTCATTGTCCTCAGCTGAGCAGTCAAGATTTACAATCACCTCAGTCTCACACAGACCTCACAGTCTCCTTCCAGAAAGTTCCCTCTCCCTCGCTTCTCACACTCTCAATTTTCTTTTTTTGCTGCTCAAAGGACTCCAGGGAGAGAAACAGCATCCAAGTTGACCTTCCAGTGACAGCTAATCACCACTGATCGCCACTCGCAATGTATTCCCACCAGCTCCACTGGGAAGGTGGTCTTGTTCCAAAAGGCTGCAGATGTCCCTGAGCGTCCTGGTGTGTAACCATACTGAGAGAGCTGTCCCTGAGAGAGCAGTCCCTGAGAGAGCTGACCCTGAGAGAGCTGTCCCTGAGAGAGCTGCCTGAGAGAGCTGTCCCTGAGAGAGCTGTCCCTGAGAGAGCTGCCCATGAGAGAGCTGTCCCTGAGAGAACTGTCCCTGAGAGAGCTGTCCCTGAGAGAGCTGTCCCTGAGAGAGCTGACCCTGAGAGAGCTGTTCCTGAGAGATCTGACCCTGAGAGAGCTGACCCTGAGAGAGCTGACCCTGAGAGAGCTGACCCTGAGAGAGCTGTCCCTGAGAGAGATGACCCTGAGAGAGCTGACCCTGAGAGAGCTGACCCTGAGAGAGCTGTCCCTGAGAGAGCTGTCCCTGAGAGAGCTGTCCCTGAGAGAGCTGCCGCTGTGAGAGCTGTCCCTGAGAGAGCTGCCCCTGAGAGAGCTGTTCCTGAGAGAGCTGACCCTGAGAGAGCTGACCCTGAGAGAGCTGTCCCTGAGAGAACTGACCCTGAGAGAGCTGTCCCTGAGAGAGCTGTCCCTGAGAGAGCTGATCCTGAGAGAGCTGACCCTGAGAGGGCTGACCCTGAGAGAGCTGTTCCTGAGAGAGCTGTCCCTGAGAGAGCTGACCCTGAGAGAGCTGCCCCTGATAGAGCTGTCCCTGAGAGAGCTGCCCCTGAGAGAGCTGTCCCTGAGAGAGCTGCCTGAGAGAGCTGTCCCTGAGAGAGCTGTCCCTGAGAGAGCGGTCCCTGAGAGAGCTGCCTGAGAGAGCTGTCCCTGAGAGAGCTGTCCCTGAGAGAGCTGACCCTGAGAGAGCTGACCCTGAGAGAGCTGTCCCTGAGAGAACTGTCCCTGAGAGAGCTGTCCCTGAGAGAGCTGACCCTGAGAGAGCTGACCCTGAGAGAGCTGACCCTGAGAGAGCTGTCCCTGAGAGAGCTGACCCTGAGAGAGCTGACCCTGAGAGAGCTGACCCTGAGAGAGCTGTCCCTGAGAGAGCTGACCCTGAGAGAGCTGACCCTGAGAGAGCTGACCCTGAGAGAGCTGTCCCTGAGAGAGCTGCCCCTGTGAGAGCTGACCCTGAGAGAGCTGTTCCTGAGAGAGCTACCCCTGAGAGAGCTGTTCCTGAGAGAGCTGTCCCTGAGAGAGCTGTCCCTGAGAGAGCTGTCCCTGAGAGAGCTGTCCCTGAGAGAGCTGACCCTGAGAGAGCTGTCCCTCAGAGAGCTGACCCTGAGAGGACTGACCCTGAGAGAGCTGTCCCTGAGAGAGCTGCCCCTGAGAGAGCTGTCAATGAGAGAGCTACCCCTGAGAGAGCTGACCCTGAGAGAGCTGTTCCTGAGAGAGCTGCCCCTGTGAGAGCTGACCCTGAGAGAGCTACCCCTGAGAGAGCTGTTCCTGAGAGAGCTGACCCTGAGAGGGCTGACCCTGAGAGAGCTACCCCTGAGAGAGCTGACCCTGAGAGAGCTGACCCTGAGAGAGCTGTCCCTGAGAGAGCTGCCCCTGAGAGAGCTGTCTTTGAGAGAGCTGTCCCTGAGAGAGCTAACCCTGAGAGAGCTGTCCCCGAGAGAGAGCTGACCCTGAGAGAGCTGTCCCTGAGAGAGCTGACCCTGAGAGAGCTGTCCCTGAGAGAGCTGACCCTGAGAGGGCTGACCCTGAGAGAGCTGACCCTGAGAGAGCAGACCCTGAGAGGGCTGACCCTGAGAGAGCTGTCCCTGAGAGAGCTGACCCTGAGAGAGCTGCCCCTGAGAGAGCTGTCCCTGAGAGAGCTGTCCCTGAGAGAGCTGACCCTGAGAGAGTTGACCCTGAGAGAGCTGCCCCTGAGAGAGCTGACCCTGAGAGAGCTGACCCTGAGAGGTCTGACCCTGAGAGAGCTGACCCTGAGAGAGCTGTCGCTGAGAGAGCTGACCCTGAGAGAGCTGCCCCTGAGAGAGCTGACCCTGAGAGAGCTGACCCTGAGAGAGCTGTCCCTGAGAGAGCTGACCCTGAGAGAGCTGACCCTGAGAGAGCTGACCCTGAGAGAGCTGTCCCTTAGAGAGCTGACCCTGAGAGAGCTGTCCCTGAGAGAGCTGCCCCTGAGAGAGCTGACCCTGAGAGAGCTGACCCTGAGAGAGCTGTCCCTGAGAGAGCTGACCCTGAGAGAGCTGACCCTGAGAGAGCTGTCCCTGAGAGAGCTGACCCTGAGAGAGCTGTCCCTGAGAGAGCTGTCCCTGAGAGGGCTGACCCTGAGAGAGCTGTCCCTGAGAGAGCTGACCCTGAGAGAGCTGACCCTGAGAGAGCTGTCCCTGAGAGAGCTGTCCCTGAGAGAGCAGCCCCTGAGAGAGCTGACCCTGAGAGAGCTGCCCCTGAGAGAGCTGTGCCTGAGAGAGCTGACCCTGAGAGAGCTGTCCCTGAGAGAGCTGTCCCTGAGAGAGCTGACCCTGAGAGAGCTGACCCTGAGAGAGCTGCCCCTGAGAGAGCTGTGCCTGAGAGAGCTGACCCTGAGAGAGCTGTCCCTGAGAGAGCTGTCCCTGAGAGAGCTGCCCCTGAGAGAGCTGTCCCTGAGAGAGCTGACCCTGAGAGAGCTGTCCCTGAGAGAGCTATCCCTTTACCATTATATCCTATCTCATTCAGCTGGATCTATGTGCCAATCTCCTCTGTGTTGTACTATGGCATGTGACTGGGGAGAAGGCAGTTTCTGCTCTTGTTGGTGTTGTTGCTCCTCTTGCTTCCCATTATAGGCCCAAGGACAAGCTGCACCCCCTGTCCCGGTGCTGTGAGGAAGGCTGACCACTGAGAAATGCAGATCGAGGACCAGGCAGGTGAATCGACTTCAGCAATGTTGGAAACCATCTGTCAGACAGTGAAAGTACACTTTCGGAAGACCCTCGTACCCAGACGTGTCTGCACTTTGTCAGGTTCCCTCTTTGAAGGCTTGAAATTTGGTCAGTTCACTGAACACACTTCGCCCTGGTCGTTCTCTAGCCTGGCTGATCCTAGTGAGCTCCACAAAGCTCAGCAAACCTTTGTGCTCACTGTAAAGTCAAAATGTTGAGTTAACTCCTCAATTAATTGCTACTTTGAATATTTTAAAGGCATTTCTGATAGCGTCACTGGAAGTCTCACAACACTAGGTTAAAATCCAACAGGTTTATTTGGTAGCAAAAGCCACTAGCTTTCAGAGCGCTACTCCTTCATCAGGTGAGTGGGAGTTCTGTTCACAAACAGGGCATGTAAAGATACAATCTTAATTTACAAAATAATGGTTGGAATGCACGTCTTTACGGGTAATCAAGTCTTAAAGGTGCAGACAATGTGAGTGGAAAGAGCGTTAAGCACAGGTTAAAGGGATGTGTATTGTCTCCAGACAGGTTAAAGTTGGATTTTTACCTGGTTTTGTCTACCTGATACATTGCAGGAAAGGATATCCCAAGGCATGGTGCATTGGGGAAACCATTCAGACGCTACAACAACGGGTGAATGAACACCGCTCGACCTTCACCAGGCAAGAGTGTTCTCTTCCTGTTGGGGAACACTTCAGCGGTCACAGACATTCGGCCTCTGATCTTCTGGTAAGCGTTCTCCAAGGCAGCCTTCATGACACACAATGCAGAGTCACTGAGCAGAGACTGATAGCCAAGTTCTGCACACGAGAATGGCCTCAATCGGGATCTTGGGTTTGTATCACACTGTCTGTAACTCCCATGACTTGCCTGGGCTTGCAAAATCTCACTAACTGTACTGTAGAGAGGTACTGTTGTATAGGGCAGTCAGGAAGCTCGATCCGCCTTTAATCCACTTTGAAGTTCAGTTTGTCCTATTGTCAGCAAATAGATTCTTTGGTGTACACCACATTAAAACCCCCTGTCCATGATCCAGCTGCTGATGGCAATAGAAGATCCTGCCCTGGCTTCCCGTCAGCCCCAGCTGGCAGGGGTCTTGGCCATTGTTCTAACCTGACAATGCTGCATTTCCTACTATCAACTGTGTCGGGTAATAATCAAGTAAAGCACCTTGTGATATTTGACCATGTTCATGGCGCTATATAAATGCAGGTTGATGAAGCCAATAAACCACTTTGATGATGTGTCGCCATTGGCCAGCTTGAAACATGAGCATACAGGGTAGTATCGCAGTTCAGGCTTCTCCAATTTCTTGCCTTTCCCCATAAAACAGGAGCTTCCCTGCCTGCCTGTCCATATCTGACCTGATATGGACCCCATCTACGTCTCAGGGCTGGCCCCTGGTACTTGCCATTGCTGAATGGCACCACCTTCTCCAGGAGTGGTCAGTAACGTGGACCAGTCACAGTGTCGGCAAAGCCTGTTGATGGCATCAATCCACCAATAATGAATTCACTCAGTGGGTTAGGGGCCATATATCAAGGGTGGACATCACCAACATCATGTTCTCCATGCCAAGTGGCATCAGCTGGCTTTAGGCTTTAAGGAGAAACAAGAGACAGAATTGGAAGAGTGAAGAGATCTTAGAGATTTGAACAAAGAACACGGTAGCACAGTGCGGCACGGTAGCACAGTGGTTAGCACTGCTGCTTCACAGCTCCAGGGTCCTGGGTTCGATTCCCGGCTCGGGTCACTGCCTGTGTGGAGTTTGCACATTCTCCTTGTGTCTGCGTGGGTTTCCTCCGGGTGCTCCGGTTTCCTCCCACAGTCCAAAGATGTGCGGGTTAGGTTCATTGGCTATGCTAAAATTGCCCCTTAGTATCCTGGGATGTGTAGGTTAGAGGGATTAGCAGGTAAATGTGTAGGGATATGGGGATAGGGTCTGGGTGGGATTGTGTTCGGTGCAGACTCGATGGACCGAAGGGCCTGTTTCTGCACTGTAGGGTTCTAATATTTATATAACACAGCACGGGAAACAGGCCCTTCGGCCCAACGAGCCCGCGCCGCCGTCCCAAGGTCAGTGACATATTCATGACTCTAGTCTATGCCTAATGTGTGAGGATCAGGGAGGTCCAATATAGGGACAATTTGTTACCCAATCAATCAGCCTAAAAGCACATTTTTGGGATGTGGGAGGAAACCGGAGTACCCGGAGTAAACCCACGCAACCACGGGGAGAACGCGCAAACTCCCACGGACACAGGCCCAAATCCATGTGTCCGCACAGCAACAGAGATAGCCTCTGAGCTGTCATGATGCCCTCGAGATGGTCCAGTTTACGCACACCAACGACATTTGCTTGGAAATGTTAAAGAAACATAGAGGAGCAAGGCCGTGGGGAGATTTAAACATAAAAATAAGAATTATAAAATAATGGGAAATGTTGATTAGGTTATAGGAGATCAGTAGGAATGTGGGGTTGAGGTTACAATCAGATCAGCCATGATTTTATTGAATGGTAAAACAGGCTGGAAGAGCTGAGTGGCCTACTCCTGCTCCGAATACATACATCCGTATGTTTGTATGTGGATAGACCCTGCTCAAACTGGGGCAAGAGCTTCCCAGGCCATGTAGAAATAATGCCAGTGCATGGATGAGGCAGGAAGGGAAAGGCACTAGACTATCACACTGTACAGTTGAAAGAAATGCATATGGAAGGGTGAGATATGGAATGATTCTACCAATGGGTTAAGGAGTGAGGCTGCAGAGATGTTGGTTCAAACACTTCCTTTGAAATGTCCCAGCACCTTTTCCAAGTCATTCTTTCCCAGCTCAGAACCCTGGATTGCCTCATCCATCTTAATCCATCTCGTTGTCTTAGATCCCAATCCCCATCCCTCATCTCATTTTACCTCCTTTCCTCAATCTGGCCTATCGTACCACATTGAGGCTTGACCCCTTCGCTTCAATTTCTTATAATAAAAAACAAGAATGATTAATCTAGCTGGCATTTCATTCCTGTGTTTTTGTCTGTGGTATTTCCCATTGTTACATAGTTGGATGTTTGCATCATGTTTAGTCTTGTAATGAAATCCATTCAATTTGATTGAATGCCAATTTCTCCCATTCTTTTTCACAGATGTGTTACTTTCATTCCAAGCTTTTTAAGAGTCAGCAAATAGCAAAGGCTTCCTGGCACTGTCTGATACCACATTGAAACTCAAACTCAGTTTACAGCCCTAACCTTGCTACAATGGATTTTCAAGTTCTGCATTATTAATCATCAGAGGCTTTGATCAGCATAGCTGATGCTTCATAGTCCATGCTTCATTTAGATTCAGTCAGATGGATACAATCCAAGAATTCCCTTCAGAAAAACAAATACTGCGGAAGCTGGAAATCTGGAATCAAAACACAAAATGTGGAAATGTTCAGCAGGTCTGGCAGCATCTGTGGAGAGAGAAAGAGAGTTAACGTTTAGGTCTATGACCTTTCATCAACAACAGCCATGAGCTGACAAAGCTCTGATGAAAGGTTATTGTCCTGAAACATTGACTCCGTTTCTTACTATGGAGATGCTGCCTGACCTGCTGAGTGTTTCCAGCATTTACTCTTTTTATTCCAAGAACTCTTTGTTTTCCAGTCTTTCTGCCTGCTCATGGTACTCAGTTTTGTTGACTGTCAGCTACCCAATTTCTGCTTCCTTTCTTGGGGCTTGGCTGTCGCTGGTAATATTACCACCCATTCCCCAATTGCTCTGGAAAGCTAGTGGTGAACCTTCTTCATGGGCTTCATGCTGGCAGTTCTCCTGCTGTGCCATCACAGGACAAGTTCCAAAGTGGGATGGTGCATGGCTGTGATGGAAATCTGATGAGGTACATGTATGAAACTCTCCAGTATTAAATTTGAGAGTGACAGCAAAAATTAATCATTGTATGATTTGTGTATGTGTGTGTATGTTTTTGTGTGTGCACATGTATACGTGTGTGCATGTGTGTCTGTGTGTGCATGCATGTACGTGTGTGTTCTTGTGTGTGCACACTTATGCATTTATGTGCATACATGTACAGTGTGGCCCCGTCATAACACGATGATTGGCGTCCATAAAATGTTATTGTGAAAAAAGTGGGGTTGCACTAAATTGGGGTTCAAGAAAATCAGCATTCAATATGACCCAATGTTGACCTAACATCCTAAAACACCCCTATTATTGTCAATCATAAGCGGTTTTAACTTATGTGTTCCAATCTTGTTTACACAAAACAACAACGTCACGCGATCTTTGTGTTGTTTGAACCCCTCATGTCAGTGTGTGCTATCTTTGCCAGCCAGTGGGATTATGATCATGAAGCAGAAACCTATTTCGTCACACTTGTTCTTTCACGTAGCCACCTTCTTCTAAGAGAGTTTTTAGTTCAGTCAGGTATTCGCTGGTGGTGGCACTGTCAGCTGAGCAAATTTTTCCTGACACTAACGCTTGAGAAATCCCATGATGGCATTTAAAGCGGTCTAGCCATCCATTGCTAGCTTTGAACTGTGAGGTTTCTCCGTCGATCTGCTTGTCAAACTTCTTGGCTTGAACTTTGAGAATAGGACCCGAAATTGGAAGGCCTTCTGAGCTAGCTTGAATGAGCCACTTGAACAGGGAGTTGTTGTCATCAAAGATGTCATCAAGGCTGACATCTTTGGCTGTTTTCAGGCATTTGGCTTTTAGTCTTCCTCCTTCTTCAACTTTGCAAAGCGACACGCGTAACTTTTCTTCTTGAGATTTCCAGCCACGAAGTGTTGATTCCGGTATCCTGAGGTCCCATGCAACTTGAGATTGACTTCTAGTCTTGATCAAGTCAAGTGTGTGAAGCTTGCCTTTCACAGAAAAAGATTTTCTTTTTCTAGCAGCTTGTTCTATTTTGATCTAGGAAAACACGAAATTAACTCACCAAAAACTTTTCGGTTCCCTGGAAAGAGCAAAAAAAAGGGTCCAATGATTCATTGCGTTATATCGGAATTTGTGTTAAATTGGGGTGCGTAAAATCTGGGTTTCACTGTGTGTGTATACACATGTGCATGAATGCACACAAATGACCATGCGCATGGACATGCAAAAATACTCACATACTTGAGCGTGTATCAGTACCGCACAGCTGTCTGCGTGCGTACAGATGGACACATACATCAACTGGTGTACACATTTACAGCTGCACATGCTCACACATATCCACACACACACACACACACACACACATAAACAGATGCCTCCACATACCACACACATTCATCTGCACACACAATTCTGCAGGATCAATTAATATCACTATAGACAGTAGCAAAAGCAGCTGACTCCTCTGTTCACCAGTTCTGGGGCTCCTTGTTCACAGATTGGAATGATTCAATTTAACACCTTCCCTTCCAGCTCAAACCCTTTCAATTCTGATTTAATTCGTTGGAGTCCAAATAATTCTTTTCTTTATATTCAAGATTATAAAAGCCAAATCAGATAAAGGAATGATTAATCTTACTTCATCTGCTGTTGATTTGCCTACATGGTTACATTGTTAAATTCATTCCAAACTCTTTTCTCAGATTTCATTGTCTCTCCTGATGATTTTTTGGCGCAGCCCAGAAATGAGCAGATTTGTCACATTCATTCCACGACTAAGTGAAAACCTCCGCATGTTAATCCAGCACAACAACCAGAATAGATGTCAATCTGAATGACTTATTCACAAGTCTGATGCTGACTGCTGTGTGGTCTATCTACCAATATCATTGCCAGACCTTATCCATTGGCTAGCTCCCACCACATTGCATTACTTGAAAGAGTGGGCATCATTTGAAAGAGAAAGAACAAGGTCAGTCTGAATCGTTCTTGATAGATTTCATGAATAACAAACTTCTGTAATGTTCATACAGGGTGCACAATAATTTGTACAATTAATATGCCATTGAGGATGGCAGTTCTTTGGATCGATATGTAATATCCCATTGTATTGCATAATTAATATCTCAGATATATTCATGTGTAGAATATGTACCAGAGATAGCGTTCACGTCCAAATTCAAGAATATGATGGCAAAGCCACTTGGTAAAGGTTTTAGGAAGTTCACTGCAGTACAAACATCTTAGCTCTGGGAACTAGAGTAACAATTGCCTACATCACCACTGTAACTATATTTCAAATTGTGATTTGATTGTGAAATACTTTGGAACATTAAAAGTTATAGATAAATGCAGTGTCTTGTTTTACTTTATCATTGCCTATCCAGCTTTTTATCTCCCCCCAAAGTATAAAAATTTATTATAAAAATTGGCTAGTCATGCTGCAGCTGAACAGAACCTTAGTTAGGTCTCATTAAAAATATTGTGTATGATTTTGGACATCACACTACCAAAAGAATGTGAGCGCTTTGAAGAGGATACAGAAGAGATTTACCAGGATGTTGCCTGGTCTGGAAGATATTAGCTACAAGGAGAGGTTGGATAAACTCTGTTTGTTCTCTCTGGAACGACGCAGATTGAGGGAATACCTGATAGAGGTTTACAAGATTATGAGCAGCTTGGATCGCGGATAGTAAGATGCTCTTCCCTAGGGTAGAAAAGTCAAATACTAGGGGACATGGTTTAAGCTGCATGAGGAAAAGTTTAGAGGAGATGTGCGAAGCAAGTTTTTTTAACACAGAGGGTGGTGAATGTCTGGAACTCATTGCCTGGGGAGTAGGTATGATAGCAGCCTTTAAGGGGCATCTAGACAAATGCATGAATTAGATGGGAATGGAAGGATGCGGAATCCATAAATGCATATCGTATTAGTTTAGGCAGACATCATAATCGGCACAGTGCTAAAAGGACCTGGCCTGTTCCTGTACTGTACTTTTCTTTGTTCTTTGCTCAAAGCTCTTGTGCACTCTCCATTACCATTGACTGTACCTAGCACTAATCTTACATTGACGATGAACAAATTTGCAATCTCATGACACAAGTGCACAGGAGAGCCCCTTACCTGTGGGATATAACTGATTCTGCATTGTGAGCTATGACAAGGCCTATGTGTAGGAATGAGTGTTATACAGCATAAACTTTTATAGTGACTATGTATAATCAGCCCCTTCATGTGGTAGAAATAATAAATAGCTCAGAACTGTTGTGTTAATTCGCCTCCTTTCTCTCTGTGCACAGAAAGCTTCTGGCCTGTCTGTTTTTTTATAGTTTGCCTGGTTTGGATAAGACAGACTTTGAGAAAGTGATCAGGGTGAAGTTAGTTTAAATAACTGTTAAATTCGAGTATTAAATTTAAACAGGAGCTGTGGTCAAATGCAAACTTAAACATGTCCCACAAGACATTTGTATTTGAATTGAATAAAATGGCTTTGATCTTCCTTAGGCATGAGTATTTGTGCAGACATTGCCGGATGTTATGTTGGGATATAATATAGGAGCATATTGAATAATAATAGCCAAGAAGCAGCCCAAAAAAAGACAAAGGGGACACTGTCCTTTATTGCAGGGGGGTGTAGTATGTAAGCCGGAAAGTCAACAAGCTATCGGTGGAATGATTGTGGAAGGGAAGTCGTGTGATGGGCATCAGGGGGCAAGGGGGGGCAATCAACAGCAAGGGAAAGGGTGGGGGTACCCATCTTGATGCTGGGCCCCCCAATTCGACATTGAGTGCCTTTGAACAAGCCTTGGGAGTCCACAAATAAACCTGTATCAGTTTGCTTATCGCATTCCCAGCATGGTGAGCTCCCCCATTGACACTGGGGGTTTATAGTAGTGCTGGTTGGGTAATACCTTTAAGTTGTCACTAATTGCACACACAGTGCTTCAGCTGACAGTGGAGTGACCAGCCATGAGCCTCCAGCGATTGATCCTCCCAGCATGGAGCTTTCTGCCATGGGCCTCCCCATTATAGAAACATTGAAAAATTACAGCACAAAACAGGCCCTTCGGCCCACAAATTGTGCTGAACATGTCCCTACCTACTAGGCTTACCTATTAACCTCTATTTTACTAAGTTCCATGTACTTAAAAGACCCTATCAAATCCACCTCCACCACCATTGCCGGCAGCCGATCCCATGCACTTACCACCCTCTGACATCTCCCTGACTTACCCCTGACATCTCCTCTGTACCTACTCCCAGCACCCTAAACCTGTGTCCTCTTGTCCTATTTCAGCCCTGGGAAAAAGCCTCTGAGCATCCACTCGATCAATACCTCTCAACATCTTATACACCTCTATCAGGTCACCTCTCATCCTTTGTCTTTCCAAGGCGAAAATACCGAGCTCTCTCAACCTATCCTCATAAGGCATGTGACCCAATCTAGGCAACATCCTTGTAAATCTCCTCTGCACCCTTTCTATGGCTTCCAGACCCTTTCTGCAATGAGGTGAACAGTGGGGTCTGACCAGGGTCTTATACAGCTGCAGCATTATCTCCTGACTCTTAAACTCAATTCCTCAATTAATGAATGCCTTCTTAATCACATCCTCTACCTGCAAAGTTGCTTTGAGCATCCTATGAATCTGGACCCCATGATCCTTGTGATCTTCCACACTGCCAAGAGTCCTACCATTAATATTATATTCTGTCATCCTATTTGACCTGCCAAAATGAATCATCACACACTTATCTGGGTTGAACTCCATCTGCCACTTCTCCGCCAATTGTCTCCTATCATTGTCTCTCTGCAACTTCTGACATCCCTCCAAACTATTCACAACATGTCCAACCTTTGTGTCATCAGCAAACTTACCAAAACATCCCTCTATTCTCTCATCCAGATCATTTATAAAAATCACAAAGAGCAAGGGTCCCAGAACAGATCCCTGGGGCACTCCACTGGTGGCTGAACTCCAGGAAAAAACCTATCTACAACCACTCTTTGCCGTCTGTGGGCAAGCCAGTTCTGAATCTACAGAGCAATGTCCCCTTGGATCCCATGCCCCCTCAATTTCTCAATAAACCTTGCATGGAGCACCTTATCAAATGACTTGCTGAAGTCCATATAAACCACATCTATTGCTCTTCCTTCGTCAATGAGTTTAGACACATCCTCAAAAAATTCAATCAGGTTCGTAAGATATGATCTGCCTTTGATAAAGCCGTGCTGACTATTCTTGATCGTACTATACCTCTCCAAATGTTCATAAATCCTGCCTCTCAGGATCTTCTCCATCAACTTACCAACCACTGAAGTTAGACTCACTGGTCTATAATTTCCTGGGCTATCTCTTCTCCCTTTCTTGAATAAAGGAACCATATCCGCAATCCTCCAAAACCTCTCCCATCTCCACTGATGATGCAAAGATCATCATTCAGCAATCCCCTCCCTCACCTCCCACAGTAGCGTGGGGTACATCCCATCCGGTCCCAGCGACTTATCTAACTTGATGCTTTTCAAAAGCTCCAACACACCCTCTTTCTTAATATCTACATGCTCAAGCTTTTCAGTCTGCTGCAAGTCTGTACAATAACCATCAAGATCCTTTTCCACTGTGAATACTGAAGTGAAGTATTCATTGAGTCCTTCTTCTATTTCTACCGGTTCTATATAAATGTTCCCACCGTCACATCTGATAGGCCCCATTCCTTCACGTCTTATCCTCTTGCTTTTCGTATACTTGTAGAATGAATGCCTTGGGGTTTTCCTTAATCCTGCCTGCCAAGTTCTTCTCATGATCCCTTCTGGCTCTCCTAATTTCCTTCTTAAGATCCTTCCTACAAGCCACATACTCTTCTAGATCTCTAACATTACCTAGCTCCCTGAACCTTTTGTAAGCTTTTCTTTTCTTCTTAACTAAATTCATTACAGCTTTCGTGCACCATGGTTCCTGTAATCTACCATAACTTCCCTGTCTCATTGGAACTCCAGACAAATATTCCCTGAAAATTTGCCACATTTCTTCTGTACATCTCCCTGAGAAAACCTCTTTCCAATTTAAGCCTCTAATTTCCTGCCTGATAGCCTCATAATTCCCCTTACTCCAAATAAACACTTTTCTACCTTGTTTGATCCTATCTCTCTACAATGCTAGTGTAAAGGAGATAGAGTTATGATCACTATCCCCAAAATGCTGTCCCACTGAGAGATCTGACACCTGTCCAGGTTTCTTACCCAATACCAAATCAAGTACATCCTCTCCTCATGTAGGCTTATCCATATACTGGGTTAGGAAACCCTCCTGAATACACCTAACAAACTCTTCCCCATCCAAACCCCTTACTCTAGAGAGATTCCAATCGATATTTGGGAAATTAAAATCTCCCATCACAACAACTCTGTTATTATTACATCTTTCCAGGATCTGTTTCCCAATCTGCTCCTCGTGTCTGCGTGGGTTTTCTCCGGGTGCTCCGGTTTCCTCCCACAGTCCAAAGATGTGCGGGTTAGGTTCATTGGCTATGCTAAAATTGCCCCTTAGTATCCTGGGATGTGTAGGTTAGAGGGATTAGCAGGTAAAATGGGTAGGGATATGGGGATAGGGTCTGGGTGGGATTGTGTTCGGTTCAGACTCGATGGGCCGAAGGGCCTGTTTCTGCACTGTAGGGTTCTATGGATTCAACATCCCTGTTACTATTGGGCGGCCTATAGAAAACACCCAGTAAAGTTATTGACTCTTTCCTGTTCCGAACCTCCACCCACAGAAACTCCGTAGACAATCCCTCTATGGTGTCCATCTTTCCAGCAGCCATTACACTATCTCTGATGGACAGTGCCAGTCCCCCCCCTGATCTTTTGCCTCCCTCCCTGTCCCTTCTGAAACATCAGAAACCCGGCACTTGAGGTATCCAGTCCTGTCCTTGAGTCATCCAAGTCTCTAAAGGCCACAACATCACATTTCCAAGTAGCGATCCAAGCTCTAAGCTCACCCACTTCATTCACAATACTCCTTGCGTTAAAATAGACACATCTTAAACCTTTGGTCTGAGTGCACCCCTTCTCCATCACCTGCCTATCCTCCCTCTCACGCCGTCGACAAGCTCTTTCCATTTGTGAGCTAACCTCCTCTCTCATCCCCCAACCATTCTAGTTTAAACTCTCCCCAGTAGCCTTAGCAAACCTCCTTGCAAGGATATTGGTCCCCCTGGGATTCAAGTGCAACCCGTCCTTTTTGTACAGGTCACACCTGCCCCTAAAGAAGTCCCGATGATCTAGAAACCTGAATCCCTGCCCCCTGCTCCAATCCCTCAGCCACGCATTTATCCTCCACCTCTTTCCATTCCTACTCTTGCTGTCGTGTGGCACGGGCAGCAATCCCGAGATTACTACCTTTGTGTTCCTTCTTCTCAACTCTCTACCTAACTCCCTATATTCTTTTTTCATGACTCCTTCCCTTTTCTTACCTATTGTCAGCGTACCAATATGTAGCACGACCTCTGGCTCCTCTCCCTCCTACTTCAGGATATCTTGGACACGATCAGAAACATCCTGGATCCTGGCACCAGGGAGGCAAACTACCATTCGAGTTTCTCGACTGCCTCCACAAAATCGCCTGTCCAATCCCCTCACTGTAGAGTCCCCTATCACTACTGCTTTCCTCTGCCTACCTTTACCCTTCTGAACTACAGGGCCGGACTCTGCGCCGGAGGCACGGCCACTAATGCTTCCACTAGGTAAGCTATCCCCCCCAACAGTACTCAAACAGGAGTACTTAATGCTAAGGGGCACAGCCACTGGGGTACTCTCTCATACCTGACCCTTCCCCTTCCTAACCGTGACCCACTTGCCTGCCTCCCAAGGCTCCTGCCTGTAACTCCTATCTATCACCTCCTCGTTCTCCCTGACCAGACAAAGATCATCAAGCTGCAGTTCCACTTCCCTAACACGGTCCCTTAGGGACCGCAGCTTGATTCACTCGGCGCAGATATGGACACCTGGGAGGCCAGGAGATTCCAGGACCTCCCACGTCCGACACTGAGAACAACAAACTGGCCTCACACTCATAATTCCCCTTTTCTTCAAATTGCACAGAAAAAGAAACTAAGAATTAAACCTACCCTGCCTCATCCTTTTTGCCTAAGCCTTTCAACTTTCACTCTGCTACCTGCTCACTCCGCTGCCCGCTAACGACGCTGCCCTTTGTATAGTGCGGCCTGCTTTTTAAACCTCACACGCTAACAAACCCTTCCCAGATCACCCCACGGCCTACTCCCAATTTACCATTAAAACCTTGGGGAAAAAAAAGCCCTGAAAGAAGTAAGAGGAAAAAAAAGTCAATCGCTTACCGTTAACACTCCGCCACAAATCGCTTCTCTCTGCCTTGCTCCAGTCAAACCATCATGAACTTGATCAACTTGGGGATAGGAAGGAGGTGAAATCCTCACCCTTCCACCTGGTTTAATGCCCCCTCCTACCCCTTACACACCAAACCCACCTTGGGGGAAGGGAAGAATGCTTTCCCATGCCCTAGGAGAGCTGATGAAGCAGATTAAGCAAGAGGGCAATTTGGAAAAGAGAAGCTGAGAGATTTCTTTCTGACATCTCTCCCCCAGCCTGTGTCTGACATGTTCAAAACCTGTCACAGACCCTTCTGGTCCTGATCATATTGTTCTGTAGCTACCATGTGTGAATGGATCTGCTTTTTAACTCCCTGTGCACCATGCAAAGATTTAAAGATAGCGAGTGAAAGTAAAGCAGCAATGCAAGAGTTAAAATGACAATCCGTTTGCAATGTGAACCCTACTAACAAACCTGTAGAGGGACAAAGTGATACAGAGTGTAAACTGAACTTACAGCTGCCATTCTGTGGCTGGGTTAGTCTATAGTCAGAAAAATCCACCTTACTGAGGGGACTCCAGGGTATCTGAGCTTATTGACACGTACTCTAGTGGGTTTAGAAGTATCTACTTTCATTCATATAAATTCTTGCTGCATTGGGACTGAATCTCATTAATCTGTCCAAACCAGAATTCGAAACTCTTCATTTAAATACTCTTAGAAGTGTCCCAGACAAATAGTGAAAGAGGGCTGCGTGTATTTGCTGAGGAATTGCAGAGTACAAAGAATAGATCACATTCCTAACTGGCTACCACATTTCAGTGACTAATATTAATTTGAAATTGCAATAACCAGTGCCAGCAAACATAGAACCATAAATTGTGTAAGGTTCCAGAAATTGGTGGAGAATGGATCCATAGTGTTCCTGAAAGTGATGGAGAAAATCTGCTGTCTGAAATTGAGCTTAGGGATAACGTGTCTAGCATGTTCTGCATTGGAATTTGGAATTTCAGGCATGCCTTTAAGTGCCTCATGGATCATTAATGACTGCCTTGCAAACAGTCCTGGGTCCTGCCCGGCATGTGGCCTCCCTGTACACAATGTCCAACTTGAAATACAAAGTTAAGAAGCACAGCAGCACTGTAATTCAAAAAGGCAGCACATCACCACCTCCTCAATATCCTAGGAGGTTACTATTGACAGGACAATGAAATGGACTAGCCATATAAATATTGTGGCTACAAGAGCAGGTCAGAGGCCAGGAATCCAGCAGATAGCAACTGATCTCTTGACTCTCCAAAAGCCTGTCCACCATCTACAAGGCACAAGTTAGGAGTGTAATGGAATCGTCCCCACTTACCTGGATGGCTGCAGCTCCAACAACACTCAAGAAGCTTGACAACATCCAGGACCAAACAGCCCGCTTGATTGGCACTACATCTACAAACATTCACCCATTCCACCAACAGCACACAATGGCAGCAGAATGGACCATTTACAAGATGCACAGCTCCGTAGGTAACACCTTCCAAATCGATGACTTCCACCATCAGAAGGACAAGGGCAGCGGATACCTAGGAAAACCACCACCTGGAAGATTCCCTTCAATTCACTCACCATCCTGACTGGGAAATACATCACCGGTCCATCACTGAGTCAAAGTCCTGAAATTCTCTCCCTAACAGCATTGTGGGTGTACCTACACCACATGGACTGCAGCAGTTCAGGAAGTCAGGGGCAATTAAGGATGGACAATAAAAGCTGGTCTAGTCAGCAACACCCATGTCTCATGAAGGAATTTTAAAACTCAGTGAGATACAAAGGATGTAAAGTAAAACCCATTCTTTATTGTATAAAGCTACCTGTGTATCAGTAAGCTGTGTAATATTTCAGCATGTTAGGGTGGCATGGTGGCACAGTGTTAGTATTGCTGCCTCACAGCACCAGCGACCCGGGTTCAATTCCAGCCTTGCTTCACTGTCTACGTGGAGTTTGCATATTCTCCCTGTGTCTGTATGGGTTTCCTCCAGGTGCTCCAGTTTCTTCCCACACTCCAAAGATAGAACATAGAACATAGAACATTACAGCGCAGAACAGGCCCTTCGGCCCACGATGTTGCGCCGACCAGTTACAAAACAATGACCCACTAGCCTAAACCAATCCCTTTTCATCCATAAACCTATCCACAGATCTCTTAAACGCCCCCAAACTAGGTGCATTTACAACTGCAGCTGGCAGGGCATTCCAGTCCCTCACCACCCTCTGGGTAAAGAACCTACCCCTGACATCTGTCCTATAACTACCCCCCTTAATTTAAAATCGTGCCCCCTCGTTCTAGCTTTCTCCATCCTAAGATGTGCAGGTTAGGTAGATTGGCCATGGTAAATTGCCCCTTAGCATCGGGGGATTACAGGGTAAATACATGGGGTTATGGGAATAGGGCCTGGATGGGCCAAATGGCCTCCTCCTGCACTTTAGGGATTCTATGAATAAGACAGAAACAATGTTGTCGTATTGAGGTGCAGCTTTCAGACCTTCCTCTCCTAAGTCAGGACTGTGATGTTCTATCCCCAGCACTGCATCAGTGGCAGTGAGAAGCTGACTGCTTTGAGTTCAACATCCACAGGCAATGTTCTCTCCCCTCCATACATTTCCCCCACCCCCTCCCCATCCCTCCCAGGCTTCTCTACTCCACTGAAGGTATTGGCTGGTGCAGGTGTTAGGACACAAATGTTCCTGAAAGACTTCTTGCTGAACTTGTCGATGGGCACCAGATCTCTGATCCCTCAGTAGGAGCCCTCTCTACAGTGTAGAAGAATTAGGACCATCTGTGCTAGGCCCTTCAGGGATCAGAGAATGAAGCAGAACTCTTGTGGGCTACATGATTGAGCCCATCGAAGCAACCTGAAAGCTTCAGCTGCAGGCGAGAGCTTTAGGCTGGTCTCGGTATAACTGCTAGCACATCACAGCAAGCAAAACCACCCGCATCCCCGCAGAAACTATACAATGCAAAAATCCTGCCTTACAAATAAAGCAAACATACTATTTCAGAAATGGAATTAGACTGCCAATACATTTGCACATGGTGTTAAATGCTGCAGAGTTTTATTTTCTGTCCAATAAAAATTCAAAGCCTGTTCCTGGCTTGCTGCTGATGTACAATGCATCAATTTCACAAAGCGTACAGAATTATAAATAAATACAAATAGAAAATGACAGCACAAATTTATTCATTGTATCTCAAAGACCATGACAAGGGAACAGAAGAGTTTCATTGGTTGCTCTATGTATTGACATTGTGATAGGGGCAGGAAGATTCCTTCAATGGGTTTTTTTCTAGGAATAATCAGCTTTCTGGTTACTCCAGAACAAATCATCCTGACCCTCGTTACTCTGTCATGGAGGGAATGGATCTATCTGATTGGCTAGATGATGCGAATGGGGATGGAGGGGTGTGGTTCAGGGTAAAGTGTGATTGAGATTGTTTGCTTGCACAGAGGGGAATAATGGCACTAACTGGTTGAACCAAAGTGATTGTTTCCAAATCTCAGTGTGATCTGCACTCAGAGGGATCTACTACATCCTCAGCCAAGTCTCTGCTCCTTTGAACTTGGAGGATCACAGAATGACTCTTGTGATGCTAATGGACAAATATTTAACCCAATCAGTGTCATGATTCCCCCTCCAACATTCTGACATTCTTCATTGTTTCTCAGCAACTTGCCTGTAACATAGCAAAATATCCCAAACTCTGAGCTAGAGGGCAAGAGGACAGGTGACAGCTTGGTCAAAGAAGCTCTAAAGGAAGAAAGAGAGGAGAAAGATGTATAGGTTTAAGGAGAGAATTCCAGAGCTCAGGATCCACACATCAACAGCGACCAAAGCACAGCTGAGAGTTTCCCATCTGATGAACTGGGACAGGACTGAAGATAAGGCAGTTTTGCGGAGATGGAAGAAGACTAACTTGGTAGTGGAGCAGATATGGGATTGGAAATTCAGCTCTGGGTCAAATAGGATGGTGAGGCTGTGGCCTAGCTCTCCTTCAGTCTGAGACAATGCCAGGGACAGGGATAGATGCCAGGGAAAAGCAGGGTTGTAAAAACCCATTGAGCTGGCGGTGAGTAGATTTCGAAATGAGTATTCCTGAGCCTCCATCCCCTAACACAGTTAATGGTCATTCCAAAGTGATCATGGACCAATAGGATTTATCTTTGCACACTGGAAATGAAAACATGTTATGGATTATAAAGTATATTATCAGTTAGATGTACTGAAGATGAGTGGGAGAGTGGTGTAATGCTGCGTAACATAACATGAATGCATTATAGTAATGTTACACTTAAACCTAGTGTTGTAGTGTAATACTGAAGTGTATTGCTGGTACACGATACTGGAGAAATTACAATTAATACATACAAATAACCCAACAGGCATTAAATACACGTGCAGAATATTTGACATCAGACACAATTGATAGCCACCACTTGCTGGGATCAACTTGTGGCAGTGAAATTCTCAGAACTCTCTTCATTAAATAAGGTGCACCGATAGTCTTTGTGGAACTGTTCAATTGGACAAGTCCTTCAATTTCATTTTGCTTCAGACTTTCCAGAGTGCTGGTTCTGGAGGAAGTGCCCACTGCAAATGTATTCACACCAGTCTCTCAGCAACCAGCATGCATGTGCCTGAACTGTTGCTATCCAGCAACCTTGGGAAAGATTTCTTACCAACCCCACCCCAACCCTCTACACCATCCACCACCACTCCTGCCAACTCCCTCCATCCCCCTCCTTTCCCACCACACTTTATTTCAATCTCCCATGTACCAATTGAATATACTGTTTCTAGTCAACTCTCTGGTCAGTATAATCAGCTGGTCTGCCCACTGAACCAGTGCTGCTGATCAATGACTGCTTCCTTCTTGTCCGTATCTGTGAAGACACAGCCCTCTTGTATTCTGCTGCAGGAGGCTGAGTGTGTTTGTGTGATACATTTTGTCCAAATGTCTTCATACATCTTAAAATGAGTCCAAAAAGAGTAGCGTTCAGTTACCGGGCCGGGGGCAATTTGAAACGGAGAATTTTGAAGCTCTCTGTCCCTTGCATTGTAGAGTTTGAGAGTTCCTTTATTCTGGTTATTAATTCAGGTGTCCAAATGGTACTGGGGGATTATGAGATTGTGGGATTGGTGGAGTAAGGGTTGATGAAGAGTATGGGGAAAACAGATCAAACTAGCTTGCCCTAAAGCAAAGAGCAAAATGTTTCATTGAAAGAGGAGGCATTGGTTCATTCCAACTTCATTTTCCATTCCAAGTTTCAACACTAGTGTTGAATTCACAGTAACATTGAACAGGAAAGGGCAGTGGAAAATAGTGCATCCTGCCTTTGTACCTTCCTCGTTACTATCGCAAGTTTCTTATCTGAAGTTCTGGAGCACTCTTTGGTGACTTCCTTAACAGTTCCATCAAAGGACTCTGGGATGGACTCAGATTCTGTATTACATGTTGACTTCCTAACGAGGTCCTGCTTTTCGCCAGTGTTTTAGGTCTCAGTAAATCTGAAATCCGCTTGGTAGACTTGAAGGTCTCTTTATATGAGTTCTTTGAATTTTCAACCTGAAATGAAATTAAATAAGTTTCATTTTGCCAGAACGATGTTCCAAAAGGGCAAGCATGTGCTGATGGGAATTCACACAATCTCTACATTGCAGAGGGAGGCTATTCAGCTCATTGAGACTGCATCAACCCTCTGAAAGAGCATCTTACCCAGACCAACTCACTATCCTATCCCTATAACCCTGCATATTGATCATGCACAATTCTCCTAACCTGCACATCTTTAGACACTAAGGGACAACTTACCATGGCTAATCCGCCTACCCAGCACATCTTTCAGACAATGGGAGGAAACCAGAGCACCTGGAGGAAACCCACGCAGACACGGGGAGAACGTGCAAACTCCACACAGTCACCCAAGGCCGGGAATTTGAACCTGCACCCCTGGCACTGTGAGGTAGCAGTGTTAACCACTGTGCCCCCGTGCATCCCACGGCTGTGTTTGTGGGGTCTGGGCAGTCAGGAGTCCAGTCAGAATTAGAGTACATTTCCAACCCTTCCCTAATTCTCTTATCAACACCTGAACTGACACAAAGTTCCATAGCAAGAGCACTGTCTGTCGCATCACCAGAGGAAGTACAGGGAAGATCTACAAGAGTTTTTTTTAGGACTACGAACATGTAACTGCAGTAAGATTGAACAGGCTGGATTTCCTTTCTTTAGGAAAGGCACAACGAAAAGGATTCAATAACCCAGAGCCCAACAGTTCCAAATTGAAATGTTTCCAGGATGTGGAAGGGTTTATGAAGCACCTTCAGAATGCAACAGATCTCTGTTTCCCCCAACTCACTTCCCCAGCCTTCTCCTCCCCATCCACTTCCTACCCAGCATTCACACTCATACCCCAACTGCCCCCAAACCCCCACTCCCCTCTCCATCAAAACAGTTTGAGAATATCACCAGGATTCTACTGCCTTCCCCGCCATGGGAATCAGAGCGGGCGAGGGGCAGACAATGGGAAGGTCCATTGACCTCAGGTGGGATTTTCCAGTCATGGATCAAACAAGGTCATAAAATCCTGCCCGATGAATTCAGTCTTAACGTTCTACTAATAAAAGATGTGAAGCTATCAGTTTTTTATAAAATTCCAACTTGTTCAGTTATGGTGAACAAGTTGGTTCAGTGGTTTGCATTGCTGCCTCACAGCTTCAGGGACCCAGGTTCAATTCTGGGCTTCTGTCTGCGTGGAGTTTTTGCATTTTCCCCATGTCTGCATGGGTTTCCTCGGGTGCTCCGGTTTTCTCTCACTGACCAAAGATGTGTGGATTAGGTGGATTGGTCATGCTAAATTGCCCCTTAGTGTCTCAGACATGTAGGTTGGGTGGATTGGCCATGGTAAACGCATGGGTTTACAGGGATAGGGCAGGGGTGGCGTTGGTAAGATGCCCTTTCGGGGAGTCAGTGCAGACTTGATGGGCTGAATGGAGTCTTTTTGCACTGTATGGATTTGATATTTTTCTATGGTTCTGTAGTTATGTCCTTTGTCAATCAGTCTGGGCCTTTAGGTGGCAGTCTAATGGTGAACTCTCAATTATATTCTAAAGTGGCTGAGCAAGCTCCGAATAAACTGTAAAAAAACTACCATCAGTACAGTCAGCTCAACAGGAGAAGCAGCAGTGCCAACCTTGTCAGATAATACATTAATACACCAGTAACAAAGGTTAACAATTAGTGACAATTAGCAACAAAAATCACACACTGCTTCGTTCACAGTTAAATGGATGGAAATCACAGGCTGTTGAGCCTCAAAGTGGGAATGCCATCACACCTTGTTTAACTGACAGTGACCCTCAATCAATATCACTCTCCAGGGGGCTTTCCTGTTCGCATCCCTGGTCCACTTCGCTCCACACCTGCTTCAGTCAGCTGAGTGTTGGGCCAGTGTGAATGCCAGCATTGGCTTTAGCAAAGGGAATTATAACTCACTGCGGAGCCTGAGGTCCTCACCTGGGGGCTGATGGTGGTTAATGGCGGCACAGATCGTGATGTTCGAGGTGTGGCACAGTACGATTCCAGTAACTGCAGGTCACAGCTTCGAAAGCAGCATTCCTCCACGATGCCTTTACTCTGCCGCTTTATGCTGTACTTGTATTTTATGTAGGAGGAAGTTTTACCTGGAGAGCAATGGGTCACAGTTATTGCTGGCATTGTGCAACAACACAGCATTTCCCCATCAACCATTACCTGGCCCCTGAGGCAAACACCGACTCCTAACCAGCCAATCCCAACATGATGTCATTATTGCCTGAGCTAAGGCTATTAGTATCCAATAATTTCTAATTGGTCAGGCCCAAATGTTCACAGCACCAGGCCAGACCCGAGGTAGTCCACACCTGGACAGACAGCAGGAATGTTTTAACTGATGGAGTGAGGAAACTTAGAACAAATTAATGAACAGGAGGTTTGGAGTGAAACTCAGTGCTATTTGACTGTTGGAATGATCAGAATTCAGTTAGACTGAGAGTAGATATGGAAATGGGTAAAGATGGACCAAGATGGACAGCATTAACAATTTCACTAAGCTAAGATGTGGTTTGGTAAAAGTGGAATAAAACCAGCTCCTTGAAGGTAAATCTGTGTCAGTGCAGTGGATGGAACTCAGGGAGACAGAGATGCTTCAGAATAAATCTGATCCCACAAAGAAAAAGTGTGGCACTCCCAAACTGAGGTGCCCCTGGATGTCTAACAGCAAGATGTGGAGATGCCAGTGTTGGACTGGGGTAAACACAGGAAGACGTCTCACAACAACTGGTTAAAGTCCAACACATTTATTAGGTAGTAAAAGGCACTAGCTTTCGGGGTTTGCCCCTTTGTCAGGTGACTGGGAGTTTTGATCCCAGTCACACATTCAGTGTGAAATCTAATCAGTATTAGAATTGATTATTGCTATAAGGCGCAGAAAATATTTACCAGGAATGGAGAATTTTTTGCTATGAGGAAAGGTTGGATAGACTGGAAAAGATTTAATTAAAATGTATAAAATTATGAGGAACCTAAACAAAATGGATAGGAAAGTTCTAAAAGGGAGGACAATAACCAGGTGGAGCATAGGTTTTAAAGAAGAATGCCTTGTGGAACAGTAGGGTTAGTGTCCTTGCCTCTGAGCCAGAGGCTCCGATTCAAGTCCCACCCTAGGACTTGTTGGCATTCATGATGCAGTCAAACCGGATGAGAGTCAAGCTGTAAATCTGTCCAAACATGCCAATGGTTGGCAATAAGAGCAGGAGAGACTCCTGGTTAGACATGTCTCTGGTGGCAGGTTAGTGACAGGAAAATTCTCACCCTGGGAACAGATGAAAACCTGCCTTGCCCACCATTAGATGCTGGAAGTGAAACAAAATATATTGAAAGCAATTAACAGAAGCAGTAGAGAGGAGTTGAAAAAGAAAGATTTTTCACACAGATCTGGACCTCACTAAAAGCCAAACCCTTCAGGCATTTATAAAACATTTGCATATGCACTTGAGACACTTTAAACTACAGAAGATAGAACAAGACCTAGAAGGTGGGATTAGACTAGTGAGCTATTTTACAGTTGCCATGGATACTGCTGTATCATAAATCTTTTTATATTTATGTGTTTCTCAGTGAGGAATTTCAGTAATAAATGCGAATTGTGGATTGGAAAATCAGCATTATTTACCTGGTAGCTTAGGGAGAATTATTTGGTTCCTAATGGATTGTAGTAAAGAAACTTAAATGTAATGAGTTATGTTGCAAAAAGCTCAAGGCACTTTGAATGAAGTGTTAGCAATCAACATGTAACATCAAACCCTGTAAGGATATATTAGGACAAGTTATAAAAATCTTCAAAGTAAGTGGTTTGACAGAGTGCTTGAAAGGAAGAAGGTGGAGTGTGTGGGGGGTGAGAAAGCAAAAGCGGCCAATGCTGGAACAATAAAAATTGAACATAGGAAAGCGATCAGAATTGAAGGGGTACCAAAATATTTCAGGGTTATAGTGGAAGGAAGTGAGCAAGCCCTGGATAACAAGGTTAAACACTAAGGAGCTCAGTGCTAATCACATGGTGAGGCTAAGGGATGGACTAACTGTCAGATTGGAATGAGAAAGTGAGGTAGTGCCTGTGAAATGAGAACTCAATCCAATGTAACTGATGAAATTAAGTGAGAAAGATTTGACACCTAACTGGAGGACTGGGGAAAAGGGTTTGACAATAATGAAACTGAGTGCTTATGAGGAGGAAATGCAATATAAATGTAGCTGATGGATTGGAGTGAGTAAATTCAAACTCAGTCACGACAACAACAGCATCAGCAACTTGTAGAATAAATTATCCCAAAAGTTACAGGGAACATAATTTAACACCAAATTGTAGTGGTCCATTAAGACAGTGCATCAAAAGCTTGATCAGTGAGATAGTTTTATGCAGGAGAGGAATGTATAAAGATTTAGGATGAAATTCCAGAGTTTAGGGCAAAGGTAGCTGGAGCCATTGGTTGAACAATAGAAATCAGGGATGCAGAAAAGGCTGGAATTGAATGAGCACAGTGACCGTGGAGGGTCTGGAGAAGGTCACAGAGAAGGACATGAGTGATTTGAAAACCAGGATGAAAATGTTAAAGTTATGGAGTTGCTAGGCCTGTAGGCAATGCAAGGCCATGAGTGCGAGAAGTGATGAGGGAACAGGATTTATGAATTGAGGATCGGGACAGGAAGCTTTGAATGACGTCAAGGTGAAGGGTGAGAGGCCAGCCTATGGGGTGTTGAAATAGTCAAGCCTAAAATGAGGATTCTCAGCATGAGGGTAACTGGAGGATTAGAGTGAGGGCCATAGAATCATAAATCCCTACAGTGCAGAAGGAGGCCATTCACCCATCAAGCCTGCACCAACAACAATCCCACCCAGGCCCAATTCCTATAACCCCACATATTTACCCTGCTAACTCCTGACACTAACATTCAATATAGCATGACCAATCCACCTGACCTAGACATGATTGGGTGGGAGGAAACCGGAGCACTTGGAGGAAACCCAGACAGACATGGGGAGAATGTACAATCACCACACAGACAGTCACCAAGACTGGAATTGAATCCAAGTTGCTGGCGCCGTGAGACAGCAGTGCTAACCACTGCGCCACTGTGTCACCCAATACATATATAGAACTAGAAGGAGATCATTAAACACCTTAAGCTTGTTCCACCATCCAATAAGATCATGGCGGTTCTGTATCCTAACTTGATCCCCCCCGGCATTGGTATCATGTCATTCTAAATCTCTAGCAATCTCAGATTTTAAAACCAATGAGCCAGGTTCTCCAATCTCGTCTGTTCCCATCCCAGTGTAAGTGAGAGCAGAGAATTCTGTGTTCCAGTCAAAACTCCATTCAGCAGCACTGGAGAATCCCAGCCACAAATGAGGACAAAGATTTTTGATGATTAATTGAGCTAACATCTTCTTCATAGAATGATAGAAACCCTACAGTGCAAAAAGACGCCATTTGGCCCATCAAGTCTGCATCGATCGCAATCTCACCAAGGCCCTATCCCCATATCCCTACATATTTACCCATTAATCCCTCTAACCTACGCATCTCAGGACAGTAAGGGGCAATTTTTTTTTTTAAGCATGCCCAATCAACCCACACATCTTTGGACTGTGGGAGGAAACCAGAACACCCGGAGGAAACCCACGCAGACATGAGGAGAATGTGCAAACTCCACACAGGCAGTGACTCGAGCCGGGAATCAAACCTAGGTCCCTGAAGCTGTGAAGTGGCAGTGCTACCGCTGTGCTACCGTGCTGCCCTGAGTTACCGTGCCACCGTTATTGGACAGAGTTCCATAATTATACCACTCATTGTGACAAGAGTTGCTTCTTTTCTCCTGAATGGTCTGGCTCTGAGTTTAAGGCCACATCCCCTTGTCCCAGATTCTGCTACCGGTGGAAAATGTTTCACCAATCCACCTTATCCTTTCCTTTCAAAATCTCTAAAACCTTCAGTCTAATCGTTCCTCAACTCCTACATTCCAGGCTTCATTTATCGAACATAACATTGTAATTTAATATTTGGACTCCCAATAACATCCTGGAACCTGTGCTGCATACTTCTCAACTACAATACATTTGAAAACAGGGAGGGAATGTTGTTGCCTCAATGGATTGAAGTGAGGAAATTGATGACAAACATGGTCAGAGGGTGGCAGAGGATCGAATTGATCGAGTGATGGAATGTTAACGTTAATGTAATTGCTGAACAGGAGTTGGGCATTATGGGGAGGAGTCGGGAAACTGAGGCCCAAACCAAAATGTGGAACAGGCTCGATGGGCTGAGTAGCTGACTCCATTACTGTTTCTTATGAAACTGGTTCTGACTTTCCTCGTGAGCATCTTTAAACACTGCGTGGTGACATAATGGTTAGCACTGCCGCCTCACAGTGCCAGGGTCCCGGGTTCAAATCCCAGCTTGGGTCACCGTCTATGTGGAGTTTCACATTCTCCTCATGTCTGTGTGGGTTTCCTCTGGATTTTCCGGTTTCCTCCCACAGTCCAAAGATGCGTGGGTTAGGTTGATTGGCCATGTTAAATTCCCCCTTCATGTCAAGGTTACGGCATGTCAAGGGGCGGCACGGTAGCACAGTGGTTAGCACTGCTGCTTCACAGCTCCAGGGTCCTGGGTTCGATTCCCGGCTCGGGTCACTGCCTGTGTGGAGTTTGCACATTCTCCTCGTGTCTGCGTGGGCTTTCTCCGGGTGCTCCGGTTTCCTCCCACAGTCCAAAGATGTGCGGGTTAGGTTCATTGACTATGGTAAAATTGCCCCTTAGTGTCCTGGGATGTGTAGGTTACAGGGATTAGCAGGTAAATGTGTAGGGATATGGGGATAGGGTCTGGGTGGGATTGTGTTCGGTGCAGACTCGATGGGCCGAAGGGCCTGTTTCTGCACTGTAGGGTTCTATGTTACAGGGCTAGGGCTTGGGTGGCATTGTGGTCGGTGCGGAGTTGATGGGCTGAATGGCTTCCCCCCTGCACTGTAAGGATTCTATGATTCTAAACACAGGTTTAGATGTTCACAAACAAGTCCCAATTTAGCTGCCAAATGAGTAACCAGCAAAGTGAAAACAATTATTTTCTAGAATGTTCTCCACTGGCCTCTAGAACTGTACACATTAATTGAAATTAATGAACAGCAGGGTAAAAATGGAAGATACGCGTCTAAATTAAGAGGTGTTCATCAGAACTTACTGAAATAAAATCCTCGGTCGCCACATACAAACTGAAGTGTGTCCACAAGCTCTGATCCACAGAGGGTCTCACCAAACACTGCCCAGTGGGGCACAGCCATGAGGCACAGCAACAGGTAGAGCATCCAGAAGTGGTTCAGTGCATGGACCTGTATGGATTGAAAGCAGACATCAGTCTCACTCTGATTCTCCCACCACTGGCTCGAGTTTCTGGGTAGCATCAATATGGCTGCCCACACAGCAAGTATTATCAACAGGGTCATACAGTCCACACCAGCCCCACCATGCCAGTCCATTCTGCATCAACTGAACCCGAACTTGGCCAGTTGTCAGGGTATTCGAATGACCTCCCTGCCCACACCCACAAACTTGCCCCTTCAGGACCGATGTCCGAGGAGAGATTGAGTCAGTTAGGATTACATTCTCTGGAGTTTCGAAGAATGAGGAAGGATCTCATAGAAACCTATAAAAGGTTTCCCGGTGATGCAGAGTCTCGAACCAAGGGTCACAGTTTAAGGGAATGGGGTAAACGTTTTAGCACTGAGATGTGGAGGAATTTCTTCCCCTAGAGAGTGGTCAGCCTGTGGAATTCACTACTACAGACAGCAGTTGAGGCCAAAACCTGGTATGTTTTCAAGAATCAGTTAGAAAAAGATCAAAGGATATGGGAGGAAGAGTGGATCAGGCTAATGAATTGGATGATCAGCTGTGATCACAATGAATGGTGGAGCAGGCTCGAAGGGCTGAATGGCCTGCTCATGTTCCTATTTTCCATGTTTCTATGGGATAGTGTATACACACACACAGTCATAGGAGGGGATCGTGTACACATCACACTCATCATCAGGTGGGATAGTGCACACACACATTCATGCAAGACAGGGTGGGATAGTGTACACACACACGCGTCACAGGGTGGGATAATGTACACACACACACATCACAGGGTGGGATAATGTACACACACACGCATCACAGGGTGGGATAATGTACACACACGCGTCACAGAGTGGGATGGTGTACATGCACAAGTGGCACAGGGTGGAATAGTGTATGCACGTGTCACAGGGGGTTTAGTGTACACACCCGTCGTAGGGTAGGATAGTGTACACGTGTGTCACGGGATGGGATAGTGTACACACGTGTCACAGGATGGGATAGTGTATACATGCATCACAGGATGGGATACTGTATACACGCATCACAAGATGGAATAGTGTACACATGTGACACAGGGTGGGATACTGTACACACATGTCACAGGGTGGGATAGTGTACACACGTGTCACACGGTGGGATAGTGTACACACGCGTCACAGGGTGGGAAAGTGTACACAAGTGTCACAGGGTGGGATAGTGTACACACGTGTCACAGGGTGGGATAGTGTATACACACATCACAGCGTGGGATAGTGTACACATGCTTCACAGGGTGGGATAGTGTACACATGCGTCACAGGGTGGGAAAGTGTACACATGTGTCACAGGGTGGGATAGTGTACACATGTGTCACAGGGTGGGATAGTGTACACACGCGTCACAGGGTGGGATAGTGTATACACACATCACAGCGTGGATAGTGTACACATGCTTCACAGGGTGGGATAGTGTACACATGCTTCACAGGATGGGATAGTGTATACACTCATCACAGGATGGGATGGTGTATACACACATCACAGCATGGGATAGTGCGCACATGCGTCACAGGGTTGGATAGTGTACACATGCAATACAGGGTGGGATAGTGTACACATGCGTCACAGTGTGGGATAGTATACACATGCATCACAGGGTGGGATAGTGTACACACACGTCACAGGGTGGGATAGTGTACACATGCATCACAAGGTGGGATAGTGTACACACACAGGCACAGGGTGGGATAGTGTATACACATAAGCACAATGTGGGAAAGTGTACACATGCAGTCGTAAGTTGGGATATTGTACACATGCAGTCACAGGGTGGGGAAGTGAACTCCTACAGTCACAGTGTGGGATAGTGTGTACATAAGACACAGGTACTGGGTAGGATAGTTTACACACATAAGCACTGAGTGGGATAGTATACACACACAGAGGGTGGAATTATACATGATCTGTATACAGACTACAGACAGAATCTTATTTGTACATTCACAGGCTATGGACACACATAACACAAGTTATACACCAGACTTTAAACAAAGCATACACTGACCCCTCATAAACTATTTTCAGATTGCACACAGACTGTCCATAAACTGTGTTCAAACTGGACACAGACTGCACACTTACACATTTATGTCCAGGCTGGTCACAGATCATACAGATTCTGTATACAGACAGAAATATTAAACATATAGCGTTACAGATTTCACACACACTCTACACGGGGACAATTACAGGACTCTCCCTTTGGACTAGGGAGTCCTTCCAAATAACTATTTTAAACTTGTTTCGTTCACTTCCTTCTGTCAGGACAAACGCTCCTTCACTGTCTCAGTAATTTTAGATTTACTTTAGTCATTTGTTTTTGATAGTCTGCAAGACGTTGCAGTTTCAGAGAGCTCTCTCACTCATTGGACTGCCTGCCAAACCAGCTGTAAATATTTCTCTTGCCTCTGGTAAGCGAGTTAGCACACAGATATTTAACCAATTAAACACAACTGACAATGTGAGCAGTTTCAATAAGATCATGAAATGGTTCGAGTTTTCACTTCTCCCTAATTACTGTGCTTTTGCCAACATTAATTACTCTCCTGTAACTGTCTTAAACTTCCTATGACATGAATAGAATCAGTTAGGAAGACTTGTGTATGAGTTTGAAAATCAATTCTTAAAATCTTGAATATTTCTCTATTTTTTTGTTTCTATCTGTATTGTCCTCTGCCTCATTTCACCAGATCCATGTCCCTCCTCTCCCTCTCAATCTCTTGTTCCTCACTCCCTCTTTCCAATCTTTAGGATATTTTCTTCTGACTGTTTCTCAAGACTTTTGCTGTTTCAATTGCTTCACTTTTGTCTTTTTTTCTCTCTCTCTTGCACTGTTTCTTCACTTGTCTCTCCCTCTTCTCTGTCACCTTGCATTCAGTTTCCTAATCTCTCTCTCTTCCTTGGGCTCCCTCTCTACCCTTCCCTTCAGCCCCCAGTACTTCCCATAGTTACTTTCTACAATTTGTTTGTTTGACGCAATGAATAGTTCTCTACATCCAGTAAAGGCTGCACTTCAGAAATGATATCCGAGTAAAAAGAAAACATTAACATTTCTACTTGGATGCCAAAAAGCCCAGTTATTGACAGAAAAATAGAAGACCTCCCAAAAGTAAAACATGGCTTTTAACCAAAGCCACAAAATTTAGCAAAATAACACTCATGGCCACGGGTTGCCTATCAGCATCATGCACTATGTTGAAAGAGATCTACATAAAGTGGGTCACCTTCAGTGCACAACGGCAGCAGATGGAGCTGTGTGTAGGGTTCATGGTGGAGTTCGCAGTCCGACTCTCCTCCCACACTGATCCTCGGATTCTGCTAATGATGTGCTGGATGGCGAACTCCCTCATTTTTATAGCACAAGGGGGAAGTTCCTTCCCTCAGCTGCACCCGCCCACCCGAGCCCTCCACATACTTATCAAAGTTTAATTTAGGCAAAGAAAAACACAGTGGCTATGCTTGCATTCCTCTGTTAGATTAACACAACCTGCATTTTGATTTGCCTCCAGTTTTTTCAATCTGGTTATCAACACAGCATATTTAATTACTTTAGCCAGCCCTGCTCTTGGCAGGTTCCACTAGACACTGCGTGGATTCAGTTTGATCCACTTTTTGATGATCTTTCCCTGAATAAGTCCCTGTAACACGGCCCCGTCGCTCCTTATTCCTTGCACTCTCCAATGATTTGTGCTGATGTTTCAGCGTCTCAGCCCCTCGAGGGGGAGACTGTGCGGCCACTGCCCAGGTGGGATGCCAGCTTTACCCCAGATCTGCATTGGTACAAGCACTCTGCAGTTGGCCTCAGTACCCTGGTGTTGGTGTGTGCAGAAAAGAGCCCAAATTCCTGCTCTCCTCAGTCTCTGCTGACTCCAGCTGTGGGACATCAGGGTCAAGGCAAGAACAGCTATGATGGACTCTGTGGCTCGATGGAGTGCTTACTCCCTCACTCACAGTTACATTGGAACTCTGTCCAACTGCCAGGGAGAAAGGTGTGCAACATTTCATCATGTGCGTCAGGAATGTCCGAGCATATCTCACCTCCAATTGCTTCTGCAGCCTCCTTACCCTTGTTAAGACATTAAATGTGATGTCCATGTTATGCAGAGCAAGATCCCACTGAGTCAGGAGCCACAAGTGAGTATTTTTTCAATGATGTGGGTTGAGGCGGGAATATCGAGGGGAAATAGGAAACTCCCCGCTCTCCTTTCAACAGAATGGCACAAGTGTTTTTTGGGATACTTTTTCACTCCTGTGTGTTGCTAGGACAGTACTTATTGCCCATCTCTAATTGCACATTATACAGTTGTGCTGAGCCACTGCAGTACAAGATCCCTTCACAGTGCTGTTCAGGAGGGAGATCCAGGAATTTAATCCAGCGACAGTGAAGGAATGATGATATATTTCCAAGTTAGGATGGTGAGTGGCTTGAAGGGGAACATCCAGGTAGTGGAGTTCCCATGCGGCAGCACGGAGACACAATGGTTAGCACTGCTGCCTCACAGCGCCAGGGACCCAGCTTTGATTCTGGCCTCGGGTCACTGTCTGTGTGGAAACTCCATTCTCCTCATGTCTGCATGGTAACCTCCAAGGTGTTGATAATGGGGGATTCGGTGATTATAATGCTATTAAACATTAGGGAAGATGGTTTGATTCTCTCTTGTTGGAGATGGTCAGTGTCTGGCATTTGTGTGGTATGAATGTTATTTACCACTTCTCAGCCTAAGCCTGGATATTGTCCAGGTCTTGTTGCATTTGGGTACAATGACACAAAGTTAGGAGCATTGTGTAGGCGGTGTAGTTGGTGACATAAAATTTGAAAGGGATATTGATAGACTAGGTGAGTGGGTAAAAATGTGGCAGATGGTTTTTAATGAAAACAATTGAGAGGTTATCCATTTTGGACCGAAAACAGATAGATCAGAGTACTTTCTGAAATGAAATACACTGGGTGCTCCCAGAGACTCGGGGATGGTGGTGGGGGGGGGGGGGGGGGGGGTGGGGTGGTGTGTTCAGGTGCATAAATCTTTAAGATGCCACACAGTTGCAGAAATTACTCAAAAAGGCTATGCATCTAGAGGACTGAAGTATAAAGACACAGAAGTTATGCTGCAGCTAAACAATACCCTGGGAAGACCCCACTTTGAATCATGGTGAACGATCTGGGCACGACATATTAGGAAGGATATATTGGCCTTGGAGGGATTGCAGCGTAGTTTACAGGAACGGTACCTGGACTTCAGGGGTTAATCTGAGGAGTGATTATACAATCTAGACATGCTCCTCTGGAATTTAGAAGTTTAAGGGATGATCTGATCAAAGTCTTCAACATATTTGCAGGAAAAGACAGAATAGTTAAAGATAAGCTATTTCCACGGGGTCAAGAGATTCTAGAACTAGACGGCACAATCAAAAAATTAGGGCCAGACTTTATTTTCAGGCAAAATGTTAGAAAGCATTTCTATACCAAAAGGGTGGGAGAGGTTTGGAACTCTCTTCCACCAATGGCAGTTGATGCGAGATCAGTTGTTATCTTTAAATCTGAGATGGATAAGGTGTGATTCTCCCAGACTGCTGCACTACTCTTGCAGCACACTGGGCCAGAAGACATCTCAGGCTTCTTGCTGGGCGTCCAGGCCTCCACGTATCCCTGGGGCCATGATTTTGAGTGTCATCAGCTTCATGCTGGAATTTGACATAGAGCTTATTTCAATATTTAAATCTAGATTTCCGTTTAGTACTGGGCCTGAAACTGAAGCCTCCAGGCCCAATAGTTAAATAAATCTGGGATTAATAGGTTACTATCAATAACAGTCACCATGAACATAGAACATTACAGCACAAACAGGCCCTTCGGCCCTCGAGTTGCGCCGATCACATCAACCCCACCAATCTATAGACCTATCTATAACCCCCAATCCCATTAAACCCCATATACTCCAGTGTCTCCCCCCAACTCCAGCGGGGTTTACTCCTGCTCCCCATGAACAAGGAACAGGTTGCCCAACCCCACTGGAGGGAACAGAAGCCATTGAGACCCCCTCAGGAGGTCAAGGGTATGGGAGGGATGCCCCCTGAGCATTTTCAGTCAGGCAGTGCCAGTCCGGTACCCTGGCACTGCCCAATGGGCAAACTGGCAATGCCCAAGAGACACTCTGGCACTACCTCTTGGCCAAGAGGGTTTGGGGGGGTTTGGTTGGTAGGGATGGGAGGGTACTGCTGCCACTCTGCATTTGGGATGACTGGGAGAGCTTTCCATTGGAGCTTTCCATTGGGATTCGGGGCGATGGGGATGGGGTCAGGCCTATCGAGGGTGGGAGCTGGGGGAGGAACATTGGGGCTGGCTGGAGACGTCTGGGGAACCAGCTATGGGAGGTTACGGGGCCAGCAATCTGGAGACCCGCAGCATGGGGCCACTGTGCATGTGCTGATGTCCGCCCTGACAAATCGACAAATGCACAGTGGTCCACTCAGCGCTGTGCTGCCGGCCTCTCGGGTGGGAATAGGCTCCACCCACTGACCTTCAGATGGAATTCCTCTGGGGCACTTTTCAATGCAGGAGCTTAAATGGAAAATTACAATAAAAAAAACCAGCTGGAGTTACTCCTGTTTTCACACAAACTGGGGGTCTAGAATTTGTGGGGGAGAGTCCCGGCCATAATGTTTTGTGAAGCAAAGGTATAACTGGATATGGGCCAAAGGCAGATATATGGAGTTAGGCCACAGATCAGCTATGATCTCATTAAATGGCAGACATGCTCAAGGAGCTAATGGCCCCCTCCTGGTACCTACGTTCCTATCACATGGATCCCTAAATTATTCTCCCCTGAATCTGGTTTCCAATGGGGGTACCATACGCATACACAGGGTCAAGGTAGGTGTAGGAAAATGCTTTGTTAAGATGGCAGCGCGGGCTCGTTGGGCCGAAGGGCCTGTTTCCTGTGCTGTGTTGTTCTTTGTTCTTTGTTCTATTACTTCAGTACCTGAGGAATCACGAATGAAACTGAACACTGCAATCATCAGCAAACATCCCCACTTCTGATCTTATGACAGAGGGAAGGTCATTGATGAAGCAGCTGAAGATGGTTGGGCCTAGGACACTACTCAGAGACTCCTGCAATGATGTCCTGGAGCCGAGATCATTGACATCCAACCACCATAAACATCTTCCTTTGTGCCAACTATGATGCCAGCCAGCGGAGAGTTTTCCCCTAATTCCCATTGGGATGAATTTTACTGTCTCGCCTGCATGGAAATCGGAGCGGGCAAGGGGCAGACCATGAAAAGGTCCGTTGACCTCAAGTGGGATTTTCCAGTTCAGGACAAGCAAGGCTGGAAAATCCCACCCATTGACTCCAGTGTTACCAGGGCTCCTTGATGCCACACTCAGTCAACTTCTGCCTTGATGTCCAGAACAGGAACTCTCACCTCACCTCTGGAGTTCAGCTCTTTTGTCCATGTTTAAACCAAGGCTATAGTGAGGTTAGTTGCTGGGTGACCCTGATGAAACCCAAACTGGGCATCACTGAACAGGTTATTGCTAAGCAGGTGCTGGTAGATAGCACTGCCGATGACCCCTTCTATCACTTTACTGATGATCGAGGGTAGACTGATTGGGCAGTAATTGGCTGGGTTAAATTTGTGTGCAGAATATACCCGGGCAATTTTCCACATTGTCGGGTAGATGTCAGTGTTGTAACTGTACTGGAAGAGCTTGGCTAGGGGAACGGCAAGTTCTGGAGCACAAGTCTTCAGTACTGTAGCTGGAATGTTATCAGGGCCCACTGTCTTTGTAAGTATCCAGTTCCCATAACCATTTCTTGAAATCACATGGAGTGAATCAAATTGGCTGGAGGCTGGCATCTGAGATGCTGGGGACCACTGGAGGAGTTCAAGATGAATTGCTGCAAATATTTCAGCCTTATCTGTTGCACTGATGTGCTGGGCTCCTCCATCATTGAGGATGGGGATATTTGTGATGCCTTCTCCATCACCATTCACGATTGGATGTGACAGGACTGCAGAGTTTAGATCTGATCCGTTTGTTGTGGGATCGCTCAGCTCCGTCTATCAGTCCCAGAAAATGTTGTCAGCGTCCATGGAGCTCAGCCTCAATGTGAAACAGAATCTTCCAGAATGGAGGGTGACGGCGGGCCAGCTCTGAAGTGAAAATAAATGTGACACATGGCGGCCTTGACAGGAAGTACCATGGCCACGAGTGACAAGCTTTCAGCAGGATATGCAGTGGTGAATAAACGAGCCTCAAATATCTTGGATAAGTGTCATCTCATGTGAACAGTCCAAGAAAATACCACTGGCAGCGCATCAGTTATTCTTTGTCTAATCAGGGCTGGTCCCAAATTATTAGAGTACATGAGTAATATTTTTGCTTCAATTACTTACATCTGTTTGTGTAATTCTGGATCACTCATTGAACTGTTTAAGGACTAACTAGTTACTTTCGTTCCACTGTAATCCTCCATGTCACAATCAACAATAACAAATCAGTGATGTTTTCCTTTTATTGCCAGCTTTTCCCTCTACTGAATGAGCAGTTTCTTGCTGGGATATTCTTCTTGCTTCCCTCTGTATTTGTTTGTCATGTGCATGCCCACGTGGTGAGGAGACAAACTGGCTGGTTTTCCAAGGAAGGCATTGTACTTGAACTCATTCCTGTTCTAATCTGACAAGATCTTGAAGACATAGAAACTAGAAGCAGGAGAAGGCCATTTGGCCCTTTGAGCCTGCTCCGCCATTCATTTTGATGATGGTTGATCATCAAATTCAATATCCTGATCCCCCCTTCTTCTCATATCCCTTGATCCCTTTAGCCCCGAGAGCTAATTTCCTCTTGAAATCAGACAATGCTTGGCCTCAACTACATTTTGTGCTAGTGAATTCCACATATTCAACAGCTTGTGCGTGAAGAAATGTCTCCTCACCTCAGTACTGGGACAGAGTTGAAAGAATGGATATTGAAGGTAGAAAGGCACATTGAGGGAGTGGATATTAAGGGCTAAGGGACATAGTGACAGCGTGGCTATTGAAGGTACTGGGACAGATAAAAACTAAAGTAGGAGTGGGCCATTTGGCCCTTTGAGCCTGTTCTGCCATTCATCTTGATCATGGCTGATCATCAAATTCAAAGTCCTGATTTCCACCACCCCACTTTCCTCCCATATCCCTTGAGCCCTTTAGCCCCAAGAGCTATGTCTAATTTCTTCTTGAAATCACATAACATTTTGGCCTCAATTGCTTTGTGATAGTGAATTCCACATATTCACCACCCGCTGAATAAAGAAATTTCTCCTCACCTCAGTTCTAAAAGATTTATCCCTTATCCTCAAACCCTAGATCTGGACTCCTTCACCATCGGGAACATTCTTTCTGAACCTACTCTATTGAACCCTGTTAGAATTTTATAAGGTTCTATCAGATACCCCCTCACTCCTCTAAAGTCTAGTGAATATAATCCTAACCAACTTAGTCTCTCCTCATATGACAGACTTGCCATTCTAGACATCAGCCTAGTAAACCTTCACTGTACTTTTGTCTATAGCAAAGATATCCTTTGTCAGATAAGGACACCAAAAGGACACAATACTCCAGGTGTGGCCTCACCAACACCCTAGACAATTGCGGAAAAACATCCCTATCCCTATATTCAAATCCCCTCTTATGAAGGTCAACATACCATTTGCCTGCTGTACCTACGTGCTTACTTTCAGCAACTGATGCACGAGGACACTAAGTCTCATTGAGTATCCACCTCTCTCAATTTACACCTTCTCAAGTAATAATCTGTCTTCCTATTATTGCTACCAAAGCAGATAACCTCACATTTATCCACATTATACTGCATCTGCCATGCATATGCCCACACACAGCCTGTCCAAGTTATGCTGAAGCATCTTTGCAACCTCCTCACAGCTTACCCTCCCACCCAACTTTGTATCATCCGCAAATTTGGAGATAAAACATTCAGTTCCCTCTTCCAAATCATTAATATATAATGTTAACAGTTGGGGTCCTAGCACAGATCCTTGCAATAACCCATTAATCACTGCCTGCCAATCAGAAAAAGACCCATTTCTACCAACTCTTTGCTTCGTATCTACTAACCAGCTTTCTATCCACCTCAACACATTAACTGCAATCCAATGTGCAGAAGAGATTCACTGGAATGGTACAATGGATGGGGATGTTTCAATTACATGCAGACTGGCAAAGGTGAACTTGCTCATTACTTTAAGTGGTCATAAAGTTATGAAAATAAACATCCTTCCAAAAACCACATCAAAATAGATGACCCTATTATAACCTTATAAAGCAGATCAAACAAAACTTGTTTGGGAACGGAGAGAGCGTTGGAGGAGTACAGAGAGAGTAGGAGGGATCTCAAACGGGGAGTTAGGGGAGCAAAGAGGGGGCATGAGATGGCTTTGGCAGGTAGGGTTACCAAAGGCATTTTACTCCTATCTTAAGAACAAAAGGGTGGCTAGGGGTAAAATTGGTCCTCTCAGGGACAGACGTGGGGAATTGTGCTTAGAGGCAGAGGGAATGAGGGAGATCCTGAATGAACACTTTGTGTTGGTATTCACGAAGGAGACGGGCTTGATGTCTGGTACGGTCATTGAGGGAGCGGTAGACCAAATGAAAGATCTATCGATTACGAGGGAAGAAATGTTAGGGCTTTTAGCTGGCATTAAAACCGATAAATCTCCGAGGCCCGATTGCATTTATCCTAGGCTGCTTAGAGAGGTGAGGGATGAAATTGCTGGGCCTCTGACGCGAATCTTTGTCTCTTCTTTGGACACAGGTGAAGTCCCAGAGGACTGGAGGATAGCGAACGTGGTACCATTGTTTAAAAAGGGTAGGAGGGATAGCCCGGGTAACTATAGGCCGGTGAGTTTAACGTCAGTGGTAGGCAAGTTGATGGAGAGGATTCTTAGGGATAGGATGTATGCAAACTTGGAGCGTTGCGATCTGATTAAGGATACGCAGCATGGCTTTGTCAAGGGGGAGTCTTGCCTTACAAATCTGGTAGAATTCTTTGAGGAGGTGACAAAAACGGTTGATGAAGGATGAGCCGTTAATGTCGTCTACATGGATTTCAGTAAGGCGTTTAACAAAGTCCCTCATGGTAGGCTGGTAGAGAAGATTAAAGCTCATGGGATATGTGGTCAGGTATCTAGATGGGTAGAGAACTGGCTTGCAAAGAGGACAGTAAAAAGTCACAACACCAGGTTTTAGTCCAACCGATTTATTTGATAATATTCTCACAAGCAAGCAAGCAAGCTTTCGAGGGGGCTGCCTCTTCGTCAGGTGAATGGAGAGTTCTGGCCTCAGACAGACTGTCTGTCTGTCTGAGGCCAGAACTCTCCATTCACCTGACGAAGAGGCAGCCCCCTCGAAAGCTTGCTTGCTTGTGAGAATATTATCAAATAAATCGGTTGGACTAAAACCTGGTGTTGTCAGACTTTTTACTGTGTTTACGCCAGTCCAACGCTGGCATACCCACAACATTGCAAAGAGGAGTCAGAGAGTAGTAGTGGAGGGGTCTTTTTCTAGCTGGAGGTCTGTCACTAGTGGTGTGCCACAGGGCTCAGTACTGGGACCTCTTCTCTTTGTAGTGTATATAAATGATTTGGAAGAGGGAGTAGGTGGTGTGATCAGCAAATTTGCTGATGACACCAAGATGGCTGAATTGGCGGGCAGTGAGGAGCAGTGTCTGGCAATACAGCGGGATATTGATAGGCTGGTTGATTGGGCAGATACGTGGCAAATGGAGTTTAATCAGGATAAATGTGAGGTGATGCATTTTGGCTGGAATAATGTAGGGGGAAGTTATATGATAAAGGATAAGCCCGTAAGGAGTGTAGAATCACAGCGAGGTAGTGAATTCCACATATTCACCACCCGTTGAATAAAGAAATTTCTCCTCACCTCAGTTCTAAAAGGTTTATCCCTTATCCTCAAACCCTAGATCTGGACTCCTTCACCATCGGTGCAAGTGGCTATCAGTCTCTGCTCAGCCTCTCTGCGCTGTTGTATGTTGTGAAGGCTGCCTTGGAGAACGTTTACCCAAAGATCAGAGGCTGAATGCCCGTGACCGCTGAAGTGTTCCCCAACAGGAAGGGATCAGTCTTGCCTGGTGATTGTCGAGTGGTGTTCATTCATGAGTAGCCGTAGCGTCTGCATGGTCTCCCCAATGTACCATGCTTCGGGACATCCTTTCCTGCAGCGTATTAGGTAGACAACATTGGCCGATTTGCAAGAGTATGTGCCGTGTACCTGGTGGATGGTATTCTCACGTGTGATGATGTCATCCATGTCAATGATCCGGCATGTCTTGCAGAGGTTGCTGTGGCAGGGTTGTGTGGTGTTGTAGTCACTGTTCTCCTGAAGGCTGCAAACAATGGTCTGTTTGAGGTTGTGCAGTTGTTTGAAGGCAAGAAGTGGGGGTGTGGGGATGGCCCTGGTGAGATGTTCGTCTTTATCAATGACATATTGAAGACTCCAGAGAAGATGTCGTAGTTTCTCCACTCTGGGGAAGTACTGGACAACGAAGAGTACTCTGTCCACCGTGTCTCATGTTTGTCTTCTGAGGAGGTTGGTGCGGTTTTTCGCTGTGGCGCATTGGAACTGTCAATCAATGAGTCGAGCGACATATCCTATTCTTATGAGGGCATCTTTCAGCATCTGGAGGTGTCTGTTGCGATCCTCCTCATCTGAGCAGATCCTGTGTATACGGAGGGCTTGTCCATAGGGGATGGCTTCTTTAATGGATTTAGGGTGGAAGCTGGAGAAGTGGAGCATCGTGAGGTTATCTATGGGCTTGCGGTACAGTGAGGTGCTGAGGTGACCGTCCTTAATGGATATGCATGTGTCCAAGAATGTAACCGATTCCGGAGAATAGTCCATGCTGAATCTGATGGTGGGATGGAACTTGTTGATGTCATCATATAGTTGTTTCAGTGATTGTTCACCATGAGTCCAAAAGAAGAAAATGTCACTGATGTATCTAGTGTTTAGCATCGGTTGAAAGTCCTGTGCAGTGAAGAAGTCTTGTTCAAGCCAGTTTTCTGAAACTCAGCCAAACATCCATAATGAGGCAATCTGGCAACAGTATTCATAGAAGCAGTTTGAAAAGATGGCTAACATTCTGACTTTTTCCCAAATAATCTAATTATGAATGCTTTGTTTAACTCCAAGAGTAATTATTTGACTCAGCTCCCCCCTTTGTTTGATTGGCATCTTTATTACCTTGTATTAAGTTATTCTGGTTTTACAAAACTTGTTTGTTTGGCCAAAATTAAGGAGTAAATCTTTTTTGTTATTGCTACTGTGACTGGCTTTGTTTGTTTAACACCCACATGATGTTATAAGATGAGTAATTTTTCTAAAGGGGCATTTTCAAACCCTTTTGTTTATTGTTTCAGAAGTAGTTCAGTGACTTACCATGTTTGCCAATTGCTCATTAGTTCTGTTCATGGTGGATTCTGGGAGAATGGGCATAAGAACATAAGAAATAGGAGCAGGAGTAGGCCATCTGGCCCTTCGAGCCTGCCCCGCCATTCAATAAGATCATGGCTGATTTGTCGTGGCTCAGCTCCACCTTCCCGCCCTCTCCCCATAACCCTTAATCCCTTCTCTTATCAAAAACCCATCAACCCGTTTCTTAAAAATATTTAGCGAGGCAGCCTCCACCACTTCAACGGGCAGATGGGAACCATGGGTGATATGAGGGGGCATGTAGAAATAATAAGGGATTAGGAGGTGGCATTAGCAACAGCTTTTAAGCTTACCTGATGAAAGGTTCTGAACTCCACAGCAATCTTCCCACAACTGACTTACTGGCCTGAACTGTTATGGAGTCATAGAATCTGTACAATGTAGAAGGAGGCCGTTCAGCCCATTGAGTCGGCACCAATTCTCCAACAGAGCATCCCACTGAGACCCGATCCCCATCAGCCCATGTATTTACTCCACTAATCCCCCTAACATACGCATCTTGGGACACCAAGGGGAAATGTAGCCTGGCCAACGCGTGTTCACACAGTCTTCAGGAACTCACTCAGTTACATGAAAATACCAAAGGCAGGACAGTTTGATTTTCCGGCAAGGAATTAAATCGCCAATCCAAAGTCACAAGTCAGGTTGCAATTCACCTGACTTTTCAATTTCCTGGGCAGCAAAAATCATCCAGGAATTTGAAAATTACAACCCTGCCTGCCTCAACGACAACCTTTAATTCTGTTCTAGATCGAGAGACTAAACTTCAGCTCCTTGTGTCTGTTTTTGTGGCAGAAGAGATCTGAACATCATGGAAATAACTGGGTAGCCAAGGATCTAAACACGAAGGGGAAATGAAAGTAATCAGTATAAAAAAAGAAATAGCACTGGAGAAATTAACAGGACAAAGTGACAACAAATCCCTAGGTTCTGCACCATCAGGCTTAGAAAGAGGTAGCTTTATAAATGGGGTGGCTCAGTAAGCACAGTGGTTAGCACTGCTGCTTCACAGCTCCAGAGTCCTGGGTTTGATTCCCAGCTCGTGTCACTGTCTGTGCGGAGTTTGCACGTTCTCCTCGTGTGTGCGTGCCAGGCAAAAGGCAGGGAATTATAGGCCGGTTAGTTTAACATCTGTGGTAGGTAAAATGTTAGAATCTGTCATTAAAGAGGAAATTGCGAGGCATCTTGAGGAGAATTGCTTGATAGAGCAGACGCAGCACGGTTTCATTAAAGGGAAGTCGTATCTGACAAATTTACTGGAGTTCTATGAGGATGTGTCTAGGGCGGTGGATAGAGGAGAGCCGGTGGATGTGGTCTTTCTGGATTTTCAGAAGGCGTTTGACAAAGTACCTCATAAGAGGTTATTGCAGAAGGTCAGGGGACTTGGAGTTGGGGGTAGGGTGTTAGCGTGGATAGAGGATTGGTTGTCAAATAGGAGGCAGAGAGTGGGGGTCAACGGCTGCTATTTGGATTGGCGGATGGTGACTTGTGGGGTGCCCCAGGGGTCGGTGCTGGGGCCTCAGCTATTTACCATTTATATAGATGATCTGGAGGAGGGAACCGAGTGTAGGGTGTCGAAATTTGCTGATGACACCAAGATTGGGGGAACGGCAAATTGTGCGGAGGGTATGGAGAGTCTGCAGAAGGATCTAAATAGGCTGGGCGAATGGGCCAGGAAATGGCAAATGGAATTTAATGTTGGCAAGTGTGAGGTGGTCCACTTTGGAAAGAAGAATGGTAGGAAGGACTATTACTTACGTGGCGAAAAACTGCAGCAGGCGACGGTGCAGAGGGACCTCAGGGTCCTTGTGCATGAGTCGCAAAAACCCAGCTTGCAGGTGCAGCAGGTGGTCAGGAAGGCGAATGGGATGCTGGCCTTCATAGCGAAGGGGATTGAATATAAAAGTAGGGAGGTCTTGCTGCAGCTGTAAAGGGCATTGGTGAGGCCGCAGCTGGAGTACTGTGTGCAGTTTTGGGCGCCGCACCTGCGCAAAGATATTTTGGCCTTGGAGGGAGTGCAGAGGAGGTTTACTAGGCTGATACCGGAGTTGAGGGGGTTGAGCTATGAGGAGAGGCTGAATGAACTAGGCTTGTACTCGTTGGAGTTTAGAAGAATGAGGGGAGATCTCATTGAGACGTATAAGATGATGAATGGGATGGATAGGATAGAGGTGGAGGGGCTCTTCCCGCTCAAAAAAGACAGTAGGACTAGGGGGCACAGCCTCAAGATAAAGGGGGGGCGTTTTAGAACGGAGTTGAGGAGGAACTTCTTCACTCAAAGGGTGGTGAATCTCTGGAATTCTCTACCCGTTGAAGTGGTGGAGGCTGCCTCGCTAAATATTTTCAAGAAGCGGGTTATAGAACATATAGAACATAGAACATTACAGCACAAACAGGCCCTTCGGCCCTCGAGTTGCGCCGATCACATCAACCCCACCAATCTATAGACCTATCTATAACCCCCAATCCCATTAAACCCCATATACTCATCCAGAAGTCTCTTAAAAGTATCTTAAAAGACCCCAGCGAGTTCGCATCCACCACCGATGAAGAAGACATACCTCATCCTACAATCAAGCACTCTGTCACCTTTCATTCTCAATACTGAGTTAAACAACTCGAGACATCAATCTCTGACCCATTTTGTTTCCTTTCTCTTCGTAGGGTTTGGTTTTTCTTGCTTTTTTGTTTGCTTTTGGATGGCAGCTGTTTATTATTCTACCATTCACACTTCCTCCAGACACATCTTTAGATTCATCAGTTGTCCCTTAACACACACTTTCACCTTGACAGCAATTATTTTTTCTTTAACCCCATCTTTCATTTCACCTCATACCTTCTCTTCTGATCTTTTCCACACCTCCCCTCTCTTTCACTGAGTACATTGCTGACATTTCTCAGTTCTGACCCACAAATCAGTTTCTCTCTCGAGCGCCTGAAATGCTTCCATTACATATGTTCAGTTTCTACAATATTTTGCTTTTGTGGAATTATTCACATTGCAGGGAGAGGAAAATTGCAGCACATTTTGTGAATATTGAAAGGCTGGAAAGTCTTTGCATTCAGAAGAACATGGGAATCCTTGTACGTGTGAAGTTAACAAGCAGATACAGCAAGCGATTAATGAAGGTGTTGATGGCCACGAGGGACATGGGGAATTATTGACAGATCTCCCCGTGGGTTTTGTGGAGTACAAACTTGCTTAGTGAGCAAACGGAGGCTTGTCCAATGGGAAGTGAGCAGTGAGGGTGGGGGCGGGAGGCGTTAAAATGCGTAGCTTCAATTATTAGGGTGCGGATCTGAAACCCCAAGGTTTACGAAGCTAGTCTAGATCCCAGCAATTTGCTATTTTGGCAATAATGTGAGGGTAGAATGCTTCGTTCCAGGCACGATTCTACTGACAAACTGAGAGATTTTTATCAGAACAAACTTTATTTAACAATACAGTTTCAGTATAATAAAATAATCATCTTATCAGTTAACAATTGACCAATACTTAAAAATGACAAGATGCGGTTCTTTACTGCTAATTTATCTCAATTAGTTACAATTCAAACATTCATCTTATAGACTTAAACTCTTCTTCAAAATCAGTTAGCAGCACACTAGCTTACATGCTTGCACTTGGGCTGCCGGTCCTCAAGGTTCCAGAATATCTCTGGAGAGAGAGACTTATTTCTCCTTGCAGCAGCCTCAAGAGAGAGGCCTCTTGTTTCTTTCAGAACCCAGAACTCTCAGTAACTGCCTGCTTTCCCCTGTAAGCTTAGCTCCTCCCTTAAGCGCATGACTGTCTCTGTCAATCAAGCTAATCAAAGCCCTACTCCGAGAGGCTAGGCAGTAGGATTGCCAAGACAACAGGCTGTTTTTGAAGTTTGCCCAATCGGTTTAAACTAGGTATTTGAATAATAGCAGCCTATCAGATTTGAATTTACAGATTTTGGTAACCTGTAAACCAATCCTATTCTGCAGATGTTGCTATGTCATCAGAGGGCATAAGAGATGGGGCAGTGGCAAACTGAAGGAGAAGAGCACCTGCTGAATGACAGCTTAGTTAAGCTCTCAGAGAAACTGGCTGGCTCTCATAGCTGCATTTATGCCTTAAAAGAAAGCCTTATCTCAATAATAAAGAAAACAAAAGAAGCCAGAGATTCCAAAAAGACAGAAGACATAAGATTCTGAAGACAACAAACCTGTTTGTATTTTGAGTGTGATTAAAAATTCTATTTTTTTGTTACTAGGTGGGAATTGTAATTATCTGAGCAGCATTCCATTAGAATAGCGTTTTATTTGGTTTGTTAACTGTTTCACTGTTAGTTAGATAAATCAAGAGGTTTTGTTGATTTTATACAGTGTCAGATAGTTATTTTGATTTAACCACTAAACGTTCTGAAGAGCAGATCATACTATTTCTCACACACTAACAGATTATAAAGTGAGGTTCTCCTCTTTTCAGTGGTTAGGTACTAGTTCTCCGAGAGGGCATTAACCTCCCCTTTCATAAAAATATACACTACCCAAAAATGGAAATGGTTACATTTTGCTCCTCACCTCCCCCCACCTTTGGTTCCTCTGTTTCCCTCCTTTTTGTCCCTCCTCAGTATTTTCTACCCCACCAAATGCCGCTCCTTCACGTCAGCACCTAAACCACACGCCCCCCTCCCACCCACCCACCACCATCAGGCCAGTCAACTTGATGACTTGATAAGTTCAAAGTTCACCAATGATGTTTGTACAATATTACACTATGATAGAGATAACATAAGGAAGGATCTTAAAATCAGAATTTAGCCCTTGAAGAGTGATATCAAGATGTGTCTCTCAATGCAAAGTGTTAATGGAATCAATAATTCACTGCCCAAAACTCTACAAATCTACAGATATTGGAGGGCCAATTGTCATTTAAAGACAAAGAGAGATAGAATTCTGAAGGAAATTGGATCGATGATTGATAGAAACAAACCTACAGCTCTTCACAAAACATCGGAGGATTGGAACTGACTGGATTGCTCTACCAAGAAGTAGCATGAATCTACTTGGCGAAATGGTGTCCTCCTTTATTTTGATGATGTTTGGGGTGAATTTTACAGTCCCACCATCACTGGGTTTGTCACGGACAGGGTATGAAATTTGGTGGGTCATTGAAAGGTGAGTGACCTTGGGCATGAATTTCAGGTCTCAAGGAGGGCAGGACTGAAAATCTGACCCCGTGACTCCTAAGGGGATTAAAGGGGTACGAAATGAGGACTGGTGAATGGTGCTGTGGTAAGGCAAACTATGATCTAATACTCTGGTGGAACAGGCTTCAGCTGCCAAGTCGGCAACTCCTGAGTCTCAATGACCCACTCCTGTTCCTGCGAACGGAATGATTCTACAACTTAATAATCTTAAACTGTGAACAGAGGGACATTGTTTTAAAACCAGAGGCTGTCCTTACAGCACAGAGTCAAAGAGAATCTTGTTTTCCTGAGGGTTGTGCAACTTTGGAACTCTGCCTCAGAAAGTGGAGGAGGTAGGGTCACTGAATATTTTTAAGATGGAGGTAGATAGATTTACGTTAGGCAAGTGAGTTGGAAGAATGTGCAACTCAACACAAACAGATTAGTCATGATCTTACAGAACAACAGAGAAGGTTCGAGAGGTTGAATTCACTGAATTCATATGAATTCACTGGAGAAAAGACTGAGATGCTTCATTATTCAGGTTTCAAAAATACTGAGATACTGGAGTAATGAAGATCACAGAATGAAAGGATGATTAGAAAACAAATTAGTTTGGGACATAGATCAAAGTGACACATGGAATATTATGACTTCAGGTTCTTTGAACCTAAGGAATTTTCAATGGTGAAATGTGAGGGGTCAGTTGAGTAATATAGACCATGACATTAGATTAACAGTCTCAAACTCTGACCTTACTGTTACATGGTCAGAGAAAACGTTAATATCATTGGAAGTTAGCCAGGAGAAAATTAGATAAATTAAGACAGGTTCAAGATAGTGCAAACTACAGAAGGGCCATGAAGGGAGTGAAGTGAATAGGCCAGATCTTTAAGATTTAAGATCATTTCTGGGACCCAGTTAGGACTTGAATACAGAGGATACTTTCGCAGACTGGAAATGGCTGGAATATGAGGAGTGTTCTGAGGTTTGGCAGGAGGTTGACAATAGGTAAGACATCATGTGGATAATGTGAGCTACACAATGGTGATTGGACAATCAGTGCGAGATCTCAATCTCATGGAGATACACAATAGATGGTGACATCTAGAAGTAATATAGATATGAAAATAAAATATAAGCAGTGGGTGATACATGTTGACTTAAAATACGTTATGGAACAATGGATTTGATATTCAGAACTAATATCCATTATACATAATAAGAGATCTATATTACTATAAGGCGGCTTTGAGACAAAACAGTAGATGAGACATGTGGCGCTATCCTGGATATTTTTTTAAATCAGCTACACAGTGCATTTTACTCCCTCAGTACCTCATTGGACTGCCAGCATAGAAATTTGTGCTTAAAATTTAGAGCGGGACTATCAAATTCCAAGTTTGTGGTTCTGAGGTGGAAGTGTTAACAACTGAGACATAACTGACACAAGGAAAGACATTGAGTTACTTTGGATTATAGGACAAGTGATTCACAATAAATTAGATATCTGGATCTGCCAATGTCTCATGGGCCAAGTGACGGAGAATAAATGATATCGGGGGAGAGCCATTATGTTTGTTAGAGCACAGTAATAATAAACATTGCAAATCAGAAATTCTGGAAAGAAAGACAGTGAGAATCAGGCTAGGGAATCCTTCTGAGATCAAGGAGACAAAACAAGGCAGATGAGCTAAGGGAGGGTAAACATTCAAAACTATGATATAGCTATACTGCAATATGGCTTACTGAAGGGCAGGAATGACACATCAATGTTCCTCAGGGCTTTCAGGTGATATAGGGAGTGGAATAAAAAGTTAGAAGGAACTTTGGCAACGTTGGATAGAAGCAGTTACAGCTGTGAGGACAGATAATGAAGAGTAACAAAGAGCATTTCAGGCTGCTGAGAGTTTACTATATGTAGACCCCCAACCAGTCAGGGGGAGATAGAAAGCAAATATGTGGCAATCGTGGAACAAAAAAAGCAATAATAGTTAACAACTTCAACTCCCCTAATATTGGCTGTGCTAAAAGCAGTGTGATAGGTAGGGATGTTCCAGAATTCTTAAAATTCATTCAGGAAGAGATATTTTAGGTAGCTTACAATAAGCCTAATAAGAGAAAGGCAGTTTTAGCCTTTATCGTCGGAATTCTACCACCTCACCCACCAAGGAATTGGAATGGGTGAGGGATGAGCAAAGGAAATGTCTGTTGACTTAGGGCAAAAATTTCTGGTCTCGCTCAAGTGAGGCCATAAAATCTCACCCACTCTGTATTCGGGAAGGTAGGAGTATCAGTGGGACAACATTTTAGTGGCAATCATCTCAACAAGATTCAGAGTAATTATGGGGCACAGTTACAGATAGAGCACCAGGGAAAGGTTTATCCGGGGAAAGGTCAATTTTACTAAACTGAGATGTGATCTTACAGCAGCTACTAGAATGTAACTCATTGTCAGAGCAGTGAGAATATTCAAGGAGGGGATAGAGAGAGCTCATAAAAAGTATGAACCACAAAATAACAGGCTGAACCCACAAATCTTGCAAAAGAATAGGATAAGACAAGATAGAAAGCTTATGTCCCAAATATTAAGACCTCAATACTGCAGGAACATAAGAATATAAGAAATAGGAGCAGGAGAAGGTCATCTAGCCCCTCAAGCCTGCCCTGCCATTCAATAAGATCATGGCTGATCTGTTGTGGCTCAGTTCCACATTCCCGCCCTCTCCCCATAACCCTTAATCCCCTCGCTTATCAAAAACCCATCAACCCGTGTCTCAAAAATATTTAGCGAGGCAGCCTCCACCACTTCAACAGGCAGAGGATTCCAGAGATTCACCACCCTTTGAGTGAAGAAGTTCCTCCTCAACTCCGTTCTAAACTGCTCCCCCCTTTATCTTGAGGCTGTGCCCTCTAGTCCTACTGTTCTTTCTGAGCGGGAAGAACCCCTCCACCTCTATCCTATCCATCCCATTCAACATCTTATACGTCTCAATAAGATCCCCCCTCATTCTTCTAAACTCTAACGAGTACAAGCCTAGTTTATTCAGCCTCTCCTCATAGTTCAACCCCCTCAACTCCGGTATCAGCCTAGTAAACCTCCTCTGCACTCCCTCCAAGGCCAAAATATCCTTGCGTAGGTGCGGCGACCAAAACTGCACACAGTACTCCAGCTGCGGCCTCACCAGTGCCCTATACAGCTGCAGCAAGACCTCCCTACTTTTATATTCAATCCCCCTCGCTATGAAGGCCAGCATCCCATTCGCCTTCCTGACCACCTGCTGCACCTGCAGGCTGGGTTTTTGCGACTCATGCACAAGGACCCCGAGGTCCCTCTGCACCATCGCCGGCTGCAGTTTTTCGCCATGTAAGTAATAGTCCTTCCTACCATTATTCCTACCAAAGTGGACAACCTCACACTTGCCAACATTAAATTCCATTTGCCATTTCCTGGCCCATTCACCCAGCCTATCTAGATCCTTCTGCAGACTCTCCACACCCTTCGCACAATTTGCTGTTCCAAAGGAAGGATAGTGGTGAATTTTTAAAAAATTGAAAGAGAGGGCAGGAGGAAATACTAACATGTAAAATCCAGGAAAATCCAAAGATGCACTATAAATAAGAGTACTGTTGTAAAGTAGGTAACAGGACAGCCAATTTGTGCACAGTGCGATCCCATAATCAACAATAAGATAAATAAATAAATCGCCTCTTTTAACGATGTGATAAATATTCAGTGTTCACTAAGGAGAGAGGCCATGTTTTTGAGGATGAGTGTGTGATACAGGCTGATAGGATGGACGAGGTAAATGTTCTGAGGGAAGATGTATTAGCAATTTTGAAAACCTGAGGATTGATAAGTCCCCTGGGCCAGGTGGGATACATCCTAGGATACTTTAGGAGGCAAGGGATGAGATTGCGGAGCCTTTGGCTTTGATCTTTAGGTCCTCACTGTCCACAGGGCTTGTGCCAGAGTACTGGAGAGTGGCAAAAGTTGTTCTTCTCTTCAAGAAAGGAAATAGGAATGACCCTGGCAATTGTAGGCCAGTTAGTCTTACTTCAGTGGTCGGTAAGTTAATGGAAAGGGTCCTGAGAGATAGGATTTATAACCATTTGGAAAGATGCAGTTTAATCCGGGATAGTCAGCATGGTTTCGTGAGGGGTAAGTCCTGCCTCACAAATTTGATTGAATTCTTTGAGGAGGTAACTAAGTGTGCAGACAAAGGTAGAGCAGTTGATGTCGTATACATGGATTTTAGTAAGGCATTTGATAAGGTTCCCCATGGCAGGCTCATGAAGAAGATAAGGATGTGTGGGATAGAAGGAAATTTGGCCAATTGGATAAGTAACTGGTAGTCTCATAGAAGACAGAGGGTGGTGGTGGAAGGAAAATTTTCAGACTGGAGGCCAGTTACCAGTGGTGTACCACAGGGGTCCATGCTGGATCCTCTGCTATTTGTGATTTTTATCAATGACTTGGAAAAGGAGGCTGAAGGGTGGGTTAGTAAATTTGCTGAGACATTTGCCAAGAGACATTGATAGGATATAAAGCTGGGCCAAAAAGTGACAGATGGAGTTTAACCCTGATAAGTGCGAGGTGATTCATTTTGGTAGGACAAAATTGAATGCAGATTACGGGGTCAACGGCAGGGTTCTGAGGAATGTGGAGGAACAGAGAGATCTTGGGATTCATATCCACAGATCTCTGAAGGTTGCCACTCAAGTGGATAGAGCTGTGAAGAAGGCTTATAGTGTGTTAGCGTTTTATTAACAGGGGGTTTGAGTTTAAGAGCTGTGGGGTTATGCTGCAACTTTACCAGACGTTGGTGAGACCACATTTGGAATATTATGTTCAGTTCTGGTCACCTCACTATAAGAAGGATGTGGAAGCACTGGAGACAGTGCAGAGGAGATTTACCAGAATGCTGCCTGGTTCGGAGGATAGGTCTTATGAGGAAAGGTTGAGGGAGCTGGGGCTTTTCTCTTTAGAGCGGAGGAGGATGAGAGGCGACTTAATAGAGGTTTATAAGATGATGAGGGGATGAATAGAGTGGACATGCAGAGACTATTTCCCAGGGTGGATGTAACTGTTACTAGGGGACATAACTATAAGGTTCATGGTGGGAGATATAGGAGGGATATCCGAGGTAGATTCTTCACTCAGAGAGTGGTTGGGGTGTGGAATACATTGCCTGCTGTGATAGTGGAGTTGGACACTTTAGGAATGTTCATGTGGTTATTGGATAGGCAATATGGTGTGATCAGTTAGGGTCAACATGGTTTTATGAAAGGGAAATCATATTTGACAAATTTAGTAAAAATCTTTGAATACAAAGAACAAAGAACAACACAGCCCAGGAAACAGGCCATTTTAACATTGTGAGTGCCCTCCTCTACCTATGACCTTTGTCTACACCTATTGGGGAAGATTGAGGGAAGACTAGTTTAGGGACAATTTGTCACACCAATCAGCCTAAGAGCACGTTTTCAGGGAGCACCCGGAGAAAACCCACGCAATCACAGGGAGAATGTGTAAACTCCCACAGACACTGGCCCAAATCCATGTATCTGCACAGCAAACAGTGATAGTCACTGAGCTGTTGTGTTGCCGTCAGATGGTCCAGTTTAAGCGTACACTAACGACGTGAAGCACTAGGCAACTCTTGAAGCAACATCCAAGAACAGCCTTCATAAGAACATAAGAAATAGGAGCAGGAGTAGGCCATCTGGCCCTTCGAGCCTGCCCCACCATTCAATAAGATCATAGCTGATCTGTCGTGGCTCAGTTCCACATTCCCCCCCTCTCCCCATAACCCTTAATCTCCTCTCATAAAGCCCTCGCACGACCCATCGCGTGTATGTCCCTTGTTGGTCAACAAGGTGGACCGAATCACCTGTGTAGTAAAAGAAAAGACATCAATAAACATACACACCCCAAAAGCTCAGAAGTAAGACAAGTGAGCTATGAAATATTTTGGAAGGTCCATAGGAATCAACTGATTCCCAGGGATGTCCCAAAACTCTTGATTTTTATTCAGAAAAGTCTCCTGTGTCCCTCCATTTCTAGTTCGCTCATGTGCCTATCTAAGAAAGCCTTAAACAACTCTAGCATGCCTGCCTCCACCACCCTACTTGGCAGCGCATTCCAGGCCCCCACCACTCTCCGTGCGAAAAACCTCCCTCTAACATCCGAATTATACCTCCCCCCACCCCCCCAACCCAAGCCCGTGGTCCCTCGTAATTTTTGTATCCAGCCTAGGAAAAAGCTGACCTCTGTTCACTCTATCTATACCCTTCATAATCTTATACACCTCTATTAGATCTCCCCTTATTCTCCGCCTTTCTAAGGAGAACAGCCCCAATTTGCCCAGTCTCTCCTCATAGCTCAGTCCTTCCATACCAGGCAGCATCCTGGTAAACCTCTGCACTCTCTCCAGGGTCTCCACGTCCTTCCGATAGAAAGGCGACCAGAACTGGACGCAGTACTCCAAATGCGGGCAAACCAACTTTCTGTACAACTGCAACATTAGACGCCAGTTTTTATATTCTATACCCCTTCCTATAAAGGCTAACATACCATAGGCCTTCTTCGCCACCTTCTCCACCTGTACTGCCACCTTCAAGGACTTGTGTACTTGCACCCCCAGGTACCTCTGCATTTCTATATTCTTAATAGGCCTACCATTTATCGTGTAACTCCCCCTATACATTCTTTCTTCCAAAAGGCATTTATCTGGATTAAATTCCATAGGGTGGATGGAAAGGAGCCCCCAGATGTAATGTACTTGAATATCCAAAAGGTGATGGAGATATGATGGCACAGTGGTAATGTCACTGCACTGACAACCTGGAGGCCTAGGCTGATGCGCTAGGGGCATGGGTTCAAATCCCACCTTGGCGACTGGTGGAAATTAAATGCAAATATAAGTCTGGAATTAAAAGATAGTAATGAAAAGTATGAAACTATCACTGATGGTCATTAAAAAAAATGATCTGGTTCACTAATATAATTTAGGAAAGGAAACCTGCTATCATAGAACCCTACAGTGCAGAAAGAGGCCCTTCGGCCCATTGAGTCTGCACCGACCACAATCCCATCCAGGTCCTACCCCATATCCCTGTACATTTACCCACTAATCCATGCATCCCAGGACACTAAGGGACAATTTTTTAGCGTGGCCAATCAACCTAACCTGCACATAGAACATTACAGCACAAACAGGCCCTTCGGCCCTCGAGTTGCGCCGATCACGTCAACCCCACCAATCTATAGATCTATCTATAACCCCCAATCCCATCTTTGGACTGTGGGAGGAAACCGGAGCACCCGGAGGAAACCCACACAGACATGAGGAGAATGTGAAAACTCCACACAGACAGTGACCTGAGCCAGGAATCGAACCCAGGACCCTGGAGCTGTGAAGCAGCAGTGCTAACCACTGTGCTACCGTGCTGCCCATCCTTACCTGATTGAGCCTACATGTAACTCCAGACCCACAGCAACTTGGCTGACTCATAACTCACCCCATGAAATGGCCGAGCAAGGCACTCAGTTAGAGGGCAATGAGGAATGAGCAACAAATGCTAGACTTGCCATGGTGCTTACATTGAAGTCAATGTTGCAGGTCTTTGTGTTAGCTTTCAAAACATTCTTTAAGCTATTTTTCTGTCCTCCTATAGTTCATCTGCCCTGACTGAGCTGGGACAAAGAAACCAGCTTTGGGAGCCTGGTATCTGATATATGACCAACCCAATGAATCTGAATGTGGATGATGATGACCCCATGCTTGCCATACCATGCCATCTCATGATTCTCAAACTCCTTCCATATCAACTTATACCCCTCTACCCATCCTCCATGGCCCGTTATAGCCCGAGTGCCAATCTAGTGCAAGATCATGCTAACCTATACCTGTTACTCATTCTGGTTAACTCAGTTGGCTGGATGGCTGGTTAGTGATGCAGAGTGATGCCAACAGGAAAGGTTAGTCTCCCACCAGCTGAGGTTAGTCATGAAGGCCTGGCCTCCTCAACCTTGCCCTTCGCCTGAAGTCTGGTGATCCTCAGGTAGAAGCCTCACAACATCAGGTTAAAATCCAACAGGTATATTTGGAATCAAGAGTTTTTGGAGCTCTGGTCCTTCATCAGGTGATGAGGGAGCAACGTTCTGAAAGTTTGTGACTCCAAATAAATCTGTTGGACTTTAATGTGGTATTGTGAGACTTCTTACTGTGCTCACCCTATTCCAATGCCAGCATCTCCCCCTCATGATCTTTAGGTTAAGTCATCATCTTTGAGGGGGAGAGCAGCCTATAGTCATCTAGGACGATGGTGACTTTACTTTTTCATCCCCATGGTTCCCTGTAAACCTCTTGCCAACTTAGTGCCAATTTATGGCAACCCATGAACTCCCAACCATCCTTTATATCACCTTAATGCCAATTCAAGTCAATGCATGCCCCACCCTTTGCCCTCATACCATCAGGGTTAACTACCTAATATCCACCATGAGCAGATTTCTGGAGACATGGTAAGATTAAATAAAATAAAGTTTTAAATATCTGTTACAGACTTCACCTTATTAAAGAAGCACTCCATTGATAAAAACATATTCACGATATTTAATTCCCTTTAAATACTTAATCCATTTCAAAAACAAACATTTGTATTCATAGTCCTACAGCAAAATTCTCTCCATGACCACCTGAAATTGACAAACTATGACTTACAGTTCTTCAATGTGTATATGATAATTATGTGTCAATAACCCGATAATGATAGCCATCAACTTGCATCAACAACCCACTTCAATTGAAATTCAAGTAGTCTTTTGTCACATCAGCTTTTTTTTGACAAAATTTTAAAGATCAGGAGATTTAAATCAGAGCTTGAGTAACACCAAACTTAGCCATTTTTATGCAGATTCATGTCTGCTCTGAAAAACCTCAAAAGGATACCTTAATCTCTCTGAAAGCATAAATGCTGTTCCCAGAATGTAACATGGAGCATTCCAGAACAGTAACCAACCTCTCCAACCGAGTACCCGACCCTCTGACCTCTCCAGCAGGGCACTCAACCTCTGACCCGTCCGGCAGGGCACCTGACCTCTAACCTCTCCAACTGGGCACCCGACCTCTGACCTCCCCAGCAGGGTACCCAACCTCTGACCTCTCCAGCAGGGCACCCAACCTCTGGCCTCTCCAGCAGGGCAACAGACCTCTGGCCTCTACAGCAGGGCACCCAACCTCTGGTGGGAGGTGATGTGAGACCCCCAGACTGTTGCAATTTTGACCAAGGTGAGGACGCCTTCCTACATTATGAAATTTCAGTCCAGAATCTTCTTGCTAGAGCTACTCTATTCAGGGGTAAACCCACACGCTGCTAATCCTCAACGAAAACTTACTCCCTCAAGATGCTGTGGATGTTGGGAAGTTTACAAAATTGTGACCGACCTAAAACCAGTCCCTGTCTACAGTCGCTGCCACATCTCCCGAGTATTCAGTTATTTTGTGGATTTGTTCAGACTTCCAGCAGCGGGAATTGTCGCTAGATTTTTGCCAGGTTCAGATAAAAGGGAAGTGGAGCTCAGTAAGTTGAGGCAGAAGTTAGTGATGGATGAATGAGGACACGGTGTGGAGCTCCGTAAGTTGAGGTATACGTTAGTGATGGATGAACGAGGACACGGTGTGGAGCTCAGAAAGTTGTGGTATAAGTTAGTGATGGAAGAATGAGGGCACAGAGTGGAGCTCCGTAAGTTGAGGTATAAGTTAGTGATGGATGAATGAGGACACAGTGTGGACCTCGGTAAGTTGAGATAAAAGTCAGTGATGGATGAATGAGGGCAAGGTGTGGAGCTCAGTAAGTTGAGGTATAAGTTAGTGACGGATGAATGAGGACACGGTGTGGAGCTCAGTAAGTTGAGGGATAAGTTAGTGATGGATGAATGAAGACTCGGAGTGGAGCTCAGTAAGTTGAGGCATAAGTTAGTGATGGATGAATGAGGATACAGTGTGGGGCTCAGTAAGTTGAGGTATAAGTTATTGATGGATGTATGAGGACATGGAGTGGAGCTCAGTAAGGTGAGGGATAAGTTAGTGATGGATTAATGAGGACACGGTGTGGAGCTCAGTAAGTTGAGGTATAAGTTAGTGACGGATGAATGAGGACACGGTGTGGAGCTCAGTAAGTTGAGGTATAAGTTAGTGATGGATGAATGAAGACTCGGAGTGGAGTTCAGTAAGTTGAGGTATAAGTTAGTGATGGATGAATGAGGACACGGTGTGGAGCTCAGTAAGTTGAGGGATAAGTTAGTGATGGATGAATGAAGGCTCGGAGTGGAGCTCAGTAAGTTGAGGTATAAGTTAGTGATGGATGAAGGAGGACACAGTGTGGAGCTCAGTAAGTTGAGGAGTAAGTTAGTGATGGATGAATGAGGACTCGGTGTGGAGCTCAGTAAGTTGAGGTATAAGTTATTGATGGATGTATGAGGACATGGAGTGGAGCTCAGTAAGGTGAGGGATAAGTTAGTGATGGATGAATGAGGACTCGGTGTGGAGCTCAGGAAGTTGAGGTATAAGTTAGTGATGGATGAATGAGGACACGGTGTGGAGCTCAGTAAGTTGTGGTATAAGTTAGTGATGGATGAATGAGGACACGGTGTGGAGCTCAGTAAATTGTGGTATAAGTTAGTGATGGATGAATGAGGACATGGTGTGGAGCTCAGTAAGTTGAGGTATAAGTTAGTGATGGATGAATGAGGACATGGAGTGGAGCTCAGTAAGTTGAGGTACTAGTTAGTGATGGATGAATGAGGACACGGTGTGGAGCTCAGTAACATGAGGAATAAGTTACAGATGGATGAATGAGGACTCGGTGTGGAGCTCAGTAAGTTGAGGTACCAGTTAGTGATGGATGAATGAGGACATGGTGTGGAGCTCAGTAAGTTGAGGTAATAGTTAGTGATGGATGAATGAGGGCAGAGAGTGGAGCTCAGTAAGTTGTGGTATAAGTTAGTGATGGATGAATGAGGGCACGGTGTGGACCACAGTAAGTTGTGATATAAGTTAGTGATGGATGAATGAGGACACGGTGTGGAGCTCAGTAAGTTGTGGTATAAGTTAGTAATGGATGAATGAGGACACGGAGTGGAACTCAGTAAGTTGAGGTATACGTTAGTGATGGATGAATGAGGGCACAGAGTGGAGCTCAGTAAGTTGAGGTAAAAGTTAGTGATGGATGAATGAGGACACGGTGTGGAGCTCAGTAAGTTGGGGTATAAGTTAGTGATGGATGAATGAGGACACGGTGTGGAGCTCAGTAAGTTGGGGTATAAGTTAGTGACGGATGAATGAGGACACGGTGTGGAGCTCAGTAAGTTGAGGTAAAAGTTAGTGATGGATGAATGAGGACACGGTGTGGAGCTCAGTAAGTTGAGGGATAAGTTAGTGATGGATGAATGAAGACTCGGAGTGGAGCTCAGTAAGTTGAGGAATAAGTTAGTGATGGATGAATGAGGACACAGTGTGGAGCTCAGTAAGTTGAGGTATAAGTTAGTGATGGATGAATGAGGACTTCGTGTGGTGCTCAGTAAGTTGAGGTACTAGTTAGTGATGGATGAATGAGGACTCGGTGTGGAGCTCAGTAAGTTGAGGTGTACGTTAGTGATGGATGAATGAGGACACGGTGTGGAGCTCAGTACGTTGTGGTATAAGTTAGTGATGGATGAATGAGGGCACGGATTGGAGCTCAGTAAGTTGTGGTATAAGTTAGTGATGGATGAATGAGGGCACGGTGTGGAGCTCTGTAAGTTGTGGTATAAGTTAGTGATGGATGAATGAGGACATGGAGTGGAGCTCAGTAAGTTGTGGTATACGTTTGTGATGGATGAATGAGGAATCAGTGTGGAGCTCAGTAAGTTGAGGTATAAGTTAGTGATGGATGAATGAGGACACGGTGTGGAGCTCAGTAAGTTGAGGTATAAGTTAGTGATGGATGAATGAGGACACGGTGTGGAGCTCAGTAAGTTGAGGTATACGTTAGTGATGGATGAATGAGGACACGGTGAGGAGCTCAGTAAGTTCTGGTATAAGTTAGTGATGGATGAATGAGGACTCGGTGTGGAGCTCAGTAAGTTGTGGTATAAGTTAGTGATGGATGAATGAGGGCACGGTGTGGAGCTCAGTAAGTTGGGGTATAAGTTAGTGACGGATGAATGAGGACACGGTGTGGAGCTCAGTAAGTTGAGGGAAAAGTTAGTGATGGATGAATGAGGAATCGGTGTGGACCTCAGTAACTTGAGGTATACGTTAATGATGGATGAAAGAGGGCACGGAGTGGAGCTCAGTAAGTAGAGGAATAAGTTAGTGATGGATGAATGAGGACACGGTGTCGAGATCAGTAAGTTGAGGTATAAGTTAGTGATGGATGAATGAGGACACGGTGTGGAGCTCAGTAAGTTGAGGTATACGTTAGTGATGGATGAATGATGACACGGTGTGGAGCTCAGTAAGTTGTGGTATAAGTTAGTGATGGATGAATGAGGACACGGAGTGGAACTCAGTAAGTTGAGGTATACGTTAGTGATGGATGAATGAGGACACGGTGTGGAGCTCAGTAAGATGAGATAAAAGTCAGTGATGGATGAATGAGGACACGATGTGGAGCTCAGTAACTTGAGGTATTAGTTAGTGATGGATGAAAGAGGGCACGGAGTGGAGCTCAGTAAGTTGGGGTATAAGTTAGAGACGGATGAATGAGGACACGGTGTGGAGCTCAGTAAGTTGAGGTAAAAGTTAGTGATGGATGAATGAGGACACGGTGTGGAGCTCAGTAAGTTGAGGGATAAGTTAGTGATGGATGAATGAAGACTCGGAGTGGAGCTCAGTAACTTGAGGAATAAGTTACAGATGGATGAATGAGGACACGGTGTGGAGCTCAGTAAGTTGTGGTATAAGTTATTGATGGATGAATGAGGACACGGTGTGGAGCTCAGTAAGTTGTGGTATAAGTTATTGATGGATGAATGAGGACACGGTGTGGAGCTCACTAAGTTGTGGTATAAGTTATTGATGGATGAATGAGGACTCGTTGTGGAGCTCAGTAAGTTGAGGTACTAGTTAGTGATGGATGAATGAGGACACGGTGTGGAGCTCAGTAAGTTGAGGTATAAGTTAGTGATGGAAGAATGATGACACGGTGTGGAGCTCAGTAAGTTGTGGTATAAGTTAGTGATGGATGAATGAGGACTTGTTGTGGTGCTCAGTAAGTTGAGGTACTAGTTAGTGATGGATGAATGAGGACACGGTGTGGAGCTCAGTAAGTTGAGGAATAAGTTACAGATGGATGAATGAGGACTCGGTGTGGAGCTCAGTAAGTTGAGGTGTACGTTAGTGATGGATGAATGAGGACACGGTGTGGAGCTCAGTACGTTGTGGTATAAGTTAGTGATGGATGAATGAGGGCACGGATTGGAGCTCAGTAAGTTGTGGTATAAGTTAGTGATGGATGAATGAGGGCACGGTGTGGAGCTCTGTAAGTTGTGGTATAAGTTAGTGATGGATGAATGAGGAAATGGAGTGGAGCTCAGTAAGTTGTGGTATAAGTTAGTGATGGATGAATGAGGACACGGTGTGGAGCTCAGTAAGTTGAGGTATACGTTAGTGATGGATGAATGAGGACACGGTGAGGAGCTCAGTAAGTTCTGTTATAAGTTAGTGATGGATGAATGAGGGCACAGAGTGGAGCTCAGTAAGTTGTGAATTAAGTTAGTGATGGATGAATGAGGGCACGGTGTGGAGCTCAGTAAATTGTGCTATAAGTTAGTGATGGATGAATGAGGGCACGTTGTGGAGCTCAGTAAGTTGTGATATAAGTTAGTGATGGATGAATGGGGACACGGAGTGGAGCGCAATAAGTTGAGGTATTAGTTAGTGATGGATGAATGAGTACACGGTGTGGAGCTAAGTAAGTTGTGGTATAAGTTAGTGATGGATGAATGAGGGCACAGAGTGGAGCTCCGTAAGTTGAGGGAAAAGTTAGTGATGGATGAATGAGGAATCGGTGTGGACCTCAGTAACTTGAGGTATACGTTAATGATGAATGAAAGAGGGCACGGAGTGGAGCTCAGTAAGTAGAGGTATAAGTTAGTGACGGATGAATGAGGACACGGTGTCGAGATCAGTAAGTTGAGGTATAAGTTAGTGATGGATGAATGAAGACTCGGAGTGGAGCTCAGTAAATTGAGGGATAAGTTAGTGATGGATGAATGAAGACTCGGAGTGGAGCTCAGTAAGTTGAGGTATAAGTTAGTGATGGATGAATGAGGACACGGTGTGGAGCTCAGTAAGTTGAGGTATAAGTTATTGATGGATGTATGAGGACACGGAGTGCAGCTCAGTAAGGTGAGGGATAAGTTAGTGATGGATTAATGAGGACACGGTATGGAGCTCAGTAAGTTGTTGTATAAGTTAGTGATGGATGAATGAGGGCACGGTGTGTAGCTCAGTAAGTTGTGGTATAAGTTAGTGATGGATGAATGAGGACACGGTGTGGAGCTCAGTAAGTTGAGGTATAAGTTAGTGATGGATGAATGAGGACACGGTGTGGAGCTCAGTAAGTTGTGATATAAGTTAGTGATGGATGAATGAGGACACGGTGTGGAGCTCAGTAAGTTGAGGTATAAGTTAGTGATGGATGAATGAGGACACGGTGTGGAGCTCAGTAACGTGAGGAATAAGTTAGTGATGGACGAATGAAGACTCGGTGTGGAGCTCAGTAAGTTGAGGTATAAGTTAGTGATGGATGAATGAGGACTCGGTGTGGAGCTCAGTAAGTTGAGGTATAAGTTAGTGATCGATTAATGAGGACACGGTGTGGAGCTCAGTAAGTTGTGGTATAAGTTAGTGATGGATGAATGACGGCACAGAGTGGAGCTCAGTAAGTTGTGAATTAAGTTAGTGATGGATGAATGAGGACACGGTGTGGAGCTCAGTAAGTTGAGGTATAAGTTAGTGATGGATTAATGAGGACACGGTGTGGAGCTCAGTAAGTTGTGGTATAACTTAGTGATGGATGAATGAGGACACGGTGTGGAGCTCAGTAAGTTCAGGTATACGTTAGTGATGGATGAATGACGACACGGTGAGGAGCTCAGTAAGTTCTGGTATAAGTTAGTGATGGATGAATGACGGCACAGAGTGGAGCTCAGTAAGTTGTGAATTAAGTTAGTGATGGATGAATGAGGGCACGGTGTGGAGCTCAGTAAGTTGTGGTATAAGTTAGTGATGGATGAATGAGGACACGGTGTGGAGCTCAGTACGTTGTGATATAAGTTAGTGATGGATGAATGAGGACACGGTGTGGAGCTCAGTGAGTTGGGGAATAAGTTAGTGATGGATGAATGAGGACACGGTGTGGAGCTCAGTAAGTTGAGGTATAATTTAGTGATGGATGAATGAGGACTCGGTGTGAGCTCAGTAAGTTGAGGTATAAATTAGTGATGGATGAATGAGGACACGGTGTGGAGCTCAGTAAGTTGTGGTATAAGTTAGTGATGGATGAATGAGGACATGATGTGGAGCTCAGTAAGTTGAGGTATAAGTTAGTGATGGATGAATGAGGACACGGTGTGGAGCTCAGTAAGTTGCGGTATAAGTTAGTGATGGATGAATGAGGACACGGTGTGGAGCTCAGTAAATTGTGGTATAAGTTAGTGATGGATGAATGAGGACATGTTGTGGAGCTCAGTAAGTTGAGGTATAAGTTAGTGATGGATGAATGAGGACATGGAGTAGAGCTCAGTAAGTTGAGGTACTAGTTAGTGATGGATGAATGAGGACACGGTGTGGAGCTCAGTAACATGAGGAATAAGTTACAGATGGATGAATGAGGAATCGGTGTGGAGCTCAGTAAGGTGAGGTATTAGTTAGTGATGGATGAATGAGGACACGGTGTGGAGCTCAGTAAGTTGAGGTATAAGTTAGTGATGGATGAATGAGGGCACAGAGTGGAGCTCAGTAAGTTGTGGTATAAGTTAGTGATGGATGAATGAGGACACGGTGTGGAGCTCAGTAAGTTGTGGTATAAGTTAGTGATGGATGAATGAGGACTCGGTGGGGTGCTCAGTAAGTTGAGGGACTAGTTAGTGATGGATGAATGAGGGCACGGTGTGGAGCTCAGTAAGTTGAGGAATAAGTTACAGATGGATGAATGAGGACTCGGTGTGGAGCTCAGTAAGTTGTGATAAAAGTCAGTGATGGATGAATGAGGACATGGTGTGGAGCTCAGAACATTGTGGTATAAGTTAGTGATGGATGAATGAGGGCACAGAGTGGAGCTCAGTAAGTTGTGGTATAATTTAGTGATGGATGAATGAGGACACGGTGTGGAGCTCAGAACATTGTGGTATAAGTTAGTGATGGATGAATGAGGGCACAGAGTGGAGCTCAGTAAGTTGTGGTATAATTTAGTGATGGATGAATGAGGGCACGGTGTGGAGCTCTGTAAGTTGTGGTATAAGTTAGTAATGGATGAATGAGGACACGGAGTGGAACTCAGTAAGTTGTGGTATAAGTTAGTGACGGATGAATGAGGACACGGTGTGGAGCTCAGTAAGTTGAGGTAAAAGTTAGTGATGGATGAATGAGGACACGGTGTGGAGCTCAGTAAGTTGAGGGATAAGTTAATGATGGATGAATGAAGACTCGGAGTGGAGCTCAGTAACTTGAGGAATAAGTTACAGATGGATGAATGAGGACACGGTGTGGAGCTCAGTAAGTTGTGGTATCAGTTAGTGATGGATGAATGAGGACTCGGTGTGGAGCTCAGTAAGTTGAGGTATAAGTTAGTGATGGATGAATGAGGACACGGTGTGGAGCTCATTAAGTTGTGGTATAAGTTATTGATGGATGAATGAGGACACGGTGTGGAGCTCAGTAAGTTGAGGTATAAGTTAGTGATGGATGAATGAGGACACGGTGTGGAGCTCTGTAAGTTGAGGTATAAGTTAGTGATGGATGAATGATGACTCGGTGTGGAGCTCAGTAAGTTGAGGTACTAGTTACTGATGGATCAATGAGGACACGGTGTGGAGCTCAGTAAGTTGAGGTACTAGTTACTGATGGATGAATGAGTGCACTGTGTGGAGCTCAGTAATTTGTGGTATAAGTTAGTGATGGATGAATGAGGACATGGAGTGGAGCTCAGTAAGTTGAGGTATAAGTTAGTGATGGATGAATGAGGACACGGTGTGGAGCTCAGTAAGTTGTGGTATAAGTTAGTGATGGATGAATGAGGACTCGGTGTGGTGCTCTGTAAGTTGAGGTATAAGTTAGTGATGGATGAATGAGGACACGGTGTGGAGCTCAGTAAGTTGTGGTATAAGTTAGTGATGGATGAATGAGGACTCGGTGTGGTGCTCAGTAAGTTGAGGTGTACGTTAGTGATGGATGAATGAGGACACGGTGTGGAGCTCAGTACATTGTGGTATAAGTTAGTCATGGATGAATGAGGGCACCGAGTGGAGCTCAGTAAGTTGTGGTATAAGTTAGTGATGGATCAATGAGGACACGGTGTGGAGCTCAGTAAGTTGTGGTATAAGTTAGTGATGGATGAATGGGGACACAGTGTGGAGCTCAGTAAGTTGAGATATAAGTTAGTGATGGATGAATGAGGACACGGTGTGGAGCTCAGTAAGTTGAGGTATAAGTTAGTGATGGATGAATGAGGACACGGTGAGGAGCTCAGTAATTTCTGGTATAAGTTAGTGATGGATGAATGAGGGCACAGAGTGGAGCTCAGTAAGTTGTGAATTACGTTAGTGATGGATGAATGAGGGCACGGTGTGGAGCTCAGTAAATTGTGCTAGAAGTTAGTGATGGATGAATGAGGGCACGTTGTGGAGCTCAGTAAGTTAAGGTATAAGTTAGTGATGGATGAATGAGTACACGGTGTGGAGCTAAGTAAGTTGAGGTATAAGTTAGTGATGGATGAGTGAGGGCACAGAGTGGAGCTCCGTAAGTTGAGGGAAAAGTTAGTGATGGATGAATGAGGAATCGGTGTGGACCTCAGTAACTTGAGGTATACGTTAATGATGGATGTAAGAGGGCACGGAGTGGAGCTCAGTAAGTTGAGGTATAAGTTAGTGATGGATGAATGAGGACATGGTGTGGAGCTCAGTAAGTTGAGGGATAAGTTAGTGATGGATGAATGAAGACTCGGAGTGGAGCTCAGTAAGTTGAGGTATAAGTTAGTGATGGATGAATGAGGACACAGTGTGGAGCTCAGTAAGTTGAGATAAAAGTCAGTGATGGATGAATGAGGACACGGTGTGGAGCTCAGTAAGTTGAGGTATAAGTTAGTGATGGATGAATGAGGACACGTTGTGGAGCTCAGTAAGTTGTGGTATAAGTTAGTGATGGATGAATGAGGCACAGAGTGGAGCTCAGTATGTTGTGAATTAAGTTAGTGATGGATGAATGAGGGTACGGTGTGGAGCTCAGTAAGTTGTGGTATAAGTTAGTGATGGATGAATGATGACTCGGTGTGGAGCTCAGTAAGTTGAGGTATAAGTTAGTGATGCATGAATGAGGACACGGTGTGGAGCTCAGTAACGTGAGGAATAAGTTAGTGATGGATGAATGAAGACTCGGTGTGGAGCTCAGTAAGTTGAGGTATAAGTTAGTGATGGATGAATAGGACTCGGTGTGGAGCTCAGTAAGTTGAGGTATAAGTTAGTGATGGATGAATGAGGACACCGAATGGAGCTCAGTAATTTGTGCTATAAGTTAGTGATGGATGAATTAGGACACGGTGTGGAGCTCAGTAAGTTGTGGTATAAGTTAGTGATGGTTGAATGAGGGCACGGTGTGGAGCTCAGTCAGTTGAGCTTTAAGTTAGTGATGGATGAATGAGGACACGGTGTGGAGCTCAGTAAGTTGAGGTATTAGTTAGTGATGGATGAATGAGGACACAGTGTGGAGCTCAGTAAGTTGTGGTATAAGGTTGTGATGGATGAATGAGGACACGGTGTGGAGCTCAGTAAGTTGAGGGATAAGTCAGTGATGGATTAATGAGGACACGATGTGGAGCTCAGTAAGTTGTGGTATAAGTTAGTGATGGATGAATGAGGACACGGTGTGGAGCTCAGTAAGTTGTGGTATAAGTTAGTGATGGATGAATGAGGACACGGTGTGGAGCTCAATAAGTTGAGGTATAAGTTAGTGATGGATGAATGAAGACATGGAGTGGAGCTCAGTAATTTGAGGTATAAGTTAGTGAAGGATTAATGTGGACACGGTGTGGAGCTAATTAAGTTGTGGTATAAGTTAGTGATGGATGAATGAGGATACGGTGTGGAGCTCAGTAAGTTGAGGAATAAGTTACAGATGGATGAATGAGGACTCGGTGTGGAGCTCAGTACGTTGTGGTATATGTTAGTCATGGATGAATGAGGGCACCGAGTGGAGCTCAGTAAGTTCTGGTATAAGTTTGTGATGGATGAATGAGGGCACGGTGTGGAGCTCTGTAAGTTGTGATATAAGTTAGTGATGGATGAATGAGTGCACGGTGTGGAGCTCAGTAAGTTGTGGTATAAGTTAGTGATGGATGAATGAGGACATGGAGTGGAGCTCAGTAAGTTCTGGTATAAGTTTGTGATGGATGAATGAGGAATCAGTGTGGAGCTCAGTAAGTTGAGGTATAAGTTAGTGATGGATCAATGAGGACACGGTGAGGAGCTCAGTAAGTTGTGGTATAAGTTAGTGATGGATGAATGAGGGCACGTTGTGGAGCTCAGTAAGTTGTGATATAAGTTAGTGATGGATGAATGGGGACACGGAGTGGAGCGCAATAAGTTGAGGTATTAGTTAGTAATGGATGAATGAGGACACGGAGTGGAGCTAAGTAAGTTGAGGTATAAGTTAGTGATGGATGAGTGAGGGCACAGAGTGAAGCTCCGTAAGTTGAGGGAAAAGTTAGTGATGGATGAATGAGGAATCGGTGTGGACCTCAGTAACTTGAGGTATACGTTAATGATGGATGAAAGAGGGCACGGAGTGGAGCTCAGTAAGTTGAGGTATAAGTTAGTGATGGATGAATGAGGACACGGTGTGGAGCTCATTAAGTTGAGGGATAAGTTAGTGATGGATGAATGAAGACTCGGAGTGGAACTCAGTAAGTTGAGGTATAAGTTAGTGATGGATGAATGAGGACACGGTGTGGAGCTCAGTAACGTGAGGAATAAGTTAGTGATGGATGAATGAAGACTCGGTGTGGAGCTCAGTAAGTTGAGGTATAAGTTAGTGATGGATGAGTGAGGGCACAGAGTGAAGCTCCGTAAGTTGAGGGAAAAGTTAGTGATGGATGAATGAGGAATCGGTGTGGACCTCAGTAACTTGAGGTATACGTTAATGATGGATGAAAGAGGGCACGGAGTGGAACTCAGTAAGTAGAGGTATAAGTTAGTGACGGATGAATGAGGACACGGTGTGGAGATCAGTAAGTTGAGGTATAAGTTAGTGATGGATGAATGAGGACACGGTGTGTAGCTCATTAAGTTGAGGGATAAGTTAGTGATGGATGAATGAAGACTCGGTGTGGAACTCAGTAAGTTGAGGTATAAGTTAGTGATGGATGAATGAGGACACGGTGTGGAGCTCAGTAACGTGAGGAATAAGTTAGTGATGGATGAATGAAGACTCGGTGTGGAGCTCAGCAAGTTGAGGTATAAGTTAGTGATGGATGAATATGACTCGGTGTGGAGCTCAGTAAGTTGAGGTATAAGTTAGTGATGGATTAATGAGGACACGGTGTGGAGCTCATTAAGTTGTGGTATAAGTTAGTGATGGATGAATGAGGACACCGAATGGAGCTCAGTAACTTGTGGTATAAGTTAGTGATGGATGAATGAGGGCACGGTGTGGAGCTCAGTAAGTTGTGGTATACGTTAGTGATGGATGAATGAGGAGATGGAGTGGAGCTCAGTAAGTTGTGGTATAAGTTTGTGATGGATGAATGAGGAATCAGTGTGGAGCTCAGTAAGTTGAGGTCTAAGTTAGTGATGGATCAATGAGGACACGGTGTGGAGCTCAGTAAGTTGTGGTATAAGTTAGTGATGGATGAATGGGGACACAGTGTGGAGCTCAGTAAGTTGAGGTATAAGTTAGTGATGGATGAATGAGGACACGGTGTGGAGCTCAGTAAGTTGAGGTATAAGTTAGTGATGGATGAATGGGGACACGGAGTGGAGCTCAGTAAGTTGTGAATTAAGTTAGTGATGGATGAATGAGGGCACGGTGTGGAGCTCAGTAAGTTGTGGTATAAGTTAGTGATGGATGAATGGGGACACAGTGTGGAGCTCAGTAAGTTGTGGTATAAGTTAGTGATGGATGAATGGGGACACAGTGTGGAGCTCAGTAAGTTGAGGTATAAGTTAGTGATGGATCAATGAGGGCACGGTGTGGAGCTCAGTAAGTTGTGGTATAAGTTAGTGATGGATGAATGGGGACACAGTGTGGAGCTCAGTAAGTTGTGGTATAAGTTAGTGATGGATGAATGGGGACACAGTGTGGAGCTCAGTAAGTTGAGGTATAAGTTAGTGATGGATGAATGAGGACACGGTGTGGAGCTCAGTAAGTTGAGGTATAAGTTAGTGATGGATGAATGGGGACACGGAGTGGAGCTCAGTAAGTTGTGAATTAAGTTAGTGATGGATGAATGAGGGCACAGAGTGGAGTTCAGTAAGTTGTGAATTAAGTTAGTGATGGATGAATGAGGGCACGGTGTGGAGCTCAGTAAATTGTGCTATAAGTTAGTGATGGATGAATGAGGGCACGTTGTGGAGCTCAGTAATTTGTGATATAAGTTAGTGATGGATGAATGGGGACACGGAGTGAAGATCCGTAAGTTGAGGGAAAAGTTAGTGATGGATGAATGAGGAATCGGTGCGGACCTCAGTAACTTGAGGTATACGTTAATGATGGATGAAAGAGGGCACGGAGTGGAGCTCAGTAAGTAGAGGTATAAGTTAGTGACGGATGAATGAGGACACGGTGTGGTGATCAGTAAGTTGAGGTATAAGTTAGTGATGGATGAATGAGGACACGGTGTGGAGCTCATTAAGTTGAGGGATAAGTTAGTGATGGATGAATGAAGATTCGGAGTGGAGCTCAGTAAGTTGAGGTATAAGTTAGTGATGGATGAATGAGGACACAGTGTGGAGCTCAGTAAGTTGAGGTAAAAGTCAGTGATGGATTAATGAGGACACGGTGTGGAGCTCAGTAAGTTGTGGTATAAGTTAGTGATGGATGAATGAGGCACAGAGTGGAGCTCAGTATGTTGTGAATTAAGTTAGTGATGGATGAATGAGGGTACGGTGTGGAGCTCAGTAAGTTGTGGTATAAGTTAGTGATGAATGAATGATGACTCGGTGTGGAGCTCAGCAAATTGAGGTATAAGTTAGTGATGGATGAATGAGGACACGGTGTGGAGCTCAGTAAGTTGAGGTATAAGTTAGTGATGGATGAATGAGGACTCGATGTGGAGCTCAGTAAGTTGTGATATAAGTTAGTGATGGATGAATGCGGACACGGTGTGGAGCTCAGTAAGTTGAGGTATAAGTTAGTGATGGATGAATGAGGACACGGTGTGGAGCTCAGTAACGTGAGGAATAAGTTAGTGATGGATGAATGAAGACTCGGTGTGGAGCTCAGTAAGTTGAGGTATAAGTTAGTGATGGATGAATGAGGACTCGGTGTGGAGCTCAGTAAGTTGAGGTATAAGTTAGTGATGGATGAATGAGGACACTGAATGGAGCTCAGTAATTTGTGCTATAAGTTAGTGATGGATGAATGAGAACACGGTGTGGAGCTCAGTAAGTTGAGGTATAGGTTAGTGATGGATGAATGAAGACTCGGTGTGGAGCTCAGAAAGTTGTGGTATAAGTTAGTGATGGATGAATGAGGGCACGGTGTGGAGCTCAGTAAGTTGTGGTATAAGTTAGTGATGGATGAATGAGGACTCGGTGTGGTGCTCTGTAAGTTGAGGTACTAGTTAGTGATGGATGAATGAGGACTCGGTGTGGTGCTCTGTAAGTTGAGGTACTAGTTAGTGATGGATGAATGAGGACACGGTGTGGAGCTCAGTAAGTTGAGGAATAAGTTACAGATGGATGAATGAGGACTCGGAGTGGAGCTCAGTAAGTTGAGGTGTACGTTAGTGATGGATGAATGAGGACACGGTGTGGAGCTCAGTACATTGTGGTATAAGTTAGTCATGGATGAATGAGGGCACCGAGTGGAGCTCAGTAAGTTGTGGTATAAGTTAGTGATGGATGAATGAGGGCACGGTGTGGAGCTCTGTAAGTTGTGATATAAGTTAGTGATGGATGAATGAGTGCACTGTGTGGAGCTCAGTAAGTTGTGGTATAAGTTAGTGATGGATGAATGAGGACATGGAGTGGAGCTCAGTAAGTTGTGGTATAAGTTTGTGATGGATGAATGAGGAATCAGTGTGGAGCTCAGTAAGTTGAGGTATAAGTTAGTGATGGATCAATGAGGACACGGTGTGGAGCTCAGTAAGTTGTGGTATAAGTTAGTGATGGATGAATGGGGACACAGTGTGGAGCTCAGTAAGTTGAGGTATAAGTTAGTGATGGATGAATGAGGACACGGTGTGGAGCTCAGTAAGTTGAGGTACTAGTTAGTGATGGATGAATGAGGACACGGTGTGGAGCTCTGTAAGTTGAGGTATAAGTTAGTGATGGATGAATGATGACTCGGTGTGGAGCTCAGTAAGTTGAGGTACTAGTTACTGATGGATCAATGAGGACACGGTGTGGAGCTCAGTAAGTTGAGGTATAAGTTAGTGATGGATGAATGAGGACATGGAGTGGAGCTCAGTAAGTTGAGGTATAAGTTAGTGATGGATGAATGAGGACACGGTGTGGAGCTCAGTAAGTTGTGGTATAAGTTAGTGATGGATGAATGAGGACTCGGTGTGGTGCTCTGTAAGTTGAGGTATAAGTTAGTGATGGATGAATGAGGACACGGTGAGGAGCTCAGTAATTTCTGGTATAAGTTAGTGATGGATGAATGAGGGCACAGAGTGGAGCTCAGTAAGTTGTGAATTACGTTAGTGATGGATGAATGAGGGCACGGTGTGGAGCTCAGTAAATTGTGCTAGAAGTTAGTGATGGATGAATGAGGGCACGTTGTGGAGCTCAGTAAGTTGTGATATAAGTTAGTGATGGATGAATGAGTACACGGTGTGGAGCTAAGTAAGTTGAGGTATAAGTTAGTGATGGATGAGTGAGGGCACAGAGTGGAGCTCCGTAAGTTGAGGGAAAAGTTAGTGATGGATGAATGAGGAATCGGTGTGGACCTCAGTAACTTGAGGTATACGTTAATGATGGATGAAAGAGGGCATGGAGTGGAGCTCAGTAAGTAGAGGTATAAGTTAGTGACGGATGAATGAGGACGCGGTGTGGAGATCAGTAAGTTGAGGTATAAGTTAGTGATGGATGAATGAGGACGCGGTGTGGAGATCAGTAAGTTGAGGTATAAGTTAGTGATGGATGAATGAGGACACGGTGTGGAGCTCAGTAAGTTGAGGGATAAGTTAGTGATGGATGAATGAAGACTCGGAGTGGAGCTCAGTAAGTTGTGGTATAAGTTAGTGATGGATGAATGAGGCACAGAGTGGAGCTCAGTAAGTTGAGATAAAAGTCAGTGATGGATGTATGAGGACACGGTGTGGAGCTCAGTAAGTTGAGGTATAAGTTATTGATGGATGTATGAGGACACGGAGTGCAGCTCAGTAAGGTGAGGGATAGGTTAGTGATGGATGAATGAGGACACGGTGTGGAGCTCAGTAAGTTGTGGTATAAGTTAGTGATGGATGAATGAGGCACAGAGTGGAGCTCAGTATGTTGTGAATTAAGTTAGTGATGGATGAATGAGGGTACGGTGTGGAGCTCAGTAAGTTGTGGTATAAGTTAGTGATGGATGAATGATGACTCGGTGTGGAGCTCAGTAAGTTGAGGTATAAGTTAGTGATGGATGAATGAGGACACGGTGTGGAGCTCAGTAACGTGAGGAATAAATTAGTGATGGATGAATGAAGACTCGGTGTGGAGCTCAGTAAGTTGAGGTATAAGTTAGTGATGGATTAATGAGGACACGGTGTGGAGCTCAGTAAGTTGTGGGATAAGTTAGTGATGGATGAATGAGGACACCGAATGGAGCTCAGTAATTTGTGCTATAAGTTAGTGATGGATGAATTAGGACACGGTGTGGAGCTCAGTAAGTTGTGGTATAAGTTAGTGATGGTTGAATGAGGGCACGGTGTGGAGCTCAGTCAGTTGAGCTTTAAGTTAGTGATGGATGAATGAGGACACGGTGTGGAGCTCAGTAAGTTGAGGTATTAGTTAGTGATGGATGAATGAGGACACAGTGTGGAGCTCAGTAAGTTGTGGTATAAGGTTGTGATGGATGAATGAGGACACGGTGTGGAGCTCAGTAAGTTGAGGGATAAGTCAGTGATGGATTAATGAGGACACGATGTGGAGCTCAGTAAGTTGTGGTATAAGTTAGTGATGGATGAATGAGGACACGGTGTGGAGCTCAGTAAGTTGTGGTATAAGTTAGTGATGGATGAATGAGGACACGGTGTGGAGCTCAATAAGTTGAGGTATAAGTTAGTGATGGATGAATGAAGACATGGAGTGGAGCTCAGTAATTTGAGGTATAAGTTAGTGAAGGATTAATGTGGACACGGTGTGGATGTAATTAAGTTGTGGTATAAGTTAGTGATGGATGAATGAGGACACGGTGTGGAGCTCAGTAAGTTGAGGAATAAGTTACAGATGGATGAATGAGGACTCGGTGTGGAGCTCAGTAAGTTGAGGTGTACGTAGTGATGGATGAATGAGGACACGGTGTGGAGCTCAGTACGTTGTGGTATAAGTTAGTCATGGATGAATGAGGGCACCGAGTGGAGCTCAGTAAGTTGTGGTATAAGTTAGTGATGGATGAATGAGGGCACGGTGTGGAGCTCTGTAAGTTGTGATATAAGTTAGTGATGGATGAATGAGTGCACGGTGTGGAGCTCAGTAAGTTGTGGTATAAGTTAGTGATGGATGAATGAGGACATGGAGTGGAGCTCAGTAAGTTCTGGTATAAGTTTGTGATGGATGAATGAGGAATCAGTGTGGAGCTCAGTAAGTTGAGGTATAAGTTAGTGATGGATGAATGAGGACACGGAGTGGAGCTAAGTAAGTTGAGGTATAAGTTAGTGATGGATGAGTGAGGGCACAGAGTGAAGCTCCGTAAGTTGAGGGAAAAGTTAGTGATGGATGAATGAGGAATCTGTGTGGACCTCAGTAACTTGAGGTATACGTTAATGATGGATGAAAGAGGGCACGGAGTGGAACTCAGTAAGTAGAGGTATAAGTTAGTGACGGATGAATGAGGACACGGTGTGGAGATCAGTAAGTTGAGGTATAAGTTAGTGATGGATGAATGAGGACACGGTGTGTAGCTCATTAAGTTGAGGGATAAGTTAGTGATGGATGAATGAAGACTCGGAGTGGAACTCAGTAAGTTGAGGTATAAGTTAGTGATGGATGAATGAGGACACGGTGTGGAGCTCAGTAACGTGAGGAATAAGTTAGTGATGGATGAATGAAGACTCGGTGTGGAGCTCAGCAAGTTGAGGTATAAGTTAGTGATGGATGAATATGACTCGGTGTGGAGCTCAGTAAGTTGAGGTATAAGTTAGTGATGGATTAATGAGGACACGGTGTGGAGCTCATTAAGTTGTGGTATAAGTTAGTGATGGATGAATGAGGACACCGAATGGAGCTCAGTAACTTGTGGTATAAGTTAGTGATGGATGAATGAGGGCACGGTGTGGAGCTCAGTAAGTTGTGGTATCCGTTAGTGATGGATGAATGAGGACATGGAGTGGAGATCAGTAATTTGTGGTATAAGTTTGTGATGGATGAATGAGGAATCAGTGTGGAGCTCAGTAAGTTGAGGTATAAGTTAGTGATGGATCAATGAGGACACGGAGTGGAGCTCAGTAAGTTGAGGTATAAGTTAGTGATGGATCAATGAGGGCACAGAGTGGAGCTCAGTAAGTTGTGAATTAAGTTAGTGATGGATGAATGATGACTCGGTGTGGAGCTCAGTAAGTTGAGGTATAAGTTAGTGATGGATGAATGAGGACATGGTGTGGAGCTCAGTAAGTTGATGTATAAGTTAGTGATGGATGAATGAGGACTCGGTGTGGAGCTCAGTAAGTTGTGATATAAGTTAGTGATGGATGAATGCGGACACGGTGTGGAGCTCAGTAAGTTGAGGTATAAGTTAGTGATCGATGAATGAGGACACGGTGTGGAGCTCAGTAACGTGAGGAATAAGTTAGTGATGGATGAATGAGGACACTGAATGGAGCTCAGTAATTTGTGCTATAAGTTAGTGATGGATGAATGAGAACACGGTGTGGAGCTCAGTAAGTTGAGGTATAAGTTAGTGATGGATGAATGAAGACTCGGTGTGGAGCTCAGAAAGTTGTGGTATAAGTTAGTGATGGATGAATGAGGACACTGAATGGAGCTCAGTAATTTGTGCTATAAGTTAGTGATGGATGAATGAGGACACGGTGTGGAGCTCAGTAAGTTGTGGTATAAGTTAGTGATGGATGAATGAGGACATGGAGTGGAGCTCTGTAAGTTGAGGTACTAGTTAGTGATGGATGAATGAGGACTCGGTGTGGTGCTCTGTAAGTTGAGGTACTAGTTAGTGATGGATGAATGAGGACACGGTGTGGAGCTCAGTAAGTTGAGGAATAAGTTACAGATGGATGAATGAGGACCCGGTGTGGAGCTCAGTAAGTTGAGGTATAAGTTAGTGATGGATGAATGAGGACACGGTGTGGAGCTCAGTAATTTCTGGTATAAGTTAGTGATGGATGAATGAGGGCACAGAGTGGAGCTCAGTAAGTTGTGAATTACGTTAGTGATGGATGAATGAGGGCACGGTGTGGAGCTCAGTAAATTGTGCTAGAAGATAGTGATGGATGAATGAGGGCACGTTGTGGAGCTCAGTAAGTTAAGGTATAAGTTAGTGATGGATGAATGGGGACACGGTGTGGAGCGCAATGAGTTGAGGTATTAGTTAGTAATGGATGAATGAGGACACGGAGTGGAGCTCAGTAAGTTAAGGTATAAGTTAGTGATGGATGAATGAGTACACGGTGTGGAGCTAAGTAAGTTGAGGTATAAGTTAGTGATGGATGAGTGAGGGCACAGAGTGGAGCTCCGTAAGTTGAGGGAAAAGTTAGTGATGGATGAATGAGGAATCGGTGTGGACCTCAGTAACTTGAGGTATACGTTAATGATGGATGAAAGAGGGCACGGAGTGGAGCTCAGTAAGTAGAGGTATAAGTTAGTGACGGATGAATGAGGACGCGGTGTGGAGATCAGTAAGTTGAGGTATAAGTTAGTGATGGATGAATGAGGACACGGTGTGGAGCTCAGTAAGTTGAGGGATAAGTTAGTGATGGATGAATGAAGACTCGGAGTGGAGCTCAGTAAGTTGAGGTATAAGTTAGTGATGGATGAATGAGGACACAGTGTGGAGCTCAGTAAGTTGAGATAAAAGTCAGTGATGGATGTATGAGGACACGGTGTGGAGCTCAGTAAGTTGAGGTATAAGTTATTGATGGATGTATGAGGACACGGAGTGCAGCTCAGTAAGGTGAGGGATAGGTTAGTGATGGATTAATGAGGACACGGTGTGGAGCTCAGTAAGTTGTGGTATAAGTTAGTGATGGATGAATGAGGCACAGAGTGGAGCTCAGTATGTTGTGAATTAAGTTAGTGATGGATGAATGAGGGTACGGTGTGGAGCTCAGTAAGTTGTGGTATAAGTTAGTGATGGATGAATGATGACTCGGTGTGGAGCTCAGTAAGTTTGAGGTATAAGTTAGTGATGGATGAATGAGGACACGGTGTGGAGCTCAGTAACGTGAGGAATAAGTTAGTGATGGATGAATGAAGACTCGGTGTGGAGCTCAGTAAGTTGAGGTATAAGTTATTGATGGATGAATAGGACTCGGTGTGGAGCTCAGTAAGTTGAGGTATAAGTTAGTGATGGATTAATGAGGACACGGTGTGGAGCTCAGTAAGTTGTGGGATAAGTTAGTGATGGATGAATGAGGACACCGAATGGAGCTCAGTAATTTGTGGTATAAGTTAGTGATGGTTGAATGAGGGCACGGTGTGGAGCTCAGTCAGTTGAGCTTTAAGTTAGTGATGGATGAATGAGGACACGGTGTGGAGCTCAGTAAGTTGAGGTTTAAGTTAGTGATGGATGAATGAGGACACGGCGTGGAGCTCAGTAAGTTGAGGGATAAGTCAGTGATGGATTAATGAGGACACGATGTGGAGCTCAGTAAGTTGTGGTATAAGTTAGTGATGGATGAATGAGGACACGGTGTGGAGCTCAGTAAGTTGTGGTATAAGTTAGTGATGGATGAATGAGGACACGGTGTGGAGCTCAATAAGTTGAGGTATAAGTTAGTGATGGATGAATGAAGACATGGAGTGGAGCTCAGTAATTTGAGGTATAAGTTAATGAAGGATTAATGTGGACACGGTGTGGAGCTAATTAAGTTGTGGTATAAGTTAGTGATGGATGAATGAGGATACGGTGTGGAGCTCAGTAAGTTGAGGAATAAGTTACAGATGGATGAATGAGGACCCGGTGTGGAGCTCAGTAAGTTGAGGTATAAGTTAGTGATGGATGAATGAGTGCACGGTGTGGAGCTCAGTAAGTTGTGGTATAAGTTAGTGATGGATGAATGAGGGCACGGTGTGGAGCTCTGTAAGTTGTGATATAAGTTAGTGATGGATGAATGAGTGCACGGTGTGGAGCTCAGTAAGTTGTGGTATAAGTTAGTGATGGATGAATGAGGGCACGGTGTGGAGCTCTGTAAGTTGTGATATAAGTTAGTGATGGGTGAATGAGGACACGGTGTGGAGCTCAGTAAGTTGTGGTATAAGTTAGTGATGGATGAATGAGGACATGGAGTGGAGCTCAGTAAGTTCTGGTATAAGTTTGTGATGGATGAATGAGGAATCAGTGTGGAGCTCAGTAAGTTGAGTAATAAGTTAGTGATGGATCAATGAGGACACGGTGAGGAGCTCAGTAAGTTGTGAATTAAGTTAGTGATGGATGAATGAGGGCACGGTGTGGAGCTCAGTAAGTTGAGGTATAAGTTAGTGATGGATGAATGAGGGCACAGAGTGGAGATCAGTAAGTTGTGAATTAAGTTAGTGATGGATGAATGAGGGCACGGTGTGGAGCTCAGTAAATTGTGCTATAAGTTAGTGATGGATGAATGAGGGCACGTTGTGGAGCTCAGTAAGTTGTGATATAAGTTAATGATGGATGAATGGGGACACGGAGTGGAGCTCAGTAAGTTGAGGTATAAGTTAGTGATGGATGAGTGAGGGCACAGAGTGAAGCTCCGTAAGTTGAGGGAAAAGTTAGTGATGGATGAATGAGGAATCGGTGTGGACCTCAGTAACTTGAGGTATACGTTAATGATGGATGAAAGAGGGCACGGAGTGGAGCTCAGTAAGTTGAGGTATAAGTTAGTGATGGATGAATGAGGACACGGTGTGGAGCTCATTAAGTTGAGGGATAAGTTAGTGATGGATGAATGAAGACTCGGAGTGGAACTCAGTAAGTTGAGGTATAAGTTAGTGATGGATGAATGAGGACACGGTGTGGAGCTCAGTAACGTGAGGAATAAGTTAGTGATGGATGAATGAAGACTCGGTGTGGAGCTCAGTAAGTTGAGGTATAAGTTAGTGATGGATGAGTGAGGGCACAGAGTGAAGCTCCGTAAGTTGAGGGAAAAGTTAGTGATGGATGAATGAGGAATCGGTGTGGACCTCAGTAACTTGAGGTATACGTTAATGATGGTTGAAAGAGGGCACGGAGTGGAACTCAGTAAGTAGAGGTATAAGTTAGTGACGGATGAATGAGGACACGGTGTGGAGATCAGTAAGTTGAGGTATAAGTTAGTGATGGATGAATGAGGACACGGTGTGGAGCTCATTAAGTTGAGGGATAAGTTAGTGATGGATGAATGAAGACTCGGAGTGGAACTCAGTAAGTTGAGGTATAAGTTAGTGATGGATGAATGAGGACACGGTGTGGAGCTCAGTAACGTGAGGAATAAGTTAGTGATGGATGAATGAAGACTCGGTGTGGAGCTCAGCAAGTTGAGGTAAAAGTTAGTGATGGATGAATATGACTCGGTGTGGAGCTCATTAAGTTGTGGTATAAGTTAGTGATGGATGAATGAGGACACCGTATGGAGCTCAGTAAGTTGTGGTATAAGTTAGTGATGGATGAATGAGGGCACGGTGTGGAGCTCTGTAAGTTGTGATATAAGTTAGTGATGGATGAATGAGTGCACGGTGTGGAGCTCAGTAAGTTGTGGTATACGTTAGTGATGGATGAATGAGGACATGGAGTGGAGCTCAGTAAGTTGTGGTATAAGTTTGTGATGGATGAATGAGGAATCAGTGTGGAGCTCAGTAAGTTGAGGTATAAGTTAGTGATGGATCAATGAGGACACGGTGTGGAGCTCAGTAAGTTCAGGTATACGTTAGTGATGGATGAATGAGGACACGGTGTGGAGCTCAGTAAGTTCAGGTATACGTTAGTGATGGATGAATGAGGACACGGTGTGGAGCTCAGTAAGTTGAGGTATACGTTAGTGACGGATGAATGAGGACACGGTGTGGAGATCAGTAAGTTGAGGTATAAGTTAGTGATGGATGAATGAGGGCACAGAGTGGAGCTCAGTAAGTTGTGAATTAAGTTAGTGATGGATGAATGAGGGCACGGTGTGGAGCTCAGTAAATTGTGCTATAAGTTAGTGATGGATGAATGAGGGCACGTTGTGGAGCTCAGTAAGTTGAGGTATAAGTTAGTAATGGATGAATGAGGACACGGTGTGGAGCTAAGTAAGTTGAGGTATAAGTTAGTGATGGATGAGTGAGGGCACAGAGTGAAGATCCGTAAGTTGAGGGAAAAGTTAGTGATGGATGAATGAGGAATCGGTGCGGACCTCAGTAACTTGAGGTATACGTTAATGATGGATGAAAGAGGGCACGGAGTGGAGCTCAGTAAGTAGAGGTATAAGTTAGTGACGGATGAATGAGGACACGGTGTGGTGATCAGTAAGTTGAGGTATAAGTTAGTGATGGATGAATGAGGACACGGTGTGGAGCTCATTAAGTTGAGGGATAAGTTAGTGATGGATGAATGAAGATTCGGAGTGGAGCTCAGTAAGTTGAGGTATAAGTTAGTGATGGATGAATGAGGACACAGTGTGGAGCTCAGTAAGTTGAGGTAAAAGTCAGTGATGGATGTATGAGGACTTGGTGTGGAGCTCAGTAAGTTGAGGTATAAGTTATTGATGGATGAATGAGGACACGGAGTGCAGCTCAGTAAGGTGAGGGATAAGTTAGTGATGGATTAATGAGGACACGGTGTGGAGCTCAGTAAATTGAGGTATAAGTTAGTGATGGATGAATGAGGACACGGAGTGCAGCTCAGTAAGGTGAGGGATAAGTTAGTGATGGATTAATGAGGACACGGTGTGGAGCTCAGTAAATTGAGGTATAAGTTAGTGATGGATGAATGAGGACACGGTGTGGAGCTCAGTAAGTTGAGGTATAAGTTAGTGATGGATGAATGAGGACACGGAGTGCAGCTCAGTAAGGTGAGGGATAAGTTAGTGATGGATTAATGAGGACACGGTGTGGAGCTCAGTAAATTGAGGTATAAGTTAGTGATGGATGAATGAGGACACGGTGTGGAGCTCAGTAAGTTGAGGTATAAGTTAGTGATGGATGAATGAGTACTCGGTGTGGAGCTCAGTAAGTTGTGATATAAGTTAGTGATGGATGAATGCGGACACGGTGTGGAGCTCAGTAAGTTGAGGTATAAGTTAGTGATGGATGAATGAGGACACGGTGTGGAGCTCAGTAACGTGAGGAATAAGTTAGTGATGGATGAATGAAGACTCGGTGTGGAGCTCAGTAAGTTGAGGTATAAGTTAGTGATGGATGAATGAGGACTCGGTGTGGAGCTCAGTAAGTTGAGGTATAAGTTAGTGATGGATGAATGAGGACACTGAATGGAGCTCAGTAATTTGTGCTATAAGTTAGTGATGGATGAATGAGAACACGGTGTGGAGCTCAGTAAGTTGAGGTATAAGTTAGTGATGGTTGAATGAGGGCACGGTGTTCAGCTCTGTCAGTTGAGCTTTAAGTTAGTGATGGATGAATGAGGACACGGTGTGGAGCTCAGTAAGTTGAGGTATTAGTTAGTGATTGATGGAAGAGGGCACGGACTGGAGCTCAGTAAGTTGAGGTATAAGTTAGTGATGGATGAATGAGGACACGGTGTGGAGCTCAGTAAGTTGTGGTATAAGTTAGTGAAGGATTAATGTGGACACGGTGTGGAGCTAATTAAGTTGTGGTATAAGTTAGTGATGGATGAATGAGGACACGGTGTGGAGCTCAGTAAGTTGTGGTATAAGTTAGTGATGGATGAATGAGGACACCGTGTGGTGCTCAGTAAGTTGTGGTATAAGTTAGTGATGGATTAATGAGAACACCGTGTGGAGCTCAGTAAGTTGTGGTATAAGTTAGTGATGGACGAATGAGGACACGGTGTGGAGCTCAGTAAGTTGTGGTATAAGTTAGTGATGGATGAATGAGGACTCGGTGTGGTGCTCAGTAAGTTGAGGTACTAGTTAGTGATGGATGAATGAGGACACGGTGTTGAGCTCAGTAAGTTGTGGTATAAGTTAGTGATGGATGAATGAGGACACCGTGTGGTGCTCAGTAAGTTGTGGTATAAGTTAGTGATGGATTAATGAGAACACCGTGTGGAGCTCAGTAAGTTGTGGTATAAGTTAGTGATGGATGAATGAGGACACGGAGTGGAGCTCAGTAAGTTGATGTATAAGTCAGTGATGGATGAATGAGGACACGGTGTGGAGCTCAGTAAGTTGAGGTACTAGTTAGTGATGGATGAATGAGGACACGGTGTTGAGCTCAGTAAGTTGTGGTATAAGTTAGTGAAGGATTAATGTGGACACGGTGTGGAGCTAATTAAGTTGTGGTATAAGTTAGTGATGGATGAATGAGGACACGGTGTGGAGCTCAGTAAGTTGTGGTATAAGTTAGTGATGGATGAATGAGGACACCGTGTGGTGCTCAGTAAGTTGTGGTATAAGTTAGTGATGGATTAATGAGAACACCGTGTGGAGCTCAGTAAGTTGTGGTATAAGTTAGTGATGGATGAATGAGGACACGGTGTGGAGCTCAGTAAGTTGTGGTATAAGTTAGTGATGGATGAATGAGGACTCGGTGTGGTGCTCAGTAAGTTGAGGTACTAGTTAGTGATGGATGAATGAGGACACGGTGTTGAGCTCAGTAAGTTGTGGTATAAGTTAGTGATGGATGAATGAGGACACCGTGTGGTGCTCAGTAAGTTGTGGTATAAGTTAGTGATGGATTAATGAGAACACCGTGTGGAGCTCAGTAAGTTGTGGTATAAGTTAGTGATGGATGAATGAGGACACGGAGTGGAGCTCAGTAAGTTGATGTATAAGTCAGTGATGGATGAATGAGGACACGGTGTGGAGCTCAGTAAGTTGTGGTATAAGAACATAAGAACATAAGAAATAGGAGCAGGAGTAGGCCATCTGGCCCTTCGAGCCTGCCCCGCCATTCAATAAGATCATGGCTGATCTGTCGTGACTCAGCTCCACCTTCCCGCCCTCTCCCCATAACCCTTAATCCCTTCTCTTATCAAAAACCCATCAACCCGTTTCTTAAAAATATTTAGCGAGGCAGCCTCCACCACTTCAACGGGCAGAGAATTCCAGAGATTCACCACCCTTTGAGTGAAGAAGTTCCTCCTCAACTCTGTTCTAAACCGCCCCCCCTTTATCTTGAGGCTGTGCCCCCTAGTCCTACTGTCTTTTTTGAGCGGGAACAGTCTCTCCACCTCTATCCTATCCATCCCATTCATCATCTTATACGTCTCAATGAGATCTCCCCTCATTCTTCTAAACTCTAACGAGTACAAGCCTAGTTTATTCAGCCTCTCTTCATAGCTCAATCCCCTCAACTCCGGTATCAGCCGAGTAAACCTCCTCTGCACTTAAGTTAGTGATGCATGAATGAGGTCACGGTGTGGAGCTCAGTATGTTGAGGAATAAGTTACAGATGGATGAATGAGGACTCGGTTTGGAGCTCAGTAAGTTGAGGTGTTAGTTAGTGACGGATGAATGAGGACACGGATTGGAGCTCAGTCCGTTGTGGTATAAGTTAGTGATGAATGAATGAGGGCACAGAGTGGAGGTCAGTAAGTTGTGGTATAAGTTAGTGATGGATGAAAGAGGGCACGGTGTGGAGCTCTGTAAGTTGTGAATTAAGTTAGTGATGGATGAATGAGGGCACGGTGTGGAGCTCAGTAAGTTGTGGTATAAGTTAGTGATGGATGAATGAAGACTCGGTGTGGAGCTCAGTAAGTTGAGATAAAAGTCAGTGATGGATGCATGAGGACTCGGTGTGGAGCACAGTAAGTTGAGGTATAAGTTAATGATGGATGAATGAGGATACAGTGTGGACCTCGGTAAGTTGAGGTACAAGTTAGTGATGGATGAATGAGGACACGGTGTGGAGCTCAGTAACTTGAGGTATAAGTTAGTGATGGATGAATGAGGACACGGTGTGGAGCTCAGTAAGTTGTGGTAAAAGGTAGTGATGGATGAATGAGGACACGGTGTGGAGCTCAGTAAGTTGAGGTATAAGTTAGTGATGGATGAATGAGGACACGGTGTGGAGCTCAGTAAGTTGAGGTATAAGTTAATGATGGATGAATGAGGACTCGGTGTGGACCTCGGTAAGATGAGGTTTAAGGTAGTGATGGATGAATGAGGGCACAGAGTGGAGCTCAGTAAGTTGAGGTATTAGTTATTGATGGATGAATGAGGACATGGTGTGGAGCTCAGTAAGTTGTGGTATAAGTTAGTGATGGATGAATGAGGACACGGTGTGGAGCTCAGTAAGTTGAGGTATAAGTTAGTGAGGGATGAATGAGGACACGGTGTGGAGCTCACTAAGTTGTGGTATAAGTTAGTGATGGATGAATGAAGACTCGGTGTGGAGCTCAGTAAGTTGAGGTATAAGTTAATGATGGATGAATGAGGACACAGTGTGGAGGTCAGTAAGTTGTTGTTTAAGTTAGTGATGGATGAATGAGGGCACGGAGTGGAGCTCAGTAAGTTGAGGTATTAGTTATTGATGGATGAATGAGGACACGGTGTGGAGCTCAGTAAGTTGTGGTATAAGTTAGTGATGGATGAATGAGGAATCGGTGTGGAGCTCAGTAAGTTGTGGTATAAGTTAGTGATGGATGAATGAGGACACGGTATGGAGCTCAGTAAGTTGAGGTGTAAGTTAGTGATGGATGAATGAGGACACGGTGTGGAGCACAGTAAGTTGAGGTATAAGTTAGTGATGGATGAATGAGGGCACGGTGTGGAGCTCAGTAAGTTGTGATATAAGTTAGTGATGGATGAATGAGGACACGGTTTGGAGCTCAGTATGTTGTGGTACAAGTTAGTGATGGATGAATGAGGACATGGATTGGAGCTCAGTAAGTTGTGGTATAAGTTAGTGATGGATGAATGAGGACTCGGTGTGGAGCTCAGTAATTTGAGGTATAAGTTAGTGATGGATGAATGAGGACACGGTGTGGAGCTCAGTAAGTTGAGGTATGCGTTAGTGATGGATGAATGAGGACACGGTGAGGAGCTCAGTAAGTTCTGTTATAAGTTAGTGATGGATGAATGAGGGCGCAGAGTGGAGCTCAGTAAGTTGTGAATTAAGTTAGTGATGGATGAATGAGGGCATGGTGTGGAGCTCAGTATGTTGAGGTATAAGTTAGTGATGGATGAATGATGACACAGTGTGGAGCACAAAAAGATGAGGTATAAGTTAGTGATGGATGAATGAGGAAACGGTGTGGAGCTCAGTAATTTGAGGTGTAAGTTAGTGATGGATGAATGAGGACTCGGTGTGGAGCTCAGTAAGTTGAGGTACTAGTTAGTGATGGATGAATGAGGACACGGTGTGGAGCTCAGTAAGTTGAGGTACTAGTTAGTGATGGATGAATGAGGACACGGTGTGGAGCTCAGTAAGTTGAGGAATAAGTTACTGATGGATGAATGAGGACTCCGTGTGGAGCTCAGTAAGTTAAGGTATAAGTTAGTGATGGATCAATGAGGACACGGAGTGGAGCTCAGTAAGTTGAGGTATAAGTTTGTGATGGATGAATGAGGACACCGTGTGGGGCTCAGTAAGTTGAGGTATAAGTTAGTGACGGATGAATGAGGACACGGTGTGGAGCTCAGTAAGTTGAGGGATAAGTTAGTGATGGATGAATGAGGACACGGTGTGGAGCTCCGTAAGTTGAGGTATTTGTTAGTGATGGATGAATGAGGACACGGCGTGGAGCTCAGTAAGTTGAGGTATAAGTTAGTGATGGATGAATGAGGACACGGTGTGGAGCTCCGTAAGTTGAGGTATTTGTTAGTGATGGATGAATGAAGACTCGGAGTGGAGCTCAGTCAGTTGAGGTATAAGTTAGTGATGGATGAATGATGACACAGTGTGGAGCTCAAAAAGTTGAGATAAAAGTCAGTGATGGATGAATGAGGACTCGGTGTGGAGCTCAGTAATTTGAGGTACTAGTTAGTGATAGATGAATGAAGACACGGTGTGGAGCTCAGTAAGTTGAGGAATAAGTTACTGATGGATGAACGTGGACTCGGTGTCGAGCTCAGTAAGTTGAGGTACTAGTTAGTGATGGATCAATGAGGACACGGAGTGGAGCTCAGTAAGTTGAGGTATAAGTTCGTGATGGATGAATGAGGACACCGTGTGGTGCTCAGTAAGTTGAGATAAAAGTCAGTGATGGATGAATGAGGTCTCGGTGAGGAGCTCAGTAAGTTGAGGTTTAAGTTAGTGATGGATGAATTAGGACTCGGTGTGGAGCTCAGTAAGTTGAGGTACTAGTTAGTGATGGATCAATGAGGACACGGAGTGGAGCTCAGTAAGTTGAGGTATAAGTTCGTGATGGATGAATGAGGACACCGTGTGGGGCTCAGTAAGTTGAGGTATAAGTTAGTGATGGATGAATGAGGACAAGGTGTGGAGCTCGGTAAGTTGAGGTATAAGATGGTGATGGATGAATGAGGACACGGTGTGGAGCTCAGTAAGTTGAGATAAAAGTCAGTGATGGATGAATGAGGACTCGGTGTGGAGCTCAGTAACTTGAGGTTTATGTTAGTGATGGATGAATGAGGACACGGTGTGGATCTCAGTAAGTTGAGGTATTAGTTATTGATGGATGAATGAGGACACGGTGTGGAGCTCAGTAAGTTGTGGTATACGTTAGTGATGGATGAATGAGGAATCGGTGTGGAGCTCAGTAAGTTGTGGTATAAGTTAGTGATGGATGAATGAGGACACGGTGTGGAGTTCAGTAAGTTGAGGTATAAGTTAGTGATGGATGAATGAGGACACGGTATGGAGCTCAGTAAGTTCTGGTATAAGTTAGTGATGGATGAATGAAGACTCGGTGTGGAGCTCAGTGAGTTGAGATAAAAGTCAGTGATGGATGAATGAGGACTCGGTGTGGAGCACAGTAAGTTGAGGTATAAGTTAATGATGGATGAATGAGGACACAGTGTGGACCTCGGTAAGTTGAGGTACAAGTTGGTGATGGATGAATGAGGACACGGTGTGGAGCTCAGTAACTTGAGGTATAAGTTAGTGATGGATGAATGAGGACACGGTGTGGAGCTCAGTAAGTTGTGGTAAAAGTTAGTGATGGATGAATGAGGACACGGTGTGGAGCTCAGTAAGTTGAGGTATAAGTTAGTGATGGATGAATGAGGACACGGTGTGGAGCTCAGTAAGTTGAGGTATAAGTTAATGATGGATGAATGAGGACTAGGTGTGGACCTGGGTAAGTTGAGGTTTAAGTTAGTGATGGATGAATGAGGGCACAGAGTGGAGCTCAGTAAGTTGAGGTATTAGTTATTGATGGATGAATGAGGACATGGTGTGGAGCTCAGTAAGTTGTGGTATAAGTTAGTGATGAATGAATGAGGACACGGTGTAGAGCTCAGTAAGTTGAGGTATAAGTTAGTGATGGATGAATGAGGACACAGTGTGGAGCTCAGTAAGTTGTGGTATAAGTTAGTGATGGATGAATGAGGAATCGGTGTGGAGCTCAGTAAGTTGTGGTATAAGTTAGTGATGAATGAATGAGGACACGGTGTAGAGCTCAGTAAGTTGAGGTATAAGTTAGTGATGGATGAATGAGGACACAGTGTGGAGCTCAGTAAGTTGTGGTATAAGTTAGTGATGGATGAATGAAGACTCGGTGTGGAGCTCAGTAAGTTGAGATAAAAGTCAGTGATGGATGAATGAGGACTCGGTGTGGAGCTCAGTAAGTTGAGGTATAAGTTAATGATGGATGAATGAGGACACAGTGTGTACCTTGGTAATTTGAGGTACAAGTTAGTGATGGATGAATGAGAACACGGTGTGGATCCCAGTAACTTGAGGTATAAGTTAGTGATGGATTAATGAGGACACGGTGTGGAGCTCAGTAAGTTGTGGTAAAAGTTAGTGATGGATGAATGAAGACTCGGTGTGGAGCTCAGTAAGTTGTGGTATAAGTTAGTGATGGATGAATGAGGATACGGAGTGGAGCTCAGTAAGTTGAAGTATACGTTAGTGATGGATGAATGAGGACACGGTGTGGAGGTCAGTAAGTTGTTGTTTAAGTTAGTGATGGATGAATGAGGGCACGGAGTGGAGCTCAGTAAGTTGAGGTATTAGTTATTGATGGATGAATGAGATCACGGTGTGGAGCTCAGTAAGTTGTGGTATATGTTAGTGATGGATGAATGAGGAATCGGTGTGGAGCTCAGTAAGTTGTGGTATAAGTTAGTGATGGATGAATGAGGACACGGTGTGGAGCTCAGTAAGTTGAGGTATAAGTTAGTGATGGATGAATGAGGACACGGTGTGGAGCTCAGTAAGTTGAGGTATAAGTTAGTGATGGATGAATGAAGACTCGGTGTGGAGCTCAGTAAGTTGAGGTATAAGTTAGTGATGGATCAATGAGGACACGTTGTGGAGCTCAGTAAGTTGTGGTATAAGTTAGTGATGGATGAATGAGGACTCGGTGTGGAGCTCAGTAAGTTGAGGTATAAGTTAGTGATGGATGATTGAGGTCACGGTGTGGAGCTCCGTAAGTTGAGGTATTTGTTAGTGATGGATGAATGAGGACACGGTGTGGAGCTCAGTAAGTTGAGGTATAAGTTAGTGATGGATGAATGAGGACACGGTGTGGAGCTCAGTAATTTGAGGTATAAGTTAGTGATGGATGAATGAAGACACAGTGTGGAGCTCAGTAAGTTGAGGTATAAGTTAGTGATGGATGAATGAGGACATGGAGTGGAGCTCAGTAAGTTGTGGTACGAGTTAGTGATGGATGAATGAGGACACGGAGTGGAGCTCAGTAAGTTGAGGTATACGTTAGTGATGGATGAATGAGGACATGGAGTGGAGCTCAGTAAGTTGTGGTACGAGTTAGTGATGGATGAATGAGGACACGGAGTGGAGCTCAGTAAGTTGAGGTATACGTTAGTGATGGATGAATGAGGACACGGTGAGGAGCTCAGTAAGTTCTGGTATAAGGTAGTGATGGATGAATGAGGGCACAGAGTGGAGCTCAGTAAGTTGTGAATTAAGTTAGTGATGGATGAATGAGGGCACGGTGTGGAGCTATGTAAGTTGAGGTATAAGTTAGTGATGGATGAATGATGACACAGTGTGGAGCTCAAAAAGATGAGATAAAAGTCAGTGATGGATGAATGAGGACTCGGTGTGGAGCTCAGTAAGTTGAGGTATTAGTTAGTGATGGATCAATGAGGACACGGAGTGGAGCACAGTAAGTTGAGGTATAAGTTCGTGATGGATGAATGAGGACACCGTGTGGGGCTCAGTAAGTTGAGGTATAAGTTAGTGATGGATGAATGAGGACACTGTGTGGAGCTCAGTAAGTTGAGGTATAAGATGGTGATGGATGAATGAGGACACGGTGTGGAGCTCAGTATGTTGAGATAAACGTCAGTGATGGATGAATGAGGACTCGGTGTGGAGCTCAGAAAGTTGAGGTTTAAGTTAGTAATGGATGAATGAGGACACGGTGTGGATCTCAGTAAGTTGAGGTATAAGTTAGTGATGGATGAATGAGGACTCGGTGTGGAGCTCAGTAACTTGAGGTATAAGTTAGTGATGGATGAATGAGGACTCGGTGTGGAGCTCAGTAACTTGAGGTTTAAGTTAGTGATGGATGAATGAGGGCACAGAGTGGAGCTCAGTAAGTTGAGGTATTAGTTATTGATGGATGAATGAGGACACGGTGTGGAGCTCAGTAAGTTGTGGTATACGTTAGTGATGGATTAATGAGGAATCGGTGTGGAGCTCATTAAGTTGTGGTATAAGTCAGTGATGGATGAATGAGGACTCGGTGTGGAGCTCAGTAAGTTGAGGTATAAGTTAGTGATGGATGAATGAGGACACAGTGTGGAGCACAAAAAGATGAGATAAAAGTCAGTGATGGATGAATGAGGACTCGGCGTGGAGCTCAGTAAGTTGAGTTATAACTTCGTGATGGATGAATGAGGACACCGTGTGGGGCTCAGTAAGTTGAGGTATAAGTTAGTGATGGATGAATGAGGAAACGGTGTGGAGCTCAGTAATTTGAGGTGTAAGTTAGTGATGGATGAATGAGGACTCGGTGAGGAGCTCAGTAAGTTGAGGTACTAGTTAGTGATGGATGAATGAGGACACGGTGTGGAGCTCAGTAAGTTGAGGTACCAGTTAGTGATGGATGAATGAGGACACGGTGTGGAGCTCAGTAAGTTGAGGTACTAGTTAGTGATGGATCAATGAGGACACGGAGTGGAGCTCAGTCAGTTGAGGTATAACTTCGTGATGGATGAATGAGGACACCGTGTGGGGCTCAGTAAGTTGAGATAAAAGTCAGTGATGGATGAATGAGGACTCGGTGTGGAGCTCAGTAAGTTGAGGTTTAAGTTAGTGATGGATGAATGAGGACTCGGTGTGGAGCTCAGTAAGTTGAGGTACTAGTTAGTGATGGATCAATGAGGACACGGAGTGGAGCTCAGTAAGTTGAGGTATAAGTTTGTGATGGATGAATGAGGACACCGTGTGGGGCTCAGTAAGTTGAGGTATAAGTTAGTGATGGATGAATGAGGACACGGTGTGGAGCTCAGTAAGTTGAGGGATAAGTTAGTGATGGATGAATGAGGACACGGTGTGGAGCTCCGTAAGTTGAGGTATTTGTTAGTGATGGATGAATGAGGACACGGCGTGGAGCTCAGTAAGTTGAGGTATAAGTTAGTGTTGGATGAATGAGGACACGGTGTGGAGCTCCGTAAGTTGAGGTATTTGTTAGTGATGGATGAATGAAGACTCGGAGTGGAGCTCAGTCAGTTGAGGTATAAGTTAGTGATGGATGAATGATGACACAGTGTGGAGCTCAAAAAGTTGAGATAAAAGTCAGTGATGGATGAATGAGGACTCGGTGTGGAGCTCAGTAAGTTGAGGTATAAGTTAGTGATGGATGAATGAGGACTCGGTTTGGATCTCAGTAAGTTGAGGTACTAGTTAGTGATAGATGAATGAGGACACGGTGTGGAGCTCAGTAAGTTGAGGTATAAGTTCGTAATGGATGAATGAGGACACCGTGTGGGGCTCAGTAAGTTGAGATAAAAGTCAGTGATGGATGAATGAGGTCTCGGTGAGGAGCTCAGTAAGTTGAGGTTTAAGTTAGTGATGGATGAATTAGGACTCGGTGTGGAGCTCAGTAAGTTGAGGTACTAGTTAGTGATGGATCAATGAGGACACGGAGTGGAGCTCAGTAAGTTGAGGTATAAGTTAGTGATGGATGAATGAGAACACGGTGTGGAGCTCAGTAAGTTGAGGTATAAGTTAGTGATGGATGAATGAAGACTCGGTGTGGAGCTCAGTAAGTTGAGGTATAAGTTAGTGATGGATCAATGAGGACACGTTGTGGAGCTCAGTAAGTTGTGGTATAAGTTAGTGATGGATGAATGAGGACTCGGTGTGGAGCTCAGTAAGTTGAGGTATAAGTTAGTGATGGATGATTGAGGTCACGGTGTGGAGCTCCGTAAGTTGAGGTATTTGTTAGTGATGGATGAATGAGGACACGGTGTGGAGCTCAGTAAGTTGAGGTATAAGTTAGTGTTGGATGAATGAGGACACGGTGTGGAGCTCAGTAATTTGTGGTATAAGTTAGTGATGGATGAATGAAGACACGGTGTGGAGCTCAGTAAGTTGAGATAAAAGTAAGTGATGGATGAAAGAGGGCACGGAGTGGAGCTCAGTAAGTTGAGGTATAAGTTAGTGATGGATGAATGAAGACTCGGAGTGGAGCTCAGTAAGTTGAGGTATAAGTTAGTGATGGATGAATGAGGACACGGTGTGGGGCTCAGTAAGTTGAGGTATACGTTAGTGATGGATGAATGAGGACATGGAGTGGAGCTCAGTAAGTTGTGGTATAACTTAGTGATGGATGAATGAGGACACGGAGTGGAGCTCAGTAAGTTGAGGTATTAGTTAGTGATGGATCAATGAGGACACGGAGTGGAGCTCAGTAAGTTGAGGTATAAGTTCGTGATGGATGAATGAGGACACGGTGTGGAGCTCAGTAAGTTGAGGTATAAGTTCGTGATGGATGAATGAGGACACCGTGTGGGGCTCAGTAAGTTGAGGTATAAGTTAGTGATGGATGAATGAGGACACTGTGTGGAGCTCAGTAAGTTGAGGTATAAGTTAGTGATGGATCAATGAGGACACTGTGTGGAGCTCAGTAAGTTGAGGTATAAGTTAGTGATGGATGAATGAGGACACTGTGTGGAGCTCAGTAAGTTGAGGTATTAGTTAGTGATGGATCAATGAGGACACGGAGTGGAGCTCAGTAAGTTGAGGTATAAGTTCGTGATGGATGAATGAGGACACGGTGTGGAGCTCAGTAAGTTGAGGTATTAGTTAGTGATGGATCAATGAGGACACGGAGTGGAGCTCAGTAAGTTGAGGTATAAGTTCGTGATGGATGAATGAGGACACCGTGTGGGGCTCAGTAAGTTGAGGTATAAGTTAGTGATGGATGAATGAGGACACTGTGTGGAGCTCAGTAAGTTGAGGTATAAGATGGTGATGGATGAATGAGGACACGGTGTGGAGCTCAGTAAGTTGAGATAAACTTCAGTGATGGATGAATGAGGACTCGGTGTGGAGCTCAGTAAGTTGAGGTTTAAGTTAGTAATGGATGAATGAGGACACGGTGTGGATCTCAGTAAGTTGAGGTATAAGTTAGTGATAGATGAATGAGGACTCGGTGTGGAGCTCAGTAACTTGAGGTATAAGTTAGTGATGGATGAATGAGGACACGGTGTTGAGCTCAGTAAGTTGTGGTATAAGTTAGTGATGGATGAAAGAGGACATGGAGTGGAGCTCAGTAAGTTGTGGTGTAAGTTAGTGACGGATGAATGAGGAAACGGAGTGGAGCTCAGTAAGTTGAGGTATACGTTAGTGATGGATGAAGGACGACACGGTGTGGAGGTCAGTAAGTTGTGGTTTAAGTTAGTGATGGATGAATGAGGGCACAGAGTGGAGCTCAGTAAGTTGAGGTATTAGTTATTGATGGATGAAAGAGGACACGGTGTGGAGCTCAGTAAGTTGTGGTATATGTTAGTGATGGATGAATGAGGTCACGGTGTGGAGCTCAGTAAGTTGAGGTATAAGATGGTGATGAATGAATGAGGGCACAGAGTGGAGCTCAGTAAGTTGTGAATTAAGTTTGTGACGGATGAATGAGGGCACGGTGTGGAGCTCAGTAAGTTGAGGTATAAGTTCGTGATGGATGAATGAGGACACCGTGTGGGGCTCATTAAGTTGAGGTATAAGTTAGTGATGGATGAATGAGGACACTGTGTGGAGCTCAGTAAGTTGAGGTATAAGATGGTGATGGATGAATGAGGACACGGTGTGGAGCTCAGTAAGTTGAGATAAAAGTCAGTGATGGATGAATGAGGACTCGGTGTGGAGCTCAGTAAGTTGAGGTTTAAGTTAGTAATGGATGAATGAGGACAAGGTGTGGATCTCAGTAAGTTGAGGTACTAGTTAGTGATGGATCAATGAGGACACGTTGTGGAGCTGAGTAATTTGAGGTATAAGTTAATGATGGATGAATGAAGACTCGGTGTGGACCTCGGTAAGTTGAGGTTTAAGTTAGTGATGGATGAATGACGGCACAGAGTGGAGCTCAGTAAGTTGAGGTATTAGTTATTGATGGATGAATGAGGACACGGTGTGGAGCTCAGTAAGTTGAGATACACGTCAGTGATGGATGAATGAGGACTCGGTGTGGAGCTCAGTAAGTTGAGGTTTAAGTTATTAATGGATTAATGAGGACACGGTGTGGATCTCAGTAAGTTGAGGTATAAGTTAGTGATGGATGAATGAGGACTCGGTGTGGAGCTCAGTAACTTGAGGTATAAGTTAGTGATGGATGAATGAGGACACGGTGTTGAGCTCAGTAAGTTGTGGTATAAGTTAGTGATGGATGAAAGAGGACATGGAGTGGAGCTCAGTAAGTTGTGGTGTAAGTTAGTGATGGATGAATGAGGACATGGAGTGGAGCTCAGTAAGTTGTGGTATAAGTTAGTGACGGATGAATGAGGAAACGGAGTGGAGCTCAGTAAGTTGAGGTATACGTTAGTGATGGATGAAAGAGGACACGGTGTGGAGCTCAGTATGTTGAGGTATAAGTTAGTGATGGATGAATGAGGTCACGGTGTGGAGCTCAGTAAGTTGAGATATAAGATGGTGATGGATGAATGAGGGCACAGAGTGGAGCTCAGTAAGTTGAGGTATAAGTTCGTGAAGGATGAATGAGGACACCGTGTGGGGCTCAGTAAGTTGAGGTATAAGTTAGTGATGGATGAATGAGGACACTGTGTGGAGCTCAGTAAGTTGAGGTATAAGTTCGTGAAGGATGAATGAGGACACCGTGTGGGGCTCAGTAAGTTGAGGTATAAGTTAGTGATGGATGAATGAGGACACTGTGTGGAGCTCAGTAAGTTGAGGTATAAGATGGTGATGGATGAATGAGGACACGGTGTGGAGCTCAGTAAGTTGAGATAAAAGTCAGTGATGGATGAATGAGGACTCGGTGTGGAGCTCAGTAAGTTGAGGTTTAAGTTAGTAATGGATGAATGAGGACAAGGTGTGGATCTCAGTAAGTTGAGGTACTAGTTAGTGATGGATCAATGAGGACACGTTGTGGAGCTCAGTAAGTTGAGGTATAAGTTAATGATGGGTGAATGAGGACACAGTGTGGACCTCGGTAAGTTGAGGTTTAAGTTAGTGATGGATGAATGAGGGCACAGTGTGGAGCTCAGTAAGTTGAGGTATTAGTTATTGATGGATGAATGAGGAATCGGTGTGGAGCTCAGTAAGTTGTGGTATAAGTTAGTGATGGATGAATGAGGACACGGTGTGGAGCTCAGTAAGTTGAGGTATAAGTTAGTGATGGATGAATGAGGACACGGTGTGGAGCTCAGTAAGTTGTGGTATAAGTTAGTGATGGATGAATGAAGACTCGGTGTGGAGCTCAGTAAGTTGAGATAAAAGTCAGTGATGGATGAATGAGTACTCGGTGTGGAGCTCAGTAAGTTGAGGTATAAGTTAATGATGGATGAATGAGGACACAGTGTGGACCTCGGTAAGTTGAGGTACAAGTTAGTGATGGATGAATGAGGACACGGTGTGGAGCTCAGTAACTTGAGGTATAAGTTAGTGATGGATGAATGAGGACACGGTGTTGAGCTCAGTAAGTTGTGGTGTAAGTTAGTGATGGATGAATGAGGACATGGAGTGGTGCTCAGTAAGTTGTGGTGTAAGTTCGTGATGGATGAATGAGGACATGGAGTGGAGCTCAGTAAGTTCTGGTATAAGTTAGTGACGGATGAATGAGGACACGGAGTGGAGCTCAGTAAGTTGAGGTATACGTTAGTGATGGATGAAGGAGGACACGGTGTGGAGGTCAGTAAGCTGTGGTTTAAGTTAGTGATGGATGAATGAGGGCACGGTGTGGAGCTCAGTAAGTTGAGGTACTAGTTAGTGATGGATGAATGAGGACACGGTTTGGAGCTCAGTAAGTTGAGGTATAAGTTAGTGATGGATGAATGAGGACACGGTGTGGAGCTCAGTACGTTGAGGTATAAGTTAGTGATGGATGAATGAGGACACGGTGTGGAGCTCAGTATGTTGTGGTATTTGTTAGTGATGGATGAATGAAGACTCGGAGTGGAGCTCAGTATGTTGAGGTATAAGTTAGTGATGGATGAATGAGGACTCGGTGTGGAGCTCAGTAAGTTGAGGTACTAGTTAGTGATGGATGAATGAGGACACGGTTTGGAGCTCAGTAAGTTGAGGTATAAGTTAGTGATGGATGAATGAGGACTCGGGTTGGAGCTCAGTAAGTTGAGGTACTAGTTAGTGATGGATGAATGAGGACACGGTGTGGAGCTCAGTAAGTTGAGGAATATGTTACTGATGGATGAATGAGGACTCGGGTTGGAGCTCAGTAAGTTGAGGTACTAGTTAGTGATGGATGAATGAGGACTCGGTGTGGAGCTCAGTAAGTTGAGGTATTAGTTAGTGATGGATCAATGAGGACACGGAGTGGAGCTCAGTAAGTTGAGGTATAAGTTCGTGATGGATGAATGAGGACACGGTGTGGAGCTAAGTAAGTTGAGATAAAAGTCAGTGATGGATGAATTAGGACTCGGTGTGGAGCTCAGTAAGTTGAGGTTTAAGTTAGTGATGGATGAATGAGGACACGGTGTGGATCTCAGTAAGTTGTGGTACTAGTTAGTGATGGATCAATGAGGACACTTTGTGGAGCTCAGTAAGTTGAGGTATAAGTTAATGATGGATGAATGAGGACACAGTGTGGACCTCGGTAAGTTGAGGTTAAAGTTAGTGATGGATGAATGAGGGAACAGTGTGGAGCTCACTAAGTTGAGGTATTAGTTATTGATGGATGAATGAGGACACGGTGTGGAGCTCAGTAAGTTGTGGCATAAGTTAGTGATGGATGAAAGAAGACTCGGTGTGGAGCTCAGTAAGTTGAGATAAAAGACATTAATGGATGAATGAGGACTCGGTGTGGAGCTCAGTAAGTTGTGGTATAAGTTAGTGATGGATGAATGAGGACACGGTGTGGAGCTCAGTACGTTGAGGTATAAGTTAGTGATGGATGAATGAGGACACGGTGTGGAGCTCAGTATGTTGTGGTATAGGTTAGTGATGGATGAAAGAAGACTCGGTGTGGAGCTCAGTAAGTTGAGATAAAAGTCAGTGATGGATGAATGAGGACTCGGTGTGGAGCTCAGTAAGTTGAGGTACTAGTTAGTGATGGATCAATGGGGACACGTTGTGGAGCTCAGTAAGTTGTGGTATAAGTTAGTGATGGATGTTGAGGACTCGGTGTGGAGCTCAGTAAGTTGAGGTATAAGTTAATGATGGATTAATGAGGACACAGTGTTGACCTCGGTAAGTTGAGGTACAAGTTAGTGATGGATGAATGAGGACACGGTGTGGAGCTCAGTAACTTGAGGTATAAGTTAGTGATGAATGAATGAGGACACAGTGTGGAGCTCAGTAAGTTGTGGTATAAGTTAGTGATGAATGAATGAGGACACAGTGTGGAGCTCAGTAAGTTGAGGTATAAGTTAGTGATGGATGAAAGAGGACACGGTGTGGAGCTCCGTAAGTTGAGGTATTTGTTAGTGATGGATGAATGAGGACACGGTGTGGAGCTCAGTAAGTTGAGGTATTAGTTATTGATGGATGAATGAGGACACGGTGTGGAGCTCAGTAAGTTGTGGTATAAGTTAGTGATGGATGAATGAGGAATCGGTGTGGAGCTCAGTAAGTTGTGGCATAAGTTAGTGATGGATGAATGAGGACACGGTGTGGACCTCAGTAAGTTGAGGTATAAGTTAGTGATGGATGAATGAGGACACGGTGTGGAGCTCAGTAAGTTGAGGTATAAGTTAGTGATGGATGAATGAAGACTCGGTGTGGAGCTCAGTAAGTTGAGGTACGAGTTAGTGATGGATCAATGAGGACACGTTGTGGAGCTCAGTAAGTTGTGGTATAAGTTAGTGATGGATGAATGAGGACTCGGTGTGGAGCTCAGTAAGTTGAGGCATAATTTAGTGATGGATGAATGAGGACACGGTGTGGAGCTCCGTAAGTTGAGGTATTTGTTAGTGATGGATGAATGAGGACACGGTGTGGAGCTCAGTAAGTTGAGGTATAAGTTAGTGTTGGATGAATGAGGACACGGTGTGGAGCTCAGTAATTTGAGGTATAAGATAGTGATGGATGAATGAAGACACAGTGTGGAGCTCAAAAAGTTGAGATAAAAGTCAGTGATGGATGAATGAGGACTCGGTGTGGAGCTCAGTAAGTTGAGGTATAAGTTAGAGATGGATGAACGAGGACACGGTGTGGAGCTCAGTAATTTGAGGTATAAGTTAGTGATGGATGAAAGAGGGCACGGAGTGGAGCTCAGCAAGTTGAGGTATAACTTAGTGATGGATGAATGAAGACTCGGAGTGGAGCTCAGGAAGTTGAGGTATAAGTTAGTGATGGATGAATGAGGACACGGTGTGGAGCTCAGTATGTTGTGGGACAAGTTAGTGATGGATGAATGAGGACATGGAGTGGAGCTCAGTAAGTTGTGGTATATGTTAGTGATGGATGAATGAGGACTCCGTGTGGAGCTATGTAAGTTGAGGAATAAGTTATTGATGGATGAATGAGGACACGGAGTGGAGCTCAGTAAGTTGAGGTATAAGTTAGTGATGGATGAATGAGGGCACAGAGTGGAGCTCTGTAAGTTGTGAATTAAGTTAGTGATGGATGAATGAGGGCACGGTGTCGAGCTATGTAAGTTGAGGTATTTGTTAGTGATGGATGAATGAAGACTCGGAGTGGAGCTCAGTATGTTGAGGTAGAAGTTAGTGATGGATGAATGAGGACTCGGTGTGGAGCTCAGTAAGTTGAGTTATAAGTTCGTGATGGATGAATGAGGACTCGGTGTGGAGCTCAGTAAGTTGAGGTACTAGTTAGTGATGGATGAATGAGGACTCGGAGTGGAGCTCAGTAAGTTGAGGTATAAGTTCGTGATGGATGAATGAGGACACCGTGTGGGGCTCAGTAAGTTGAGATATAAGTTAGTGATGGATGAATGAGGACAGGGTGTGGAGCTCAGTAAGTTGAGGTATAAGATGGTGATGGATGAATGAGGACACGGTGTGGAGCTCAGTAAGTTGAGATAAAAGTCAGTGATGGATGAATGAGGACTCGGTGTGGAGCTCAGTAAGTTGAGGTACTAGTTAGTGATGGATCAATGAGGACACGTTGTGGAGCTCAGTAAGTTGAGGTATAAGTTAATGATGGATGAATGAGGACACAGTGTGGACCTCGGTAAGTTGAGGTTTAAGTTAGTGATGGATGAATGAGGGCACAGTGTGGAGCTCAGTAAGTTGAGGTATTAGTTATTGATGGATGAATGAGGACACGGTCTGGAGCTCAGTAAGTTGTGGCATAAGTTTGTGACGGATGAATGAAGATTCGGAGTGGAGCTCATTAAGTTGAGGTATAAGTTAGTGATGGATGAATGAGGACATGGAGTGGAGCTCAGTAAGTTGTGGTGTAAGTTAGTGACGGATGAATGAGGGCACAGAGTGGAGCTCAGTAAGTTGAGGTATTAGTTATTGATGGATGAAAGAGGACACGGTGTGGAGCTCAGTAAGTTGTGGTAAAAGTTAGTGATGGATGAATGAGGACACGGTGTGGAGCTCAGTAATTTGAGGGATAAGTTAGTGATGGATGAATGAGGACACGGTGTGGAGCTCAGTAACTTGAGGTATTAGTTAGTGATGGATGAAAGAGGGCACGGAGTGGAGCTCAGTAAGTTGAGGTATAAGTTAGTGATGGATGAATGAAGACTCGGAGTGGAGCTCAGTAAGTTGAGGTATACGTTAGTGATGGATGAATGAGGGCACGGTGTGGAGCTCAGTATGTTGTGGTACAAGTTAGTGATGGATGAATGAGGACATGGAGTGGAGCTCAGTAAGTTGTGGTATAAGTTAGTGATGGATGAATGAGGACTCGGTGTGGAGCTCAGTAAGTTGAGGTATAAGTTAGTGATGGATGAATGAGGACACGGTGTGGAGCTCAGTAAGTTGAGGTATTTGTTAGTGATGGATGATTGAGGACACGGTTTGGAGCTCAGTAAGTTGTGAATTAAGTTTGTGATGGATGAATGAGGGCACGGTGTGGAGCTATGTAAGTTGAGGTATTTGTTAGTGATGGATTAATGAAGACTCGGTGTGGAGCTCAGTAAGTTGAGGTACTAGTTAGTGATGGATGAATGAGGACACGGTTTGGAGCTCAGTAAGTTGAGGTACTAGTTAGTGATGGATGAATGAGGACACGGTGTGGAGCTCAGTAAGTTGAGGTACTAGTTAGTGATGGATGAATGAGGACACGGTGTGGAGCTCAGTAAGTTGAGGAATATGTTACTGATGGATGAATGAGGACTCGGTGTGGAGCTCAGTAAGTTGAGGTATAAGTTAGTGATGGATGAATGAGGACACGGTGTGGAGCTCAGTAAGTTGTGGTATAAGTTAGTGATGGATCAATGAGGACACGGAGTGGAGCTCAATAAGTTGAGGTATAAGTTCGTGATGGATGAATGAGGACACCCTGTGGGGCTCAGTAAGTTGAGGTATAAGTTAGTGATGGATGAATGAGGAATCAGTGTGGAGCTCAGTAAGTTGTGGTATAAGATAGTGATGGATGAATGAGGACACTGTGTGGAGCTCAGTAAGTTGAGGTATAAGTTAGTGATGGATGAATGAGGACACGGTGTGGAGCTCAGTAAGTTGAGGTATAAGTTAGTGATGGATGAATGAAGACTCGGTGTGGAGCTCAGTAAGTTGAGGTACTAGTTAGTGATGGATCAATGAGGACACGTTGTGGAGCTCAGTAAGTTGTGGTATAAGTTAATGATGGATGAATGAGGACTCGGTGTGGAGCTCAGTAAGTTGAGGTATAAGTTAGTGATGGATGATTGAGGACACGGTGTGGAGCTCCGTAAGTTGAGGTATTTGTTAGTGATGGATGAATGAGGACACGGTGTGGAGCTCAGAAAGTTGAGGTATAAGTTAGTGATGGATGAATGAGGACACGGAGTGGAGCTCCGTAAGTTGAGGTATTTGTTAGTGATGGATGAATGAAGACATGGAGTGGAGCTCAGTAAGTTGAGGTATAAGTTAGTGATGGATGAATGATGACACAGTGTGGAGCTCAAAAAGTTGAGATAAAAGTCAGTGATGGATGAATGAGGACTCGGTGTCGAGCTCAGTAAGTTGAGGTATAAGTTAGTGATGGATGAATGAGGACACGGTGTGGAGCTCAGTAAGTTGTGCTATAAGTTAGTGATGGATGAATGAGGGCACAGAGTGGAGCTCAGTAAGTTGTGGTATAAGTTAGTGATGGATGAATGAGGACATGGAGTGGAGCTCAGTAAGTTGTGGTATAAGTTAGTGATGGATGAATGAGGACACAGTGTGGAGCTCAGTAATTTGAGGTATAAGTTAGTGATGGATGAATGAGGACACGGTGTGGAGCTCAGTAAGTTGTGATATAAGTTAGTGATGGATGAATGAGGGCACGGTGGAGCTCAGTATGTTGTGGTACAAGTTAGTGATGGATGAATGAAGACTCGGTGTGGAGCTCAGTAAGTTGAGGTACTAGTTAGTGATGGATCAATGAGGACACGTTGTGGAGCTCAGTAAGTTGTGGTATAAGTTAATGATGGATGAATGAGGACTCGGTGTGGAGCTCAGTAAGTTGAGGTATAAGTTAGTGATGGATGAATGAGGACACGGTGTGGAGCTCCGTAAGTTGTGATATAAGTTAGTGATGGATGAATGAGGGCACGGTGGAGCTCAGTATGTTGTGGTACAAGTTAGTGATGGATGAATGAAGACTCGGTGTGGAGCTCAGTAAGTTGAGGTACTAGTTAGTGATGGATCAATGAGGACACGTTGTGGAGCTCAGTATGTTGTGGTATAAGTTAATGATGGATGAATGAGGACTCGGTGTGGAGCTCAGTAAGTTGAGGTATAAGTTAGTGATGGATGAATGAGGACACTGTGTGGAGCTCCGTAAGTTGAGGTATTTGTTAGTGATGGATGAATGAGGGCACGGTGGAGCTCAGTAAGTTGTGGTACAAGTTAGTGATGGATGAATGAGGACATGGAGTGGAGCTCAGTAAGTTGTGGTATAAGTTAGTGATGGATGAATGATGACTCGGTGTGGAGCTCAGTAATTTGAGGTATAAGTTAGTGATGGATGAAAGAAGATTCGGAGTGGAGCTCATTAAGTTGAGGTATAAGTTAGTGATGGATGAATGAGGACACGGTGTGGAGCTCAGTAAGTTGTGCCACAAGTTAGTGATGGATGAATGAGGGCACAGAGTGGAGCTCAGTAAGTTGTGGTATAAGTTAGTGATGGATGAATGAGGGCACGGTGGAGCTCAGTAAGTTGTGATATAAGTTAGTGATGGATGAATGAGGATACGGTGTGGAGCTCAGTATGTTGTGGTACAAGTTAGTGATGGATGAATGAGGTCATGGAGTGGATCTCAGTAAGTTGAGGTACTAGTTAGTGATGGATCAATGAGGACACTTTGTGGAGCTCAGTAAGTTGAGGTATAAGTTAATGATGGATGAATGAGGACACAGTGTGGACCTCGGTTAGTTGAGGTTAAAGTTAGTGATGGATGAATGAGGGAACTGAGTGGAGCTCACTAAGTTGAGGTATTAGTTATTGATGGATGAATGAGGACACGGTCTGGAGCTCAGTAAGTTGTGGTATAAGTTAGTGATGGATGAATGAGGACACGGTGTGGAGCTCAGTACGTTGAGGTATAAGTTAGTGATGGATGAATGAGGACACGGTGTGGAGCTCAGTACGTTGAGGTATAAGTTAGTGATGGATGAAAGAAGGCTCGGTGTGGAGCTCAGTAAGTTGAGATAAAAGTCAGTGATGGATGAATGAGGACTCGGTGTGGAGCTCAGTAAGTTGAGGTATAAGTTAATGATGGATCAATGAGGACACAGTGTGGACCTCGGTATGTTGTGGTACAAGTTAATGATGGATGAATGAGGACATGGAGTGGAGCTCAGTAAGTTGTGGTATAAGTTAGTGATGGATGAATGAGGACTAGGTGTGGAGCTCAGTAAGTTGAGGTATAAGTTAGTGATGGATGAATGAGGACACGGTGTGGAGCTCAGTAAGTTAAGGTATAAATTAGTGATGGATGAATGAGGACACGGTGTGGAGCTCAGTAAGTTGAGGTATAAGTTTGTGATGGATGAATGAGGGCACGGTGTGGAGCTATGTAAGTTGAGATATTTGTTAGTGATGGATGAATGAAGACTCGGAGTGGAGCTCAGTATGTTGAGGTATAAGTTAGTGATGGATGAATGAGGACTCGGTGTGGAGCTCAGTAAGTTGAGGTACTAGTTAGTGATGGATGAATGAGGACACGGTTTGGAGCTCAGTAAGTTGAGGTATAAGTTAGTGATGGATGAATGAGGACTCGGTTTGGAGCTCAGTAAGTTGAGGTACTAGTTAGTGATGGATGAATGAGGACACGGTGTGGAGCTCAGTAAGTTGAGGAATATGTTACTGATGGATGAATGAGGACACGGTGTGGAGCTCAGTAAGTTGAGGTATAAGATGGTGATGGATGAATGAGGACACGGTGTGGAGCTCAGTAAGTTGAGATAAAAGTCAGTGATGGATGAATGAGGACACGGTGTGGAGCTCAGTAAGTTGAGGTATAAGATGGTGATGGATGAATGAGGACTCGGTGTGGAGCTCAGTAAGTTGAGGTTTAAGTTAGTGATGGATGAATGAGGACACGGTGTGGATCTCAGTAAGTTGAGGTACTAGTTAGTGATGGATCAATGAGGACACTTTGTGGAGCTCAGTAAGTTGAGGTACAAGTTAATGATGGATGAATGAGGACACAGTGTGGACCTCGGTAAGTTGAGGTTAAAGTTAGTGAAGGATGAATGAGGGAAGAGAGTGGAGCTCACTAAGTTGAGGTATTAGTTATTGATGGATGAATGAGGACACGGTCTGGAGCTCAGTAAGTTGTGGCATAAGTTAGTAACGGATGAATAAGGAATCGGTGTGGAGCTCAGTAAGTTGTGGTAAAAGTTAGTGATGGATGAATGAGGACACTGTGTGGAGCTCAGTAAGTTGAGGTATAAGTTAGTGATGGATCAATGAGGACACGGTGTGGAGCTCAGTAAGTTGAGGTATAAGTTAGTGATGGATCAATGAGGACACAGTGTGGACCGCGGTAAGTTGAGGTACAAGTTAGTGATGGATGAATGAGGGCACGGTGTGGAGCTCAGTAACTTGAGGTATAAGTTAGTGATGGATGAATGAGGACACAGTGTGGAGCTCAGTAAGTTGTGGTATAAGTTAGTGATGGATGATTGAGGACATGGAGAGGAGCTCAGTAAGTTGTGGTATAAGTTAGTGATGGATGAATGAGGACACGGAGTGGAGCTCAGTAAGTTGAGGTATACGTTCGTGATGGATGAATGAGGACACGGTGTGGAGGTCAGTAAGTTGAGGTATAAGTTAGTGATGGATGAATGAGGACACGGTGAGGAGCTCAGTAAGTTGTGGTATAAGTTAGTGATGGATGAATGAGGACACGGAGTGGAGCTCAGTAAGTTGAGGTATACGTTCGTGATGGATGAATGAGGACACGGTGTGGAGCTCAGTAAGTTGTGGTATAAGTTAGTGAAGGATGAATGAGGAATCGGTGTGGAGCTCAGTAAGTTGTGGTAAAAGTTAGTGATGGATGAATGAGGACACTGTGTGGAGCTCAGTAAGTTGAGGTATAAGTTAGTGATGCATGAATGAGGACACGGTGTGGAGCTCAGTAAGTTGAGGTATAAGTTAGTGATGGATGAATGAAGACTCGGTGTGGAGCTCAGTAAGTTGAGGTACTAGTTAGTGATGGATCAATGAGGACACGTTGTGCAGCTCAGTAAGTTGTGGTATAAGTTAGTGATGGATGAATGAGGACTCGGTGTGGAGGTCAGTAAGTTGAGGTATAAGTTAGTGATGGATGAATGAGGACACGGTGTGGAGCTCCGTAAGTTGAGGTATTTGTTAGTGATGGATGAATGAGGACACGGTGTGGAGCTCAGAAAGTTGAGGTATAAGTTAGTGATGGATGAATGAGGACACGGTGTGGAGCTCCGTAAGTTGAGGTATTTGTTAGTGATGGATGAATGAGGACACGGTGTGGAGCTCAGAAAGTTGAGGTATAAGTTAGTGATGGATGAATGAGGACACGGTGTGGAGCTCCGTAAGTTGAGGTATTTGTTAGTGATGGATGAATGAAGACATGGAGTGGAGCTCAGTAAGTTGAGGTATAAGTTAGTGATGGATGAATGAGGACACGGTGTGGAGCTCAGTAAGTTGTGCTATAAGTTAGTGATGGATGAATGAGGGCACTGAGTGGAGCTCAGTAAGTTGTGGTACAAGTTAGTGATGGATGAATGAGGACATGGAGTGGAGCTCAGTAAGTTGTGGTATAAGTTAGTGATGGATGAATGAGGACACAGTGTGGAGCTCAGTAATTTGAGGTATAAGTTAGTGATGGATGAATGAAGATTCGGAGTGGAGCTCATTAAGTTGAGGTATAAGTTAGTGATGGATGAATGAGGACACGGTGTGGAGCTCAGTAAGTTGTGCTATAAGTTAGTGATGGATGAATGAGGACATGGAGAGGAGCTCAGTAAGTTGTGGTATAAGTTAGTGATGGATGAATGAGGGCACGGTGGAGCTCAGTAAGTTGTGATATAAGTTAGTGATGGATGAATGAGGACACGGTGTGGAGCTCAGTAAGTTGTGGTACAAGTTAGTGATGGATGAATGAGGTCATGGAGTGGATCTCAGTAAGTTGAGGTACTAGTTAGTGATGGATCAATGAGGACACTTTGTGGAGCTCAGTAAGTTGAGGTATAAGTTAATGATGGATGAATGAGGACACAGTGTGGACCTCGGTAAGTTGAGGTTAAAGTTAGTGATGGATGAATGAGGGAACTGAGTGGAGCTCACTAAGTTGAGGTATTAGTTATTGATGGATGAATGAGGACACGGTCTGGAGCTCAGTAAGTTGTGGCATAAGATAGTGTCGGATGAATGAGGAATCGGTGTGGAGCTCAGTAAGTTGTGGTATAAGTTAGTGATGGATGAATGAGGACACGGTGTGGAGCTCAGTTCGTTGAGGTATAAGTTAGTGATGGATGAATGAGGACACGGTGTGGAGCTCAGTAAGTTGTGGTACAGGTTAGTGATGGATGAAAGAAGACTCGGTGTGGAGCTCAGTAAGTTGAGATAAAAGTCAGTGATGGATGAATGAGGACACGGAGTGGAGTTCAGTAAGTTGAGGTATAAGTTAATGATGGATCAATGAGGACACAGTGTGGACCTCGGTATGTTGTGGTACAAGTTAATGATGGATGAATGAGGACATGGAGTGGAGCTCAGTAAGTTGTGGTATAAGTTAGTGATGGATGAATGAGGACTCGGTGTGGAGCTCAGTAAGTTGAGGTATAAGTTAGTGATGGATGAATGAGGACACGGTGTGGAGCTCAGTAAGTTGAGGTATAAGTTAGTGATGGATGAATGAGGACACGGTGTGGAGCTCAGTAAGTTGAGGTATAAATTAGTGATGGATGAATGAGGACACGGTGTGGAGCTCAGTAAGTTGAGGTATAAGTTTGTGATGGATGAATGAGGGCACGGTGTGGAGCTCAGTAAGTTGAGGTATAAGATGGCGATGGATGAATGAGGACACGGTGTGGAGCTCAGTAAGTTGAGATAAAAGTCAGTGATGGATGAATGAGGACTCGGTGTGGAGCTCAGTAAGTTGAGGTTTAAGTTAGTGATGGATGAATGAGGACACGGTGTGGATCTCAGTAAGTTGAGGTACTAGTTAGTGATGGATCAATGAGGACACTTTGTGGAGCTCAGTAAGTTGAGGTACAAGTTAATGATGGATGAATGAGGACACAGTGTGGACCTCGGTAAGTTGAGGTTAAAGTTAGTGAAGGATGAATGAGGGAAGAGAGTGGAGCTCACTAAGTTGAGGTATTAGTTATTGATGGATGAATGAGGACACGGTCTGGAGCTCAGTAAGTTGTGGCATAAGTTAGTAACGGATGAATAAGGAATCGGTGTGGAGCTCAGTAAGTTGTGGTAAAAGTTAGTGATGGATGAATGAGGACTCGGTGTGGAGCTCAGTAAGTTGAGGTATAAGTTAGTGATGGATGAAAGAGGACACGGTGTGGAGCTCAGTAAGTTGTGGTATAGGTTAGTGATGGATGAAAGAAGACTCGGTGTGGAGCTCAGTAAGTTGAGATAAAAGTCAGTGATGGATGAATGAGGACTCGGTGTGGAGCTCAGTAAGTTGAGGTATAAGTTAATGATGGATCAATGAGGACACAGTGTGGACCTCGGTATGTTGTGGTACAAGTTAATGATGGATGAATGAGGATATGGAGTGGAGCTCAGTAAGTTGTGGTATAAGTTAGTGATGGATGAATGAGGACTCGGTGTGGAGCTCAGTAAGTTGAGGTACTAGTTAGTGATGGATCAATGAGGACACGTTGTGCAGCTCAGTAAGTTGTGGTATAAGTTAGTGATGGATGAATGAGGACTCGGTGTGGAGGTCAGTAAGTTGAGGTATAAGTTAGTGATGGATGAATGAGGACACGGTGTGGAGCTCCGTAAGTTGAGGTATTTGTTAGTGATGGATGAATGAGGACACGGTGTGGAGCTCAGAATGTTGAGGTATAAGTTAGTGATGGATGAATGAGGACACGGTGTGGAGCTCCGTAAGTTGAGGTATTTGTTAGTGATGGATGAATGAGGACACGGTGTGGAGCTCAGAAAGTTGAGGTATAAGTTAGTGATGGATGAATGAGGACTCGGTGTCGAGCTCAGAAAGTTGAGGTATAAGTTAGTGATGGATGAATGAGGACACGGTGTGGAGCTCAGTAAGTTGAGGTATAAGTTAGTGATGGATGAATGAGGACACGGTGTGGAGCTCAGTAATTTGAGGTAGAAGTTAGTGATGGATGAATGAAGATTCGGAGTGGAGCTCATTAAGTTGAGGTATAAGTTAGTGATGGATGAATGAGGACACTTTGTGGAGCTCAGTAAGTTGTGCTATAAGTTAGTGATGGATGAATGAGGGCACAGAGTGGAGCTCAGTAAGTTGTGGTATAAGTTAGTGATGGATGAATGAGGGCACGGTGGAGCTCAGTAAGTTGTGGTACAAGTTAGTGATGGATGAATGAGGACATGGAGTGGAGCTCAGTAAGTTGTGGTATAAGTTAGTGATGGATGAATGAAGATTCGGAGTGGAGCTCATTAAGTTGAGGTATAAGTTAGTGATGGATGAATGAGGACACGGTGTGGAGCTCAGTAATTTGAGGTATAAGTTAGTGATGGATGAATGAAGATTCGGAGTGGAGCTCATTAAGTTGAGGTATAAGTTAGTGATGGATGAATGAGGACACGGTGTGGAGCTCAGTAAGTTGAGGTATAAGTTAGTGATGGATGAATGAGGACACGGTGTGGAGCTCATTAAGTTGAGGTATAAGTTAGTGATGGATGAATGAGGACACGGTGTGGAGCTCAGTAAGTTGTGCTATAAGTTAGTGATGGATGAATGAGGGCACGGTGGAGCTCAGTAAGTTGTGATATAAGTTAGTGATGGATGAATGAGGACACGGTTTGGAGCTCAGTAAGTTGAGGTACTAGTTAGTGATGGATGAATGAGGACACGGTGTGGAGCTCAGTAAGTTGAGGTACTAGTTAGTGATGGATGAATGAGGACACGGTGTGGAGCTCAGTAAGTTGAGGTATAAGTTAGTGATGGATGAATGAGGACTCGGTGTGGAGCTCAGTAAGTTGAGGTATAAGTTAGTGATGGATGAATGAGGACACGGTGTGTAGCTCAGTAAGTTGAGGAATATGTTACTGATGGATGAATGAGGACTCGGAGTGGAGCTCAGTAAGTTGTGGTATAAGTTAGTGATGGATCAATGAGGACACGGAGTGGAGCTCAATAAGTTGAGGTATAAGTTCGTGATGGATGAATGAGGACACCCTGTGGGGCTCAGTAAGTTGAGGTATAAGTTAGTGATGGATGAATGAGGACACGGTGTGGAGCTCAGTAAGTTGTGGTATAAGTTAGTGATGGATGAATGAGGAATCAGTGTGGAGCTCAGTAAGTTGTGGTATAAGATAGTGATGGATGAATGAGGACACTGTGTGGAGCTCAGTAAGTTGAGGTATAAGTTAGTGATGGATGAATGAGGACACGGTGTGGAGCTCAGTAAGTTGAGGTATAAGTTAGTGATGGATGAATGAAGACTCGGTGTGGAGCTCAGTAAGTTGAGGTACTAGTTAGTGATGGATCAATGAGGACACGTTGTGGAGCTCAGTAAGTTGTGGTATAAGTTAATGATGGATGAATGAGGACTCGGTGTGGAGCTCAGTAAGTTGAGGTATAAGTTAGTGATGGATGATTGAGGACACGGTGTGGAGCTCCGTAAGTTGAGGTATTTGTTAGTGATGGATGAATGAGGACACGGTGTGGAGCTCAGAAAGTTGAGGTATAAGTTAGTGATGGATGAATGAGGACACGGAGTGGAGCTCCGTAAGTTGAGGTATTTGTTAGTGATGGATGAATGAAGACATGGAGTGGAGCTCAGTAAGTTGAGGTATAAGTTAGTGATGGATGAATGATGACACAGTGTGGAGCTCAAAAAGTTGAGATAAAAGTCAGTGATGGATGAATGAGGACTCGGTGTCGAGCTCAGTAAGTTGAGGTATAAGTTAGTGATGGATGAATGAGGACACGGTGTGGAGCTCAGTAAGTTGTGCTATAAGTTAGTGATGGATGAATGAGGGCACAGAGTGGAGCTCAGTAAGTTGTGGTATAAGTTAGTGATGGATGAATGAGGACATGGAGTGGAGCTCAGTAAGTTGTGGTATAAGTTAGTGATGGATGAATGAGGACACAGTGTGGAGCTCAGTAATTTGAGGTATAAGTTAGTGATGGATGAATGAGGACACGGTGTGGAGCTCAGTAAGTTGTGATATAAGTTAGTGATGGATGAATGAGGGCACGGTGGAGCTCAGTATGTTGTGGTACAAGTTAGTGATGGATGAATGAAGACTCGGTGTGGAGCTCAGTAAGTTGAGGTACTAGTTAGTGATGGATCAATGAGGACACGTTGTGGAGCTCAGTAAGTTGTGGTATAAGTTAATGATGGATGAATGAGGACTCGGTGTGGAGCTCAGTAAGTTGAGGTATAAGTTAGTGATGGATGAATGAGGACACGGTGTGGAGCTCCGTAAGTTGTGATATAAGTTAGTGATGGATGAATGAGGGCACGGTGGAGCTCAGTATGTTGTGGTACAAGTTAGTGATGGATGAATGAAGACTCGGTGTGGAGCTCAGTAAGTTGAGGTACTAGTTAGTGATGGATCAATGAGGACACGTTGTGGAGCTCAGTAAGTTGTGGTATAAGTTAATGATGGATGAATGAGGACTCGGTGTGGAGCTCAGTAAGTTGAGGTATAAGTTAGTGATGGATGAATGAGGACACTGTGTGGAGCTCCGTAAGTTGAGGTATTTGTTAGTGATGGATGAATGAGGGCACGGTGGAGCTCAGTAAGTTGTGGTACAAGTTAGTGATGGATGAATGAGGACATGGAGTGGAGCTCAGTAAGTTGTGGTATAAGTTAGTGATGGATGAATGATGACTCGGTGTGGAGCTCAGTAATTTGAGGTATAAGTTAGTGATGGATGAAAGAAGATTCGGAGTGGAGCTCATTAAGTTGAGGTATAAGTTAGTGATGGATGAATGAGGACACGGTGTGGAGCTCAGTAAGTTGTGCCACAAGTTAGTGATGGATGAATGAGGGCACAGAGTGGAGCTCAGTAAGTTGTGGTATAAGTTAGTGATGGATGAATGAGGGCACGGTGGAGCTCAGTAAGTTGTGATATAAGTTAGTGATGGATGAATGAGGATACGGTGTGGAGCTCAGTATGTTGTGGTACAAGTTAGTGATGGATGAATGAGGTCATGGAGTGGATCTCAGTAAGTTGAGGTACTAGTTAGTGATGGATCAATGAGGACACTTTGTGGAGCTCAGTAAGTTGAGGTATAAGTTAATGATGGATGAATGAGGACACAGTGTGGACCTCGGTTAGTTGAGGTTAAAGTTAGTGATGGATGAATGAGGGAACTGAGTGGAGCTCACTAAGTTGAGGTATTAGTTATTGATGGATGAATGAGGACACGGTCTGGAGCTCAGTAAGTTGTGGTATAAGTTAGTGATGGATGAATGAGGACACGGTGTGGAGCTCAGTACGTTGAGGTATAAGTTAGTGATGGATGAATGAGGACACGGTGTGGAGCTCAGTACGTTGAGGTATAAGTTAGTGATGGATGAAAGAAGGCTCGGTGTGGAGCTCAGTAAGTTGAGATAAAAGTCAGTGATGGATGAATGAGGACTCGGTGTGGAGCTCAGTAAGTTGAGGTATAAGTTAATGATGGATCAATGAGGACACAGTGTGGACCTCGGTATGTTGTGGTACAAGTTAATGATGGATGAATGAGGACATGGAGTGGAGCTCAGTAAGTTGTGGTATAAGTTAGTGATGGATGAATGAGGACTCGGTGTGGAGCTCAGTAAGTTGAGGTATAAGTTAGTGATGGATGAATGAGGACACGGTGTGGAGCTCAGTAAGTTAAGGTATAAATTAGTGATGGATGAATGAGGACACGGTGTGGAGCTCAGTAAGTTGAGGTATAAGTTTGTGATGGATGAATGAGGGCACGGTGTGGAGCTATGTAAGTTGAGATATTTGTTAGTGATGGATGAATGAAGACTCGGAGTGGAGCTCAGTATGTTGAGGTATAAGTTAGTGATGGATGAATGAGGACTCGGTGTGGAGCTCAGTAAGTTGAGGTACTAGTTAGTGATGGATGAATGAGGACACGGTTTGGAGCTCAGTAAGTTGAGGTATAAGTTAGTGATGGATGAATGAGGACTCGGTTTGGAGCTCAGTAAGTTGAGGTACTAGTTAGTGATGGATGAATGAGGACACGGTGTGGAGCTCAGTAAGTTGAGGTATAAGATGGTGATGGATGAATGAGGACACGGTGTGGAGCTCAGTAAGTTGAGATAAAAGTCAGTGATGGATGAATGAGGACACGGTGTGGAGCTCAGTAAGTTGAGGTATAAGATGGTGATGGATGAATGAGGACTCGGTGTGGAGCTCAGTAAGTTGAGGTTTAAGTTAGTGATGGATGAATGAGGACACGGTGTGGATCTCAGTAAGTTGAGGTACTAGTTAGTGATGGATCAATGAGGACACTTTGTGGAGCTCAGTAAGTTGAGGTACAAGTTAATGATGGATGAATGAGGACACAGTGTGGACCTCGGTAAGTTGAGGTTAAAGTTAGTGAAGGATGAATGAGGGAAGAGAGTGGAGCTCACTAAGTTGAGGTATTAGTTATTGATGGATGAATGAGGACACGGTCTGGAGCTCAGTAAGTTGTGGCATAAGTTAGTAACGGATGAATAAGGAATCGGTGTGGAGCTCAGTAAGTTGTGGTAAAAGTTAGTGATGGATGAATGAGGACACTGTGTGGAGCTCAGTAAGTTGAGGTATAAGTTAGTGATGGATCAATGAGGACACGGTGTGGAGCTCAGTAAGTTGAGGTATAAGTTAGTGATGGATCAATGAGGACACAGTGTGGACCGCGGTAAGTTGAGGTACAAGTTAGTGATGGATGAATGAGGGCACGGTGTGGAGCTCAGTAACTTGAGGTATAAGTTAGTGATGGATGAATGAGGACACAGTGTGGAGCTCAGTAAGTTGTGGTATAAGTTAGTGATGGATGATTGAGGACATGGAGAGGAGCTCAGTAAGTTGTGGTATAAGTTAGTGATGGATGAATGAGGACACGGAGTGGAGCTCAGTAAGTTGAGGTATACGTTCGTGATGGATGAATGAGGACACGGTGTGGAGGTCAGTAAGTTGAGGTATAAGTTAGTGATGGATGAATGAGGACACGGTGAGGAGCTCAGTAAGTTGTGGTATAAGTTAGTGATGGATGAATGAGGACACGGAGTGGAGCTCAGTAAGTTGAGGTATACGTTCGTGATGGATGAATGAGGACACGGTGTGGAGCTCAGTAAGTTGTGGTATAAGTTAGTGAAGGATGAATGAGGAATCGGTGTGGAGCTCAGTAAGTTGTGGTAAAAGTTAGTGATGGATGAATGAGGACACTGTGTGGAGCTCAGTAAGTTGAGGTATAAGTTAGTGATGCATGAATGAGGACACGGTGTGGAGCTCAGTAAGTTGAGGTATAAGTTAGTGATGGATGAATGAAGACTCGGTGTGGAGCTCAGTAAGTTGAGGTACTAGTTAGTGATGGATCAATGAGGACACGTTGTGCAGCTCAGTAAGTTGTGGTATAAGTTAGTGATGGATGAATGAGGACTCGGTGTGGAGGTCAGTAAGTTGAGGTATAAGTTAGTGATGGATGAATGAGGACACGGTGTGGAGCTCCGTAAGTTGAGGTATTTGTTAGTGATGGATGAATGAGGACACGGTGTGGAGCTCAGAAAGTTGAGGTATAAGTTAGTGATGGATGAATGAGGACACGGTGTGGAGCTCCGTAAGTTGAGGTATTTGTTAGTGATGGATGAATGAGGACACGGTGTGGAGCTCAGAAAGTTGAGGTATAAGTTAGTGATGGATGAATGAGGACACGGTGTGGAGCTCCGTAAGTTGAGGTATTTGTTAGTGATGGATGAATGAAGACATGGAGTGGAGCTCAGTAAGTTGAGGTATAAGTTAGTGATGGATGAATGAGGACACGGTGTGGAGCTCAGTAAGTTGTGCTATAAGTTAGTGATGGATGAATGAGGGCACTGAGTGGAGCTCAGTAAGTTGTGGTACAAGTTAGTGATGGATGAATGAGGACATGGAGTGGAGCTCAGTAAGTTGTGGTATAAGTTAGTGATGGATGAATGAGGACACAGTGTGGAGCTCAGTAATTTGAGGTATAAGTTAGTGATGGATGAATGAAGATTCGGAGTGGAGCTCATTAAGTTGAGGTATAAGTTAGTGATGGATGAATGAGGACACGGTGTGGAGCTCAGTAAGTTGTGCTATAAGTTAGTGATGGATGAATGAGGACATGGAGAGGAGCTCAGTAAGTTGTGGTATAAGTTAGTGATGGATGAATGAGGGCACGGTGGAGCTCAGTAAGTTGTGATATAAGTTAGTGATGGATGAATGAGGACACGGTGTGGAGCTCAGTAAGTTGTGGTACAAGTTAGTGATGGATGAATGAGGTCATGGAGTGGATCTCAGTAAGTTGAGGTACTAGTTAGTGATGGATCAATGAGGACACTTTGTGGAGCTCAGTAAGTTGAGGTATAAGTTAATGATGGATGAATGAGGACACAGTGTGGACCTCGGTAAGTTGAGGTTAAAGTTAGTGATGGATGAATGAGGGAACTGAGTGGAGCTCACTAAGTTGAGGTATTAGTTATTGATGGATGAATGAGGACACGGTCTGGAGCTCAGTAAGTTGTGGCATAAGATAGTGTCGGATGAATGAGGAATCGGTGTGGAGCTCAGTAAGTTGTGGTATAAGTTAGTGATGGATGAATGAGGACACGGTGTGGAGCTCAGTTCGTTGAGGTATAAGTTAGTGATGGATGAATGAGGACACGGTGTGGAGCTCAGTAAGTTGTGGTACAGGTTAGTGATGGATGAAAGAAGACTCGGTGTGGAGCTCAGTAAGTTGAGATAAAAGTCAGTGATGGATGAATGAGGACACGGAGTGGAGTTCAGTAAGTTGAGGTATAAGTTAATGATGGATCAATGAGGACACAGTGTGGACCTCGGTATGTTGTGGTACAAGTTAATGATGGATGAATGAGGACATGGAGTGGAGCTCAGTAAGTTGTGGTATAAGTTAGTGATGGATGAATGAGGACTCGGTGTGGAGCTCAGTAAGTTGAGGTATAAGTTAGTGATGGATGAATGAGGACACGGTGTGGAGCTCAGTAAGTTGAGGTATAAGTTAGTGATGGATGAATGAGGACACGGTGTGGAGCTCAGTAAGTTGAGGTATAAATTAGTGATGGATGAATGAGGACACGGTGTGGAGCTCAGTAAGTTGAGGTATAAGTTTGTGATGGATGAATGAGGGCACGGTGTGGAGCTCAGTAAGTTGAGGTATAAGATGGCGATGGATGAATGAGGACACGGTGTGGAGCTCAGTAAGTTGAGATAAAAGTCAGTGATGGATGAATGAGGACTCGGTGTGGAGCTCAGTAAGTTGAGGTTTAAGTTAGTGATGGATGAATGAGGACACGGTGTGGATCTCAGTAAGTTGAGGTACTAGTTAGTGATGGATCAATGAGGACACTTTGTGGAGCTCAGTAAGTTGAGGTACAAGTTAATGATGGATGAATGAGGACACAGTGTGGACCTCGGTAAGTTGAGGTTAAAGTTAGTGAAGGATGAATGAGGGAAGAGAGTGGAGCTCACTAAGTTGAGGTATTAGTTATTGATGGATGAATGAGGACACGGTCTGGAGCTCAGTAAGTTGTGGCATAAGTTAGTAACGGATGAATAAGGAATCGGTGTGGAGCTCAGTAAGTTGTGGTAAACGTTAGTGATGGATGAATGAGGACTCGGTGTGGAGCTCAGTAAGTTGAGGTATAAGTTAGTGATGGATGAAAGAGGACACGGTGTGGAGCTCAGTAAGTTGTGGTATAGGTTAGTGATGGATGAAAGAAGACTCGGTGTGGAGCTCAGTAAGTTGAGATAAAAGTCAGTGATGGATGAATGAGGACTCGGTGTGGAGCTCAGTAAGTTGAGGTATAAGTTAATGATGGATCAATGAGGACACAGTGTGGACCTCGGTATGTTGTGGTACAAGTTAATGATGGATGAATGAGGATATGGAGTGGAGCTCAGTAAGTTGTGGTATAAGTTAGTGATGGATGAATGAGGACTCGGTGTGGAGCTCAGTAAGTTGAGGTACTAGTTAGTGATGGATCAATGAGGACACGTTGTGCAGCTCAGTAAGTTGTGGTATAAGTTAGTGATGGATGAATGAGGACTCGGTGTGGAGGTCAGTAAGTTGAGGTATAAGTTAGTGATGGATGAATGAGGACACGGTGTGGAGCTCCGTAAGTTGAGGTATTTGTTAGTGATGGATGAATGAGGACACGGTGTGGAGCTCAGAATGTTGAGGTATAAGTTAGTGATGGATGAATGAGGACACGGTGTGGAGCTCCGTAAGTTGAGGTATTTGTTAGTGATGGATGAATGAGGACACGGTGTGGAGCTCAGAAAGTTGAGGTATAAGTTAGTGATGGATGAATGAGGACTCGGTGTCGAGCTCAGAAAGTTGAGGTATAAGTTAGTGATGGATGAATGAGGACACGGTGTGGAGCTCAGTAAGTTGAGGTATAAGTTAGTGATGGATGAATGAGGACACGGTGTGGAGCTCAGTAATTTGAGGTAGAAGTTAGTGATGGATGAATGAAGATTCGGAGTGGAGCTCATTAAGTTGAGGTATAAGTTAGTGATGGATGAATGAGGACACTTTGTGGAGCTCAGTAAGTTGTGCTATAAGTTAGTGATGGATGAATGAGGGCACAGAGTGGAGCTCAGTAAGTTGTGGTATAAGTTAGTGATGGATGAATGAGGGCACGGTGGAGCTCAGTAAGTTGTGGTACAAGTTAGTGATGGATGAATGAGGACATGGAGTGGAGCTCAGTAAGTTGTGGTATAAGTTAGTGATGGATGAATGAAGATTCGGAGTGGAGCTCATTAAGTTGAGGTATAAGTTAGTGATGGATGAATGAGGACACGGTGTGGAGCTCAGTAATTTGAGGTATAAGTTAGTGATGGATGAATGAAGATTCGGAGTGGAGCTCATTAAGTTGAGGTATAAGTTAGTGATGGATGAATGAGGACACGGTGTGGAGCTCAGTAAGTTGAGGTATAAGTTAGTGATGGATGAATGAGGACACGGTGTGGAGCTCATTAAGTTGAGGTATAAGTTAGTGATGGATGAATGAGGACACGGTGTGGAGCTCAGTAAGTTGTGCTATAAGTTAGTGATGGATGAATGAGGGCACGGTGGAGCTCAGTAAGTTGTGATATAAGTTAGTGATGGATGAATGAGGACACGGTGTGGAGCTCAGTAAGTTGTGGTACAAGTTAGTGATGGATGAATGAGGTCATGGAGTGGATCTCAGTAAGTTGAGGTACTAGTTAGTGATGGATCAATGAGGACACTTTGTGGAGCTCAGTAAGTTGAGGTATAAGTTAATGATGGATGAATGAGGACACAGTGTGGACCTCGGTAAGTTGAGGTTAAAGTTAGTGATGGATGAATGAGGGAACTGAGTGGAGCTCACTAAGTTGAGGTATTAGTTATTGATGGATGAATGAGGACACGGTCTAGAGCTCAGTAAGTTGTGGCATAAGATAGTGGCGGATGAATGAGGAATCGGTGTGGAGCTCAGTAAGTTGTGGTATAAGTTAGTGATGGATGAATGAGGACACGGTGTGGAGCTCAGTTCGTTGAGGTATAAGTTAGTGATGGATGAATGAGGACACGGTGTGGAGCTCAGTAAGTTGTGGTATAGGTTAGTGATGGATGAAAGAAGACTCGGAGTGGAGCTCAGTAAGTTGAGATAAAAGTCAGTGATGGATGAATGAGGACTCGGTGTGGAGTTCAGTAAGTTGAGGTATAAGTTAATGATGGATCAATGAGGACACAGTGTGGACCTCGGTATGTTGTGGTACAAGTTAATGATGGATGAATGAGGACATGGAGTGGAGCTCAGTAAGTTGTGGTACTAGTTAGTGATGGATCAATGAGGACACTTTGTGGAGCTCAGTAAGTTGAGGTATAAGTTAGTGATGGATGAATGAGGACTCGGTGTGGAGCTCAGTAAGTTGAGGTATAAGTTTGTGATGGATGAATGAGGGCACGGTGTGGAGCTATGTAAGTTGAGATATTTGTTAGTGATGGATGAATGAAGACTCGGAGTGGAGCTCAGTATGTTGAGGTATAAGTTAGTGATGGATGAATGAGGACTCGGTGTGGAGCTCAGTAAGTTGAGGTACTAGTTAGTGATGGATGAATGAGGACACGGTTTGGAGCTCAGTAAGTTGAGGTATAAGTTAGTGATGGATGAATGAGGACTCGGTTTGGAGCTCAGTAAGTTGAGGTACTAGTTAGTGATGGATGAATGAGGACACGGTGTGGAGCTCAGTAAGTTGAGGAATATGTTACTGATGGATGAATGAGGACACGGTGTGGAGCTCAGTAAGTTGAGATAAAAGTCAGTGAAGGATGAATGAGGACACGGTGTGGAGCTCAGTAAGTTGAGGTTTAAGTTAGTGATGGATGAATGAGGACACGGTGTGGATCTCAGTAAGTTGAGGTACTAGTTAGTGATGGATCAATGAGGACACTTTGTGGAGCTCAGTAAGTTGAGGTACAAGTTAATGATGGATGAATGAGGACACAGTGTGGACCTCGGTAAGTTGAGGTTAAAGTTAGTGAAGGATGAATGAGGGAAGAGAGTGGAGCTCACTAAGTTGAGGTATTAGTTATTGATGGATGAATGAGGACACGGTCTGGAGCTCAGTAAGTTGTGGCATAAGTTAGTAACGGATGAATAAGGAATCGGTGTGGAGCTCAGTAAGTTGTGGTAAAAGTTAGTGATGGATGAATGAGGACTCGGTGTGGAGCTCAGTAAGTTGAGGTATAAGTTAGTGATGGATGAAAGAGGACACGGTGTGGAGCTCCGCAAGTTGAGGTATTTGTTAGTGATGGATGAATGAGGACACGGTGTGGAGCTCAGTAAGTTGAGGTATTAGTTATTGATGGATGAATGAGGACACGGTGTGGAGCTCAGTAAGTTGTGGTATAAGTTAGTGATGGATGAATGAGGAATCGGTGTGGAGCTCAGTAAGTTGTGGCATAAGTTAGTGATGGATGAATGAGGACACGGTGTGGAGCTCAGTAAGTTGAGGTATAAGTTAGTGATGGATGAATGTGGACACGGTGTGGAGCTCAGTAAGTTGAGGTATAAGTTAGTGATGGATGAATGAAGACTCGGTGTGGAGCTCAGTAAGTTGAGGTACTAGTTAGTGATGGATCAATGAGGACACGTTGTGGAGCTCAGTAAGTTGTGGTATAAGTTAATGATGGATGAATGAGGACTCGGTGTGGAGCTCAGTAAGTTGAGGTATAAGTTAGTGATGGATGAATGAGGACACGGTGTGGAGCTCCGTAAGTTGAGGTATTTGTTAGTGATGGATGAATGAGGACACGGTGTGGAGCTCAGAAAGTTGAGGTATAAGTTAGTGATGGATGAATGAGGACACGGTGTGGAGCTCCGTAAGTTGAGGTATTTGTTAGTGATGGATGAATGAAGACATGGAGTGGAGCTCAGTAAGTTGAGGTATAAGTTAGTGATGGATGAATGATGACACAGTGTGGAGCTCAAAAAGTTGAGATAAAAGTCAGTGATGGATGAATGAGGACTCGGTGTCGAGCTCAGTAAGTTGAGGTATAAGTTAGTGATGGATGAATGAGGACACGGTGTGGAGCTCAGTAATTTGAGGTAGAAGTTAGTGATGGATGAATGAAGATTCGGAGTGGAGCTCATTAAGTTGAGGTATAAGTTAGTGATGGATGAATGAGGACATGGAGTGGAGCTCAGTAAGTTGTGGTATAAGTTAGTGATGGATGAATGAGGACACAGTGTGGAGCTCAGTAATTTGAGGTATAAATTAGTGATGGATGAATGAGGACACGGTGTGGAGCTCAGTAAGTTGAGGTATAAGTTTGTGATGGATGAATGAGGGCACGGTGTGGAGCTATGTAAGTTGAGATATTTGTTAGTGATGGATGAATGAAGACTCGGAGTGGAGCTCAGTATGTTGAGGTATAAGTTAGTGATGGATGAATGAGGACTCGGTTTGGAGCTCAGTAAGTTGAGGTACTAGTTAGTGATGGATGAATGAGGACACGGTTTGGAGCTCAGTAAGTTGAGGTATAAGTTAGTGATGGATGAATGAGGACTCGGTTTGGAGCTCAGTAAGTTGAGGTACTAGTTAGTGATGGATGAATGAGGACACGGTGTGGAGCTCAGTAAGTTGAGGAATATTTTACTGATGGATGAATGAGGACACGGTGTGGAGCTCAGTAAGTTGAGGTATAAGATGGTGATGGATGAATGAGGACACGGTGTGGAGCTCAGTAAGTTGAGATAAAAGTCAGTGATGGATGAATGAGGACTCGGTGTGGAGCTCAGTAAGTTGAGGTTTAAGTTAGTGATGGATGAATGAGGACACGGTGTGGATCTCAGTAAGTTGAGGTACTAGTTAGTGATGGATCAATGAGGACATTTTGTGGAGCTCAGTAAGTTGAGGTACAAGTTAATGATGGATGAATGAGGACACAGTGTGGACCTCGGTAAGTTGAGGTTAAAGTTAGTGAAGGATGAATGAGGGAAGAGAGTGGAGCTCACTAAGTTGAGGTATTAGTTATTGATGGATGAATGAGGACACGGTCTGGAGCTCAGTAAGTTGTGGCATAAGTTAGTAACGGATGAATAAGGAATCGGTGTGGAGCTCAGTAAGTTGTGGTAAAAGTTAGTGATGGATGAATGAGGACACTGTGTGGAGCTCAGTAAGTTGAGGTATAAGTTAGTGATGGATCAATGAGGACACAGTGTGGACCGCGGTAAGTTGAGGTACAAGTTAGTGATGGATGAATGAGGGCACGGTGTGGAGCTCAGTAACTTGAGGTATAAGTTAGTGATGGATGAATGAGGACACAGTGTGGAGCTCAGTAAGTTGTGGTATAAGTTAGTGATGGATGATTGAGGACATGGAGAGGAGCTCAGTAAGTTGTGGTATAAGTTAGTGATGGATGAATGAGGACACGGAGTGGAGCTCAGTAAGTTGAGGTATACGTTCGTGATGGATGAATGAGGACACGGTGTGGAGCTCAGTAAGTTGAGGTATAAGTTAGTGATGGATGAATGAGGACACAGTGTGGAGCTCAGTAATTTGAGGTATAAGTTAGTGATGGATGAATGAAGATTCGGAGTGGAGCTCATTAAGTTGAGGTATTAGTTATTGATGGATGAATGAGGACACGGTGTGGAGCTCAGTAAGTTGAGGTATTAGTTATTGATGGATGAATGAGGACACGGTGTGGAGCTCAGTAAGTTGTGGTATAAGTTAGTGAAGGATGAATGAGGAATCGGTGTGGAGCTCAGTAAGTTGTGGTAAAAGTTAGTGATGGATGAATGAGGACACTGTGTGGAGCTCAGTAAGTTGAGGTATAAGTTAGTGATGCATGAATGAGGACACGGTGTGGAGCTCAGTAAGTTGAGGTATAAGTTAGTGATGGATCACTGAGGACACGTTGTGCAGCTCAGTAAGTTGTGGTATAAGTTAGTGATGGATGAATGAGGACTCGGTGTGGAGGTCAGTAAGTTGAGGTATAAGTTAGTGATGGATGAATGAGGACACGGTGTGGAGCTCCGTAAGTTAAGGTATTTGTTAGTGATGGATGAATGAGGACACGGTGTGGAGCTCAGAAAGTTGAGGTATAAGTTAGTGATGGATGAATGAGGACACGGTGTGGAGCTCCGTAAGTTGAGGTATTTGTTAGTGATGGATGAATGAGGACACGGTGTGGAGCTCAGAAAGTTGAGGTATAAGTTAGTGATCGATGAATGAGGACAAGGTGTGGAGCTCCGTAAGTTGAGGTATTTGTTAGAGATGGATGAATGAAGACATGGAGTGGAGCTCAGTAAGTTGAGGTATAAGTTAGTGATGGATGAATGATGACACAGTGTGGAGCTCAAAAGGTTGAGATAAAAGTCAGTGATGGATGAATGAGGACTCGGTGTGGAGCTCAGTAAGTTGAGGTATAAGTTAGTGATGGATGAATGAGGACACAGTGTGGAGCTCAGTAATTTGAGGTATAAGTTAGTGATGGATGAATGAAGATTCGGAGTGGAGCTCATTAAGTTGAGGTATAAGTTAGTGATGGATGAATGAGGACACGGTGTGGAGCTCAGTAATTTGAGGTAGAAGTTAGTGATGGATGAATGAAGATTCGGAGTGGAGCTCATTAAGTTGAGGTATAAGTTACTGATGGATGAATGAGGACACTTTGTGGAGCTCAGTAAGTTGTGCTATAAGATAGTGATGGATGAATGAGGGCACAGAGTGGAGCTCAGTAAGTTGTGGTATAAGTTAGTGATGGATGAATGAGGGCCCGGTGGAGCTCAGTAAGTTGTGGTACAAGTTAGTGATGGATGAATGAGGACATGGAGTGGAGCTCAGTAAGTTGTGGTATAAGTTAGTGATGGATGAATGAGGACACAGTGTGGAGCTCAGTAATTTGAGGTATAAGTTAGTGATGGATGAATGAGGGCACGGTGGAGCTCAGTAAGTTGTGGTACAAGTTAGTGATGGATGAATGAGGACATGGAGTGGAGCTCAGTAAGTTGTGATATAAGTTAGTGATGGATGAATGAGGACACGGTGTGGAGCTCAGTATGTTGTGGTACAAGTTAGTGATGGATGAATGAGGTCATGGAGTGGATCTCAGTAAGTTGAGGTACTAGTTAGTGATGGATCAATGAGGACACTTTGTGGAGATCAGTAAGTTGAGGTATAAGTTAATGATGGATGAATGAGGACACAGTGTGGACCTCGGTAAGTTGAGGTTAAAGTTAGTGATGGATGAATGAGGGAACTGAGTGGAGCTCACTAAGTTGAGGTATTAGTTATTGATGGATGAATGAGGACACGGTCTGGAGCTCAGTAAGTTGTGGCATAAGATAGTGGCGGATGAATGAGGAATCGGTGTGGAGCTCAGTAAGTTGTGGTATAAGTTAGTGATGGATGAATGAGGACACGGTGTGGAGCTCAGTTCGTTGTGGTATAGGTTAGTGATGGATGAAAGAAGACTCGGTGTGGAGCTCAGTAAGTTGAGATAAAAGTCAGTGATGGATGAATGAGGACTCGGTGTGGAGTTCAGTAAGTTGAGGTATAAGTTAATGATGGATCAATGAGGACACAGTGTGGACCTCGGTATGTTGTGGTACAAGTTAATGATGGATGAATGAGGACATGGAGTGGAGCTCAGTAAGTTGTGGTATAAGTTAGTGATGGATGAATGAGGAGACGGTGTGGAGCTCAGTAATTTGTGGTATAAGTTAGTGATGGATGAATGAGGACTCGGTGTGGAGCTCAGTAAGTTGAGGTATAAGTTAGTGATGGATGAATGAGGACACGGTGTGGAGCTCAGTAAGTTGAGGTATAAATTAGTGATGGATGAATGAGGACACGGTGTGGAGCTCAGTAAGTTGAGGTATAAGTTTGTGATGGATGAATGAGGGCACGGTGTGGAGCTATGTAAGTTGAGATATTTGTTAGTGATGGATGAATGAAGACTCGGAGTGGAGCTCAGTATGTTGAGGTATAAGTTAGTGATGGATGAATGAGGACTCGGTGTGGAGCTCAGTAAGTTGAGGTACTAGTTTGTGATGGATGAATGAGGACACGGTTTGGAGCTCAGTAAGTTGAGGTATAAGTTAGTGATGGATGAATGAGGACTCGGTTTGGAGCTCAGTAAGTTGAGGTACTAGTTAGTGATGGATGAATGAGGACACGGTGTGGAGCTCAGTAAGTTGAGGTATAAGATGGTGATGGATGAATGAGGACACGGTGTGGAGCTCAGTAAGTTGAGATAAAAGTCAGTGATGGATGAAAGAGGACTCGGTGTGGAGCTCAGTAAGTTGAGGTTTAAGTTAGTGATGGATGAATGAGGACACGGTGTGGATCTCAGTAAGTTGTGCTATAAGTTAGTGATGGATGAATGAGGGCACTGAGTGGAGCTCAGTAAGTTGTGGTACAAGTTAGTGATGGATGAATGAGGACATGGAGTGGAGCTCAGTAAGTTGTGGTATAAGTTAGTGATGGATGAATGAGGACACAGTGTGGAGCTCAGTAATTTGAGGTATAAGTTAGTGATGGATGAATGAAGATTCGGAGTGGAGCTCATTAAGTTGTGGTATAAGTTAGTGATGGATGAATGAGGACACGGTGTGGAGCTCAGTAAGTTGTGCTATAAGTTAGTGATGGATGAATGAGGACATGGAGAGGAGCTCAGTAAGTTGTGGTATAAGTTAGTGATGGATGAATGAGGGCACGGTGGAGCTCAGTAAGTTGTGATATAAGTTAGTGATGGATGAATGAGGACACGGTGTGGAGCTCAGTAAGTTGTGGTACAAGTTAGTGATGGATGAATGAGGTCATGGAGTGGATCTCAGTAAGTTGAGGTACTAGTTAGTGATGGATCAATGAGGACACTTTGTGGAGCTCAGTAAGTTGAGGTATAAGTTAATGATGGATGAATGAGGACACAGTGTGGACCTCGGTAAGTTCAGGTTAAAGTTAGTGATGGATGAATGAGGGAACTGAGTGGAGCTCACTAAGTTGAGGTATTAGTTATTGATGGATGAATGAGGACACGGTCTGGAGCTCAGTAAGTTGTGGCATAAGATAGTGTCGGATGAATGAGGAATCGGTGTGGAGCTCAGTAAGTTGTGGTATAAGTTAGTGATGGATGAATGAGGACACGGTGTGGAGCTCAGTTCGTTGAGGTATAAGTTAGTGATGGATGAATGAGGACACGGTGTGGAGCTCAGTAAGTTGTGGTACAGGTTAGTGATGGATGAAAGAAGACTCGGTGTGGAGCTCAGTAAGTTGAGATAAAAGTCAGTGATGGATGAATGAGGACACGGAGTGGAGTTCAGTAAGTTGAGGTATAAGTAAATGATGGATCAATGAGGACACAGTGTGGACCTCGGTATGTTGTGGTACAAGTTAATGATGGATGAATGAGGACATGGAGTGGAGCTCAGTAAGTTGTGGTATAAGTTAGTGATGGATGAATGAGGACTCGGTGTGGAGCTCAGTAAGTTGAGGTATAAGTTAGTGATGGATGAATGAGGACACGGTGTGGAGCTCAGTAAGTTGAGGTATAAGTTAGTGATGGATGAATGAGGACACGGTGTGGAGCTCAGTAAGTTGAGGTATAAATTAGTGATGGATGAATGAGGACACGGTGTGGAGCTCAGTAAGTTGAGGTATAAGTTTGTGATGGATGAATGAGGGCACGGTGTGGAGCTATGTAAGTTGAGATATTTGTTAGTGATGGATGAATGAAGACTCGGTGTGGAGCTCAGTATGTTGAGGTATAAGTTAGTGATGGATGAATGAGGACTCGGTGTGGAGCTCAGTAAGTTGAGGTACTAGTTAGTGATGGATGAATGAGGATTCGGTTTGGAGCTCAGTAAGTTGAGGTACTAGTTAGTGATGGATGAATGAGGACACGGTGTGGAGCTCAGTAAGTTGAGGTATAAGATGGCGATGGATGAATGAGGACACGGTGTGGAGCTCAGTAAGTTGAGATAAAAGTCAGTGATGGATGAATGAGGACTCGGTGTGGAGCTCAGTAAGTTGAGGTTTAAGTTAGTGATGGATGAATGAGGACACGGTGTGGATCTCAGTAAGTTGAGGTACTAGTTAGTGATGGATCAATGAGGACACTTTGTGGAGCTCAGTAAGTTGAGGTACAAGTTAATGATGGATGAATGAGGACACAGTGTGGACCTCGGTAAGTTGAGGTTAAAGTTAGTGAAGGATGAATGAGGGAAGAGAGTGGAGCTCACTAAGTTGAGGTATTAGTTATTGATGGATGAATGAGGACACGGTCTGGAGCTCAGTAAGTTGTGGCATAAGTTAGTAACGGATGAATAAGGAATCGGTGTGGAGCTCAGTAAGTTGTGGTAAAAGTTAGTGATGGATGAATGAGGACTCGGTGTGGAGCTCAGTAAGTTGAGGTATAAGTTAGTGATGGATGAAAGAGGACACGGTGTGGAGCTCAGTAAGTTGTGGTATAGGTTAGTGATGGATGAAAGAAGACTCGGTGTGGAGCTCAGTAAGTTGAGATAAAAGTCAGTGATGGATGAATGAGGACTCGGTGTGGAGCTCAGTAAGTTGAGGTATAAGTTAATGATGGATCAATGAGGACACAGTGTGGACCTCGGTATGTTGTGGTACAAGTTAATGATGGATGAATGAGGACATGGAGTGGAGCTCAGTAAGTTGTGGTATAAGTTAGTGATGGATGAATGAGGACTCGGTGTGGAGCTCAGTAAGTTGAGGTACTAGTTAGTGATGGATCAATGAGGACACGTTGTGCAGCTCAGTAAGTTGTGGTATAAGTTAGTGATGGATGAATGAGGACTCGGTGTGGAGGTCAGTAAGTTGAGGTATAAGTTAGTGATGGATGAATGAGGACACGGTGTGGAGCTCCGTAAGTTGAGGTATTTGTTAGTGATGGATGAATGAGGACACGGTGTGGAGCTCAGAATGTTGAGGTATAAGTTAGTGATGGATGAATGAGGACACGGTGTGGAGCTCCGTAAGTTGAGGTATTTGTTAGTGATGGATGAATGAGGACACGGTGTGGAGCTCAGAAAGTTGAGGTATAAGTTAGTGATGGATGAATGAGGACTCGGTGTCGAGCTCAGAAAGTTGAGGTATAAGTTAGTGATGGATGAATGAGGACACGGTGTGGAGCTCAGTAAGTTGAGGTATAAGTTAGTGATGGATGAATGAGGACACGGTGTGGAGCTCAGTAACTTGAGGTAGAAGTTAGTGATGGATGAATGAAGATTCGGAGTGGAGCTCATTAAGTTGAGGTATAAGTTAGTGATGGATGAATGAGGACACTTTGTGGAGCTCAGTAAGTTGTGCTATAAGTTAGTGATGGATGAATGAGGGCACAGAGTGGAGCTCAGTAAGTTGTGGTATAAGTTAGTGATGGATGAATGAGGGCACGGTGGAGCTCAGTAAGTTGTGGTACAAGTTAGTGATGGATGAATGAGGACATGGAGTGGAGCTCAGTAAGTTGTGGTATAAGTTAGTGATGGATGAATGAAGATTCGGAGTGGAGCTCATTAAGTTGAGGTATAAGTTAGTGATGGATGAATGAGGACACGGTGTGGAGCTCAGTAATTTGAGGTATAAGTTAGTGATGGATGAATGAAGATTCGGAGTGGAGCTCATTAAGTTGAGGTATAAGTTAGTGATGGATGAATGAGGACACGGTGTGGAGCTCAGTAAGTTGAGGTATAAGTTAGTGATGGATGAATGAGGACACGGTGTGGAGCTCATTAAGTTGAGGTATAAGTTAGTGATGGATGAATGAGGACACGGTGTGGAGCTCAGTAAGTTGTGCTATAAGTTAGTGATGGATGAATGAGGGCACGGTGGAGCTCAGTAAGTTGTGATATAAGTTAGTGATGGATGAATGAGGACACGGTGTGGAGCTCAGTAAGTTGTGGTACAAGTTAGTGATGGATGAATGAGGTCATGGAGTGGATCTCAGTAAGTTGAGGTACTAGTTAGTGATGGATCAATGAGGACACTTTGTGGAGCTCAGTAAGTTGAGGTATAAGTTAATGATGGATGAATGAGGACACAGTGTGGACCTCGGTAAGTTGAGGTTAAAGTTAGTGATGGATGAATGAGGGAACTGAGTGGAGCTCACTAAGTTGAGGTATTAGTTATTGATGGATGAATGAGGACACGGTCTAGAGCTCAGTAAGTTGTGGCATAAGATAGTGGCGGATGAATGAGGAATCGGTGTGGAGCTCAGTAAGTTGTGGTATAAGTTAGTGATGGATGAATGAGGACACGGTGTGGAGCTCAGTTCGTTGAGGTATAAGTTAGTGATGGATGAATGAGGACACGGTGTGGAGCTCAGTAAGTTGTGGTATAGGTTAGTGATGGATGAAAGAAGACTCGGAGTGGAGCTCAGTAAGTTGAGATAAAAGTCAGTGATGGATGAATGAGGACTCGGTGTGGAGTTCAGTAAGTTGAGGTATAAGTTAATGATGGATCAATGAGGACACAGTGTGGACCTCGGTATGTTGTGGTACAAGTTAATGATGGATGAATGAGGACATGGAGTGGAGCTCAGTAAGTTGTGGTATAAGTTAGTGATGGATGAATGTGGACTCGGTGTGGAGCTCAGTAAGTTGAGGTATAAGTTTGTGATGGATGAATGAGGGCACGGTGTGGAGCTATGTAAGTTGAGATATTTGTTAGTGATGGATGAATGAAGACTCGGAGTGGAGCTCAGTATGTTGAGGTATAAGTTAGTGATGGATGAATGAGGACTCGGTGTGGAGCTCAGTAAGTTGAGGTACTAGTTAGTGATGGATGAATGAGGACACGGTGTGGAGCTCAGTAAGTTGAGGAATATGTTACTGATGGATGAATGAGGACACGGTGTGGAGCTCAGTAAGTTGAGGTATAAGATGGTGATGGATGAATGAGGACACGGTGTGGAGCTCAGTAAGTTGAGATAAAAGTCAGTGAAGGATGAATGAGGACACGGTGTGGAGCTCAGTAAGTTGAGGTTTAAGTTAGTGATGGATGAATGAGGACACGGTGTGGATCTCAGTAAGTTGAGGTACTAGTTAGTGATGGATCAATGAGGACACTTTGTGGAGCTCAGTAAGTTGAGGTACAAGTTAATGATGGATGAATGAGGACACAGTGTGGACCTCGGTAAGTTGAGGTTAAAGTTAGTGAAGGATGAATGAGGGAAGAGAGTGGAGCTCACTAAGTTGAGGTATTAGTTATTGATGGATGAATGAGGACACGGTCTGGAGCTCAGTAAGTTGTGGCATAAGTTAGTAACGGATGAATAAGGAATCGGTGTGGAGCTCAGTAAGTTGTGGTAAAAGTTAGTGATGGATGAATGAGGACTCGGTGTGGAGCTCAGTAAGTTGAGGTATAAGTTAGTGATGGATGAAAGAGGACACGGTGTGGAGCTCCGCAAGTTGAGGTATTTGTTAGTGATGGATGAATGAGGACACGGTGTGGAGCTCAGTAAGTTGAGGTATTAGTTATTGATGGATGAATGAGGACACGGTGTGGAGCTCAGTAAGTTGTGGTATAAGTTAGTGATGGATGAATGAGGAATCGGTGTGGAGCTCAGTAAGTTGTGGCATAAGTTAGTGATGGATGAATGAGGACACGGTGTGGAGCTCAGTAAGTTGAGGTATAAGTTAGTGATGGATGAATGAGGACACGGTGTGGAGCTCAGTAAGTTGAGGTATAAGTTAGTGATGGATGAATGAAGACTCGGTGTGGAGCTCAGTAAGTTGAGTTACTAGTTAGTGATGGATCAATGAGGACACGTTGTGGAGCTCAGTAAGTTGTGGTATAAGTTAATGATGGATGAATGAGGACTCGGTGTGGAGCTCAGTAAGTTGAGGTATAAGTTAGTGATGGATGAATGAGGACACGGTGTGGAGCTCCGTAAGTTGAGGTATTTGTTAGTGATGGATGAATGAGGACACGGTGTGGAGCTCAGAAAGTTGAGGTATAAGTTAGTGATGGATGAATGAGGACACGGTGTGGAGCTCCGTAAGTTGAGGTATTTGTTAGTGATGGATGAATGAAGACATGGAGTGGAGCTCAGTAAGTTGAGGTATAAGTTAGTGATGGATGAATGATGACACAGTGTGGAGCTCAAAAAGTTGAGATAAAAGTCAGTGATGGATGAATGAGGACTCGGTGTCGAGCTCAGTAAGTTGAGGTATAAGTTAGTGATGGATGAATGAGGACACGGTGTGGAGCTCAGTAATTTGAGGTAGAAGTTAGTGATGGATGAATGAAGATTCGGAGTGGAGCTCATTAAGTTGAGGTATAAGTTAGTGATGGATGAATGAGGACATGGAGTGGAGCTCAGTAAGTTGTGGTATAAGTTAGTGATGGATGAATGAGGACACAGTGTGGAGCTCAGTAATTTGAGGTATAAATTAGTGATGGATGAATGAGGACACGGTGTGGAGCTCAGTAAGTTGAGGTATAAGTTTGTGATGGATGAATGAGGGCACGGTGTGGAGCTATGTAAGTTGAGATATTTGTTAGTGATGGATGAATGAAGACTCGGAGTGGAGCTCAGTATGTTGAGGTATAAGTTAGTGATGGATGAATGAGGACTCGGTGTGGAGCTCAGTAAGTTGAGGTACTAGTTAGTGATGGATGAATGAGGACACGGTTTGGAGCTCAGTAAGTTGAGGTATAAGTTAGTGATGGATGAATGAGGACTCGGTTTGGAGCTCAGTAAGTTGAGGTACTAGTTAGTGATGGATGAATGAGGACACGGTGTGGAGCTCAGTAAGTTGAGGAATATTTTACTGATGGATGAATGAGGACACGGTGTGGAGCTCAGTAAGTTGAGGTATAAGATGGTGATGGATGAATGAGGACACGGTGTGGAGCTCAGTAAGTTGAGATAAAAGTCAGTGATGGATGAATGAGGACTCGGTGTGGAGCTCAGTAAGTTGAGGTTTAAGTTAGTGATGGATGAATGAGGACACGGTGTGGATCTCAGTAAGTTGAGGTACTAGTTAGTGATGGATCAATGAGGACATTTTGTGGAGCTCAGTAAGTTGAGGTACAAGTTAATGATGGATGAATGAGGACACAGTGTGGACCTCGGTAAGTTGAGGTTAAAGTTAGTGAAGGATGAATGAGGGAAGAGAGTGGAGCTCACTAAGTTGAGGTATTAGTTATTGATGGATGAATGAGGACACGGTCTGGAGCTCAGTAAGTTGTGGCATAAGTTAGTAACGGATGAATAAGGAATCGGTGTGGAGCTCAGTAAGTTGTGGTAAAAGTTAGTGATGGATGAATGAGGACACTGTGTGGAGCTCAGTAAGTTGAGGTATAAGTTAGTGATGGATCAATGAGGACACAGTGTGGACCGCGGTAAGTTGAGGTACAAGTTAGTGATGGATGAATGAGGGCACGGTGTGGAGCTCAGTAACTTGAGGTATAAGTTAGTGATGGATGAATGAGGACACAGTGTGGAGCTCAGTAAGTTGTGGTATAAGTTAGTGATGGATGATTGAGGACATGGAGAGGAGCTCAGTAAGTTGTGGTATAAGTTAGTGATGGATGAATGAGGACACGGAGTGGAGCTCAGTAAGTTGAGGTATACGTTCGTGATGGATGAATGAGGACACGGTGTGGAGCTCAGTAAGTTGAGGTATAAGTTAGTGATGGATGAATGAGGACACAGTGTGGAGCTCAGTAATTTGAGGTATAAGTTAGTGATGGATGAATGAAGATTCGGAGTGGAGCTCATTAAGTTGAGGTATTAGTTATTGATGGATGAATGAGGACACGGTGTGGAGCTCAGTAAGTTGAGGTATTAGTTATTGATGGATGAATGAGGACACGGTGTGGAGCTCAGTAAGTTGTGGTATAAGTTAGTGAAGGATGAATGAGGAATCGGTGTGGAGCTCAGTAAGTTGTGGTAAAAGTTAGTGATGGATGAATGAGGACACTGTGTGGAGCTCAGTAAGTTGAGGTATAAGTTAGTGATGCATGAATGAGGACACGGTGTGGAGCTCAGTAAGTTGAGGTATAAGTTAGTGATGGATCACTGAGGACACGTTGTGCAGCTCAGTAAGTTGTGGTATAAGTTAGTGATGGATGAATGAGGACTCGGTGTGGAGGTCAGTAAGTTGAGGTATAAGTTAGTGATGGATGAATGAGGACACGGTGTGGAGCTCCGTAAGTTAAGGTATTTGTTAGTGATGGATGAATGAGGACACGGTGTGGAGCTCAGAAAGTTGAGGTATAAGTTAGTGATGGATGAATGAGGACACGGTGTGGAGCTCCGTAAGTTGAGGTATTTGTTAGTGATGGATGAATGAGGACACGGTGTGGAGCTCAGAAAGTTGAGGTATAAGTTAGTGATCGATGAATGAGGACAAGGTGTGGAGCTCCGTAAGTTGAGGTATTTGTTAGTGATGGATGAATGAAGACATGGAGTGGAGCTCAGTAAGTTGAGGTATAAGTTAGTGATGGATGAATGATGACACAGTGTGGAGCTCAAAAGGTTGAGATAAAAGTCAGTGATGGATGAATGAGGACTCGGTGTGGAGCTCAGTAAGTTGAGGTATAAGTTAGTGATGGATGAATGAGGACACAGTGTGGAGCTCAGTAATTTGAGGTATAAGTTAGTGATGGATGAATGAAGATTCGGAGTGGAGCTCATTAAGTTGAGGTATAAGTTAGTGATGGATGAATGAGGACACGGTGTGGAGCTCAGTAATTTGAGGTAGAAGTTAGTGATGGATGAATGAAGATTCGGAGTGGAGCTCATTAAGTTGAGGTATAAGTTACTGATGGATGAATGAGGACACTTTGTGGAGCTCAGTAAGTTGTGCTATAAGATAGTGATGGATGAATGAGGGCACAGAGTGGAGCTCAGTAAGTTGTGGTATAAGTTAGTGATGGATGAATGAGGGCCCGGTGGAGCTCAGTAAGTTGTGGTACAAGTTAGTGATGGATGAATGAGGACATGGAGTGGAGCTCAGTAAGTTGTGGTATAAGTTAGTGATGGATGAATGAGGACACAGTGTGGAGCTCAGTAATTTGAGGTATAAGTTAGTGATGGATGAATGAGGGCACGGTGGAGCTCAGTAAGTTGTGGTACAAGTTAGTGATGGATGAATGAGGACATGGAGTGGAGCTCAGTAAGTTGTGATATAAGTTAGTGATGGATGAATGAGGACACGGTGTGGAGCTCAGTATGTTGTGGTACAAGTTAGTGATGGATGAATGAGGTCATGGAGTGGATCTCAGTAAGTTGAGGTACTAGTTAGTGATGGATCAATGAGGACACTTTGTGGAGATCAGTAAGTTGAGGTATAAGTTAATGATGGATGAATGAGGACACAGTGTGGACCTCGGTAAGTTGAGGTTAAAGTTAGTGATGGATGAATGAGGGAACTGAGTGGAGCTCACTAAGTTGAGGTATTAGTTATTGATGGATGAATGAGGACACGGTCTGGAGCTCAGTAAGTTGTGGCATAAGATAGTGGCGGATGAATGAGGAATCGGTGTGGAGCTCAGTAAGTTGTGGTATAAGTTAGTGATGGATGAATGAGGACACGGTGTGGAGCTCAGTTCGTTGTGGTATAGGTTAGTGATGGATGAAAGAAGACTCGGTGTGGAGCTCAGTAAGTTGAGATAAAAGTCAGTGATGGATGAATGAGGACTCGGTGTGGAGTTCAGTAAGTTGAGGTATAAGTTAATGATGGATCAATGAGGACACAGTGTGGACCTCGGTATGTTGTGGTACAAGTTAATGATGGATGAATGAGGACATGGAGTGGAGCTCAGTAAGTTGTGGTATAAGTTAGTGATGGATGAATGAGGAGACGGTGTGGAGCTCAGTAATTTGTGGTATAAGTTAGTGATGGATGAATGAGGACTCGGTGTGGAGCTCAGTAAGTTGAGGTATAAGTTAGTGATGGATGAATGAGGACACGGTGTGGAGCTCAGTAAGTTGAGGTATAAATTAGTGATGGATGAATGAGGACACGGTGTGGAGCTCAGTAAGTTGAGGTATAAGTTTGTGATGGATGAATGAGGGCACGGTGTGGAGCTATGTAAGTTGAGATATTTGTTAGTGATGGATGAATGAAGACTCGGAGTGGAGCTCAGTATGTTGAGGTATAAGTTAGTGATGGATGAATGAGGACTCGGTGTGGAGCTCAGTAAGTTGAGGTACTAGTTTGTGATGGATGAATGAGGACACGGTTTGGAGCTCAGTAAGTTGAGGTATAAGTTAGTGATGGATGAATGAGGACTCGGTTTGGAGCTCAGTAAGTTGAGGTACTAGTTAGTGATGGATGAATGAGGACACGGTGTGGAGCTCAGTAAGTTGAGGTATAAGATGGTGATGGATGAATGAGGACACGGTGTGGAGCTCAGTAAGTTGAGATAAAAGTCAGTGATGGATGAAAGAGGACTCGGTGTGGAGCTCAGTAAGTTGAGGTTTAAGTTAGTGATGGATGAATGAGGACACGGTGTGGATCTCAGTAAGTTGAGGTACTAGTTAGTGAAGAATCAATGAGGACACTTTGTGGAGCTCAGTAAGTTGAGGTACAAGTTAATGATGGATGAATGAGGACACAGTGTGGACCTCGGTAAGTTGAGGTTAAAGTTAGTGAAGGATGAATGAGGGAAGAGAGTGGAGCTCACTAAGTTGAGGTATAAGTTAGTGATGGATGAATGAGGACACGGTCTGGAGCTCAGTAAGTTGTGGCATAAGTTAGTAACGGATGAATAAGGAATCGGTGTGGAGCTCAGTAAGTTGTGGTAAAAGTTAGTGATGGATGAATGAGGACTCGGTGTGGAGCTCAGTAAGTTGAGGTATAAGTTAGTGATGGATGAAAGAGGACACGGTGTGGAGCTCAGTAAGTTGTGGCATAAGATAGTGGCGGATGAATGAGGAATCGGTGTGGAGCTCAGTAAGTTGTGGTATAAGTTAGTGATGGATGAATGAGGACACGGAGTGGAGCTCAGTAAGTTGAGGTATACGTTCTTGATGGATGAATGAGGACACGGTGTGGAGGTCAGTAAGTTGAGGTATTAGTTATTGATGGATGAATGAGGACACGGTGTGGAGCTCAGTAAGTTGTGGTATAAGTTAGTGAAGGATGAATGAGGAATCGGTGTGGAGCTCAGTAAGTTGTGGTAAAAGTTAGTGATGGATGAATGAGGACACTGTGTGGAGCTCAGTAAGTTGAGGTATAAGTTAGTGATGCATGAATGAGGACACGGTGTGGAGCTCAGTAAGTTGAGGTATAAGTTAGTGATGGATGAATGAAGACTCGGTGTGGAGCTCAGTAAGTTGAGGTACTAGTTAGTGATGGATCACTGAGGACACGTTGTGCAGCTCAGTAAGTTGTGGTATAAGTTAGTGATGGATGAATGAGGACTCGGTGTGGAGGTCAGTAAGTTGAGGTATAAGTTAGTGATGGATGAATGAGGACACGGTGTGGAGCTCCGTAAGTTGAGGTATTTGTTAGTGATGGATGAATGAGGACACGGTGTGGAGCTCAGAAAGTTGAAGTATAAGTTAGTGATGGATGAATGAGGACACGGTGTGGAGCTCCGTAAGTTGAGGTATTTGTTAGTGATGGATGAATGAGGACACGGTGTGGAGCTCAGAAAGTTGAGGTATAAGTTGGTGATCGATGAATGAGGACAAGGTGTGGAGCTCCGTAAGTTGAGGTATTTGTTAGTGATGGATGAATGAAGACATGGAGTGGAGCTCAGTAAGTTGAGGTATAAGTTAGTGATGGATGAATGATGACACAGTGTGGAGCTCAAAAGGTTGAGATAAAAGTCAGTGATGGATGAATGAGGACTCGGTGTGGAGCTCAGTAAGTTGAGGTATAAGTTAGTGATGGATGAATGAGGACACAGTGTGGAGCTCAGTAATTTGAGGTATAAGTTAGTGATGGATGAATGAAGATTCGGAGTGGAGGTCATTAAGTTGAGGTATAAGTTAGTGATGGATGAATGAGGACACGGTGTGGAGCTCAGTAATTTGAGGTAGAAGTTAGTGATGGATGAATGAAGATTCGGAGTGGAGCTCATTAAGTTGAGGTATAAGATAGTGATGGATGAATGAGGGCACAGAGTGGAGCTCAGTAAGTTGTGGTATAAGTTAGTGATGGATGAATGAGGGCACGGTGGAGCTCAGTAAGTTGTGGTACAAGTTAGTGATGGATGAATGAGGACATGGAGTGGAGCTCAGTAAGTTGTGGTATAAGTTAGTGATGGATGAATGAGGACACAGTGTGGAGCTCAGTAATTTGAGGTATAAGTTAGTGATGGATGAATGAGGGCACGGTGGAGCTCAGTAAGTTGTGGTACAAGTTAGTGATGGATGAATGAGGACATGGAGTGGAGCTCAGTAAGTTGTGATATAAGTTAGTGATGGATGAATGAGGACACGGTGTGGAGCTCAGTATGTTGTGGTAGAAGTTAGTGATGGATGAATGAGGTCATGGAGTGGATCTCAGTAAGTTGAGGTACTAGTTAGTGATGGATCAATGAGGACACTTTGTGGAGATCAGTAAGTTGAGGTATAAGTTAATGATGGATGAATGAGGACACAGTGTGGACCTCGGTAAGTTGAGGTTAAAGTTAGTGATGGATGAATGAGGGAACTGAGTGGAGCTCACTAAGTTGAGGTATTAGTTATTGATGGATGAATGAGGACACGGTCTGGAGCTCAGTAAGTTGTGGCATAAGATAGTGGCGGATGAATGAGGAATCGGTGTGGAGCTCAGTAAGTTGTGGTATAAGTTAGTGATGGATGAATGAGGACACGGTGTGGAGCTCAGTTCGTTGTGGTATAGGTTAGTGATGGATGAAAGAAGACTCGGTGTGGAGCTCAGTAAGTTGAGATAAAAGTCAGTGATGGATGAATGAGGACTCGGTGTGGAGTTCAGTAAGTTGAGGTATAAGTTAATGATGGATCAATGAGGACACAGTGTGGACCTCGGTATGTTGTGGTACAAGTTAACGATGGATGAATGAGGACATGGAGTGGAGCTCAGTAAGTTGTGGTATAAGTTAGTGATGGATGAATGAGGAGACGGTGTGGAGCTCAGTAAGTTGTGGTATAAGTTAGTGATGGATGAATGAGGACTCGGTGTGGAGCTCAGTAAGTTGAGGTATAAGTTAGTGATGGATGAATGAGGACACGGTGTGGAGCTCAGTAAGTTGAGGTATAAATTAGTGATGGATGAATGAGGACACGGTGTGGAGCTCAGTAAGTTGAGGTATAAGTTTGTGATGGATGAATGAGGGCACGGTGTGGAGCTATGTAAGTTGAGATATTTGTTAGTGATGGATGAATGAAGACTCGGAGTGGAGCTCAGTATGTTGAGGTATAAGTTAGTGATGGATGAATGAGGACTCGGTGTGGAGCTCAGTAAGTTGAGGTACTAGTTTGTGATGGATGAATGAGGACACGGTTTGGAGCTCAGTAAGTTGAGGTATAAGTTAGTGATGGATGAATGAGGACTCGGTTTGGAGCTCAGTAAGTTGAGGTACTAGTTAGTGATGGATGAATGAGGACACGGTGTGGAGCTCAGTAAGTTGAGGTATAAGATGGTGATGGATGAATGAGGACACGGTGTGGAGCTCAGTAAGTTGAGATAAAAGTCAGTGATGGATGAAAGAGGACTCGGTGTGGAGCTCAGTAAGTTGAGGTTTAAGTTAGTGATGGATGAATGAGGACACGGTGTGGATCTCAGTAAGTTGAGGTACTAGTTAGTGAAGGATCAATGAGGACACTTTGTGGAGCTCAGTAAGTTGAGGTACAAGTTAATGATGGATGAATGAGGACACAGTGTGGACCTCGGTAAGTTGAGGTTAAAGTTAGTGAAGGATGAATGAGGGAAGAGAGTGGAGCTCACTAAGTTGAGGTATAAGTTAGTGATGGATGAATGAGGACACGGTCTGGAGCTCAGTAAGTTGTGGCATAAGTTAGTAACGGATGAATAAGGAATCGGTGTGGAGCTCAGTAAGTTGTGGTAAAAGTTAGTGATGGATGAATGAGGACTCGGTGTGGAGCTCAGTAAGTTGAGGTATAAGTTAGTGATGGATGAAAGAGGACACGGTGTGGAGCTCCGTAAGTTGAGGTATTTGTTAGTGATGGATGAATGAGGACACGGTGTGGAGCTCAGTAAGTTGTGGTATAAGTTAGTGATGGATGAATGAGGAATCGGTGTGGAGCTCAGTAAGTTGTGGCATAAGTTAGTGATGGATGAATGAGGACACGGTGTGGAGCTCAGTAAGTTGAGGTATAAGTTAGTGATGGATGAATGAGGACACGGTCTGGAGCTCAGTAAGTTGTGGCATAAGTTAGTAACGGATGAATAAGGAATCGGTGTGGAGCTCAGTAAGTTGTGGTAAAAGTTAGTGATGGATGAATGAGGACTCGGTGTGGAGCTCAGTAAGTTGAGGTATAAGTTAGTGATGGATGAAAGAGGACACGGTGTGGAGCTCAGTAAGTTGTGGCATAAGATAGTGGCGGATGAATGAGGAATCGGTGTGGAGCTCAGTAAGTTGTGGTATAAGTTAGTGATGGATGAATGAGGACACGGAGTGGAGCTCAGTAAGTTGAGGTATACGTTCGTGATGGATGAATGAGGACACGGTGTGGAGGTCAGTAAGTTGAGGTATTAGTTATTGATGGATGAATGAGGACACGGTGTGGAGCTCAGTAAGTTGTGGTATAAGTTAGTGAAGGATGAATGAGGAATCGGTGTGGAGCTCAGTAAGTTGTGGTAAAAGTTAGTGATGGATGAATGAGGACACTGTGTGGAGCTCAGTAAGTTGAGGTATAAGTTAGTGATGCATGAATGAGGACACGGTGTGGAGCTCAGTAAGTTGAGGTATAAGTTAGTGATGGATGAATGAAGACTCGGTGTGGAGCTCAGTAAGTTGAGGTACTAGTTAGTGATGGATCACTGAGGACACGTTGTGCAGCTCAGTAAGTTGTGGTATAAGTTAGTGATGGATGAATGAGGACTCGGTGTGGAGGTCAGTAAGTTGAGGTATAAGTTAGTGATGGATGAATGAGGACACGGTGTGGAGCTCCGTAAGTTGAGGTATTTGTTAGTGATGGATGAATGAGGACACGGTGTGGAGCTCAGAAAGTTGAGGTATAAGTTAGTGATGGATGAATGAGGACACGGTGTGGAGCTCCGTAAGTTGAGGTATTTGTTAGTGATGGATGAATGAGGACACGGTGTGGAGCTCAGAAAGTTGAGGTATAAGTTGGTGATCGATGAATGAGGACAAGGTGTGGAGCTCCGTAAGTTGAGGTATTTGTTAGTGATGGATGAATGAAGACATGGAGTGGAGCTCAGTAAGTTGAGGTATAAGTTAGTGATGGATGAATGATGACACAGTGTGGAGCTCAAAAGGTTGAGATAAAAGTCAGTGATGGATGAATGAGGACTCGGTGTGGAGCTCAGTAAGTTGAGGTATAAGTTAGTGATGGATGAATGAGGACACAGTGTGGAGCTCAGTAATTTGAGGTATAAGTTAGTGATGGATGAATGAAGATTCGGAGTGGAGGTCATTAAGTTGAGGTATAAGTTAGTGATGGATGAATGAGGACACGGTGTGGAGCTCAGTAATTTGAGGTAGAAGTTAGTGATGGATGAATGAAGATTCGGAGTGGAGCTCATTAAGTTGAGGTATAAGATAGTGATGGATGAATGAGGGCACAGAGTGGAGCTCAGTAAGTTGTGGTATAAGTTAGTGATGGATGAATGAGGGCACGGTGGAGCTCAGTAAGTTGTGGTACAAGTTAGTGATGGATGAATGAGGACATGGAGTGGAGCTCAGTAAGTTGTGGTATAAGTTAGTGATGGATGAATGAGGACACAGTGTGGAGCTCAGTAATTTGAGGTATAAGTTAGTGATGGATGAATGAGGGCACGGTGGAGCTCAGTAAGTTGTGGTACAAGTTAGTGATGGATGAATGAGGACATGGAGTGGAGCTCAGTAAGTTGTGATATAAGTTAGTGATGGATGAATGAGGACACGGTGTGGAGCTCAGTATGTTGTGGTAGAAGTTAGTGATGGATGAATGAGGTCATGGAGTGGATCTCAGTAAGTTGAGGTACTAGTTAGTGATGGATCAATGAGGACACTTTGTGGAGATCAGTAAGTTGAGGTATAAGTTAATGATGGATGAATGAGGACACAGTGTGGACCTCGGTAAGTTGAGGTTAAAGTTAGTGATGGATGAATGAGGGAACTGAGTGGAGCTCACTAAGTTGAGGTATTAGTTATTGATGGATGAATGAGGACACGGTCTGGAGCTCAGTAAGTTGTGGCATAAGATAGTGGCGGATGAATGAGGAATCGGTGTGGAGCTCAGTAAGTTGTGGTATAAGTTAGTGATGGATGAATGAGGACACGGTGTGGAGCTCAGTTCGTTGTGGTATAGGTTAGTGATGGATGAAAGAAGACTCGGTGTGGAGCTCAGTAAGTTGAGATAAAAGTCAGTGATGGATGAATGAGGACTCGGTGTGGAGTTCAGTAAGTTGAGGTATAAGTTAATGATGGATCAATGAGGACACAGTGTGGACCTCGGTATGTTGTGGTACAAGTTAACGATGGATGAATGAGGACATGGAGTGGAGCTCAGTAAGTTGTGGTATAAGTTAGTGATGGATGAATGAGGAGACGGTGTGGAGCTCAGTAAGTTGTGGTATAAGTTAGTGATGGATGAATGAGGACTCGGTGTGGAGCTCAGTAAGTTGAGGTATAAGTTAGTGATGGATGAATGAGGACACGGTGTGGAGCTCAGTAAGTTGAGGTATAAATTAGTGATGGATGAATGAGGACACGGTGTGGAGCTCAGTAAGTTGAGGTATAAGTTTGTGATGGATGAATGAGGGCACGGTGTGGAGCTATGTAAGTTGAGATATTTGTTAGTGATGGATGAATGAAGACTCGGAGTGGAGCTCAGTATGTTGAGGTATAAGTTAGTGATGGATGAATGAGGACTCGGTGTGGAGCTCAGTAAGTTGAGGTACTAGTTTGTGATGGATGAATGAGGACACGGTTTGGAGCTCAGTAAGTTGAGGTATAAGTTAGTGATGGATGAATGAGGACTCGGTTTGGAGCTCAGTAAGTTGAGGTACTAGTTAGTGATGGATGAATGAGGACACGGTGTGGAGCTCAGTAAGTTGAGGTATAAGATGGTGATGGATGAATGAGGACACGGTGTGGAGCTCAGTAAGTTGAGATAAAAGTCAGTGATGGATGAAAGAGGACTCGGTGTGGAGCTCAGTAAGTTGAGGTTTAAGTTAGTGATGGATGAATGAGGACACGGTGTGGATCTCAGTAAGTTGAGGTACTAGTTAGTGAAGGATCAATGAGGACACTTTGTGGAGCTCAGTAAGTTGAGGTACAAGTTAATGATGGATGAATGAGGACACAGTGTGGACCTCGGTAAGTTGAGGTTAAAGTTAGTGAAGGATGAATGAGGGAAGAGAGTGGAGCTCACTAAGTTGAGGTATAAGTTAGTGATGGATGAATGAGGACACGGTCTGGAGCTCAGTAAGTTGTGGCATAAGTTAGTAACGGATGAATAAGGAATCGGTGTGGAGCTCAGTAAGTTGTGGTAAAAGTTAGTGATGGATGAATGAGGACTCGGTGTGGAGCTCAGTAAGTTGAGGTATAAGTTAGTGATGGATGAAAGAGGACACGGTGTGGAGCTCCGTAAGTTGAGGTATTTGTTAGTGATGGATGAATGAGGACACGGTGTGGAGCTCAGTAAGTTGTGGTATAAGTTAGTGATGGATGAATGAGGAATCGGTGTGGAGCTCAGTAAGTTGTGGCATAAGTTAGTGATGGATGAATGAGGACACGGTGTGGAGCTCAGTAAGTTGAGGTATAAGTTAGTGATGGATGAATGAGGACACGGTGTGGAGCTCAGTAAGTTGAGGTATAAGTTAGTGATGGATGAATGAAGACTCGGTGTGGAGCTCAGTAAGTTGAGGTACGAGTTAGTGATGGATGAATGAGGACACGTTGTGGAGCTCAGTAAGTTGTGGTATAAGTTAGTGATGGATGAATGAGGACTCGGTGTGGAGCTCAGTAAGTTGAGGCATAATTTAGTGATGGATGAATGAGGACACGGTGTGGAGCTCCGTAAGTTGAGGTATTTGTTAGTGATGGATGAATGAGGACACGGTGTGGAGCTCAGTAAGTTGAGGTATAAGTTAGTGTTGGATGAATGAGGACACGGAGTGGAGCTCAGGAAATTGAGGTATAAGTTAGTGATGGATGAATGAGGACACGGTGTGGAGCTCAGTATGTTGTGGTACATGTTAGTGATGGATGAATGAGGACATGGAGTGGAGCTCAGTAAGTTGTGGTATATGTTAGTGATGGATGAATGAGGACTCCGTGTGGAGCTATGTAAGTTGAGGTATAAGTTATTGATGGATGAATGAGGACACGGAGTGGAGCTCAGTAAGTTGAGGTATAAGTTAGTGATGGATGAATGAGGGCACAGAGTGGAGCTCTGTAAGTTGTGAATTAAGTTAGTGATGGATGAATGAGGGCACGGTGTCGAGCTATGTAAGTTGAGGTATTTGTTAGTGATGGATGAATGAAGACTCGGAGTGGAGCTCAGTATGTTGAGGTAGAAGTTAGTGATGGATGAATGATGACATAGAGTGGAGCTCAAAAAGATGAGATAAAAGTCAGTGATGGATGAATGAGGACTCGGTGTGGAGCTCAGTAAGTTGAGTTATAAGTTCGTGATGGATGAATGAGGACACTGTGTGGGGCTCAGTAAGTTGAGGTATAAGTTAGTGATGGATGAATGAGGACTCGGTGTGGAGCTCAGTAAGTTGAGGTATAAGTTCGTGATGGATGAATGAGGACACGGTGTGGAGCTCAGTAAGTTGAGGTATAAGTTTGTGATGGATGAATGAGGGCACGGTGTGGAGCTTTGTAAGTTGAGATATTTGTTAGTGATGGATGAATGAAGACTCGGAGTGGAGCTCAGTATGTTGAGGTATAAGTTAGTGATGGATGAATGAGGACTCGGTGTGGAGCTCAGTAAGTTGAGGTACTAGTTAGTGATGGATGAATGAGGACACGGTTTGGAGCTCAGTAAGTTGAGGTATAAGTTAGTGATGGATGAATGAGGACTCGGTTTGGAGCTCAGTAAGTTGAGGTACTAGTTAGTGATGGATGAATGAGGACACGGTGTGGAGCTCAGTAAGTTGAGGTATAAGATGGTGATGGATGAATGAGGACACGGTGTGGAGCTCAGTAAGTTGAGATAAAAGTCAGTGATGGATGAAAGAGGACTCGGTGTGGAGCTCAGTAAGTTGAGGTTTAAGTTAGTGATGGATGAATGAGGACACGGTGTGGATCTCAGTAAGTTGAGGTACTAGTTAGTGATGGATCAATGAGGACACTTTGTGGGGCTCAGTAAGTTGAGGTACAAGTTAATGATGGATGAATGAGGACACAGTGTGGACCTCGGTAAGTTGAGGTTAAAGTTAGTGAAGGATGAATGAGGGAAGAGAGTGGAGCTCAATAAGTTGAGGTATTAGTTATTGATGGATGAATGAGGACACGGTCTGGAGCTCAGTAAGTTGTGGCATAAGTTAGTAACGGATGAATAAGGAATCGGTGTGGAGCTCAGTAAGTTGTGGTAAAAGTTAGTGATGGATGAATGAAGATTCGGAGTGGAGCTCATTAAGTTGAGGTATAAGTTACTGATGGATGAATGAGGACACTTTGTGGAGCTCAGTAAGTTGTGCTATAAGTTAGTGATGGATGAATGAGGGCACAGAGTGGAGCTCAGTAAGTTGTGGTATAAGTTAGTGATGGATGAATGAGGGCACGGTGGAGCTCAGTAAGTTGTGGTACAAGTTAGTGATGGATGAATGAGGACATGGAGTGGAGCTCAGTAAGTTGTGGTATAAGTTAGTGATGGATGAATGAGGACACAGTGTGGAGCTCAGTAATTTGAGGTATAAGTTAGTGATGGATGAATGAAGATTCGGAGTGGAGCTCATTAAGTTGTGGTATAAGTTAGTGATGGATGAATGAGGACACGGTGTGGAGCTCAGTAAGTTGTGCTATAAGTTAGTGATGGATGAATGAGGGCACAGAGTGGAGCTCAGTAAGTTGTGGTATAAGTTAGTGATGGATGAATGAGGGCACGGTGGAGCTCAGTAAGTTGTGATATAAGTTAGTGATGGATGAATGAGGACACGGTGTGGAGCTCAGTATGTTGTGGTACAAGTTAGTGATGGATGAATGAGGTCATGGAGTGGATCTCAGTAAGTTGAGGTACTAGTTAGTGAAGGATCAATGAGGACACTTTGTGGAGCTCAGTAAGTTGAGGTATAAGTTAATGATGGATGAATGAGGACACAGTGTGGACCTCGGTAAGTTGAGGTTAAAGTTAGTGATGGATGAATGAGGGAACTGAGTGGAGCTCACTAAGTTGAGGTATTAGTTATTGATGGATGAATGAGGACACGGTCTGGAGCTCAGTAAGTTGTGGCATAAGATAGTGGCGGATGAATGAGGAATCGGTGTGGAGCTCAGTAAGTTGTGGTATAAGTTAGTGATGGATGAATGAGGACACGGTGTGGAGCTCAGTTCGTTGTGGTATAGGTTAGTGATGGATGAAAGAAGACTCGGTGTGGAGCTCAGTAAGTTGAGATAAAAGTCAGTGATGGATGAATGAGGACTCGGTGTGGAGTTCAGTAAGTTGAGGTATAAGTTAATGATGGATCAATGAGGACACAGTGTGGACCTCGGTATGTTGTGGTACAAGTTAGTGATGGATGAATGAGGACATGGAGTGGAGCTCAGTAAGTTGTGGTATAAGTTAGTGATGGATGAATGAGGAGACGGTGTGGAGCTCAGTAAGTTGTGGTATAAGTTAGTGGTGGATGAATGAGGACTCGGTGTGGAGCTCAGTAAGTTGAGGTATAAGTTAGTGATGGATGAATGAGGACACGGTGTGGAGCTCAGTAAGTTGAGGTATAAATTAGTGATGGATGAATGAGGACACGGTGTGGAGCTCAGTAAGTTGAGGTATAAGTTTGTGATGGATGAATGAGGGCACGGTGTGGAGCTATGTAAGTTGAGATATTTGTTAGTGATGGATGAATGAAGACTCGGAGTGGAGCTCAGTATGTTGAGGTATAAGTTAGTGATGGATGAATGAGGACTCGGTGTGGAGCTCAGTAAGTTGAGGTACTAGTTAGTGATGGATGAATGAGGACACGGTTTGGAGCTCAGTAAGTTGAGGTATAAGTTAGTGATGGATGAATGAGGACTCGGTTTGGAGCTCAGTAAGTTGAGGTACTAGTTAGTGACGGATGAATGAGGACACGGTGTGGAGCTCAGTAAGTTGAGGAATATGTTACTGATGGATGAATGAGGACACGGTGTGGAGCTCAGTAAGTTGAGGTATAAGTTAGTGATGGATGAATGAGGACACGGTGTGGAGCTCAGTAAGTTGAGGTTTAAGTTAGTGATGGATGAATGAGGACACGGTGTGGATCTCAGTAAGTTGAGGTACTAGTTAGTGATGGATCAATGAGGACACTTTGTGGAGCTCAGTAAGTTGAGGTACAAGTTAATGATGGATGAATGAGGACACAGTGTGGACCTCGGTAAGTTGAGGTTAAAGTTAGTGAAGGATGAATGAGGGAAGAGAGTGGAGCTCACTAAGTTGAGGTATTAGTTATTGATGGATGAATGAGGACACGGTCTGGAGCTCAGTAAGTTGTGGCATAAGTTAGTAACGGATGAATAAGGAATCGGTGTGGAGCTCAGTAAGTTGTGGTAAAAGTTAGTGATGGATGAATGAGGACTCGGTGTGGAGCTCAGTAAGTTGAGGTATAAGTTAGTGATGGATGAAAGAGGACACGGTGTGGAGCTCCGTAAGTTGAGGTATTTGTTAGTGATGGATGAATGAGGACACGGTGTGGAGCTCAGTAAGTTGAGGTATTAGTTATTGATGGATGAATGAGGACACGGTGTGGAGCTCAGTAAGTTGTGGTATAAGTTAGTGATGGATGAATGAGGAATCGGTGTGGAGCTCAGTAAGTTGTGGCATAAGTTAGTGATGGATGAATGAGGACACGGTGTGGAGCTCAGTAAGTTGAGGTATAAGTTAGTGATGGATGAATGAGGACACGGTGTGGAGCTCAGTAAGTTGAGGTATAAGTTAGTGATGGATGAATGAAGACTCGGTGTGGAGCTCAGTAAGTTGAGGTACGAGTTAGTGGTAGATCAATGAGGACACGTTGTGGAGCTCAGTAAGTTGTGGTATAAGTTAGTGATGGATGAATGAGGACTCGGTGTGGAGCTCAGTAAGTTGAGGCATAATTTAGTGATGGATGAATGAGGACACGGTGTGGAGCTCCGTAAGTTGAGGTATTTGTTAGTGATGGATGAATGAGGACACGGTGTGGAGCTCAGTAAGTTGAGGTATAAGTTAGTGTTGGATGAATGAGGACACGGAGTGGAGCTCAGGAAATTGAGGTATAAGTTAGTGATGGATGAATGAGGACACGGTGTGGAGCTCAGTATGTTGTGGTACAAGTTAGTGATGGATGAATGAGGACATGGAGTGGAGCTCAGTAAGTTGTGGTATATGTTAGTGATGGATGAATGAGGACTCCGTGTGGAGCTATGTAAGTTGAGGTATAAGTTATTGATGGATGAATGAGGACACGGAGTGGAGCTCAGTAAGTTGAGGTATAAGTTAGTGATGGATGAATGAGGACAGGGTGTGGAGCTCAGTAAGTTGAAGTATAAGTTGGTGATGGATGAATGAGGACACGGTGTGGAGCTCAGTAAGTTGAGATAAAAGTCAGTGATGGATGAATGAGGACTCGGTGTGGAGCTCAGTAACTTGAGGTTTAAGTTAGTGATGGATGAATGAGGACACGGTGTGGATCTCAGTAAGTTGAGGTACTAGTTAGTGATGGATCAATGAGGACACGTTGTGGAGCTCAGTAAGTTGAGGTATAAGTTAATGATGGATGAATGAGGACACAGTGTGGACCTCGGTAAGTTGAGGTTTAAGTTAGTGATGGATGAATGAGGGCACAGTGTGGAGCTCAGTAAGTTGAGGTATTAGTTATTGATGGATGAATGAGGACACGGTCTGGAGCTCAGTAAGTTGTGGCATAAGTTTGTGACGGATGAATGAAGATTCGGAGTGGAGCTCATTAAGTTGAGGTATAAGTTAGTGATGGATGAATGAGGACATGGAGTGGAGCTCAGTAAGTTGTGGTGTAAGTTAGTGATGGATGAATGAGGACATGGAGTGGAGCTCAGTAAGTTGTGGTGTAAGTTAGTGACGGATGAATGAGGACACGGAGTGGAGCTCAGTAAGTTGAGGTATACGTTAGTGATGGATGAAGGAGGACACGGTGTGGAGCTCAGTAAGTTGTGGTTTAAGTTAGTGATGGATGAATGAGGGCACAGAGTGGAGCTCAGTAAGTTGAGGTATTAGTTATTGATGGATGAAAGAGGACACGGTGTGGAGCTCAGTAAGTTGTGGTAAAAGTTAGTGATGGATGAATGAGGACACAGTGTGGAGCTCAGTAAGTTGAGGGATAAGTTAGTGATGGATGAATGAGGACACGGTGTGGAGCTCAGTAACTTGAGGTATTAGTTAGTGATGGATGAAAGAGGGCATGGAGTGGAGCTCAGTAAGTTGAGGTATAAGTTAGTGATGGATGAATGAAGACTCGGAGTGGAGCTCAGTAAGTTGAGGTATACGTTAGTGATGGATGAATGAGGGCACGGTGTGGAGCTCAGTATGTTGTGGTACAAGTTAGTGATGGATGAATGAGGACATGGAGTGGAGCTCAGTAAGTTGTGGTATAAGTTAGTGATGGATGAATGAGGACTCGGTGTGGAGTTCAGTAAGTTGAGGTATAAGTTAGTGATGGATGAATGAGGACACGGTGTGGAGCTCAGTAAGTTGAGGTATAAGTTAGTGATGGATGAATGAGGGCACAGAGTGGAGCTCAGTAAGTTGTGAATTAAGTTTGTGATGGATGAATGAGGGCACGGTGTGGAGCTATGTAAGTTGAGGTATTTGTTAGTGATGGATTAATGAAGACTCGGTGTGGAGCTCAGTAAGTTGAGGTACTAGTTAGTGATGGATGAATGAGGACACGGTTTGGAGCTCAGTAAGTTGAGGTACTAGTTAGTGATGGATGAATGAGGACACGGTTTGGAGCTCAGTAAGTTGAGGTACTAGTTAGTGATGGATGAATGAGGACACGGTGTGGAGCTCAATAAGTTGAGGTATAAGTTCGTGATGGATGAATGAGGACACCCTGTGGGGCTCAGTAAGTTGAGGTATAAGTTAGTGATGGATGAATGAGGACACGGTGTGGAGCTCAGTAAGTTGTGGTATAAGATAGTGATGGATGAATGAGGACACTGTGTGGAGCTCAGTAAGTTGAGGTATAAGTTAGTGATGGATGAATGAGGACACGGTGTGGAGCTCAGTAAGTTGAGGTATAAGTTAGTGATGGATGAATGAAGACTCGGTGTGGAGCTCAGTAAGTTGAGGTACTAGTTAGTGATGGATCAATGAGGACACGTTGTGGAGCTCAGTAAGTTGTGGTATAAGTTAATGATGGATGAATGAGGACTCGGTGTGGAGCTCAGTAAGTTGAGGTATAAGTTAGTGATGGATGAATGAGGACACGGTGTGGAGCTCAGTAAGTTGAGGTATAAGTTAGTGATGGATGAATGAGGACACGGTGTGGAGCTCCGTAAGTTGAGGTATTTGTTAGTGATGGATGAATGAGGACACGGTGTGGAGCTCAGAAAGTTGAGGTATAAGTTAGTGATGGATGAATGAGGACACGGTGTGGAGCTCCGTATGTTGAGGTATTTGTTAGTGATGGATGAATGAAGACATGGAGTGGAGCTCAGTAAGTTGAGGTATAAGTTAGTGATGGATGAATGATGACACAGTGTGGAGCTCAAAAAGTTGAGATAAAAGTCTGTGATGGATGAATGAGGACTCGGTGTCGAGCTCAGTAAGTTGAGGTATAAGTTAGTGATGGATGAATGAGGACACGGTGTGGAGCTCAGTAAGTTGTGGTACAAGTTAGTGATGGATGAATGAGGACATGGAGTGGAGCTCAGTAAGTTGTGGTATAAGTTAGTGATGGATGAATGAGGACACGGTGTGGAGCTCAGTACGTTGAGGTATAAGTTAGTGATGGATGAATGAGGACACGGTGTGGAGCTCAGTAAGTTGTGGTATAGGTTAGTGATGGATGAAAGAAGACTCGGTGTGGAGCTCAGTAAGTTGAGATAAAAGTCAGTGATGGATGAATGAGGACTCGGTGTGGAGCTCAGTAAGTTGAGGTATAAGTTAATGATGGATCAATGAGGACACAGTGTGGACCTCGGTATGTTGTGGTACAAGTTAATGATGGATGAATGAGGACATGGAGTGGAGCTCAGTAAGTTGTGGTATAAGTTAGTGATGGATGAATGAGGACTCGGTGTGGAGCTCAGTAAGTTGAGGTATAAGTTAGTGATGGATGAATGAGGACACGGTGTGGAGCTCAGTAAGTTGAGGTATACGTTTGTGATGGATGAATGAGGGCACGGTGTGGAGCTTTGTAAGTTGAGATATTTGTTAGTGATGGATGAATGAAGACTCGGAGTGGAGCTCAGTATGTTGAGGTATAAGTTAGTGATGGATGAATGAGGACTCGGTGTGGAGCTCAGTAAGTTGAGGTACTAGTTAGTGATGGATGAATGAGGACACGGTTTGGAGCTCAGTAAGTTGAGGTATAAGTTAGTGATGGATGAATGAGGACTCGGTTTGGAGCTCAGTAAGTTGAGGTACTAGTTAGTGATGGATGAATGAGGACACGGTGTGGAGCTCAGTAAGTTGAGGTATAAGATGGTGATGGATGAATGAGGACACGGTGTGGAGTTCAGTAAGTTGAGATAAAAGTCAGTGATGGATGAATGAGGACTCGGTGTGGAGCTCAGTAAGTTGAGGTTTAAGTTAGTGATGGATGAATGAGGACACGGTGTGGATCTCAGTAAGTTGAGGTACTAGTTAGTGATGGATCAATGAGGACACTTTGTGGAGCTCAGTAAGTTGAGGTATAAGTTAATGATGGATGAATGAGGACACAGTGTGGACCTCGGTAAGTTGAGGTTAAAGTTAGTGAAGGATGAATGAGGGAAGAGAGTGGAGCTCAATAAGTTGAGGTATTAGTTATTGATGGATGAATGAGGACACGGTCTGGAGCTCAGTAAGTTGTGGCATAAGTTAGTAACGGATGAATAAGGAATCGGTGTGGAGCTCAGTAAGTTGTGGTAAAAGTTAGTGATGGATGAATGAGGACACTGTGTGGACCTCAGTAAGTTGAGGTATAAGTTAGTGATGGATCAATGAGGACACAGTGTGGACCGCGGTAAGTTGAGGTACAAGTTAGTGATGGATGAATGAGGGCACGGTGTGGAGCTCAGTAACTTGAGGTATAAGTTAGTGATGGATGAATGAGGACACAGTGTGGAGCTCAGTAAGTTGTGGTATAAGTTAGTGATGGATGATTGAGGACATGGAGAGGAGCTCAGTAAGTTGTGGTATAAGTTAGTGATGGATGAATGAGGACACGGAGTGGAGCTCAGTAAGTTGAGGTATACGTTAGTGATGGATGAATGAGGGCACAGAGTGGAGGTCAGTAAGTTGAGGTATTAGTTATTGATGGATGAATGAGGACACGGTGTGGAGCTCAGTAAGTTGTGGTATAAGTTAGTGAAGGATGAATGAGGAATCGGTGTGGAGCTCAGTAAGTTGTGGTAAAAGTTAGTGATGGATGAATGAGGACTCTGTGTGGAGCTCAGTAAGTTGAGGTATAAGTTAGTGATGCATGAATGAGGACACGGTGTGGAGCTCAGTAAGTTGAGGTATAAGTTAGTGATGGATGAATGATGACTCGGTGTGGAGCTCAGTAAGTTGAGGTACTAGTTAGTGATGGATCAATGAGGACACGTTGTGCAGCTCAGTAAGTTGTGGTATAAGTTAGTGATGGATGAATGAGGACTCGGTGTGGAGGTCAGTAAGTTGAGGTATAAGTTAGTGATGGATGAATGAGGACACGGTGTGGAGCTCCGTAAGTTGAGGTATTTGTTAGTGATGGATGAATGAAGACATGGAGTGGAGCTCAGTAAGTTGAGGTATAAGTTAGTGATGGATGAATGATGACACAGTGTGGAGCTCAAAAAGTTGAGATAAAAGTTAGTGATGGATGAATGAGGACTCGGTGTCGAGCTCAGTAAGTTGAGGTATAAGTTAGTGATGGATGAATGAGGACACCGTGTGGAGCTCAGTAATTTGAGGTAGAAGTTAGTGATGGATGAATGAAGATTCGGAGTGGAGCTCATTAAGTTGAGGTATAAGTTAGTGATGGATGAATGAGGACACTTTGTGGAGCTCAGTAAGTTGTGCTATAAGTTAGTGATGGATGAATGAGGGCACAGAGTGGAGCTCAGTAATTTGTGGTATAAGTTAGGGATGGATGAATGAGGGCACGGTGGAACTCAGTAAGTTGTGGTATAAGTTAGTGATGGATGAATGAGGACATGGAGTGGAGCTCAGTAAGTTGTGGTATAAGTTAGTGATGGATGAATGAGGACACAGTGTGGAGCTCAGTAATTTGAGGTATAAGTTAGTGATGGATGAATGAAGATTCGGAGTGGAGCTCATTAAGTTGAGGTATAAGTTAGTGATGGATGAATGAGGACAAAGTGTGGAGCTCAGTAAGTTGTGCTATAAGTTAGTGATGGATGAATGAGGGCACAGAGTGGAGCTCAGTAAGTTGTGGTATAAGTTAGTGATGGATGAATGAGGGCACGGTGGAGCTCAGTAAGTTGTGATATAAGTTAGTGATGGATGAATGAGGACACGGTGTGGAGCTCAGTATGTTGTGGTACAAGTTAGTGATGGATGAATGAGGTCATGGAGTGGATCTCAGTAAGTTGAGGTACTAGTTAGTGATGGATCAATGAGGACACTTTGTGGAGCTCAGTAAGTTGAGGTATAAGTTAATGGTGGATGAATGAGGACACAGTGTGGACCTCGGTAAGTTGAGGTTAAAGTTAGTGATGGATGAATGAGGGAACTGAGTGGAGCTCACTAAGTTGAGGTATTAGTTATTGATGGATGAATGAGGACACGGTCTGGAGCTCAGTAAGTTGTGGCATAAGATAGTGGCGGATGAATGAGGAATCGGTGTGGAGCTCAGTAAGTTGTGGTATAAGTTAGTGATGGATGAATGAGGACACGGTGTGGAGCTCAGTTCGTTGAGGTATAAGTTAGTGATGGATGAATGAGGACACGGTGTGGAGCTCAGTAAGTTGAGATAAAAGTCAGTGATGGATGAATGAGGACTCTATGTGGAATTCAGTAAGTTGAGGTATAAGTTAATGATGGATCAATGAGGACACAGTGTGGACCTCGGTATGTTGTGGTACAAATTAATGATGGATGAATGAGGACATGGAGTGGAGCTCAGTAAGTTGTGGTATAAGTTAGTGATGGATGAATGAGGACTCGGTGTGGAGCTCAGTAAGTTGTGGTATAAGTTTGTGATGGATGAATGAGGGCACGGTGTGGAGCTATGTAAGTTGAGATATTTGTTAGTGATGGATGAATGAAGACTCGGAGTGGGGCTCAGTATGTTGAGGTATAAGTTAGTGATGGATGAATGAGGACTCGGTGTGGAGCTCAGTAAGTTGAGGTACTAGTTAGTGATGGATGAATGAGGACACGGTTTGGAGCTCAGTAAGTTGAGGTATAAGTTAGTGATGGATGAATGAGGACTCGGTTTGGAGCTCAGTAAGTTGAGGTACTAGTTAGTGATGGATGAATGAGGACACGGTGTGGAGCTCAGTAAGTTGAGGAATATGTTACTGATGGATGAATGAGGACACGGTGTGGAGCTCAGTAAGTTGAGGTATAAGATGGTGATGGATGAATGAGGACACGGAGTGGAGCTCAGTAAGTTGAGATAAAAGTCAGTGATGGATGAATGAGGACTCGGTGTGGAGCTCCGGAAGTTGAGGTATTTGTTAGTGATGGATGAATGAAGACATGGAGTGGAGCTCAGTAAGTTGAGGTATAAGTTAGTGATGGATGAATGATGACACAGTGTGGAGCTCAAAAAGTTGAGATAAAAGTCAGTGATGGATGAATGAGGACTAGGTGTCGAGCTCAGTAAGTTGAGGTAGAAGTTAGTGATGGATGAATGAAGATTCGGAGTGGAGCTCATTAAGTTGAGGTATAAGTTAGTGATGGATGAATGAGGACACGGTGTGGAGCTCAGTAAGTTGTGGTACAAGTTAGTGATGGATGAATGAGGACACGGTGGAGCTCAGTAAGTTGTGGTACAAGTTAGTGATGGATGAATGAGGACATGGAGTGGAGCTCAGTAATTTGAGGTATAAGTTAGTGATGGATGAATGAAGATTCGGAGTGGAGCTCATTAAGTTGAGGTATAAGTTAGTGATGGATGAATGAGGACACGGTGTGGAGCTCAGTAAGTTGAGGTATAAGTTAGTGATGGATGAATGAGGACACGGTGTGGAGCTCAGTAAGTTGTGCTATAAGTTAGTGATGGATGAATGAGGGCACAGAGTGGAGCTCAGTAAGTTGTGGTATAAGATAGTGATGGATGAATGAGGGCACGGTGGAGCTCAGTAAGTTGTGATATAAGTTAGTGATGGATGAATGAGGACACGGTGTGGAGCTCAGTATGTTGTGGTACAAGTTAGTGATGGATGAATGAGGTCATGGAGTGGATCTCAGTAAGTTGAGGTACTAGTTAGTGATGGATCAATGAGGACACTTTGTGGAGCTCAGTAAGTTGAGGTATAAGTTAATGATGGATGAATGAGGACACAGTGTGGACCTCGGTAAGTTGAGGTTAAAGTTAGTGATGGATGAATGAGGGAACAGAGTGGAGCTCACTAAGTTGAGGTATTAGTTATTGATGGATGAATGAGGAATCGGTGTGGAGCTCAGTAAGTTGTGGTATAAGTTAGTGATGGATGAATGAGGACACGGTGTGGAGCTCAGTACGTTGAGGTATAAGTTAGTGATGGATGAATGAGGACACGGTGTGGAGCTCAGTAAGTTGTGGTATAAGTTAGTGATGGATGAAAGAAGACTCGGTGTGGAGCTCAGTAAGTTGAGATAAAAGTCAGTGATGGATGAATGAGGACTCGGTGTGGAGCTCAGTATGTTGAGGTATAAGTTAGTGATGGATGAATGAGGACACGGTGTGGAGCTCAGTTAGTTGAGATAAAAGTCAGTGATGGATGATTGAGGACATGGAGAGGAGCTCAGTAAGTTGTGGTATAAGTTAGTGATGGATGAATGAGGACACGGAGTGGAGCTCAGTAAGTTGAGGTATACGTTAGTGATGGATGAAGGAGGACACGGTGTGGAGCTCAGTATGTTGAGGTATACGTTAGTGATGGATGAATGAGGACTCGGTGTGGAGCTCAGTAAGTTGAGGTACTAGTTAGTGATGGATGAATGAGGACACGGTTTGGAGCTCAGTAAGTTGAGGTATAAGTTAGTGATGGATGAATGAGGACTCGGGTTGGAGCTCAGTAAGTTGAGGTATTAGTTAGTGATGGATGAATGAGGACACGGTGTGGAGCTCAGTAAGTTGAGGTATTAGTTAGTGATGGATCAATGAGGACACGGAGTGGAGCTCAGTAAGTTGATGTATAAGTTCGTGATGGATGAATGAGGACACCCTGTGGGGCTCAGTAAGTTAAGGTATAAGTTAGTGATGGATGAATGAGGACACGGTGTGGAGCTCAGTAAGTTGAGGTATAAGATGGTGATGGATGAATGAGGACACGGTGTGGAGCTCAGTAAGTTGAGATAAAAGTCAGTGATGGATGAATGAGGACTCGGTGTGGAGCTCAGTAAGTTGAGGTTTAAGTTAGTGATGGATGAATGAGGACACGGTGTGGATCTCAGTAAGTTGAGGTACTAGTTAGTGATGGATCAATGAGGACACTTTGTGGAGCTCAGTAAGTTGAGGTATAAGTTAATGATGGATGAATGAGGACACAGTGTGGACCTCGGTAAGTTGAGGTTAAAGTTAGTGATGGATGAATGAGGGAACAGAGTGGAGCTCACGAAGTTGAGGTATTAGTTATTGATGGATGAATGAGGACACGGTCTGGAGCTCAGTAAGTTGTGGCATAAGTTAGTGACGGATGAATGAGGAATCGGTGTGGAGCTCAGTAAGTTGTGGTATAAGTTATTGATGGATGAATGAGGACACGGTGTGGAGCTCAGTACGTTGAGGTATAAGTTAGTGATGGATGAATGAGGACACGGTATGGAGCTCAGTAAGTTGTGGTATAGGTTAGTGATGGATGAAAGAAGACTCGGTGTGGAGCTCAGTAAGTTGAGATAAAAGTCATTGATGGATGAATGAGGACTCGGTGTGGAGCTCAGTAAGTTGTGGTATAAGTTAGTGATGGATGAATGAGGACACAGTGTGGAGCTCAGTACGTTGAGGTATAAGTTAGTGATGGATGAATGAGGACACGGTGTGGAGCTCAGTATGTTGTGGTATAGGTTAGTGATGGATGAAAGAAGACTCGGTGTGGTGCTCAGTAAGTTGAGATAAAAGTCAGTGATGGATGAATGAGAACTCGGTGTGGAGCTCAATAAGTTGAGGTACTAGTTAGTGATGGATGAATGAGGACACGGTGTGGAGCTCAGTAAGTTGAGGTATTAGTTATTGATGGATGAATGAGGACACGTTGTGGAGCTCAGTAAGTTGTGGTATAAGTTAGTGATGGATGAATGAGGACTCGGTGTGGAGCTCAGTAAGTTGAGATATAAGTTAGTGATGGATGAATGAGGACACGGTGTGGAGCTCCGTAAGTTGAGGTATTTGTTAGTGATGGATGAATGAGGACACGGTGTGGAGCTCAGTAAGTTGTGGTATAAGTTAGTGATGGATGAATGAGGAATCGGTGTGGAGCTCAGTAAGTTGTGGTATAAGTTAGTGATGGATGAATGAGGACACGGTGTGGAGCTCAGTAAGTTGAGGTATAAGTTAGTGATGGATGAATGAGGACACGGTGTGGAGCTCAGTAAGTTGAGGTATAAGTTAGTGATGGATGAATGAAGACTCGGTGTGGAGCTCAGTAAGTTGAGGTACGAGTTAATGATGGATGAATGAGGACACGTTGTGGAGCTCAGTAAGTTGTGGTATAAGTTAGTGATGGGTGAATGAGGACTCGGTGTGGAGCTCAGTAAGTTGAGGCATAATTTAGTGATGGATGAATGAGGACACGGTGTGGAGCTCCGTAAGTTGAGGTATTTGTTAGTGATGGATGAATGAGGACACGGTGTGGAGCTCAGTAAGTTGAGGTATAACTTAGTGATGGATGAATGAAGACACAGTGTGGAGCTCAAAAAGTTGAGATAAAAGTCAGTGATGGATGAAAGAGGGCACGGAGTGGAGCTCAGCAAGTTGAGGTATAACTTAGTGATGGATGAATGAAGACTCGGAGTGGAGCTCAGTATGTTGTGGTACAAGTTAGTGATGGATGAATGAGGACATGGAGTGGAGCTCAGTAAGTTGTGGTTTATGTTAGTGATGGATGAATGAGGACTCCGTGTGGAGCTATGTAAGTTGAGGTATAAGTTATTGATGGATGAATGAGGACACGGAGTGGAGCTCAGGAAGTTGAGGTATAAGTTAGTGATGGATGAATGAGGGCACAGAGTGGAGCTCAGTAAGTTGTGGTATAAGTTATTGATGGATGAATGAGGGCACGGTGTGGAGCTCAGTAAGTTGTGGTACAAGTTAGTGATGGATGAATGAGGACATGGAGTGGAGCTCAATAAGTTGAGGTACTAGTTAGTGATGGATCAATGAGGACACTTTGTGGAGCTCAGTAAGTTGAGGTATAAGTTAATGATGGATGAATGAGGACACAGTGTGGACCTCGGTAAGTTGAGGTTAAAGTTAGTGATGGATGAATGAGGGAACAGAGTGGAGCTCACTAAGTTGAGGTATTAGTTATTGATGGATGAATGAGGACACGGTCTGGAGCTCAGTAAGTTGTGGCATAAGATAGTGGCGGATGAATGAGGGCACGGTGTGGAGCTCAGTACGTTGAGGTATAAGTTAGTGATGGATGAATGAGGACACGGTGTGGAGCTCAGTAAGTTGTGGTATAGGTTAGTGATGGATGAAAGAAGACTCGGTGTGGAGCTCAGTAAGTTGAGATAAAAGTCAGTGATGGATGAATGAGGACTCGGTGTGGAGCTCAGTAAGTTGTGGGATAAGTTAATGATGGATCAATGAGGACACAGTGTGGACCTCGGTATGTTGTGGTACAAGTTAGTGATGGATGAATGAGGACATGGAGTGGAGCTCAGTAAGTTGTGGTATAAGTTAGTGATGGATGAATGAGGACTCGGTGTGGAGCTCAGTAAGTTGAGGTATAAGTTAGTGATGGATGAATGAGGACACGGTGTGGAGCTCAGTAAGTTGAGGTATAAATTAGTGATGGATGAATGAGGACACGGTGTGGAGCTCAGTAAGTTGAGGTATAAGTTTGTGATGGATGAATGAGGGCACGGTGTGGAGCTATGTAAGTTGAGATATTTGTTAGTGATGGATGAATGAAGATTCGGAGTGGAGCTCAGTATGTTGAGGTATAAGTTAGTGATGGATGAACGAGGACTCGGTGTGGAGCTCAGTAAGTTGAGGTACTAGTTAGTGATGGATGAATGAGGACACGGTTTGGAGCTCAGTAAGTTGAGGTATAAGTTAGTGATGGATGAATGAGGACTCGGTTTGGAGCTCAGTAAGTTGAGGTACTAGTTAGTGATGGATGAATGAGGACACGGTGTGTAGCTCAGTAAGTTGAGGTATAAGATGGTGATGGATGAATGAGGACACGGTGTGGAGCTCAGTAAGTTGAGATAAAAGTCAGTGATGGATGAATGAGGACTCGGTGTGGAGCTCAGTAATTTGAGGTTTAAGTTAGTGATGGATGAATGAGGACACGGTGTGGATCTCAGTAAGTTGAGGTACTAGTTAGTGATGGATCAATGAGGACACTTTGTGGAGCTCAGTAAGTTGAGGTATAAGTTAATGATGGATGAATGAGGACACAGTGTGGACCTCGGTAAGTTGAGGTTAAAGTTAGTGATGGATGAATGAGGGAACAGAGTGGAGCTCACGAAGTTGAGGTATTAGTTATTGATGGATGAATGAGGACACGGTCTGGAGCTCAGTAAGTTGTGGCATAAGTTAGTGACGGATAAATGAGGAATCGGTGTGGAGCTCAGTAAGTTGTGGTATAAGTTATTGATGGATGAATGAGGACACGGTGTGGAGCTCAGTACGTTGAGGTATAAGTTAGTGATGGATGAATGAGGACACGGTATGGAGCTCAGTAAGTTGTGGTATAGGTTAGTGATGGATGAAAGAAGACTCGGTGTGGAGCTCAGTAAGTTGAGATAAAAGTCATTGATGGATGAATGAGGACTCGGTGTGGAGCTCAGTAAGTTGTGGTATAAGTTAGTGATGGATGAATGAGGACACAGTGTGGAGCTCAGTACGTTGAGGTATAAGTTAGTGATGGATGAATGAGGACACGGTGTGGAGCTCAGTATGTTGTGGTATAGGTTAGTGATGGATGAAAGAAGACTCGGTGTGGGGCTCAGTAAGTTGAGATAAAAGTCAGTGATGGATGAATGAGAACTCGGTGTGGAGCTCAATAAGTTGAGGTACTAGTTAGTGATGGATGAATGAGGACACGGTGTGGAGCTCAGTAAGTTGAGGTATTAGTTATTGATGGATGAATGAGGACACGTTGTGGAGGTCAGTAAGTTGTGGTATAAGTTAGTGATGGATGAATGAGGACTCGGTGTGGAGCTCAGTAAGTTGAGATATAAGTTAGTGATGGATGAATGAGGACACGGTGTGGAGCTCCGTAAGTTGAGGTATAAGTTAGTGATGGATGAATGAGGACTCGGTGTGGAGCTCAGTAAGTTGTGGGATAAGTTAATGATGGATCAATGAGGACACAGTGTGGACCTCGGTATGTTGTGGTACAAGTTAGTGATGGATGAATGAGGACATGGAGTGGAGCTCAGTAAGTTGTGGTATAAGTTAGTGATGGATGAATGAGGACTCGGTGTGGAGCTCAGTAAGTTGAGGTATAAGTTAGTGATGGATGAATGAGGACACGGTGTGGAGCTCAGTAAGTTGAGGTATAAATTAGTGATGGATGAATGAGGACACGGTGTGGAGCTCCGTAAGTTGAGGTATAAGTTAGTGATGGATGAATGAGGACACGGTGTGGAGCTCAGTAAGTTGTGGTATAAGTTAGTGATGGATGAATGAGGAATCGGTGTGGAGCTCAGTAAGTTGTGGTATAAGTTAGTGATGGATGAATGAGGACACGGTGTGGAGCTCAGTAAGTTGAGGTATAAGTTAGTGATGGATGAATGAGGACACGGTGTGGAGCTCAGTAAGTTGAGGTATAAGTTAGTGATGGATGAATGAAGACTCGGTGTGGAGCTCAGTAAGTTGAGGTACGAGTTAATGATGGATGAATGAGGACACGTTGTGGAGCTCAGTAAGTTGTGGTATAAGTTAGTGATGGGTGAATGAGGACTCGGTGTGGAGCTCAGTAAGTTGAGGCATAATTTAGTGATGGATGAATGAGGACACGGTGTGGAGCTCCGTAAGTTGAGGTATTTGTTAGTGATGGATGAATGAGGACACGGTGTGGAGCTCAGTAAGTTGAGGTATAACTTAGTGATGGATGAATGAAGACACAGTGTGGAGCTCAAAAAGTTGAGATAAAAGTCAGTGATGGATGAAAGAGGGCACGGAGTGGAGCTCAGCAAGTTGAGGTATAACTTAGTGATGGATGAATGAAGACTCGGAGTGGAGCTCAGTATGTTGTGGTACAAGTTAGTGATGGATGAATGAGGACATGGAGTGGAGCTCAGTAAGTTGTGGTTTATGTTAGTGATGGATGAATGAGGACTCCGTGTGGAGCTATGTAAGTTGAGGTATAAGTTATTGATGGATGAATGAGGACACGGAGTGGAGCTCAGGAAGTTGAGGTATAAGTTAGTGATGGATGAATGAGGGCACAGAGTGGAGCTCAGTAAGTTGTGGTATAAGTTATTGATGGATGAATGAGGGCACGGTGTGGAGCTCAGTAAGTTGTGGTACAAGTTAGTGATGGATGAATGAGGACATGGAGTGGAGCTCAATAAGTTGAGGTACTAGTTAGTGATGGATCAATGAGGACACTTTGTGGAGCTCAGTAAGTTGAGGTATAAGTTAATGATGGATGAATGAGGACACAGTGTGGACCTCGGTAAGTTGAGGTTAAAGTTAGTGATGGATGAATGAGGGAACAGAGTGGAGCTCACTAAGTTGAGGTATTAGTTATTGATGGATGAATGAGGACACGGTCTGGAGCTCAGTAAGTTGTGGCATAAGATAGTGGCGGATGAATGAGGAATCGGTGTGGAGCTCAGTAAGTTGTGGTATAAGTTAGTGATGGATGAATGAGGGCACGGTGTGGAGCTCAGTACGTTGAGGTATAAGTTAGTGATGGATGAATGAGGACACGGTGTGGAGCTCAGTAAGTTGTGGTATAGGTTAGTGATGGATGAAAGAAGACTCGGTGTGGAGCTCAGTAAGTTGAGATAAAAGTCAGTGATGGATGAATGAGGACTCGGTGTGGAGCTCAGTAAGTTGTGGGATAAGTTAATGATGGATCAATGAGGACACAGTGTGGACCTCGGTATGTTGTGGTACAAGTTAGTGATGGATGAATGAGGACATGGAGTGGAGCTCAGTAAGTTGTGGTATAAGTTAATGATGGATGAATGAGGACTCGGTGTGGAGCTCAGTAAGTTGAGGTATAAGTTAGTGATGGATGAATGAGGACACGGTGTGGAGCTCAGTAAGTTGAGGTATAAATTAGTGATGGATGAATGAGGACACGGTGTGGAGCTCAGTAAGTTGAGGTATAAGTTTGTGATGGATGAATGAGGGCACGGTGTGGAGCTATGTAAGTTGAGATATTTGTTAGTGATGGATGAATGAAGATTCGGAGTGGAGCTCAGTATGTTGAGGTATAAGTTAGTGATGGATGAATGAGGACACGGTTTGGAGCTCAGTAAGTTGAGGTATAAGTTAGTGATGGATGAATGAGGACTCGGTTTGGAGCTCAGTAAGTTGAGGTACTAGTTAGTGATGGATGAATGAGGACACGGTGTGGAGCTCAGTAAGTTGAGATAAAAGTCAGTGATGGATGAATGAGGACTCGGTGTGGAGCTCAGTAATTTGAGGTTTAAGTTAGTGATGTATGAATGAGGACACGGTGTGGATCTCAGTAAGTTGAGGTATAAGATGGTGATGGATGAATGAGGACACGGTGTGGAGCTCAGTAAGTTGAGATAAAAGTCAGTGATGGATGAATGAGGACTCGGTGTGGAGCTCAGTATTTTGAGGTTTAAGTTAGTGATGGATGAATGAGGACACGGTGTGGATCTCAGTAAGTTGAGGTACTAGTTAGTGATGGATCAATGAGGACACTTTGTGGAGCTCAGTAAGTTGAGGTATAAGTTCATGATGGATGAATGAGGACACAGTGTGGACCTCGGTAAGTTGAGGTTAAAGTTAGTGAAGGATGAATGAGGGAAGAGAGTGGAGCTCACTAAGTTGAGGTATTAGTTATTGATGGATGAATGAGGACACGGTCTGGAGCTCAGTAAGTTGTGGCATAAGTTAGTAACGGATGAATAAGGAATCGGTGTGGAGCTCAGTAAGTTGTGGTAAAAGTTAGTGATGGATGAATGAGGACACTGTGTGGAGCTCAGTAAGTTGAGGTATAAGTTAGTGATGGATCAATGAGGACACAGTGTGGTTCGCGGTAAGTTGAGGTACAAGTTAGTGATGGATGAATGAGGGCACGGTGTGGAGCTCAGTAACTTGAGGTATATGTTAGTGATGGATGAATGAGGACACAGTGTGGAGCTCAGTAAGTTGTGCTATAAGTTAGTGATGGATGATTGAGGACATGGAGAGGAGCTCAGTAAGTTGTGGTATAAGTTAGTGATGGATGAATGAGGACACGGAGTGGAGCTCAGTAAGTTGAGGTATACGTTAGTGATGGATGAATGAGGACACGGTGTGGAGCTCAGTAAGTTGTGGTATAAGTTAGTGATGGATGAATGAGGACACTGTGTGGAGCTCAGTAAGTTGAGGTATAAGTTAGTGATGGATGAATGAGGACACGGTGTGGAGCTCAGTAAGTTGAGGTATAAGTTAGTGATGGATGAATGAAGACTCGGTGTGGAGCTCAGTAAGTTGAGGTACTAGTTAGTGATGGATCAATGAGGACACGTTGTGGAGCTCAGTAAGTTGTGGTATAAGTTAGTGATGGATGAATGAGGACTCGGTGTGGAGGTCAGTAAGTTGAGGTATTAGTTATTGATGGATGAATGAGGACACGGTGTGGAGCTCAGTAAGTTGTGGTATAAGTTAGTGATGGATGAATGAGGAATCGGTGTGGAGCTCAGTAAGTTGTGGTAAAAGTTAGTGATGGATGAATGAGGACACTGTGTGGAGCTCAGTAAGTTGAGGTATAAGTTAGTGATGGATGAATGAGGACACGGTGTGGAGCTCAGTAAGTTGAGGTATAAGTTAGTGATGGATGAATGAAGACTCGGTGTGGAGCTCAGTAAGTTGAGGTACTAGTTAGTGATGGATCAATGAGGACACGTTGTGGAGCTCAGTAAGTTGTGGTATAAGTTAGTGATGGATGAATGAGGACTCGGTGTGGAGGTCAGTAAGTTGAGGTATAAGTTAGTGATGGATGAATGAGGACACGGTGTGGAGCTCCGTAAGTTGAGGTATTTGTTAGTGATGGATGAATGAGGACACGGTGTGGAGCTCAGAAAGTTGAGGTATAAGTTAGTGATGGATGAATGAGGACACGGTGTGGAGCTCCGTAAGTTGAGGTATTTGTTAGTGATGGATGAATGAAGACATGGAGTGGAGCTCAGTAAGTTGAGGTATAAGTTAGTGATGGATGAATGATGACACAGTGTGGAGCTCAAAAAGTTGAGATAAAAGTCAGTGATGGATGAATGAGGACTCGGTGTCGAGCTCAGTAAGTTGAGGTATAAGTTAGTGATGGATGAATGAGGACACGGTGTGGAGCTCAGTAATTTGAGGTATAAGTTAGTGATGGATGAATGAGGACACTTTGTGGAGCTCAGTAAGTTGTGCTGTAAGTTAGTGATGGATGAATGAGGGCACAGAGTGGAGCTCAGTATGTTGTGGTATAAGTTAGTGATGGATGAATGAGGGCACGGTGGAGCTCAGTAAGTTGTGGTACAAGTTAGTGATGGATGAATGAGGACATGGAGTGGAGCTCAGTAAGTTGTGGTATAAGTTAGTGATGGATGAATGAGGACACAGTGTGGAGCTCAGTAATTTGAGGTATAAGTTAGTGATGGATGAATGAGGACACGGTGTGGAGGTCAGTAAGTTGAGGTATTAGTTATTGATGGATGAATGAGGACACGGTGTGGAGCTCAGTAAGTTGTGGTATAAGTTAGTGATGGATGAATGAGGAATCGGTGTGGAGCTCAGTAAGTTGTGGTAAAAGTTAGTGATGGATGAATGAGGACACTGTGTGGAGCTCAGTAAGTTGAGGTATAAGTTAGTGATGGATGAATGAGGACACGGTGTGGAGCTCAGTAAGTTGAGGTATAAGTTAGTGATGGATGAATGAAGACTCGGTGTGGAGCTCAGTAAGTTGAGGTACTAGTTAGTGATGGATCAATGAGGACAAGTTGTGGAGCTCAGTAAGTTGTGGTATAAGTTAGTGATGGATGAATGAGGACTCGGGGTGGAGGTCAGTAAGTTGAGGTATAAGTTAGTGATGGATGAATGAGGACACGGTTTGGAGCTCCGTAAGTTGAGGTATTTGTTAGTGATGGATGAATGAGGACACGGTGTGGAGCTCAGAAAGGTGAGGTATAAGTTAGTGATGGATGAATGAGGACACGGTGTGGAGCTCCGTAAGTTGAGGTATTTGTTAGTGATGGATGAATGAAGACATGGAGTGGAGCTCAGTAAGTTGAGGTATAAGTTAGTGATGGATGAATAATGACACAGTGTGGAGCTCAAAAAGTTGAGATAAAAGTCAGTGATGGATGAATGAGGACTCGGTGTGGAGCTCAGTAATTTGAGGTATAAGTTAGTGATGGATGAATGAAGACATGGAGTGGAGCTCAGTAAGTTGAGGTATAAGTTAGTGATGGATGAATGATGACACAGTGTGGAGCTCATTAAGTTGAGGCATAAGTTAGTGATGGATGAATGAGGACACGGTGTGGAGCTCAGTAAGTTGTGCTATAAGTTAGTGATGGATGAATGAGGGCACAGAGTGGAGCTCAGTAAGTTGTGGTATAAGTTAGTGATGGATGAATGAGGGCACGGTGGAGCTCAGTAAGTTGTGGTATAAGTTAGTGATGGATGAATGAGGACATGGAGTGGAGCTCAGTAAGTTGAGGTATAAGTTAGTGATGGATGAATGAGGACACGGTGTGGAGCTCAGTAAGTTGTGCTATAAGTTAGTGATGGATGAATGAGGGCACAGAGTGGAGCTCAGTAAGTTGTGGTATAAGTTAGTGATGGATGAATGAGGGCACGGTGGAGCTCAGTAAGTTGTGATATAAGTTAGTGATGGATGAATGAGGACACGGTGTGGAGCTCAGTATGTTGTGGTACAAGTTAGTGATGGATGAATGAGGACATGGAGTGGATCTCAGTAAGTTGAGGTACTAGTTAGAGATGGATCAATGAGGACACTTTGTGGAGCTCAGTAAGTTGAGGTATAAGTTAATGATGGATGAATGAGGACACAGTGTGGACCTCGGTTAGTTGAGGTTAAAGTTAGTGATGGATGAATGAGGACACGGTCTGGAGCTCAGTAAGTTGTGGCATAAGTTAGTGACGGATGAATGAGGAATCGGTGTGGAGCTCAGTAAGTTGTGGTATAAGTTAGTGATGGATGAATGAGGACACGGTGTGGAGCTCAGTACGTTGAGGTATAAGTTAGTGATGGGTGAATGAGGACACGGTGTGGAGCTCAGTATGTTGTGGTATAGGTTAGTGATGGATGAAAGAAGACTCGGTGTGGAGCTCAGTAAGTTGAGATAAAAGTCAGTGATGGATGAATGAGGACTCGGTGTGGAGCTCAGTAAGTTGTGGTATAAGTTAATGATGGATCAATGAGGACACAGTGTGGAGCTCGGTAAGTTGAGGTACAAGTTAGTGATGGATGAATGAGGACACGGTGTGGAGCTCAGTAAGTTGTGGTATAAGTTAGTGATGGATGAATGAGGACATGGAGTGGAGCTCAGTAAGTTGTGGTATAAGTTAGTGATGGATGAATGAGGACACGGAGTGGAGCTCAGTAAGTTGAGGTATACGTTAGTGATGGATGAATGAGGACACGGTGTGGAGGTCAGTAAGTTGTGGTTTAAGTTAATGATGGATGAATGAGGGCACAGAGTGGAGCTCAGTAAGTTGTGGTGTAAGTTAGTGATGGATGAATGAGGACTCGGTGTGGAGCTCAGTAAGTTGAGGTTCTAAGTTAATGATGGATGAATGAGGACACGGTGTGGAGCTCCGTAAGTTGAGGTATTTGTTAGTGAACGATGAGTGAGGACACGGTGTGGAGCTCAGAAAGTTGAGGTATAAGTTAGTGATGGATGAATGAGGACACGGTGTGGAGCTCCGTAAGTTGAGGTATTTGTTAGTGATGGATGAATGAAGACATGGAGTGGAGCTCAGTAAGTTGAGGTATAAGTTAGTGCTGGATGAATGATGACACAGTGTGGAGCTCAAAAAGTTGAGATAAAAGTCAGTGATGGATGAATGAGGACTCAGTGTGGAGCTCAGTAAGTTGAGGTATAAGTTATTGATGGATGAATGAGGACACGGTGTGGAGCTCAGTAATTTGTGGTATAAGTTAGTGATGGATGAATGAAGATTCGGAGTGGAGCTCATTAAGTTGAGGTACAAGTTAGTGATGGATGAATGAAGACACGGTGTGGAGCTCAGTAAGTTGTGCTATAAGTTAGTGATGGATGAATGAGGGCACAGAGTGGAGCTCAGTAAGTTGTGGTATAAGTTAGTGATGGATGAATGAGGGCACGGTGGAACTCAGTAAGTTGTGATATAAGTTAGTGATGGATGAATGAGGACACGGTGTGGAGCTCAGTATGTTGTGGTACAAGTTAGTGATGGATGAATGAGGACATGGAGTGGAGCTCAGTAAGTTGTGAATTAAGTTATTGATGGATGAATGAGGGCACGGTGTGGAGCTCCGTAAGTTGAAGTATTTGATAGTGATGGATGAATGAGGACTCGGCGTGGAGCTCAGTAATTTGAGGTATAAGTTAGTGATGGATGAATGAGGACACGGTGTGGAGCTCAGTAAGTTGAGGTATACGTTACTGATGGATGAATGAGGACACGGTGTGGAGCTCAGTAATTTGAGGTATAAGTTAGTGATGGATGAATGAGGACACGGTGTGGAGCTCAGTAAGTTGAGGTATACGTTACTGATGGATGAATGAGGACACGGTGAGGAGCTCAGTAAGTTGTGAATTAAGTTATTGATGGATGAATGAGGGCACGGTGTGGAGCTCCGTAAGTTGAAGTATTTGATAGTGATGGATGAATGAGGACTCGGCGTGGAGCTCAGTAAGTTGAGGTATAAGTTCGTGATGGATGAATGAGGACACCGTGTGGGGCTCAGTAAGTTGAGGTATAAGTTAGTGATGGATGAATGAGGAAACGGTGTGGAGCTCAGTAATTTGAGGTATAAGATAGTGATGGATGAATGCGGACTCGGTGTGGAGCTCTGTAAGTTGAGGTACTAGTTGGTGATGGATGAATGAGGACACGGTGTCGAGCTCAGTAAGTTGAGGTATAAGTTAGTGATGGATGAATGAGGACACGGTTTGGAGCACTGTAAGTTGAGGTACTAGTTAGTGATGGATAAATGAGGACACGGTGTGGAGCTCAGTAAGTTGAGGTATAAGTTTGTGATGGATGAATGAGGACACCGTGTGGAGCTCAGTAAGTTGAGGTTTAAGTTAGTGATGGATGAATGAGGACACGGTGTGGATCTCAGTAAGTTGAGGTACTAGTTAGTGATGGATCAATGAGGACACTTTGTGGATCTCAGTAAGTTGAGGTATAAGTTAATGAAGGATGAATGAGGACACAGTGTGGACCTCGGTAAGTTGAGGTTAAAGTTAGTGAAGGATGAATGAGGGAACAGAGTGGAGCTCACTAAGTTGAGGTATTAGTTATTGATGGATGAATGAGGACACGGTCTGGAGCTCAGTAAGTTGTGGCATAAGTTAGTGACGGATGAATAAGGAATCGGTGAGGAGCTCAGTAAGTTGAGGTACAAGTTAGTGATGGATGAATGAGGGCACGGTGTGGAGCTCAGTAACTTGAGGTATAAGTTAGTGATGGATGAATGAGGACACAGTGTGGAGGTCAGTAAGTTGTGGTATAAGTTAGTGATGGATGATTGAGGACATGGAGAGGAGCTCAGTAAGTTGTGGTATAAGTTAGTGATGGATGAATGAGGACACGGAGTGGAGCTCAGTAAGTTGAGGTATACGTTAGTGATGGATGAATGAGGACACGGTGTGGAGCTCAGTCAGTTGAGGTATAAGTTAGTGATGGATGAATGAAGACTCGGTGTGGAGCTCAGTAAGTTGAGGTACTAGTTAGTGATGGATCAATGAGGACTCGTTGTGGAGCTCAGTAAGTTGTGGTATAAGTTAGTGATGGATGAATGAGGACTCGTTGTGGAGGTCAGTAAGTTGAGGTATTAGTTATTGATGGATGAATGAGGACACGGTGTGGAGCTCAGTAAGTTGTGGTATAAGTTAGTGATGGATGAATGAGGAATCGGTGTGGAGCTCAGTAAGTTGTGGTAAAAGTTAGTGATGGATGAATGAGGACACTGTGTGGAGCTCAGTAAGTTGAGGTATAAGTTAGTGATGGATGAATGAGGACACGGTGTGGAGCTCAGTCAGTTGAGGTATAAGTTAGTGATGGATGAATGAAGACTCGGTGTGGAGCTCAGTAAGTTGAGGTACTAGTTAGTGATGGATCAATGAGGACTCGTTGTGGAGCTCAGTAAGTTGTGGTATAAGTTAGTGATGGATGAATGAGGACTCGTTGTGGAGGTCAGTAAGTTGAGGTATAAGTTAGTGATGGATGAATGAGGACACGGTGTGGAGCTCCGTAAGTTGAGTTATTTGTTAGTGATGGATGAATGAGGACACGGTGTGGAGCTCAGAAAGTTGAGGTATAAGTTAGTGATGGATGAATGAGGACACGGTGTGGAGCTCCGTAAGTTGAGGTATTTGTTAGTGATGGATGAATGAAGACATGGAGTGGAGCTCAGTAAGTTGAGGTATAAGTTAGTGATGGATGAATGATGACACAGTGTGGAGCTCAAAAAGTTGAGATAAAAGTCAGTGATGGATAAATGAGGACTCGGTGTGGAGCTCAGTAAGTTCAGGTATAAGTTAGTGATGGATGAATGTGGACACGGTGTGGAGCTCAGTAATTTGAGGTATAAGTTAATGATGGATCAATGAGGACACAGTGTGGACCTCGGTAAGTTGAGGTACAAGTTAGTGATGGATGAATGAGGACACGGTGTGGAGCTCAGTAACTTGAGGTATAAGTTAGTGATGGATGAATGAGGACACAGTGTGGAGCTCAGTAAGTTGTGGTATAAGTTAGTGATTGATGAATGAGGACATGGAGTGGAGCTCAGTAAGTTGTGGTATAAGTTAGTGATGGATGAATGAGGACACGGAGTGGAGCTCAGTAAGTTGAGGTATACGTTCGTGATGGATGAATGAGGACACGGTGTGGATGTCAGTAAGTTGTGGTTTAAGTTAATGATGGATGAATGAGGGCACAGAGTGGAGCTCAGTAAGTTGAGGTATTAGTTATTGATGGATGAATGAGGACACGGTGTGGAGCTCAGTAAGTTGTGGTATAAGTTAGTGATGGATGAATGAGGAATCGGTGTGGAGCTCAGTAAGTTGTGGTATAAGTCAGTGATGGATGAATGAGGACACTGTGTGGAGCTCAGTAAGTTGAGGTATAAGTTAGTGATGGATGAATGAGGACACGGTGTGGAGCTCAGTAAGTTGAGGTATAAGTTAGTGATGGATGAATGAAGACTCGGTGTGGAGCTCAGTAAGTTGAGGTACTAGTTAGTGATGGATCAATGAGGACTCGTTGTGGAGCTCAGTAAGTTGTGGTGTAAGTTAGTGATGGATGAATGAGGACTCGGTGTGGAGCTCAGTAAGTTGAGGTGTAAGTTAATGATGGATGAATGAGGACACGGTGTGGAGCTCCGTAAGTTGAGGTATTTGTTAGTGATGGATGAATGAGGACACGGTGTGGAGCTCTGAAAGTTGAGGTATAAGTTAGTGATGGATGAATGATGACACAGTGTGGAGCTCAAAAATTTGAGATAAAAGTCAGTGATGGATGAATGAGGACTCGGTGTGGAGCTCAGTAAGTTGAGGTATTTGTTAGTGATGGATGAATGAGGACACGGTGTGGAGCTCTGAAAGTTGAGGTATAAGTTAGTGATGGATGAATGATGACACAGTGTGGAGCTCAAAAATTTGAGATAAAAGTCAGTGATGGATGAATGAGGACACGGTGTGGAGCTCAGTAAGTTGAGGTATAAGTTAGTGATGGATGAATGAGGACACCGTGTGGGGCTCAGTAAGTTGAGGTATAAGTTAGTGACGGATGAATGAGGAAACGGTGTGGAGCTCAGTAATTTGAGGTATACGTTAGTGATGGATGAATGCGGACTCGGTGTGGAGCTCTGTAAGTTGAGGTACTAGTTGGTGATGGATGAATGAGGACACGGTGTGGAGCTCAGTAAGTTGAGGTATAAGTTAGTGATGGATGAATGAGGACACGGTTTGGAGCACTGTAAGTTGAGGTACTAGTTATTGATGGATGAATGAGGACACGGTCTGGAGCTCAGTAAGTTGTGGCATAAGTTAGTGACGGATGAATAAGGAATCGGTGAGGAGCTCAGTAAGTTGTGCTATAAGTTAGTGATGGATGAATGAGGACACGGTGTGGAGCTCAGTACGTTGAGGTATAAGTTAGTGATGGATGAATGAGGACACGGTGTGGAGCTCAGTAAGTTGTGGTATAGGTTAGTGATGGATGAAAGAAGACTCGGTGTGGAGCTCAGTAAGTTGAGATAAAAGTCAGTGATGGATGAATGAAGACTCGGTGTGGAGCTCAGTAAGTTGAGGTATAAGTTAATGATGGATCAATGAGGACACAGTGTGGACCTCGGTAAGTTGAGGTACAAGTTAGTGATGGATGAATGAGGGCACGGTGTGGAGCTCAGTAACTTGAGGTATAAGTTAGTGATGGATGAATGAGGACACTGTGTGGAGGTCAGTAAGTTGTGGTATAAGTTAGTGATGGATGATTGAGGACATGGAGAGGAGCTCAGTAAGTTGTGGTATAAGTTAGTGATGGATGAATGAGGACACGGAGTGGAGCTCAGTAAGTTGAGGTATACGTTAGTGATGGATGAATGAGGACACGGTGTGGAGGTCAGTAAGTTGAGGTATTAGTTACTGATGGATGAATGAGGACACGGTGTGGAGCTCAGTAAGTTGTGGCATAAGTTAGTGATGGATGAATGAGGAATCGGTGTGGAGCTCAGTAAGTTGTGGTAAAAGTTAGTGATGGATGAATGAGGACACTGTGTGGAGCTCAGTAAGTTGAGGTATAAGTTAGTGATGGATGAATGAGGACACGGTGTGGAGCTCAGTAAGTTGAGGCATAAGTTAGTGATGGATGAATGAAGACTCGGTGTGGAGCTCAGTAAGTTGAGGTACTAGTTAGTGATGGATCAATGAGGACACGTTGTGGAGCTCAGTAAGTTGTGGTATAAGTTAGTGATGGATGAATGAGGACTCGGTGTGGAGGTCAGTAAGTTGAGGTATAAGTTAGTGTTGGATGAATGAGGACACGGTGTGGAGCTCCGTAAGTTGAGTTATTTGTTAGTGATGGATGAATGAGGACACGGTGTGGAGCTCAGAAAGTTGAGGTATAAGTTAGTGATGGATGAATGAGGACACGGTGTGGAGCTCCGTAAGTTGAGGTATTTGTTAATGATGGATGAATGAAGACATGGAGTGGAGCTCAGTAAGTTGAGGTATAAGTTAGTGATGGATGAATGAGGACACGGTGTGGAGCTCCGTAAGTTGAGGTATTTGTTAATGATGGATGAATGAAGACTCGGAGTGGAGCTCAGTATGTTGAGGTATAAGTTAGTGATGGATGAATGATGACACAGTGTGGAGCTCAAAAAGTTGAGATAAAAGTCAGTGATGGATGAATGAGGACTCGGTGTGGAGCTCAGTAAGTTCAGGTATAAGTTAGTGATGGATGAATGTGGACACGGTGTGGAGCTCAGTAATTTGAGGTATAAGTTAGTGATGGATGAATGAGGACACAGTGTGGAGCTCAGTAAATTGTGGCATAAGTTAGAGACGGATGAATGAGGAATCGGCGTGGAGTTCAGTAAGTTGTGGTATAAGTTAGTGATGGATGAATGAGGACACGGTATGGAGCTCAGTACCTTGAGGTATAAGTTAGTGATGGATGAATGAGGACACGGTGTGGAGCTCAGTATGTTGTGGTATAGCTTAGTGTTGGATGAAAGAAGACTCGGTGTGGAGCTCAGTAAGTTGAGATAAAAGTCAGTGATGGATGAATGAGGACTCGGTGTGGAGCTCAGTAAGTTGAGGCATAAGTTAATGATGGATCAATGAGGACACAGTGTGGACCTCGGTAAGTTGAGGTACAAGTTAGTGATGGATGAATGAGGACACGGTGTGGAGCTCAGTAACTTGAGGTATAAGTTAGTGATGGATGAATGAGGACACTGTGTGGAGCTCAGTAAGTTGAGGTATAAGTTAGTGATGGATGAATGAGGACACGGAGTGGAGCTCAGTAAGTTGAGGTATACGTTAGTGATGGATGAATGAGGATACGGTGTGGATGTCAGTAAGTTGTGGTTTAAGTTAATGATGGATGAATGAGGACAAGGAGTGGAGCTCAGTAAGTTGAGGTATACGTTAGTGATGGATGAATGAGGACACGGTGTGGATGTCAGTAAGTTGTGGTTTAAGTTAATGATGGATGAATGAGGGCACAGAGTGGAGCTCAGTAAGTTGAGGTATTAGTTATTGATGGATGAATGAGGACACGGTGTGGAGCTCAGTAAGTTATGGTATAAGTTAGTGATGGATGAATGAGGAATCGGTGTGGAGCTCAGTAAGTTGTGGTATAACTTAGTGATGGATGAATGAGGACACTGTGTGGAGCTCAGTAAGTTGAGGTATAAGTTAGTGATGGATGAATGAGGACACGGTGTGGAGCTCAGTAAGTTGAGGTATAAGTTAGTTATGGATGAATGAAGACTCGGTGTGGAGCTCAGTAAGTTGAGGTACTAGTTAGTGATGGATCAATGAGGACTCGTTGTGGAGCTCAGTAAGTTGTGGTGTAAGTTAGTGATGGTGAATGAGGACTCGGTGTGGAGCTCAGTAAGTTGAGGTGTAAGTTAATGATGGATGAATGAGGACACGGTGTGGAGCTCCGTAAGTTGAGGTATTTGTTAGTGATGGATGAATGAGGACACGGTGTGGAGCTCTGAAAGTTGAGGTATAAGTTAGTGATGGATGAATGAGGACACGGTGTGGAGCTCCGTAAGTTGAGGTATTTGTTAGTGACGGATGAATGAAGACTTGGAGTGGAGCTCAGTAAGTTGAGGTATAAGTTAGTGATGGATGAATGATGACACAGTGTGGAGCTCAAAAAGTTGAGATAAAAGTCAGTGATGGATGAATGAGGACTCGGTGTGGAGCTCAGTAAGTTGAGGTATAAGTTAGTGATGGATGAATGAGGACACGGTGTGGAGCTCAGTAATTTGTGGTATAAGTTAGGGATGGATGAATGAAGATTCGGAGTGGAGCTCATTAAGTTGAGGTGTAAGTTAGTGATGGATGAATGAGGGCACGGTGTAACTCAGTAAATTGTGATATAAGTTAGTGATGGATGAATGAGGACACGGTGTGGAGCTCAGTATGTTGTGGTACAAGTTAGTGATGGATGAATGAGGACATGGAGTGGAGCTCAGTAAATTGTGGTATAAGTTAGTGATGGATGAATGAGGACTCGGTGTGGAGCTCAGTAATTTGAGGTATAAGTTAGTGATGGATGAATGAGGACACGGTGTGGAGCTCAGTAAGTTGAGGTATACGTTAATGATGGATCAATGAGGACACAGTGTGGACCTCGGTAAGTTGAGGTACAAGTTAGTGATGGATGAATGAGGACACGGTGTGGAGCTCAGTAACTTGAGGTATAAGTTAGTGATGGATGAATGAGGACACAGTGTGGAGCTCAGTAAGTTGTGGTATAAGTTAGTGATTGATGAATGAGGACATGGAGTGGAGCTCAGTATGTTGTGGTATAAGTTAGTGATGGATGAATGAGGACACGGAGTGGAGCTCAGTAAGTTGAGGTATACGTTAGTGATGGATGAATGAGGACACGGTGTGGATGTCAGTAAGTTGTGGTTTAAGTTAATGATGGATGAATGAGGGCACAGAGTGGAGCTCAGTAAGTTGAGGTATTAGGTATTGATGGATGAATGAGGACACGGTGTGGAGCTCAGTAAGTTGTGGTATAAGTTAGTGATGGATGAATGAGGAATCGGTGTGGAGCTCAGTAAGTTGTGGTATAACTTAGTGATGGATGAATGAGGACACTGTGTGGAGCTCAGTAAGTTGAGGTATAAGTTAGTGATGGATGAATGAGGACACGGTGTGGAGCTCAGTAAGTTGAGGTATAAGTTAGTGATGGATGAATGAAGACTCGGTGTGGAGCTCAGTAAGTTGTGGTGTAAGTTAGTGATGGATGAATGAGGACTCGGTGTGGATCTCAGTAAGTTGAGGTGTAAGTTAATGATGGATGAATGAGGACTCGGTGTGGAGCTCCGTAAGTTGAGGTATTTGTTAGTGATGGATGAATGAGGACACGGTGTGGAGCTCTGAAAGTTGAGCTATAAGTTAGTGATGGATGAATGAGGACACGGTGTGGAGCTCCGTAAGTTGAGGTATTTGTTAGTGATGGATGAGTGAAGACTTAGAGTGGAGCTCAGTAAGTTGAGGTATAAGTTAGTGATGGATGAATGATGACACAGTGTGGAGCTCAAAAAGTTGAGATAAAAGTCAGTGATGGATGAATGAGGACTCGGTGTGGAGCTCAGTAAGTTGTGGTATAAGTTAGTGATGGATGAATGTGGACACGGTGTGGAGCTCAGTAATTTGAGGTATAAGTTAGTGATGGATGAATGTGGACACGGTGTGGAGCTCAGTAATTTGAGGTATAAGTTAGTGATGGATGAATGAGGACACAGTCTGGAGCTCAGTAAGTTGTGGCATAAGTTAGAGACGGATGAATGAGGAATCGGTGTGGAGCTCAGTAAGTTGTGGTATAAGTTAGTGATGGATGAATGAGGACACGGTATGGAGCTCAGTACCTTGAGGTATAAGTTAGTGATGGATGAATGAGGACACGGTGTGGAGCTCAGTATGTTGTGGTATAGCTTAGTGATGGATGAAAGAAGACTCGGTGTGGAGCTCAGTAAGTTGAGATAAAAGTCAGTGATGGATGAATGAGGACACAGTGTGGAGCTCAGTAAGTTGTGGTATAAGTTAGTGATGGATGAATGAGGACACTGTGTGGAGCTCAGTAAGTTGAGGTATAAGTTAGTGATGGATGAATGAGGACACGGAGTGGAGCTCAGTAAGTTGAGGTATACGTTAGTGATGGATGAATGAGGACACGGTGTGGATGTCAGTAAGTTGTGGTTTAAGTTAATGATGGATGAATGAGGGCACAGAGTGGAGCTCAGTAAGTTGAGGTATTAGTTATTGATGGATGAATGAGGACACGGTGTGGAGCTCAGTAAGTTGTGGTATAAGTTAGTGATGGATGAATGAGGAATCGGTGTGGAGCTCAGTAAGTTGTGGTATAACTTAGTGATGGATGAATGAGGACACTGTGTGGAGCTCAGTAAGTTGAGGTATAAGTTAGTGATGGATGAATGAGGACACGGTGTGGAGCTCAGTAAGTTGAGGTATAAGTTAGTTATGGATGAATGAAGACTCGGTGTGGAGCTCAGTAAGTTGAGGTACTAGTTAGTGATGGATCAATGAGGACTCGTTGTGGAGCTCAGTAAGTTGTGGTGTAAGTTAGTGATGGATGAATGAGGACTCGGTGTGGAGCTCAGTAAGTTGAGGTGTAAGTTAATGATGGATGAATGAGGACACGGTGTGGAGCTCCGTAAGTTGAGGTATTTGTTAGTGATGGATGAATGAGGACACGGTGTGGAGCTCTGAAAGTTGAGGTATAAGTTAGTGATGGATGAATGAGGACACGGTGTGGAGCTCCGTAAGTTGAGGTATTTGTTAGTGATGGATGAATGAAGACTTGGAGTGGAGCTCAGTAAGTTGAGGTATAAGTTAGTGATGGATGAATGATGACACAGTGTGGAGCTCAAAAAGTTGAGATAAAAGTCAGTGATGGATGAATGAGGACACGGTGTGGAGCTCAGTAATTTGTGGTATAAGTTAGGGATGGATGAATGAAGATTCGGATTGGAGCTCATTAAGTTGAGGTGTAAGTTAGTGATGGATGAATGAGGACACGGTGTAACTCAGTAAATTGTGATATAAGTTAGTGATGGATGAATGAGGACACGGTGTGGAGCTCAGTATGTTGTGGTACAAGTTAGTGATGGATGAATGAGGACATGGAGTGGAGCTCAGTAAATTGTGGTATAAGTTAGTGATGGATGAATGAGGACTCGGTGTGGAGCTCAGTAATTTGAGTTATAAGTTAGTGATGGATGAATGAGGAGACGGTGTGGAGCTCAGTAAGTTGAGGTATACGTTAATGATGGATCAATGAGGACACAGTGTGGACCTCGGTAAGTTGAGGTACAAGTTAGTGATGGATGAATGAGGACACGGTGTGGAGCTCAGTAACTTGAGGTATAAGTTAGTGATGGATGAATGAGGACACAGTGTGGAGCTCAGTAAGTTGTGGTATAAGTTAGTGATTGATGAATGAGGACATGGAGTGGAGCTCAGTAAGTTGTGGTATAAGTTAGTGATGGATGAATGAGGACACGGAGTGGAGCTCAGTAAGTTGAGGTATACGTTAGTGATGGATGAATGAGGACACGGTGTGGATGTCAGTAAGTTGTGGTTTAAGTTAATGATGGATGAATGAGGGCACAGAGTGGAGCTCAGTAAGTTGAGGTATTAGTTATTGATGGATGAATGAGGACACGGTGTGGAGCTCAGTAAGTTGTGGTATAAGTTAGTGATGGATGAATGAGGAATCGGTGTGGAGCTCAGTAAGTTGAGGTATAAGTTAGTGATGGATGAATGAGGACACGGTGTGGAGCTCAGTAAGTTGAGGTATAAGTTAGTGATGGATGAATGAGGACACGGTGTGGAGCTCAGTAAGTTGAGGTATAAGTTAGTGATGGATGAATGAAGACTCGGTGTGGAGCTCAGTAAGTTGTGGTATAACTTAGTGATGGATGAATGAGGACACTGTGTGGAGCTCAGTAAGTTGAGGTATAAGTTAGTGATGGATGAATGAGGACACGGTGTGGAGCTCAGTAAGTTGAGGTATAAGTTAGTGATGGATGAATGAAGACTCGGTGTGGAGCTCAGTAAGTTGTGGTATAACTTAGTGATGGATGAATGAGGACACGGTGTGAAGCTCTGAAAGTTGAGGTATACGTTAGTGATGGATGAATGAGGACACGATGTGGAGCTCCGTAAGTTGAGGTATTTGTTAGTGATGGATGAATGAAGACTTAGAGTGGAGCGCAGTAAGTTGAGGTATAAGTTAGTGATGGATGAATGATAACACAGTGTGGAGCTCAAAAAGTTGAGATAAAAGTCAGTGATGGATGAATGAGGACTCGGTGTCGAGCTCAGTAAGTTGAGGTATAAGTTAGTGATGGATGAATGAGGACATGGTGTGGAGCTCAGTATGTTGTGGTACAAGTTAGTGATGGATGAATGAGGACATGGAGTGGAGCTCAGTAAATTGTGGTATAAGTTAGTGATGGATGAATGAGGACACGGTGTGGGGCTCAGTAAGTTGAGGTATACGTTAGTGATGGATGAATGAGGACACGGTGAGGAGCTCAGTAAGTTGTGAATTAAGTTAGTGATAGATGAATGAGGGCACGGTGTGGAGCTCAAAAAGTTGAGATAAAAGTCAGTGATGGATGAATGAGGACTCGGCGTGGAGCTCAGTAAGTTGAGTTATAAGTTCGTGATGGATGAAAGAGGACACCGTGTGGGGCTCAGTACGTTGAGGTATAAGTTAGTGATGGATGAATGCGGACTCGGTGTGGAGCTCTGTAAGTTGAGGTGTAAGTTAGTTATGGATGAATGAGGGCACGGTGGAACTCAGTAAGTTGTGATATAAGTTAGTGATGGATGAATGAGGACACGGTGTGGAGCTCAGTATGTTGTGGTACAAGTTAGTGATGGATGAATGAGGACATGGTGGAACTCAGTAAGTTGTGATATAAGTTAGTGATGGATGAATGAGGACACGGTGTGGAGCTCAGTAAATTGTGGTATAAGTTAGTGATGGATGAATGAGGACTCAGTGTGGAGCTCAGTAATTTGAGGTATAAATTAGTGATGGATGAATGAGGACACGGTGTGGAGCTCAGTAAGTTGAGGTATTAGTTATTGATGGATGAATGAGGACACGGTGTGGAGCTCAGTAAGTTGTGGTATAAGTTAGTGATGGATGAATGAGGACACGGTGTGGAGCTCAGTAAGTTGTGGTAAAAGTTAGTGATGGATAAATGAGGACACTGTGTGGAGCTCAGTAAGTTGAGGTATAAGTTAGTGATGGATGAATGAGGACACGGTGTGGAGCTCAGTAAGTTGAGGTATAAGTTAGTGATGGATGAATGAAGACTCGGTGTGGAGCTCAGTAAGTTGAGGTACTAGTTAGTGATGGATCAATGAGGACACGTTGTGGAGCTCAGTAAGTTGTGGTATAAGTTAGTGATGGATGAATGAGGACTCGGTGTGGAGGTCAGTAAGTTGAGGTATAAGTTAGTGATGGATGAATGAGGACACGGTATGGAGCTCCGTAAGTTGAGGTATTTGTTAGTGATGGATGAATGAGGACACGGTGTGGAGCTCAGAAAGTTGAGGTATAAGTTAGTGATGGATGAATGAGGACACGGTGTGGAGCTCCGTAAGTTGAGGTATTTGTTAGTGATGGATGAATGAAGACATGGAGTGGAGCTCAGTAAGTTGAGGTATAAGTTAGTGATGGATGAATGATGACACAGTGTGGAGCTCAAAAAGTTGAGATAAAAGTCAGTGATGGATGAATGAGGACTCGGTGTGGAGCTCAGTAAGTTCAGGTATAAGTTAGTGATGGATGAATGTGGACACGGTGTGGAGCTCAGTAATTTGAGGTATAAGTTAGTGATGGATGAATGAGGGCACAGAGTGGAGCTCAGTAAGTTGTGGTATAAGTTAGTGATGGATGAATGAGGGCACGGTGGAGCTCAGTAAGTTGTGGTACAAGTTAGTGATGGATGAATGAGGACATGGAGTGGAGCTCAGTAAGTTGTGGTATAAGTTAGTGATGGATGAATGAGGACACGGTGTGGAGCTCAGTAATTTGAGGTATAAGTTAGTGATGGATGAATGAAGATTCGGAGTGGAGCTCATTAAGTTGAGGTATAAGTTAGTGATGGATGAATGAGGACACGGTGTGGAGCTCAGTAAGTTGTGCTATAAGTTAGTGATGGATGAATGAGGACACAGTGGAGCTCAGTAAGTTGTGATATAAGTTAGTGATGGATGAATGAGGACACGGTATGGAGCTCAGTATGTTGTGGTACAAGTTAGTGATGGATGAATGAGGACATGGAGTGGATCTCAGTAAGTTGAGGTACTAGTTAGTGATGGATCAATGAGGACACTTTGTGGAGCTCAGTAAGTTGAGGTATAAGTTAATGATGGATGAATGAGGACAAAGTGTGGACCTCGGTAAGTTGAGGTTAAAGTTAGTGATGGATGAATGAGGGAACAGAGTGGAGCTCACTAAGTTGAGGTATTAGTTATTGATGGATGAATGAGGACACGGTGTGGAGCTCAGTAAATTGTGGCATAAGTTAGTGACGGATGAATGAGGAATCGGAGTGGAGCTCAGTAAGTTGTGGTATACGTTAGTGATGGATGAATGAGGACACGGTGTGGAGTTCAGTACGTTGATTTATAAGTTAGTGATGGATGAATGAGGACACGGTGTGGAGCTCAGTATGTTGTGGTATAGGTTAGTGATGGATGAAAGAAGACTCGGTGTGGAGCTCAGTAAGTTGAGATAAAAGTCAGTGATGGATGAATGAGGACTCGGTGTGGAGCTCAGAAACTTGAGGTATAAGTTAGTGATGGATGAATGAGGACACCGTGAGGAGCTCAGTAAGTTGTGGTATAAGTTAGTGATGGATGAATGAGGACACGGAGTGGAGCTCAGTAAGTTGAGGTATACGTTAGTGATGGATGAATGAGGACACGGTGTGGAGGTCAGTAAGTTGTGGTTTAAGTTAATGATGGATGAATGAGGGCACAGAGTGGAGCTCAGTAAGTTGTGGTATAAATTAGTGATGGATGAATGAGGAATCGGTGTGGAGCTCAGTAAGTTGTGGTATAAGTTAGTGATGGATGAATGAGGACACTGTGTGGAGCTCAGTAAGTTGAGGTATAAGTTAGTGATGGATGAATGAGGACACGGTGTGGAGCTCAGTAAGTTGAGGTATAAGTTAGTGATGGATCAATGAGGACTCGTTGTGGAGCTTAGTAAGTTGTGGTGTAAGTTAGTGATGGATGAATGAGGACTCGGTGTGGAGCTCAGTAAGTTGAGGTATAAGTTAATGATGGATGAATGAGGACACGGTGTGGAGCACCATAAGTTGAGGTATTTGTTAGTGATGGATGAATGAGGACACGGTGTGGAGCTCAGAAAGTTGAGGTATAAGTTAGTGATGGATGAATGAGGACACGGTGTGGAGCTCCGTAAGTTGAGGTATTTGTTAGTGATGGATGAATGAAGACTTGGAGTGGAGCTCAGTAAGTTGAGGTATAAGTTAGTGATGGATGAATGATGACACAGTGTGGAGCTCAAAAAGTTGAGATAAAAGTCAGTGATGGATGAATGAGGACTCGGCGTGGAGCTCAGTAATTTGTGGTATAAGTTAGTGATGGATGAATGAAGATTCGGAGTGGAGCTCATTAAGTTGAGGTATAAGTTAGTGATGGATGAATGAGGATACGGTGTGGAGCTCAGTAAGTTGTGCTATAAGTTAGTGATGGATGAATGAGGGCACAGAGTGGAGCTCAGTAAGTTGTGGTATAAGTTAGTGATGGATGAATGAGGGCACGGTGGAACTCAGTAAGTTGTGATATAAGTTAGTGATGGATGAATGAGGACACGGTGTGGAGCTCAGTATGTTGTGGTACAAGTTAGTGATGGATGAATGAGGACATGGAGTGGAGCTCAGTAAATTG